>JANVFP010000016.1:0-600000 GCA_027919835.1 Lentinula raphanica | reverse complement strand
TTCGACGAACTCTCTGGACCCCACTTTCCTATATTACATACATTTCGTGTTCCAGGTGGCCGTCCTCAGACTGTCGAAGAGAATGCGTGCATTAGGTCTCTCCTTAATCGAGCAGCGGTTCTCAGAAGATTGGAAATTTCAAGTGGCCTCTATGCAGGAGCTGGCAGCTACCTCAGTTCAGCCATTGATTGGGCACTTCTCGTTGATCTTTCCCTTCATAGACGTGGACATCCAGGTCTAATACCTAGCGAAGCCTTGGAGGTCATACGAAGGACCCCGAATCTGCAAAATCTTTATATATGCTTCACGCTCTACGTTGAAGAACATCCTCTCGGCAGCGGGAAGATGATGCTTTCTCATCTTGTGAATCTGCGATTCGAATTCTCTTATAGTAGCTTGGAGCTCGACTCGAACGCTGCCATATTCAATGCACTCCGTCTGCAAACGACATCTATCTTTCAATCCTTGTGTTTGCCTTCCCTGAAACTGTTGTCTGTCAGTGGCTTCAGTAACTGTGGTGGGAGGATCATCGATTTGAAATCTATCTATGATACTAGCAGTGATATCCCATTTCATCATTTGGAAACACTTGAGCTAGACCTGGAAATGACCCCCAAGGAACTGCACGAATGTCTTTCATCCGCGCCAGAATTGGTCTCGCTGCATGTCAAAAACAAGCCGGGATCTATGCCGTGTTTCTCAGACTCCCATTTCTCTGGTCTCACCTGTTCTCATGGAACTTCTTCTCCGCTATGTCCCAAGCTGGCCATGGCAATTCGAGTTTTCTATATGTCAAGCGCATATGATACAAACATAATCACTAGTTCCTCTATACTCAGTTTCGCCCGCTCACGAGCGAAAATGCTCAAGATTCTTGACGTGTATTTTGCACAGGATCCAGCTTTTGCAGAGGAGGACTTGGTTGCTTTGCGAAAGTTGAAAGAGGATGGTTTGAAACTGCGCTTGCACTCTGCTGCTGAGCCCCTAGCACAACAAGATTCACCTCTATTTGGACTGCCATCTATAGTACCTGTTTCTCAACTGCATTCTATACGGCGGCCTGGTGGAAATCAATGCCAGAAATTGGATATGGAGGGATATTATGGTACAAACTATATTGTATAGACACAGGCATTTACTATCGGATAGTAAGTTCAATTGGAGTCAGTGTAATATACAAGGCATTCACCGTAGCACGGTGATGTGCTCGCGAAGCTTAATCGCAGTCAGTAATACAAGGCCAATCTGGTACTCTAAAAGATATACTACGTTAGTAGAAGAAGAGTAAATAAAGTATTGAACTCGCCATGATACACGTCTTCAAGTTGTTCCCGGTTTCTCCCTACATAGCTGCAGAAGGTTCAAAAATTGACCTCATTACACCGTTCAAAAGCGCACAAGCTAGTTCAAGCAGTCGAGGTGAGCATACTTTGAGAGCATCGGATGAAAAGACAACGAATTGAACGAGAAAGGACGCGTTTATGTCAAAAAGAGCAAAAGTTATCGGTGTCACGCAAAATACAAACAAGTACAAACTCAGACCAGTCTCTACGGTAACGCGGTCCACATCAGATTCATTGAACCCAGTTGCTTCGCTTCGCTCGCAACCAGTTCAAAGTTCAAACAGGTTGTAGTACGTAGGTTCATTCGATTGGCGTGCAAGTGCCCATTCTTGAATTCCAACCACCATGACGGTCGCATTGCATACCTGGGATCCGAGTGATTCACCTTTCGTTGAGTTGATGGGCACCAATCATGCACCTTCTCCTGACCAGTTGACTGACATAAAGGCCCTACTCGTTGAACCCTATGCGGAACTGGAATGCCTGAAAATAGCAATTGCCCAAGCTCTGTGCGAGGAGAAGATCAGCAACTTCATTGAGCTCATCGAGCTCTCTTGTCTCCAGCACGCCTGAAGATGTCCTGGCAGAGATATTTGTACACTGCTTACCCACGGATAGACAAGCGATTCGAAGTTTACAAGAATCACCTCTACTCCTGACCACGATTTGTCGTGATTGGAGGCGTATCGCTTTCAACACTCCTTCCTCCCCATCTGAACGCTCAGGCTATCTCCAAGCGTGCAGCAGGAGTCAATGGTTGGGACGTTCGGGCACACTCCCACTCTCAATATCCTTTCACACTCGAACCCGACCCGTAGAAAATCCTTTCAGTACCGCTATTACGCATCCGGACTTTATCGAAAACCTGAAGCTCCTCAGTTGCACACTTGCGTCTTTCGGTCATCGTTTTGGTGATCCCTTTTTGTCGCTGCCACCTTCATGCCTAAAGATGTTCAATGAACTATCTAAAAACTCATATCCAGCACTGCAATATTTCCGCGTGCGAGATGCCGATGTTTATATTGGACGTTATCGTGCTTGGGGTATTGAAGGGGTTGATGATGAGATATGCTTTGCGCCTCTCCTTGATCAAAAAGTGACTCTTAGAAGATTGGAAGTGTCGGACATCCATGTCAGGGCCGGTGGTTATCTCAGTCTGCTCATTGATTGGGGAAATCTGACTGATCTCACCCTCCGAAGTGGCATGCTGAGTGTAGGAGTAATACCCAGTGTCAAGTGAAGCCTTGAAGATAATGCAAAAGACTTCGAATCTGCAAAGCCTCTGTATCTGCTTCATGCTCTCTCAAGAACACTCTGTTCATAGTGCTTTGATGGGCAAGATAACGCTTCCTCATCTCCAAAACATGTGGTTAAACTTCTCCCCGGGCTCGAACCAAGTCGATTTCGAGGTAAGCAAAATAATCCGTCCGCAGATATCTTCTATCTTTGGATCCTTGTCTACGCCATCATTGAAGCTACTGTCTCTCATTGTCTACAATGGCAGTAGAATATTTGAAATGAAGACTGTCCAGGATAGTACTGGAATTCCATGTCATAATCTGGAAACACTCGAGCTATCCCTGGAAATGACACCTGAGGAATTGACTGAATCGCTTTTGTTTGCGCCAGAGTTGGTCTCACTCCATTTCAAAGACATGGGAACTCCGCCGTGTTTTTCACATTCACATCTCTCTGCCCTTAGCCCTTCTCTCGGAAAATTTACTCCGCTATGTCCCAAACTGACTAACATTGGAATCATCTTCTACATCCGGTCTCTGCCACCTGCTATGAAAACACTCAGTAGCTCCTCTATTCTCAAGTTTGCCCGCTCACGGGCAGAAACTCTCAAGAGGTTTGACATGTTCTTCGAGCAAGATCAACCTTTCGCAGAGGCTGACTTGGTTGCTTTGCGGAAGTTGAAGGAGGGTGACGGTTTGCACATTCGCTTGCACTATGCCAAATGTTATCCCGGCGTACCACCGCAGGATTCGCCTTTGTGTGGGTTGTCATCTGAGCCTGTATTCCCCCGGGATGAGTCAGATATGGAGGGAGAATATGGTACACAGTATATTGTGTAGCCTGAATCCTGACCAGAGTAGATCCAGTCCAGTACACAGGTATCTATACAGATTTGCAGTCGCAGTTGCAATACGAAATAGTCACTACCCAGTGTATAAACAATGAGCAGTGTGGCCTCATGTAAGTAATCAAACTTGACAGTTTGAGACAGTTTGTGGGCTGATGTGGGTACTAGCCCGTTGCTTTGATTGGTGCAGTGTAGGCGCTTGCCAACTTTTCCTCGTTTTCCACAACCACCATGAACACATCGCACACATGGGATCTCAGTTGTTCACCATTCATCGAGTCAATGGGGACAAATTATGCGCCCTCTCCAGACGAGATACTCGAACTGAAGGCATTACTCATCCAACCCTATGCAGAACTTGCACGCTTAGAAGCAGAGATTGCCTGAGCTCTGTGCGAGAAGGAGAAGATCAACAGCTTCATCGAAGCTCATCGAGCTCTGATGTCTCCAGTGCGACAGATTCCTGAAGAAGTCTTAGCCGAGATCTTTCTGCACTGCTTGCCCACAGATAGAAACTTCGCGATTCGAAGTTTAGACGAAGCACCTTTGCTCCTGACCACGATTTGTCGTGATTGGAGACGTGTCGCTTTAGATACTCCCCGACTCTGGAGCAAGTTGCATGTCTACCTCCCTCCCCATTTGAGCACTCAGGCTATCTCCAGGCGTGCGGCTGGTATCAGCTGGGACGTTCAGGTATACTCCCGCTCTCAATATCCTTTCGTGCAAAATTGTCGTACCAAGAATTTCCTGACGAGGCTCCTGATGATCAGTGGCCACCAGTTCTCACCGACGATGTCAAGTCCTTCATTTGCGCACTAACGTCTTTTGGACACCGATTCAGTGATATCTTTCTGTCGCTTCCAGTCCCACATCTGACGTTGTTCGATGAATGTTCTGCCAACTGCCGCTTTTCCAGTTTGCATACATTTCATGTGCAAGATGCCGACTTCTATCACTACCCTGCTGGGCCTATTCCTGGTGGAGATGCATGCCTTACATCTCTCCTCACCAGGACAACGGCCCTTAGAGGATTAGGGATTTCAGATGGCTTTTGTGTAGACTCAGGCTACCTTGCTCTGCCTGTTGATTGGGAGCTTCTGACTGATCTCTACCTTCGCCATCATGATGATTTGGGATTAGTACCAAGGGAGGTCTTGAGGATCATTCAAAGGACACCAAATCTGCGAAATCTTCATATCCGCCTAACAATTTCTCAAGAACATCCTTTGGATAGTGCTGCAATTTTGAACATAATGCTCCCTCGTCTCGTGAATCTGCGACTTGAATTCGCACGGAGTAGCCAAAACATCCATTTGGAATCTGCCATAGTCCGTGCGCAAACATCATCTATCTTCCGATCCTTCTCTGTGCCTTCCTTAAAAATGCTGTCCATTGGCACTCCCAGCTGGGCCCGGGGCTCAGACACGCTCGTTGATTTAACGTCTGTCTATGATGGCAGTAGAATCCCATTTCATAATCTGGAAACACTCGAGCTAGCCCTCGCAATAACGTCCGACGAATTGACTAGATGTCTTTCATCCTCGCCAGAACTGGTCTCATTCAAATTTGAAAACAATCAAGGAATCGAATTATTGTGTTTCTCCGAATCCCACCTTTCTGCCCTTACCCCTTCTCACGCAAATCCTGTTCCACTCTGTCCTAAGCTGTCCTCAATTCGGCTTTTCTATTTGCCTTGGAAAACAAATGGAATCATCACTGCTTCCTCTATAATCAATTTTGTTCTCGCGCGAGCAACAACGCTCAAGCTTTTTGACCTCTTTCTCCGCGATTATCTATCTTTCACAGAGGATGACTTGGCTACTTTGCGGAAGCTGAAGAATGACGGTTTGAACATGCGCTTGCGCGTTGGCCGATTATTCAGACCGCAAGACTCACCTTCGTTTGGGCTATTACCATCTGAGCCTCTTTTGACTGCCGATCGAAACCAAATATCATCAGATAATGTAGACATGCATTTTATTATCGATGGCAGAACAGAAATTATTGTGTAGGAGGATAATATATGGTGTATCCAGTATACCAATGCATATAGGTATTTTGTATCACATATGGCGTCCCTTGGAGTACACGAGCCACCAAAGCGATGGTTGGTTGTTTTTTCTCGAACTGTAGTAGGTCGGTAACCAAATTTTACGATCAAACCACCAGCTACTTCTTCCTCTAGGATCTACATAAGACGTTCGCTATTCGTTCAGGGTATAGACGCCTCTCCACCCGGATCAAGTACTTATCTGAGATGAAGACATTACTCACCGACAAACCGTTCACCTCTCTATGTGTCGCGGCAACAACGGACAGACCGTGAAATGATGGAGATTTATGTTTAAAGTCATGATGCAAAACCGGTTGGTGCAAGTAACAGTTGAAGAATATATAGAACAACAAATCAAGAAATGGACGTGTAAATATATAAGTATAACCATGTCATGAGCTCGTAACGCAAGTTTGCACAACCAACAAGCTCGCATTAACATCGGTTGCGACCAAGGCTGCTCCTACATCTCCCAGAGTCTTCTTCACCGTACTATTCATCGCTGCACCTCGCTGCGTCATGATCGACCGTAGTTCTCCATCTAGCCTTTCTACAGCCATCCGTCTGGACCGACCGAGAACGGCGACGACGGATCTCCCAGTGTTCTGAACTCGTGTGCCAGAGAAGAGATCGACGACAGACTGAAGTGGTTTAGATGATTGCATTGTTTCGAAAGTGACTCTCGAGAGGGCGGAAGATAACGAGGGGATTCGTGTAGCAGCGGTCGGTGAAGCATAGCGTTCCCAGATGAGATTATCTGCAGTGTCAGATGCCATTCGAGTTTGTGTGTTCATGTTGCCGTATACGGTATCGGCACCTGCGATAGTCTGAACAAGTCTTCAGCACGATGCTCAACACAGCAGAAGAAAAAGACACACATTGTTTAAAAATAGCTCGGCGGCATGTTTCTTATCCAAATCATCCTCATCCTTCTCGTCATGACTGGTCTTGATGACACGAACAGCGATAGCTTGAACATCTTCATGTCCAGCGCATATCTGCACCAAGACCTTCAACGCCAGCCGGTCATCGGGTCCTCCAAAGAATGGTAAAACCAATATCGAGTCTGGCCCCAATCCCGAAGCCGTTGAGGAACTGGACGGCCCACGATCCACGAAAAGAGACACATCGCAAGGAGCGGTAAGGAATATGTTCCGGATGAACTCGGAATATCTAACCGAAGACATTATCTGGTCTCTTGGTCCCGAGGAGGTAAACAACCCATCGAACGGGTTTCTGACTCCGGGCAGCTCGCTCTCCTCGGCATCCCCAGAACCGCTGGCCCAAGGTATGATAATCATTCCAATGCCATCTTCCCGCACTCGGTCCTTGATCACCGCAGTGAATTCGTCCCTGGGCGAGACATCAACATCGACCTTCAATTTGAGTCTCTTTTGGCCGCGGCCCAACAGACTGGCGAAAGTCTTGAAAACACTGACGACTGGATCAGAATGAGCGAGGTGGGTCTTAAGCACGGCTGACGTCCGATTGCTGAGCTCGATCAGGCGAAGGAGAGTAAGCGAAATGGGCGAAGGTGGTGATGTGATATGTGATGGTTTATAGCTGATGCTAGGCAAGCTTTTCTCATTCAACGACTGAGCAGAGAGATGTCCAAGAGACGAGTCGCCACCTGCGATAGTAGGACATAAGATCTGAGTTACGGTCATAGCAGCTGGGAGTTGGTCGATCTGGTCAAGAATCAAAGCGAACTTATTCGTAAGTTCGTCTCCTTCAGTCGTTTGTGTAATGACATCTGAACCAAGATCCTCTACGACTGCGTGTCGGCGGTATTTGGCCGGATAGAAGAGTAGAACAAGTGGGGTAGTGATGAAGGTCAAGATGATAGCGTGCACGACGAACATCGAGAAGGTCCTGGTGGATAGAATGTTTGCTTCTAACCCGATATTGAGAACGATAAGTTCCACCAATCTAAAACGATCATCAGTATAGATTGTGAGCCACACAAAAACGATTTACCCTTTACAGCTCATAAGGGAGCCGATTGCACCTGATTCTCTCATGTTGAAACCTGCCATCTTAGCAGTAGCGGCACAGGCAAAGAATTTCGAGCTGAACGCGACGACTATTATCAAGATCGTGTAACCCCAAGTGATCCCATCATTAAGGAGGCCAAGATTGGTCTTCAAACCTGAGAGTGCAAAATACTAGGAACGTTCAATCTGGGAAAAGACGATCCTGTAACATATCACTTACGAGAGGCAGAAGTAGGATGACTACAACATCTTCAATCTTCTCCGTCACAGCGATGCCATACCCATTAGTGTGTGGGATGATAATCCCGGCAAGAAAGCCGCCAAAGATAGGATGAATACCAATGATATCGGTGAAGAAGGCAGAGATAAAGACCAAAAGAATGGTCACGGTCATCATTAGGGTGGTCGGAGTTCCCGTTTCGAGACTACCTGTTTTCATAGCAAGCCACCGGTATCCCCATTTGACAGGGAAGAGCAGGAACAAAACGTATCCCACAGCAGTGAGGAGGACCCACAAAGCCACCAGACCCGAAGATGCATTCACCAAGGCTACTGTGAGTGCCAAGAGAATCCATCCAACGACGTCGTTTCCGACTCCAGCGGCGAGAGTGACGACGCCGACGGTCGTATCAAGAAGTTTCAGTTCGGTGAGGATCCGACACAGGACGGGGAACGCGGTGATACCGACAGCGACGGCTGTGAAGAGTAGGAAATAACCAAAGTTGACGCTCGGATCTGTGAACTCTCTGTAGATCCCAACACCAAGCGCGGCACCGAGACCCAAGGGGATGACGAGACCTGCGACTGAGATCCCAACAGAGGCCTTGAAGTTCTTCTTAATGACACTTCCATCAATCTCGAGTCCGATGATGAACAGAAATAGGACAAGTCCAATGTTGCTCGTGAGCGTGAGCATCGGCCAGGAACTCTGAGGAAAGATTGCGTTCTCAAACCCGGGTATGCGACCCATAACAGTAGGTCCCAAGAATACACCTCCAATGATTTCTGCGATGACTCGAGGTTGTCTGATGCGACCGAAAATGGTCGCGAGGAGCTGTGTCATCGCCATGATGATGATGACCTGGATAATCCATAGCACAATGGGATCGTTGCTGTTGTAAGTCGCTGGATTAGCTCCTGAAAAAATACCAGCCTTGGAAGCTCAAGTTAGATGAGTTTCAATGAGCTTATACAATGGAAATTAACCTGATCAGGGGCTGATCTCTTGAAGAGAATATCTCTGAACACGCCCATGGTGAGGGGAAGAAAGAAAGGAGGGGCAGACTTGCTCAAACATGTCTCCACCTCTTGGCTAAATAAATGCTGTTTCGATCAGACTAACCCACAATTGATCTATTTTAGTTCCGCTCCTGATATCCCCTTTTGCAGCCAATTGACTGACCTGAATTTTGTACAATGATCTTCAAGCCAATGGAGGTAGATGGAGGTCAGCGGCGAACAACGTTGAATAAGTACATATCCTTCCATACTTATCCCAGGTTGCAATCTGTTGCGACGATCTATTTCTTACATCATGCAGACCTTCATCAACGCTAAGAGAAAGACATAAGAGAATGAAACGCCTAATGGTAAAACATGTGCGAACAGTGCAAGAAAGAGATTGAGCCGAAGGATAAGGAGGGGTAAGATTTGGTGCTTCCCTATAGATGATACAAACAACAATACTGCCACACACTTCTTCGCCAGACGACTTCTTCAATTGAACTTCTCATATTCAGTTTCTCTGTTACATCTGTACAACTACAGCTAAAAATCATATGTAGGAACAGGAAGGAACTGGATTGCGGCAACTCCGCTCGATAGATTCACGGAAAGATACTGAATACTACGCTCTACATACCAGGAGACACCAGGAGGAAGGCATCGAAATGGTGGCAAACTCCCGCATTCGAGACAACAAGATTTGCCTAGCGGATGGGAAGGGGAGAGAAATTGCTATGACCGCCGTTCTAACGGGATAGGACCCTGGTAGGACATCATGAATCGGAACTGCAACCACGACAGCCTGAAGAAAACACAAACAGCCTGAACACATTGACGAGCAAAGAGTATAGAAGATCGACGAACCGCAATGGACACAATTCACAACCGTGCCCGATCGAACTTGAGCTTTAGGGACTCTGCATATGCATGTCGAGCCTTGGTAGTTCATATCCTGAACGGACATAAGCCTCAATCATCCTTTCGTGAGTTAGAACTGCGCCAACTGACGCACCTTCGTCTGTATACAACGCAGACAGCACAACTTCTCGTACCCTGGCTTTTTCCACTTGGCAATGAGGCTAGAACAAAACCAGAGCATGAGTTAACTGTAAAAGGTATGATGAAGGATTTAATGTTCAGGTACCCACTTGGCGTCCGCGAAACCCTCTTTCAATAACCAGTCATACAGCGGCTTTGAGATGGCTTCCCGTTTGTAGTAAAGCTCGTAGACGTATCTAGAACGTGCATGCGAAATCTGCATGATGGGCCATAGGGATTCTGCCTTGCGCTTGCCCTCATGCGATTCATTCTCAGCATCTCGCATTTTCCTTGCATAGTCGTCCAAGATCTGGCAAAAATAGAAAGACCGCAAGTTCATAGTAATTCGGGTTGGAGAAGAGGGTGGGCAACAGTGTTGGCTTCAGCAAGATTGTAGGCCTAAAGATAAAACCTACTCACAGATTCTATTTCTTCATATCCTTCTGGTGGTTTCTTGGTCCTGGTAGTGCGAATTTTGGGCATAATCGGTTGGTGGTCGTCGGGTGGTCGTGGTCGTTGAGAACGAAGACAAGAGCTCACGTAATCGGAATTGCTGTTTATGGCATCGCCATGGGCGCTTGTTCGAAAGTCCTCCGACTCCCGCGTCCTCGGAAGTGGACAAGAGTTCTATGTACGTACATACATAGTATTTTGTTTTCTTCTATTCCACTGAGGGCGTACAAGCATCTTCTAGATACTGACATTGTACAGATAATTATAATCCTCCATAGAAGATTCTACTGCTTCCTTCAACTGTTTTGCAACTTTTTCATCCCACTCTTCTGTCCATTTCTTCGTATGTTCCTCTAGATCCAACGAAGTATCCTTCACAGAGATTGGTGAGGTTGGAGCTTTCTATGTGCTATCATAGAGTGTACTTACTGTCGTTTTTATGATCCCAGTAGAGTTCTTGATTGTGCCCACAAACGCACGATACACCGTACTCAGCTGCTCCTCGGATGGATTCCAAGAATACTGGATTTGGGATTCGTCTAACCCAGTCAGAGCACAAAACTTCTGCATCTGTCCTTTGGTATCCTCTACCAACTTATCTCCATCGATGACAATCGGCCAGTTCTTCTTACCCTCCGGGTCAGTCTTATCATAATACTCTCGATAGAGGTCATAGATAATCCTCTGCCACCGGTAAGTCGTCATCAACCCAAACTCTGAATCGAAAGCGGTAGCCCCGAACACAGTTGCCGCGCGTAAGTAGCTCGTGTACGTGAAAATGGGGTGACGAATGATGAGTACGGGCGACATGGTCGCGATTATCCGGTCAGGCAGCAGAGTAGGGTTGGGGATAGGAAGTTTAATTTCCTCGGTTTCCGATCCCACCACATCCAATTTGCGATCTACGAGTACAGGCCGGGGCGCCTCAGGGTAATCCAAATGGACAACTGTGCTCATGAACTTGGAGTCGAACAGGTGAACGGTATGTTCTTTGATGGTGCATATTTTTCCCTGCCGCAAACATGCATCAGTATCGTCAATGGTGACCTTGCTTCATCGATGAGGTTCTCGATCGCGTACCTCTTCGTTGGCCTTTGCGAGCACAGTCTCCATTTCATCCAAACCTGCCTGGTACGTTTTGTTATCAGCTTCCTCCTTCGACATATGAGAGCCCGCGATCCGTTTCGCCCTCTTTTCCTCCGGCCAATGGCCCTCGGGTCCAGCTTGGAACGCAAACATGAACGGGTACTGTTTCGTCATCATCTGAGGATGGGTTTCCAAGAGGCGGATGAACAGGTTCGATCGTGTCCGAGGATGTGAGTACAAGAAGAGTCGCTTGTGGACTTTGGAGTCAGGAGCCATCGTGGATTCGTGTGAGGGGGTGTATGTAGGTGAGGGTGCGTTTGGCGTGCGTTAGGATTCTGGATTTCTTGCACGCGTTCTTTTATATCGGTGATATAAATCTTTCCCCAGGTAATCAAATGCCACATCGTCATATGATAGCATACATATCCATCATCCGAAACTCCAGCCTTCTCCAGCATGCGTTCGGGTGAGTTGAAGTCTGTTGAAGTAGCGATTAACTTGAAGGGAAATCCCGATTCGTTGTTCAAAGAAGACTTTGAAGGCAGGCACCCGAATTCTAGCATAGTCTCCGGTGTTCTCAAAGAGGTGGGTGCCCTCGAGCTCAAGTAGTTGCCAGTGGGCCTCCATCCCGGCTTCGTCTGTCATAGTCCTCTACATAATCATCCGATATTCCAGTTTCATATACAGATGATATAGAACTTCTCGGATTCCATACAGAGCACTGCGCCGCAGTTTTCCAGCTATCATTTCTTGGACGGGAAGATATACGTACACAGCAAGTTCTTTGCTCACACATGATGAGCAGCGAGGAAATGATCCGGATTGTAGGGACCATCTTGCCTCTGCAGGTTGCGGCATAATTATCTTCTAAAAGAGTGTGTGTGAAGTTGATAAGGTCACCTTTGATTCTCGAACTGGTAAGAGCTGGTAAGCCGCCCACCTCGAAAAGTTTACGTTGCGTTGCTCGGAATATCATGAACGGAACTAGATTGGGACCTAGGAGGACATATACCGACATGTGAGGTAAGTATCATCATACTTACAGCTCCCTACGGAAAGAACGAGTCTTTGGCTGGAGCAAGTTGGGCGGTTATTAGACCGTTGGTCGGCTTTGGTCGGACTCGACAATGTACAAGATGAGTAACACGAGGAGTCAAGAAGAAAAGCTGACCAAGGGATGTACCTATGAATCTGAAAGGCAAAATCACCGGACGATGACAGCACTCTAATGCAGGCGGTAAAATGCTGGTGAAAGTTGGGTGCAAGTCTGGTGCAAGTTTCGCCAACGCCCAAGAGTCTTGGAAGACAGAAAGATTAAGCGCTTGTGTAAGCGCTCAATCAACACCGGTGCCGTTCCAGCGAGCGCTCGAAACTGAGAGTTTAAGTTCACACTGACTCTGAGATTCGGCCCTCAACGTCAACCTCAAGCCCTCGGACGCATTGGCATAGGTAAGGATATATCATGGCTGTCCATTGATAGTACTAACTCTGAGGGGTATCAGGAAGGAGTCCGGTAACAGTCCGTTGAACTTCGAATCCCAAGTTCGAAACCTCATCTATATGCTGTGACACAGCAAGAAATTATAATCGTCCATCGCAAGCTCAACCAACTCTGCCAACTTCTGCGCAACGTCCCCATTCCACTCGCTCGCCCACTTTTTCCTTGACTCAGCCAAATCTGGCGGGTGGATACACTCCTAAGATAACCGCGGAGTCAGTACTAAAACCAACTGCCAAGCAAGATCTCTCACCGAAGTTTTGATCACTCCTGTAGATTCTTCGGCGACTTTGGTGAACGCGTCCCAGACCGCGTTACGCTGAACATAGTGTGGATCCCACGAATACTGAATACCTGATTCTTCCAGGCCAACCATCTCGCAGAACTTTGTCATTTGATCTCTCGTATCAACCATCAACTTGTCTCCATCTACCACGATGGGCCAACGTCCCCTTTTACAGCTCGACTTTCGCTCCCTGTCGTATAAATCCCGGTAATAGTCAAAAACGAGTCTTTGCCATCGAAAACTTGCTATGATAGCAAAATCAGGATCGTATACGTTCGCGCCGTACGATGAAGATGCTCGTAATGCCGAAGGGAAAGTGTAGGAGGGATGTCGGATGATCAAGACTGGCTGAAGAGTTGGAAGGATGCGGTCAGGCAGTAAGGTAGGATTGGGCTTTGGCAAAGGCCGATGGATGTGCTCTCCTTTCAAAAAACCATTCGCATGGCCATTCAAACCGTGTCGGCCGCGGATGTCAATCTGATGATCCACAATGACAGGACGTGGTTTCTCCTCTCTCGAACAACGAACATTACTGTTCAGAGTGTTCGAATCAAGCAAGAAGCATGTATGTTCCTTTATTACTGCAACTTTTCCCTTGAATACAATCAAGAGGATGTCAACCTTTCCTCCCACGCGTAACAGTAACAATGCCATCTGCTTCACATACCTCAGCTTCGGCTTGGGCGATCGTCTTTTCCATGGCATCCAAACCCGCTTGAAACGTAGTGCTTGCGAAGGCTTCCTCGAACTCTTCCATGGACTTCCCAATGGCTGTAGCTCTCCCTTGCTTGGTCGCGAACGCGTTTTGACACTCGGGCCCGTTCATGAAGGCATCCTTGAATGGATAGAGCCTGAGCATCACCTTTGGATGGGTCTCGAGCAATCGCATGAACAGGTTGGACCTCGTTCGAAGGTGGGAGAACAGGAAAATTCGAGTACAGGGTTCGTCTGACATTTGGGGGAGAGGGGGAGGGGGAACCACGGACTCGGAGGATGTGCTGCGGTTTCTTGGTTCTTATATCATGAACAGGTTGGGTCCATTTCCCATAATACGAAAGAGTTCCAACCCGGAACTTTCAGAGGCTATCTGTTCCACGCATACTCTCTCACGAAACTATGGAATATCGGTTCTATCTCCAACAGAAGCAATGATCTGCGGATAGTTTCTAAGTATAAGCGCACCGGTCACTCACTCTTTTCCACCGAGCACGGTGACGCAGTGTTTCATATCAGTCAACCTAGACAAGCCCATACGGTTCGACCATTAATCAATAGTATTAGTTATGCGGATGCGGTACTGTAACTGTACTCTGTGTGGGGTATACATGGACCCCAGATACACAACCTTTATACACACGATAAATGAGGAAAATCCTAATAGCGATGTTCAATACTTCAAATATAATCCAAAAATCATACATACTCGGTCCACCACCACCACCACCACCATCCTTCACTAGTCACTACCTCTGTCTCATCATTGATGGCTGCTCTCTCGGTGGACTACCAATTGCCATGAGCGAGTGCGCGATATTAGTGGAATCTTCAGCAGCCGCCCAAGAACTGATATCCGGGATGAAACCACCTAGGCCAGACTTGGTACTTAGAGCTCTAGAAGATGTCCGACTCTCTTTAGGTCCAGATGCGGTACTGCTAGGATAGCGACGATCATCGTACGAGGAAGGCAGAGCGTCAGCAATACCACTCTTGAAACTCTGCACCTTCCGGCTCAACGCCTGTAGCACAGACCCCTTTGATGGCCAAGCTGCTGTCCCTGCCAGTGGAACAGCGAGCGAGCTACTACTAGGTCCTTGAATCGAAATCGACTCGTCCGCCTGGTTCGTGAACGTCGAATGTATCGAAGAATCCGATAACCCTCTCCGTCGAAGTTTATGCTGCATCAACGGAGTGATCACGTCCTCGTCCTCTCCATGTTCACCCTCATCGACTATCGGAAGACGGGTGTTCTGCTCGTCAATCACCGCATCGACGTTTTGCGAGAGATAGTTCGAGAATGATGATGTCGTCTGTGAGTCTGCGTTACGAAGCGTGGTCGACTGTACTCTGCGGGGGCCTTTGGGAACGACTACCCAAGGATCAGGATTTGGTTGTGGAGCACCAGCAAATATACCCATCACCGAAGATGTACCAGATGCACCAGATGTACTTGACTCTGCCGTGGTAGCGACTGTACCATCTAGACGACGACCGGCTGAGGCAGCCGACGAACTGGTAACCGAACGCCCGACACCGGAAGAGAACTCAACGTTCACAGTCGTGGCGGATGCAGACAACGCAGGTTGGAGTTTGGGAACGAACCGGGGAGGTCTTGTGTTTGCCCGATTGCTTGTGGACCGGGCGAGGTTGCTGAGTGTAGTCGTGGAAGGAGATATGGTGCGCTCAGCTGTTCCTGTGGGATCGGCTCTTGTTCCAGAAGAGGAGCTGAAAAGTTTGGAAAGTGGAGCCATCCAACCATTTGACAAAGCACCGTCCTTGTTTCTCGCGAGATCAGCCTTCGTAGGGTCTAAAGCTAGCTCGCTGATTTTGGGAGCGATGGACGGGTCCAAAATCACGTCATTTAGGGTGACTCTCATCGTACCCATCTCAACAAAGAACTCCCTGAAAAGCTTGAATAGTGCACGCAGGTCTTTCCTGGTACACATCGTGACGAGATGCTCGTCCTCCAGCAAATGTCGGAATTGGGCCCGCAAGGCGGTGATTTCGTTGATAATACCATTGATAGTATTCCTAGAGATATGCCCCACGTCTGCACCACGAAGGTGTTGACGTTTCAGTCGATTCGTCAACGTCAACGCATCAGCCTGCGACATTCGAGTGAACAAAATCGACATGCGTTCTATTAGAGTACCCATAGTCGTCGCGGTAGATTCAGAGAACGACGAGGACTCGGAACGAGGACCATGTGGAGAAGGTGTAGGAATTGGGATGGACGGAGAGGGAGATGTTGGCATGGGAGATGGACTGAGTAAACTCGGCGGTACGGGATCGGTTTGAACGGCACAAGAACGAGTGAGAAGGAAGAGAGGTCGATGGGATCTTGTTTTTTCAGGAGATGCGAGACCTGCTGCACTTTCGTTATCGAATTCGATTTGGTAAGGTGATGGAGGTGCGTAGGAATGTTGGCCATAGGTTGACCGTGAATCGGACCCACCCGGAGAGAGTGGTGGGAGTTCGCGAGTGAGGGTATCAGGAGTGAGTGGTTCTGGAGGACGAAGGCCTCTCCTTTCTAGACTTGAATTGCGCCTTGCCAGAATAGGTGCCTGCAAAACATCAGCTGTGGCTAGAATCGAAGGGTCATTCGCTCACATGTTCCTTGAGGGATGTAGATGGTACGCTGCCAGAATAATGGTGAGATCTTCTGAAATGAGTATGGAGAGGAGTGCCTGTATGCGAGCGAGGGGATTTTCTCGGAATATTGGCTCGTTGTTCTTCAACTTCCTGTTGTAGTGCATGTAGATCATCTCGAGATTCAGCCAGAAGAGTTTGCAGCTCTGCATTGTCTCGTTTCAGACCCTCGTTATCGTTCACCAATGATTCGAGCACTGTCGTCAGTTCTGCGCTTTCTGAAGTCGACGGCGAACCCAGCTACGGAATCGTGAGATTGTGTGTTTCCTATCCACCACGCCACTTTAAACTTACTGTGGCATGGAGCATTTCGATCCGGGACCGTGCATTCTGAAGCAATGACTCGGTGGACTCCATGCGAAGTAAACGTTTCTGCTCTAATTCATCTTGCAGTCGTCGAACTTCAGCCTGTAATTTGGCTATATGCCGGTCAGTCGAGTGGATTCTGGTGAGGACGTAAGCAAGAACGTACATGTCTTGTCCTTCAGCGCTGCAAATCTGGATTCCGCCAATCGCGCTCTTTGAGATTCAGAGTCTCGCTCCTGCTGCATATCATCTCGCTCTCTCATTGCCACTGACAGTCGTGTTTCGCAGCCGATTGACTTTGCATGACTCGCTGAGAGACGGGATATCATGGTGCGGGCTTCCTGTAGCTCTTGGTGTAATGTCTTTGAAGATACCTCGGTCACTTCGTTGTTCACTAACGCCTGGGTGAGACGCTGAACAGAACATGAATCTCTGAAGCTTATTCGAAATATGAGTTTGACTGAACCTTCTCCAAAGCGTTCTTTTCCCTGAGTAATTCAGAAAGCCGGGCATCGTTGTCTTCTCCGCTGCTAGAGTGTCCGTCGTTGAGCGAACAATGCTGAATTTAGGAGCTTTGAGATCTTTAGGGTAGGTTGTAACTTTGCTGAACTGACCTCGTGTCGACGAACGAAAACTTCGTGACGATGTAGTAAGGCTTGCCCAATCTCTGAATGAATGATGCTCGATTATGTTCTCTCAACTCTGAGAGTAATAAGGATCAAACCTACCAGCACTGAGAATGAGCCTGTTCTCCAACCGCGACTTCTTCGCTTGCCACGCCTTGGTATTCTCGCATTCTTCTCGTTGACAACAGCACAAGAACAACGACGGAGGTTCTGGTGAAGGAACCCTGGAGAAATTGTTCAAGGCAAGGGTCAAATCATCAATTGTATCGGTCATATCGTCCTCGAGTGTTTCCGGAGTCATTGGGCGAGAGTTTGTGGTGAACATAAATGGTTGAGGAGAAGAATAATGAGTGGCTGGGTGTGTCCCGTGAAGAATGAAGGTGTAGTTATAGTAGATATCGTCGTGGTCTCAATTAGATATGCCCGGCGCTGGAAGCGGCGGAACTCCGAAGCAACTCTTCGCACGATAATTATCTTCTTCTCCCTCTTCCATGTCTTCCCTACTTCAAACAACGACGTCGATTGTGACTCGATCTCATCGATTAGGAACGGCTGGACCAGGATCACAATGCGCTATTTTTCGTTGTTTATGCCAAAAAATTTTCAGATTAAAGCCCGCACTTTTTACGCCTCTTCCTTACCCAACGACTACCATCTTCCCTTGCAGGTCAAGGAAGATTTTTCTCGACGTTTGTTCATCCTCAAAAGTCACATATACATCGCTCGGTACGAGGGTTTGTCCACTGACTCTATTACACTCGAGCACTGACACTCAATCTTTCTTCTTATCTCACCCGAAACAGAATTTCTAGTACAACCGTGCTCCGAGTATGCATTTGAATCGTTCTGTTTTTTATGCTCTACTATTCTCGAGCGGCATCCTCCACACCACTTGCAGTGGCAGTCCTCTGCCGATTCCAGAAATAGACGTTGAACGTTCTTCGTCGGGCACACGCACTCCTTCGAGTGGGGTTCGTTCTTTGCAAGACCCAGGCAGTCCTCCGAGTCCGCATCGTCCTTCGTTAGACACAGGCAGTCCTTTGTCGAGTCAACAACATCCTTCGTCAGACACGGGCAGTCCTTCGAGTCAGCATTCGCCAGAGACGGGCAGTTCTTTACCGATTCGGAATCGTCCTTCGTCAAACACAGGCAGTCCTTTGCCTGGTCGTCCAGAGGAGCCTGAAGCGTCGGCGCCCTTGGCATCACTCAAGCTCAAAATCATCGAAGGCCCGAAGGGGCGGCAGCCAAGCAGCATATTCAGGCCCGCTTTGATCTACAATTTTCTCAAAGCAGGTTTGGACCATTATGCATCCCCCAAACTCCCCAAGGTTTCTTCTCATCCGGATAGCATTCACTACGAGATCGACGAAAAAATCGATCCTATTCCACAGTACACTATCACGCGTCCTGATGGATATTCTGAGGAGTGGTACCTGTTTCATTTCGAGTCCGGAGAGCAGAAGAAAGAGCAATCCGAGAAGATCTGTGAAGATGATTCTTCAGGAACGCTCGTACTTGTGCACGATCCGCGAAACCCTATGGACCACCGACAGTCAACGATGGTGATCCAAGAATTGCATACGGACCATGTTGTTGAGCTGTTAAACATCGGACCGGTACGTGAAACAGTTGTTACATCCATAGTCATACGCCTTCACTGACCATGGTTACCTACATCTTATGTCGTAATTCAACAAACTCTCAGGACAATGATCTTCAGTTTTACAATCCCAGTCCCAAAGATCCTAATGCGGTGGGAGTTCACGCGTGGACTGTAGCATCACTCAAGCTCGAAATCATCGGAGGAAGTGGGAGGCCAAGCAACCTCATCAGGCCCGCTTTGATTTACAATTCTCTCGAAGCAGGTTTGCGCCAATATGCATCCACCAAACTCCCCGAGGTGGCTGCTCATCCGAAGACCATTCGGTATGAGATCGACAAAGGAATTACTCCTATTCCGTCTTCCACTATTCGGCGTCGTGATGGAACTTTGGAGGTGCAGTACCGGTATCAATTCAAGCCCGGAGAGACGAACGAAGAGCAATCCAAGAAGATCTGTGAAGGTGGTGATTCAGGACTGCTCACATTCGTTGTGCGCAGTTCGCTAAGATCCTTGGACCGCGGCCAGACAAGGATGGTGATCGAAGGAGACAGTGGCAATGAGCTGATCAACATTGGACCGGTGTGTAAAGCAGTTGTTACATCTATAAGCCTTCATTGACCATGGTCATTCTACATCTTATGTTGTAATCCAACAATCTCTCAGGACAAGCAATTCCGCTTTCACGCTATCAGCAATCACAACGATCCTGATGCGGTGCTAGTTTTTGACGCCAAGCGTGTTATGGAAGATTACTAGCGCGCGCGCTGCTGGAATGTTTTTCTCGGAGAGGAATGAGAACGAGGAAGAGGTTGAAGGTTAAGGTTAAGGTCGGGAGAGAAAGAAGACGGTAGAGGGTCCAGGTAATGTTGTCATCGAAGGGATGAGAGGAGCCAATCCGGAGCGGGATCTATCACACCTCAGCTTTCCACTAGAAGTTGTTAGTTGGATAGTGTTGGTGTTCGATAGTTCACCCTTGTAATCTCATCCCCTATACTCGCTCAGCGCTCGATTTTGAGATTCTGCCTTTGAGATATATCGAAGACTTGAAATGATGACCTCCACCTTTCGAAATCTGAACCGCTGGCAACGAGTCATACTCGCCCGTACGAAGTGCGCGCGGGACCCACTGGGTACTACTTTGTGATCATATATACTCATGTTTTTTTCAAGCTTCAACCTACAAGGGGCAAGGACGAATATGCGAAGTTCAACGACCTGCAACGACTGTAACTAGATCCACTGTGAACGATTGAGAACGGCCTGGAACGCCTGTGTCACATACTAAGGATCCCTAAGGATCCGGACGATGCGCTATTTTTCACTGTTTGTGCCATTGTCACCAAAAGATAAAACTCCGCACCTTGAACGGCCCTTTCTTCACCCAACGACTACCATCTTCCCTTGCTGGTCGAGGGAGTCTTTTTGCTCGACGTTTCTTCATTCTCAAAACTCACGTATACATCGGTCGGTATGAGTGTTTTGACCACCGGCTTCAAGCACTGACACCCAATTTTTCTTTTTATTTCACCCAAAACAGAATCCCCTTTGCCACGATATGCATATGAATCGCTCTGTTCTCTATGCTCTACTATTCTCGAGCGCCATCGTCTACACAACCTGCGGTGGTAGTCCTCTGCCGACTCATAAATCGTCAGACACAGGCAGTCCTTTGCCTGATGGTTCAGAGGAGTCTGAAGCGTCGGAGTCGGTAGACTCGGTACCTGTGGCATCGCTCCGCCTCAAAACAGTCCTAGGAAGTAGTCAGATACAGCCAATGCAAGGAATAACCCCTTTGATCTACAGTTATCTCAAAGCAGGATTGAATTCCTATGCATCCACCAAACTTCCCGGAGTAAACCTGGCTCATCCGAATAGTATTCACTACGAGGTTTTACTAGACGGAGAAACCGACCTTCCTCCCAACGAGATAAATAACGAAGAAATCGATCCTCTCCCTTCCCATTTCATGGAGTATGGTCGTGGAGTTTATGAGCTGCATTACCCGTTCAGGTTCATGCCTGGAGAGCAGTACAAAGGCGATCCCATGCGATCTGTGCCGATACTTGTTCAGGCTCTCTCAGGCTCACGCTCAATTCGTCAGAGCCTTTGGACCGTTCACAGACACACTTCGAAATTTACACAGTTCACAAAAACCAGAGACAGGATACCCTCTTTGGAATTGGACCGGTGCGTATAGAAGTCCTTATCACATCTAATCAGGCTGACCTTGGACCTTCCTGCGTCTTATATCGTACTTCAACAATCTCTCAGCGCTTCATGTTCATCCGTCATTTGGTGTTCTTTAATCCCAATCCAAATGAACCTGCTGCGGTGGGAGTCACGGAAATCATCTATCCTTGGCAGAGTCATCAGTAGCGTGTCCTATTGGAATGGGGGGAGAAGGAGAAAGAGGTCGAAGGTTAAGGTTAATGTCGAGAGAGAAAGAAGATGGTAGTGGGTCCAGGTAATAATGTTGTCATCGAAGGGATAAGAGGAGCCAATCCGGAGCAGGATCTATCACCATTTTCCACTAGAACTTGCTAGTCGGATAGTGTTGGTGTTCGATAGTTCACTGTTGTAATCTCATCCCCAATACTCGCTCACAGCTCGCTCAGCACTTGTTTTTGAGAATCAGTCCTCGGGATTTCAATAAATCAAAATGATGACAGAGACCTTCACGGTCCACCTTTCAAAATCTAGCCTACCCCCAACTCATACCTGCGGAGCACAGGCACTGCGTTAGCCTTTGTGATTATATATACTCGTTAAAACGGCCGCCTACACCCTTGCTTGAGGCTGCTTGAGGTCGCAGCTTGAGCTTGAAGCTGAACTTATGAGATATATATTGATTTTCGCACCCCCGTTTCGGCTAGCCTGGTAACCAAGCGTTCAGCTCGCTGAACGCTTGGAAAAAGTCACTTACGTTTTGAATACGACATTTTTTACCGACGCTTAAACTAGAAAAACGGCGCCTTTCGGCGCCTGCACCCTTGCTTTAAAGATGAGGCGTAGCGTGGAGAGGTTGTATTCACAATAGATGAGGTAGTAGTTACAGTTTGAGAAGTGGAATCATAATGTAACGAATACAAAGAATGAATGAAATATGTTAGAAATAACGACGCCAAATATCATCTGGGGTAGGTTCAATAGGATCAAGAGCTTCAATGACCCCATCAAAGAAATCGACTTTCCATACAGTATCAGTTGCGTGCAATATAGCAAATTTTGCAATGACATGTCTCCCCGCAAGGACTGTTTTGTAATCATCGGGGGATGATAAGAAGGTTTTGAGAGGCAAGGGGCAGACTTCATGGCTCCGAGTGTTCACCATGTGTTCTCGCTCCTGCGCAGCGCGCGCGTTATATATCGGCCAACCTGCTGTAGACCAAACTATAGCATGGTTAGTTATGGTGATGCAAGATAGATATCGGCGGACACTACCTTTGTATTTATCGTAGTACATGTCATAGGATTGATTTTCGAGGTTGTTTGATTGGACATGGTCACCGGCAGTAATAGAAGTCAAAGTCTAAGAAGCTGATGTTCAGATACCAAAAGCAAAAAGAAAACAAAATAAGTTCTAGCCTTGAATAGACGATGTTCCAGTAACACTTTCCTATCAATTCCGTAGAAATCACCACAGTCGTTGAAAGTCAAACCAGAAGCTTTCCAGCCAATGCCAGGATTTCGCTTCTTGTCGAGAATTGCATCCAAACGGGACAATGCAAGATCGAAATCAGATTTAAAAGGTTCAATCGAAGGCCTGCAACCTGCGACAGTGATTCTGGCATCGGACAATGAAGGTGTGATGCTAGATGGTTTCTATGCACAATCAGTGATTGAATGGGCATCGGGAATTCAAAAGGACATACAGTATAGCCACCATCAGGTAGGAGATTTGAGTGAAGATTGTCGACTTTGATCACAATCGTGAAGACATAGGGTTTTGTCGGGGTCTGTGTATCAACCAACGTAGATTTATGTTCATGCAAAGTAGAATTCCATTCGAAGTTGCCATCTCCGACTCTTTAGAGGAGGGTCTTGTGGTGTTTAAATCCATCAAAATTCATTATCTTGCCCTTTTAGGCTAATCTCTTATATGTAACATGAGGTTATCTTATCATTATGACATCTGAAATCATATCTTATCACTTTGAAGCATGCGGCGCTAGTGACGACGCTACCCGGTTTATAACTTGAACGTTTGAACAGTTGTCAATAACAGTTACTTCATGTTAATGCCTCTTCATCATTCCTTCGGTATGCCTTCATGGGTCAGACAACTAAATATTCACAGGTACATGTTTGCAGCCATGATAACTTTGTGTCAGTTACAATATCATGGGACTGACAGCAGAATTTGACATACTGTTTCATAACCTGTTCAAGTTGGATTTGCTTGATTTTTCTGCAGCATTTACAAGCAGTGTTATGGTAAGTTTTTTGCAGATGTAATTGTGCAGCAATGTGTTCAAACTATGTTAGTCTGTAACAGTGAAGCACGAGGGCCACTCTAAGAAGCATTTCTGAGCGTGGTTGAATTTTGTCCATGTTTCATGTAGCCTGTACTGTTTGTTTCGTCATGTCCGCTATTGGTTATTAACTCTGACTCTGTTTTAGAGTGGAATCCAAATCTCCATGCTCCTCTTCATTCTCTGTTCACAATATGAACATTGACAGTATTGTACATTTCTGAACTCGTACAAAGGATATCAAGAAAATAGATGGTCAGATATTGAAGTTGCACCAGGTGAGCAATTTTGTGATAAAGTTATGCTGATGTTGAGTTGTTGTAGGAAGGGCTTGTCGGGAAAGTTTTCAAAGCTATCATCATCGTTGGTACACATTGTGATGGTCCCCATCTCGTCAACGTAGGGGTCAACATCAATATCCGTGTGTTCTCTGCTGTTAAAGATCTTAATGTCCATGTGTTCTTGTGGAACTCTAAAGAACCTGGGATCATCTGTTGTGCAAACACAACAGTCCACGTTGATTGTCTATTGGATAACACATTGACCAAGATTGATCAACCCTATACTGCGCAATTATGTCCACTTCGGTCCAGTGGCAGAGGTATTACACATCTCGAATGGAGGATAACCAGAGGCTATCGACTGCCATTGTTCACAGGTGGCCCTGATGGTATGTTATCACCTGGAATCATCTGTACTTCTCTCTAACCAATCACAGGTTCCATCCGCAGATGGCAGCCTGAAGGTGCACTGGATCATGGAAAGGTTGTTGCCAATGTTGGTGCTGACATTGCAGTGATTGCACACTTTGCAATGGGAAATGGTCCCAGTGAACACAACCTTGTTATGTAAGTTAAATCTTCCATCGCCCATGTTGACAGCAGTTCATATCTTGTCTCAGAGCACAGACTGATGGTACTGTATCTTTTTGGGATGGATATGGGGAGATCTAACTTTATATATCTTCTACCTGTATATGATATCAATCTATGCATTTTCCTACATACATTGTGATTTTCAAGAGTCGGAGACTGGCGCGCGTGACGCGGCGCTACCCGATCAATAAGAACTGCGAGATAGTTGGTTTCGTCGATGAGGACATTTCTTAAGTTGTGTAGTGATGATGAAGGGGAAGCCATGAGATTCGTTTGCGAAGTTACACAAACCCAGGTATATTAGACAGAAATCTGAGACACCAAGTATTGTTTGCGATTAGCATCAGTACATAGGGTTACATGGCTTAGAGTCAAGTTCAGCAATGACAACGACGACAAAGGAAAGAAGGTGTCAATGATTTCACAGAAACTATACAGGCGATACTTATAGTACAATAATATACAATATCAAAAATAGGATAAGATTCGTTCAACGATGACCTACAGCTTTCGAAGAACCAGCCACAGGTCCATCCGCACCTTTCGCTTTGGTCCTGGTAGCAGGTTCATCGACTGGATAAGCTCCAAGCTTACGCTTGGCCAAGAGCTTCTGCGGCGAGAACCGCGCGTTGGACACAGGAGGGTCAATAACCAGAATAGTAAAGACGTCAGCGCTGAAGGTGTCTTTGTTGTGCTTGGCGATAAATGTATGAGTAAGGAAGAATTCGACAACCACCAAGGCTCCTTCGAGGTGGCGGGAATACTGAAACGGGATCAGTTGACGAGGTTGTTTGTCCCCTTTCAACTGCTCAAAAGCAGGAAGAGGCAGGAGGATGTGAGTCTTGTTATTGATCATATCAGCTAGCTCCGCGATGGCTTCGTTAGACTTGACCAGATAGTTTTCGATGCGCAAGTCTGAATGAATGTTTAGTATATAGTTAAATAAGTAGGGTATAGATACTGACATTGAGTATCATTGGGAATACCCGGAGACTCATTACTCTCCAAATCATTGGCGTCGGCAACGTCGTCACTTTCGGTTTCCTCGAAAGGCTATCAAATAGTCAGTGACAGTTAGTTATATTTCAAGTAGAAGAGACATACCGCAAAAACTTTATGACGCAATTTCAACTTGCGTTGGTTGGCAGTCGCACCAGCCATCAGAACGCCAAGGACCGCACTGTCATCATGAGCGTTGCTGACCCTCAAGTTGGATAACAAAGCATAAGCGTTGTCGAAGTCTTTCGCAAGTACTTCATTTTCAGTCTCTGATACTCGGCCAAGAGCAATAGAGAGCTTCAGGTCAGAGAACGTTTTTGTGTACTCCGAAGGACCCTTTGTCACAGAAGAAGTGAGTGAAGAGACAAAATTTGAATGTAGTAGACCGTACAGTGTAATTTCCATCAGGAACGAGGAAAGTATCCTTCCTAGTTATACGAGCGATGAGGGAGAGACGGATAGGAGTGTTGCCATTATCTTTTTTGACGACATAGCTCCCACCCTCATCATCATTGGCCCAAGTCAACAGATCGTTAGCGGCTGGATCACCGATATAGACAGACTTGGTAGAATCAATCAGCTTTTGACGATGGAAGCGGACACGGTCGTCAACAGTAGATACAGAGGCTTTCGGAGGCATGGGAGTAGATGGTGGATGGGAAGAAAGAAAAAGGGCGACGGTCTTGCTTTTAACAAGAGGCCAATTTCCAATAACAAAAATCATGGTCCAGTTGATGCCGAGCACGGCTCATCTGTTGTTCGTCTTCGCTGTGACTTGCGATGTCGATAACATACGATGACTTGAACAAGCTGACATTGGCGCACATCTTTTCACTTGTTTCGAACGGTTTCCCTATACCTACGACGATTCGCCGAAGTGGGAAGGATGCTGTTATTCGATATATCGTTGAAAATGCTCCGTCGAAGCTGCTGAATACGATGTCATCTGCAGCATCCGAATTGACGACATCAAAGAGAGCATATCCTATGGCTGAAAATGAAGAGACCCAATCAGATCATGTCCCAAAACGAGGCCGAGTGGTCGACGAGTGGCAAGAGGCACACGATGTATCGAAATTTCTCCAGCTTCCTTCAACGGCGGAAACACATGCTTGCTATGCCAAATTCTATGAGGCCACTGGAAATGCTGCAGTCGAGATGGTTGTGTGTGGTGTATGTGGTCGAGAAGTCAGCAAAAAGGAGTATGACGTTCATAGAGTTCCAATCTCGGATATGCTGCGTTTTCAACCACGACTGAAACCGCATAAACACCATTCAGCTCAATACATCATTGAGTCGATGCTTCTCGAGCAGAAGGGCATAGATGGCACTGAGGACAAGCAATTCGTTCAAATCTGTAGAGATTGTTTGACATCATTGCAATCAAAGTCCACAGGTCCTCCTCCACTGTCGCTAGCGAATAACAATTGGATAGGGAACATTCCAAGCCCACTTGCGAGACTCACCCTTCCGGAACAGCTTCTGATTGCCCACTATCATCCACGAGTCTATGTGTTCAAACTTTATCCTAAAAGTGGGAGAGGGAATCCGAGTCATCAGCAGCGTGCCATGAAAGGGTCCGTCAGCACATACGCTCAAGATATCAATGCAATATCTTCAATGATTGAGGGCAACCTCATGCCACGTCCGCCGACGATTTTGGCAGCACTGATAACTGTTGCATTCATCGGAAAGGGCAAGCTTCCCAGGAATTGGCTGCGGAGCACGTTTCGAGTGCGACGAAACATCGTTCGTGAAGGCCTACATTGGCTGAAGGACAGCGATAATCATCACTATACGGATATCGATATCAGCGAGCAAAATCTAGCCATGCTTCCTGAAGACGACATACCATATGAAATTGAAAGCCTGGTCAGGCAATCCGAAGATGAAGCAGCAGCGAGACGGGAGGAGGAAGGATATGTCCCAATTGATGAAGAAGGTCAGACTTTTGACGGACATCGAGAGATGTTGTTGGATACTGAAAAGTTATAGATGATGAAGAATACGAATTGACGACCGAGAGTGATGACAGTGTCGGGGGTGTTCAACATGAGCATGGTCCTGGAATAGCTGAAAGGAGTGATGGTAGGAGAGACACTGAGGAGAGAAATCCCGAAGGACATCATGGTGCGTTTGAAGCAAAGAGTTATCGGAACATACAGTGATTTTGAATGCAGATGAGCCAGATGTGATAAATTTCCAGTGGTTGGGTGTTCATGACACGGAGATGAATAACTTGACCTCAAATGAACTGATGAAATGGGCCCTCTCGAATCTTTGGGAAGAGAAGGAGGCTGCGGAAGGAATGTATGCTGTTCGACGTGGATCCGAACCTGTTCCGGATTTCATACGTCGGCCTAAGTCAGATGTTGATATCCTCGACGATTTCTATGAGAAGGCATTTCCAACACTCTTTCCATATGGCGAAGGAGGATTTGAGCGACAGCGACCCACAAGAGTGGAACCATCTACGCTGGTACGGCGGGCACTAATGTACCATGACCGTCGCTTTCGAAAACATGGAACCTTTCCCTTCGTTGTGTTTGGGATACAGCAAAAATTGCAGGCGTTGAACAGCGCCCGACTACAGCTGAAGAAATCATCGTATGACCGAGATATCCGCATCATATCTAGCATTACAAAAGAACAGCTACAACAGGCTGCTAGGGAAGAGACACAGAAGAAGACCATCAGTGACCCTGCAATTCGTCTACTGCGGAAGTACGTACATGCTTCTGCAATGAAAGTCGAAGGATCGAATGCCTCTCGTACCAGACTTAGGTCACAGATCTGGTCTACTGCTGCGATGCTCGGACCCCCTTATTTGTGGTTGACCATAAATCCAGCCGACATCCACCATCCCATTGCCCAAGTCTTTGCTGGAGAAAGTATAGATCTTGATCACTTCGTGACTGTCGAGGGCCCGAATGCAGATAGACGCGCGGCGAATATCGCAGAAGATCCCTATGCTGCAGCTAAATTTTACCATTTCCTCATCCAGACTATATTCGAAACACTGTTCTCGATAACGGTGAACAAATTTCACATATATAGTGGCATGGGGGTCCTGGGTGAACTTGCTGCATATTTTGGACTTCACGAAACACAAGGAAGAGGCACGTTGCATTTCCATGTGCTCCTGTTCCTTCGTCATGCTCCTTCGGGTGACGCTATACTGCAATTATTGAAGAGTGAAGACTTCCGAGCACGGATAGTAACTTACATCCAAGCCAATTTCCGAGCCTATCTTCCTGGCCTCGAATCTGCACAGAGCGTAAAGGCCATTCCGAAGAATAATGAGATAGGTTACAGTCGTCCACCAGATCCTCATGGAGCGTTGTACGAGGAAGAGTTGAAGAGAAGAGAACTCGAAGTCGCACGAGCTTGTCAGATACATGTGTGTGATCAGAATCGTTGTCTGAAACTAGGCAGAGATGGGCGATACTATTGCAAGAGACGAGCTCCGTTTGAGGTGGCAGAAGATGATTTTGTGGAGGAGAGTGGAAGATGGGGGCCAAAACGGCTATATGGATATGTGAACAACTGGGTACCTGCTGTTTCAGTAAACGGAAGCTGCAACAATGATGGCAAATTCCTCACCAATGGACGTGACGCCAACAACATTACATGGTATGTCGCAGGGTATACAACAAAAGCCCAAGGCAATAGCTATAACGAGAGTGCTGTCACAGCCACCGCATACGCATATCATGAAGACCATCCTAGTTCGACGTACGGCAACTCTATCCGTGACATGGGCAGGCTATTACTCTTTCGAGTGGTCACCGCCCTGAATCGTGAACAAGAAATAGCAGCTCCTTTGGTGATGTCGTATCTGATGGGCTGGGGAGATAGCTGTTGTTCGCACACATACACCGCAATATACTGGGATTCGATTCAACGGGAGATCACTCATGCGTTCCCTGAATTGCGATATTGGACTAAGAAAAAAACGGATGGTCAAATGTGAGTAAAGCATTCAAGTTGAAAACAGCGATATTTGATCATACTCACCAGAAACGATAGGGAACATCATGGCAAAGGTAACGATGTGGATGGCAATGATGATGAAGCAGAGGTAACATTGAGATTTAAACCAAGGCACGTCACTGATGACCTACGAGCAGGAAGCCAACGACCAGGATCATAGCCATGTCACACTTGATATCGATGGTGGAGGCAAGATTTATGCGAAGAGTCAATTGACAGATTATACACTGCGGGGGGTTAGTTTGAGCAATCTGAACATGCTGGATTTCTTGGTGGACACGTACGAAGAGAAGCGCACACCATCAGACAGTTACGCAGATCCACAAATCGAATCTTCGAGTACTGACCGAACAAGAGGTCGCCCACGGAATCCAAGATACCCCTACATAGAGCCGCACCCTCGGATCCGCAACCGTATACGAGTCTATCGCACTCCTGGTCATCGAAATCTTCCCAACTTCATCGGACAATGGTTTCCCAATCGAGACGATCCTACACAATTCGACGCTCACTGTGCATCAATGCTCGCATTGTTGAAACCTTGGCGAAGTTTAGAAAAGGACCTCAAAGATGAGGGCGAGTCTTGGTCTGAGGCTTTGGAGAGGTTCCTCATCAATGACAATGGGCGATATCAATACATAATATCTGGCATACAGTTTTTTCATCAGACGAAGGCTACTGCAGATCGCCTGCATGAAGAGGGCGAGGATGACTATACAACATCTGGTGATATAGCAGAAGAGGGAGAGGATGAAGGAACTGTGGAGTACAGTGAAGCAGAGGAAGCTTTGATCTTGGCCGATTTCCAGACACAAGAGATCCCTGAACGGGAGCGCCGACATGGTGAAATGGCTGTGACAATTGCCCAAAGTCTTGGAATCTTTTCACCGCTACCGATCGAATGGGATATTGACGTCAACGGTCAAGCTCCTCATTTAGCAGGAGTTGAAGATGATGCGAAGTTGCTGGAGTGGAAGAGTTTGATGGCACAAGAGGTGTTGAATAATAACAGTGCGACTATGAATCCAGAGTCCAGACCAAACATCACAGGATCCTCGCCAGAAGTTACGATGTTGACCGCAAAAGATCTAACAGCAAGTATAGATCATCCAATGGATAACAGCTATGAACCAGAGCCAGCATTGGAAGCGGTCAGTCCAGACAGTTTGAACGCTGATCAGAGAAGAGCGTTCGACATCGTCCAATGGCATCTAGAGCAAACGCTCAGCGGACGTAAGCCTCCCCCATTGCGTATGGTGATACATGGGGAGGGAGGAACGGGCAAGTCAAAAGTAGTTGCAACAATCACCGATGTATTCAAGAGGATGAATGTAATCGACATGTTGGTGAAGTCCGCGTACACCGGCATAGCAGCGTCTCTCATCGAAGGCAAAACAACGCACATCATAGCGGCTCTATCTACTCAGAATAATTCCAGAATCAGTGATGAGAAGAAGAAGAGATTGCAAGAATTTTGGCTTACCAAACATTACTTGATCATCGACGAGATATCGATGATCTCGAAGGAATTCCTCTGCAAACTGAATCGTAACATCTCTATTGGAATACAAGGCGCGGATCGATATATTCCTGCTGCCTCATTCGGCGGAATCAACGTCATCCTTGCGGGTGATTTTCACCAATTTCCTCCTGTCGTTGGTGCAAAACGATCTGCGCTCTTTTATGAGCCACACCCTAGTGACAATGTTGATACAAGGCTAGGACGACAGATATATGAAGAATTTACGACGGTCGTCTTGCTACAGGAACAGATGCGGGTGACTGATTTGGTATGGAGGGATTTCTTGAGTCGGTTGCGAAATGGAAAGGTATCAGAAGATGATGTTGATATGCTTCGAGAGTTGACGTTGAAGGAGACTGATAACTTGGAAGAGCTGCAAAGTGATCGATGGAAGGGAGCAGCGTTGGTCACACCTCGACATGGGGTAAGAAACCTATGGAACAGGGAGGCAGTCCGCAGAAGCTGTAGCGAGAAAAGAACACCACTGTACATCATCAATGCAGAAGACAGCATAGGAGGCAGGCCATTGACGATGAGGGAAAAGATAGAGGTTGCGAAACGCGGCGCCAGGGATCGAACACGACAGAGACACAATCTGCCTCGTCAGATAGAGCTAGGAGTTGGAATGAAAGTGATGGTGACCAGTAATGTCGAAACTGATCTAGATGTCACCAACGGTGCAAGAGGAGAGATTGTTGATATCATACTGGATCCCAGAGAGACACCCGCACCAGATTCTCCTGAGATAGTCCTCGACTACATTCCACGATACATCTTGGTGAAGATGGACCGAACACGCATGCGACAGCTTCCGGGACTGAATACAGGAGTCATTCCAGTGGAACCGGCACAGATTAAGATGAAAATACAAATATCAGGAAGTGGACAAAAGACAGTGTTACGCCGCCAGTTTCCGATGACAGCCGCCTATGCTTTTACTGATTATAGAGCACAAGGCCAGACGATACCAACTCTGATTGTTGACATTGCAAGAGTACCCACAGGCGCACTCAGTTTGACGTCTATATATGTCGCACTCTCGCGCAGCAAAGGACGGGACACGATTCGATTACTGCGCGATGTTGATGAAAAGGCTCTTCTAGATTCGATAGAGCCAGAGCTTATGAGAGAAGATCAATGATTGAACGACCTGGATGAAGCTACAAGGGTTTGGTGGACTGAAGTCAGAGAACGTGAAACAGTGTAATGGATAGATGACATACTGAAGTCAATCTGTAACATAGATTGATATATATTTCCGAATTCTGCACCCACATGCACGATATATGAGAATGGTGGATCGGCACAATTGGAGGATAGATGCAATAAGTTCTAGAGGATGTATGGCGAGGACGCACAAGGTTGCAGACTGACGGAGTCCATACACGTTAGGAGATCACATGTGAACGGGGATGGATGCGATGGGAATGTGTGGACAATGCACGCGCAAGAGGTAAATGAAGCCGCGAGTCCTTTTGAGACTTCAGCTAAGCTCCTCTGCAAACAGCGGGCTCTGGATTATGAATACAAAGCCGCAGCAAGATTTACAGGATGACGACACAGCGCAAGCCAGAACAGCTATCGAAGGAGAACTGCAGGCCGAAGCCATAACAGCGTCATACACAAGGTCGGAACCATGTGTAGTATGAGAGACCGTAGTCAATCAAGATACTGGGCGACCCAACGATAATGGTTTGCTTGTAGGGTAGGTATGGCTGCACAGGTTGATGCGGCCACCGTCCTTCCAAGAACGATCAAAAGTTCCACCCAATGGAACTTCGCCGGCATTCCTCAAGTAGCCTTGAGGAGAGGTGTACAAAGTCTGCCCCTGAGCATAGTGCGCGACTATCCTTGCCATTCTCCGTCTCCCCAAGGACGGGGTGATAGTCATAGCATAGCATAGGGCCACTGCACTGAGCATATGAGCATCAACCAATATCTGATTTGCAGTCCTCTCGACGTTGCCCGTGAAGATGAGGTCGTAAGGTGGTGTATAGTCGGGTAAACACGATGACGTGCGAGTGAAATGCCGAGGAGAGTGGCCCGCACCCTGGATAGAGCGCGCAAAGCCAACTTGTATATATATTCAGAATGGTGTGTGTGGTGTGTAAGAGGCGGGAAATGGTATTCCAGTGAGGGTTTCATATGATACGCTCTGAGCGTTTGAGTGACAGTACTAGACGACGCGTTTGTTGAGCTGTTTCAGTCCACGAAAGTTGAAATACTGAAGTGGAAAGATTGGTGGGAAGGCAGATGTAAAGGAGTGAGTTGACCATAGAGGATGTTATCTATGTGTTTTCAAAAGAATAGTAAGATGAGAACACATTATGGCTTTGAAAGATGTATGACTTACTACACTGTTTCCGAAAAAAATTTGTTGTAGGCCTTTTGGTCCTCTATGAAACGGAACCAGGAGTGTGATATACGCGGTTGGGGGAATCAAAATAGATGATAGAATGTTATAACATCTTCGGGTCGTCAACTCAGACGACGGACGACACGTTCAGCAAGGGTTTGACGACTGACGTGTCCAAGAAAGCCGGACTGAAGTTCAGGCGCTTAGCGCTTAGTATGAATTGCGTGATTGTTTGTTCCCGTTGTTTACGGAAAACAACCGGCGCTTATGAATTATACACCCCCAAGAGCCCTTGACAAGCAAGGGAATCGGTGCCTGCAAATATATGCTATATAAGGAAGGTACGATAACAGAATAGATAAGATATCAAAAGTATTGCAGCGCCGTCGCTGCACTCACTGTTCAACTCAACCACTCCACGCTCGTTTTCGCTCCTTCTCTAACTTATATCTCAATAATGAATCTGGATCTTGATGATGAGCTTCACAACATCCGTAATTTGGGCCCAGAACAGGCCCGCTCCCGTATGCTCGAGCTGCCTGAAAGCCATGTTCCATGGACATTCATTGCTTCTCTGAATAAAGAGCTCGAGCTTGTGGCACATAAACTCTGCCTTCTTCTCTGGCATGTCACTCGAGGATCCCAGATCCCACGTCAAATTCAGCTGGAGTCTGCACTGTCGGTATATCAGAGAAAAGATACATTACTTGTGGCTGGCATGGGTTCAGGCAAAACACTCGTTGTTATTCTTTTGGCTCTGCTGCAAGAGCCCGGTCATATAATGATCATGGTGAGCCCCTTCAAGCACTTACAGGAATCAATGGTAAGTACTTAGTTTCTAGCAAAATATACTAATTCATACTCAGCCTGTTGCACCAGGCATCAGATATGCGAGAACGCTATAATCTCAATGTCATTGTGATCAATGAAGAGACAAAACTAACAGAAAAATGTGTTCAACATGGTCACAAAAACTGTTGGGCAAGTTGATATACTTATCACTACCCTCGAGCCATGTTCGAGTATGCGATGACTCTTCGTGGGTTTGGAACTGAATTTTCCACTTAGGACGCGACGAAGACATGGGTGAATTGAACTGAGTAGCATTATCTTATCTATTCTGTTATCGTACCTTCCTTATATAGCATATATTTGCAGGCACCGATTTTAAGCGTCGGTAAAAAATGTCGTATTCAAAACGTAAGTGACTTTTTCCAAGCGTTCAGCGAGCTGAACGCTTGGTTACCAGGCTACGTTTCGGCTATAGTGTGAGATATGTGGAGGTCTTTTTACTACAAGATTCAAATATTCAAGCTCAAGCTCGATAAAATATGCTGCAACGACCTGCACCGACTGTAACCCGATCTATGAACGATTGGGAATGACATGGAACGGCTGGGTCGGGATAGGTCGGGATCTGTCAGCAGTGCGCTATTTTTTAGTCCAATTTCCAGATAAAAGCCTTAACGCAGCCTTAACACCTCTTCCTTACCCAACGACTACCATCTTCCCTTGCTGGTCAAGGAAGATTCTTTTCGACCTTTGTTCATCCTCAGAACTCACGTAAACACCGTTCGGTACGACCAATGGTTCAATACAATCGAGCACTGACGCTCAATCTTTCTTCTAATCTCACCCGAAAACAGAATTCCAAGTACATCCGTGTTCCCTGTCTCGATATGCATTTGAACCGCTCTGTTCTCTATGCTCTACTATTCTTGAGCGCCATCCTCCACACAACTTGCAGTGGTAGTCCTCTACCGAGTCCGACTGGTACTTCGTCAGACACAGGTAGTCCTTCACCGAGTCAACATCGTGCTCCGTCAGACACAGGCAGTCCTCCGCCGAGTCAACATCGTGCTCCGTCAGACACAAGCAATCCTCTGCCGAGTCAACATCGTACTTCGTCAGACACAGGCAGTCCTGGACCGCCGAGTCAACATCGTACTTTGTCAGACGCAGGTAGTCCTTTGCCTCGGAGTCGGAATCGTACTCCATCAGCCCCAGGCAGTCCTTTGCCTGGTGGTCCAGAGGAGCCTAAAGCGTCAGAGCCCGTAGCATCACTGTGTTTCGGAGTATACCAAGGAAAACACTCGCTGCAGGCATTGGGCGGAATGACCCCTTTGATCTACAGTTATGCCAAAGCAGCTCTGAACGATTTTGCATCCACCAGACTTCCCGAAGTAGACTTGGTTGCTAATCCGAATAGTATCCACTACGAGATAAAAAACGAAGAACTTATACCCCTTCCCAACGAGATGGTACATGACTCAGAGATCGATCCCCTTCCTTTCCATATCAGCCATTATCGTCATGGGCTTTATGGTCTGTGGTACCTGTTAATTATCAGGCCTGGAGAGATGCACAAAGAACGATCCTTTGCAATCTGTAATGATGAGTGTACAGGAACGCTCGTGATAGTGCACAATCCGCGAGAGCCTTGGAACCGCTCCTTATCAATGATGACGATTGACTGGCAATTTTCGAACAATACTACGGAAAACCTGCATCGAATTGGACCGGTGCGTAAAGTCGTCCTTATTACATCAGCCTGAGGTCTTACTACTGGCTTTGGATTGTCCTGCATCTTATGTCGTACTTCAACAATATCTCAGGACTACAACCGTCGTTTCTTCAATCCCAATCCCGATAATCCTGATGCAGTGGGAGTTGAGGATAACACCCATGCTCATCATCACTAGCGCGCGCTACTGGCATGTTTTTCGAGGGAGAATGAGGACGAGGAAGGGGTTGAAGGTTAAGGTTAAGGTCAGGAGAGAAAGAAGACGGTAGAGGCCCGAGGGTCCAGGAAATGTTATCAGCGAAGGGATGAGAGGAGCCAATTCGGAGCGGTATATATCACACCTCAGCTTTCCACTGTTGGTTACTCGGATAGTGTTGGTGTTCGATAGTTCACTCTTGTAATCCCATCCCCATACTCGCTCACTAGCGCTCAGCGCTTGTTTTTGAGATTCGGCCTGTGGGATATTTCGAACACGGCTCCTCCTCCAGCCTGCATCTCTGCCAAAATCTAAACTGCCAACTCATTGGATCACGATGCGCTATGATGCGGTATTTTTTGTTGTTTGTGCCAAAATTTTCAGATAAAAACCCGCCCCTTGTACGCCACTTTCTTCACCCAACGACTACCATCTTCCCTTGCTGGTCAAGGAAGTTCTTTTCGACGTTTGTTCATCCTCAAAAGACACGTATACATCGTTTGGTATGAGGTCTGGCCACTGGCACTATTATCATCGAGCACTGACTCGGACACTCAATCTTTCTTCTAGTTCTGTGATCTCTGTCTCGAAATGCATTTGAATCGCTCTGTTCTCTATGCTCTACTATTCTCGAGCGCCATCGTCTACACAACTTGCAGTGGCAGTCCTCTCCCGAATCCGACTCATATTTCGTCAGACACACGCAGTCCTTTGCCTGGTGGTCCAGAGGCCTCGGCGTCTGTGGCATCACTCTGTCTCGAATTATACTCAGGAGATCCCTCTCTGAGGCAATTCAGCGAATCGAGCACTTTGATGTTCAATTATATGAAAGCAGCTGCAAATGACTTTGCTTCCACCAAACTTCCCGAAGTAGACTTGGTTGCTCATCCAAATAGTATCGACTACGAGATCAAACAACTCGATGGACCCGATTTTCTTCCTAATCGCGTCAGCACATATACCGATACGGACACGGTCGTTCTGTGGTACATGGTAAAGATCACGCCTGGAGAGAAGCACCAAGAGAATTCCCATAAAATCTGTGGCGATGGCTGTGCAGGAACTCTCGGAATCGTTCGCAATCCGAAAGACCCTTTGGACCACTCAGAGTCAATAATGATGATCGACGAGTTCCATTCTCAATCGGACGAGACTGTAGCGCTGCATCGAATAGGACCGGTGCGTAGAGCAGTCCTTCTTACATCAGGTTTACTGACCTTGGATCATCCTGCATCTTATGTCGTACTTCAACAATTCCTCAGGACTACAATCGACGTTTCTTCAATCCCAGTCGCAATGATCGTAATGCAGTGGGAGTTAAGGTCGTCAATTACTCGTCTAGTTCTCGAGGGAGAATGGGAAGAGGAAGAGGTTGAAAGCTTAAGTCAAGGTCGGCAGAGAAAGAAGACGGTAGAGGGTCCAGGAAATGTTGTCATCGGGGGATGAGAGGAGCCAATTCGGAGCGGCATCTATCATACCTCAGCCTTCCACTCTAACTTGTTAGCTGGATAGTGTTGGTGTTCGATAGTTTACTCTTGTAATCCCATCCCAAATACTCGCTCAGCGCTCGACTTTGTGATTCGGGGTTCAAGAAGACTCGACACAAAAACAATAGAAGCTTCTCCAACTGCTGAGGCCATTTTTATTTATGTCACCGGCTAGGAACAGCCTTGAGAAGGTTGACGATGATAATCCTGACCATCTTCTCAAAGAAAATCTGCCCAGTGCCTTGATCCCCATCAAGTTCACGCTGCCGTGACGTTCATCATCGTCGGTTTGCCCTTGAGGCTCAATCGCAATTACTTCAAGATGAGTGGGTTCAAGGTGCTCACAAGAATCTGCTTAGAGTAAAGCAGGCTCGAGGGCACTGAAGCGCTGTAAAAGCAGCAAGTCTCCGAAGTAACTCTTCGCACAAACTCTCCAAAGGACGTGAAAGAAAAAATCCTCTGTTCCAAGGTAAGACGTCAATACGAATACAGTTATGTGCAGAGTATACAAAATCTTGAATCAGTATGCAGTAGCGATAAACTATGATGGTAGAATATAACAACGAACAGCCAGAAACCTCAATTAGACATTAGACAGGAGAAAAGGAAGGCTATGAAACAATATTAGCAACTAGATTAGCGATTGACGCGAGGACTTTTCCAGCAACTGGACTTTGCGCCGGTAGGAATTGGAAGTTCTTCGCAAGACCCTGCATTCCCTGGTCTTCAAGCGCTTTCAGATGAGAACGACCAGGTCCATGGACCGAATTTGTTTCATCGACGGTGTTGATTGTTGATGAAGAACCGCGGAGGACGCCATAGCGTGGACCAGATTGTCCATCACGGAGCCCATCGTCGAACGCGACGCGGATGATGTTGGAAACATGGTAGATGATGGTGGGGTTACAGCAATTAGCGAAGGTGTCTTTGATTCGATCTTGTAGACTTTCGTATCTGTAAGCAAATATCACTTGTTAGAAAACATACAGTACTCGTGGATCAATCATGAACGTACGCCATCTGTATGATTTCGGGATATATGATTGCGATATCAGCCAAAATACTGTAGAGCATCTCTGACTCGGAATCATCTCCCTGAGCGGTCATCAACATCACTGCTATGAATGAAGTGGCCAGCAGCGCAGTGTTTGGATCGTGTATCCCGAGCAAATCGACAGATACTGAAGGAACGTTCGAAATCACATCCGAAACGGACATGACCGTTTGGTCCTCATCCATTGACAAGGTATCCTGTATCCCGCATTCCTGCAGTAAAACACGATAATCTGCTGCGGTGGTGGAACACGCAAGTAGAGCAATAAAATATCCAAGGGCGTCAGGATCCACGAACGCGGGCTCTTCACTGGTAGAACCATTCTGAAGTTGAGCACCAACACGCGATGTTATTCTAAGGAGCGTTCGAAGTGCCTCCTCAGCAAAACTCCTAAGGCCACTATGTCGCATGCCCTTGAAGAGAACTGCAGCAAGGCAGAACGAGAAATTCGAATCACACGACAGCTGAAGGGTACTGTCGAATTGTTGCGCGGGCTCCTCGATGGGTGACCTAGCTTCAAGGAGCCGTACAGGGACAGTGGCGCCTAAGAATGTTCCACGCTTTTCCATCTCCTTCATCGTCAGTGTCACCAGGGCAGTCGCGTCTTCGAAGAACGCCATATGACTTGATTGCAAGAATGCAACGCCTAGCCAGAAAAGCTGAGGAATATGTCGGGAATCGACCTGTAAGCCAGGGACAGCTTTGGTTATACATCGTAGCATGGTAACGAGTGCAGTGGTATCTGCTGTGTTATCCGGTTGCAGTAGGGCAGTGCGGAAAGCCATAAGCATTTGATACATGAAATCGTCGTCCACGTCCGAAGTAGCCAAAGCCCCGAGTGCAGTGAACGAACGCATCTGAATCATTGAGGAGTACTGAAAGGCGGAGGCTGTCGCAAGACTCATCCATCGAGCTTTCCAGACGTTCAATTGACCTACAACAAAACGATAGCTGTGAGCACGTCTAACTAAGTCCATGATGTGCGTGTCCTCACCTTTGCATCCCGCCGAAACATCCATTATACGAACAAGAAGGGCAGTAAGTTTCTCTTGCTGGTAGATGATGGCCTTTTCTTTGTCGACGTCCAGACTCGAGTACTCGCTAGTAGTCGTAAGCCGGCTTAGTCCAAAAAGGTTGAGGATATTTTCATGCGCAGTCATCTGCTCAATAAGCTGCAACAGGTCCGGTGCAGGCCCATCTTCGAGCCGGGATAGGTATAATGCCTGGACAAGATTTATAACGATACCATAGACAGACTTTCGAATGAGTGTAGAACCAACTCCTGAAACAAGCGTTACGATATGAACGAGTTCGGGAACGTATAGTTGATTGTTAAGAGGGTGGGTAGTTTCGGTTCCAGCGATTAGAGCAATTCGGATCAATGTTGAAACCTCTGGCCAACCAGTATTGTGAGATGGAATTCGTGGCATACGGGGTGAAGCTTTAATAATAGCCTAAGAAATTGACCGTGATCATCAGTTCAGCGATGAAATGCAAGTCTGACGCACTTTTCTCAATTTAGAGAATAACCGTCCTCGAACTGGAATTGACGTAGCAGATATGGCAGCGATAGAATGCGCGATTATTTCACAACGGTGAGTCCCAATTCCTCCGTCAGTGGCAGAACGTATCATCTCATCCAAGACAATGTCGACGATGTTACCGGTCAACTTTCCAGCTTCTTCCCAAATGTACTTCTGTACACCATTCGTGGCCATCTAAAGTCGAAGCATGAGTTGAGGTATGGATTGGTGCGAACAGTATGATGACTACCTCAGGCAGGTTGACACTTAGATCAGTCAAAACACGAATGCAGTCACGCAGCCGAGCTCCAGATCGTTCAAACAGTGGACTGGTAGGATTTGCAAAAAGTTCGAGATTCTTGATCCAAGGGCTCATATACCGCAGGCAGTTGATTCGTTGGAGGACTTGCATCGTTTTATCTCTTTCACTCACGGTCATGGATGCTACCACTTCCGAGATGAAATCGAGGGTCAATTGAGGCGCGAAACGAGCCAATCGACTGCTCAAGTCAATAACAAATCCATTGAGAGGACCAGGAACAAAACCAGCTACAGAGGTAGTCAATAAAGGTGTCACAGAACTAAACAGACTAAACCACTCACATTTAGGCGCAATAAGGGTCGACTTGTCATAATTGAGGTATGTGCACACAGCGCCTAGCAGGTCATACGCGGCTGCGCGCAGTTCGTCGTCGTAGGCATCAACACTCAACATACCGATATGTAACAGAGTAGCTGGCACATTGGAGAATCGCATGAATCGTTCGGCAAGAGGCATTTGTTGATCCTTCAGTCCGCTTTTGACAGATCGAATGGTCTATGAATCACAATCAATATCTCTATCCCGCTGAGGGTATCTTCGACTTAACTCGTATGATAGACTCGCGATGAGGAGAGGTAAAGTATATCGTATCACCTTGCCTGCTGCGCCTGATTATGAATTCATTTGTTTCGAGACCGGTTTGAACGTTGTAGACATCGCTGACATCAACAAGGAGGACAATTTCGGTCGATTTGCAAGCCATCCCAGGCGATATGTTGAGAGTCCGAACCTGCTCCAAGTGAACACCATAGACTTATGCAAAGCAAGACAACATACAGAGGTAATCCGAATATGAGTTTGGCTCACAGTCAATAGAACCGGTGTTCGTGTTTGGTGTGTTTTCATCGTCACATCCGTAAACAAATCTGACGGTTCTTGCTCAAGGCTCACTGAAAACAAATCAGCTAGGCAAGCATTCGAGAAATAGAACGCCTACGAGGATAGCTCAGTGCAGGAGATTCAATGACCGACTTGGGGAGGTGAGGGATCAATTCAGCGATGGAATTCCATGTACGAAGTTCCCTGGAAATTCCTATGCCTATGAAATTCTGCTTAGATATGAAGGAAGAGATGCATTCATTAACTTACCTGCATATACGTTGTACACCCTTCTAAGGAACTTTTGCATCAGACTGTTGGGATTCAAGATGTGGATTCTGGCAATCCTCATTCTCAAATCTGACGGAAATACCTCCGCACAGAGCTTGAGCCAGCGCAGAGGAAGCTCTGACATCGAGGTAAAGTTCGTGCAATCAACGATGATTTCGATATCGTTCTCTTGGTCATGAGCCGAACTAAGCAGCTAAAAAGAAGCGTTGAATACCCGAATGCAACATCTTTGAGGAAAACCTTACCTTGAAGAAATGATACATGAAGAGCTCCATATCCAACGCCTCGACGTTGATTTTGGACAGTCGGAAAACATGGTAGGCTACGTTATCCGTTTCCTACAAGCAGCGATTTAGCAAACATGAATGAACATGCCCATCATAAAAGGTATCACTCACAGATGGGGGCACAGTCTCACAGTAAAATTCTTGAACAGAATCCGTGGCCTTATCATCGTAACGACTCATGAGTTCGTTGTATTCTTTATGATCCTTTCTGTCAGCCACGGAAGCCTTCGGGGCGTCTATAGGAGGTCCAAGATCGACCAGAAGCGTACACAATCCGTCCCAAGCACGCTTGCCATGAAGTGCAGACGTATCGTCACTTGACGGTTTTGAGATACTCAGGAGCTCTTTTCCAATCTTATCTGCATGTTTGTCGAAAAAACGATGCAAGACAATGATATCAGTATCATCCGACGCAGTACCAAGCCACTCTTCTTCGTCCTCTTCGCCGGGAGTATATCGCTGACAAACGAACATGTTCAATCAAGGCGAAACTAATCGACTTTTGAGAAAACTCACATTCAACTCGCTCAAGTATCGCGTCACATGCGCAATGTGATCTCGCAAGAAATCGTTCAAGACCATCATATGTGCTTCTTTGCCAAAGAAGATGTTATTAGCGAGGTTTTGTATAATCTTGGCAATGAGAGTAAGACCGCGACGAAGAGCATCTCCAGGAGGGTCTAAATCAATGGTTTCAGGAGCAACCACTGCTGGTGAGATGAACCTAACAGAATTTTGTTCCAAATTACATCATTCGAGTTGAATTGCAACCATGACTGACCTCAAGAACACGAAAGCTCCCAGGGCAGCAAATTTGGCATCAGGCCACCTTTCATAACTAATAGCTCTTTAAGTCAGTGATGTGCAGAAGGGGAGAGAAGACATAAGGCACGAACACCGTCGCAGCGATATGCACACAAATTTCACGAAACATGCTAAAGGATCAATCGTGAGTTGGTTACTGTAGCGCCCCCGCGGGCGAACTCACGAGGGAAGCGCAGATGTCGATGAGCCAATAATTTCTAGAAACGATTGTGCCACGAACTCGACGTTTCTCTTGTTGTGCGCTACATTTTGCGGTCCCGCTTTGGCTGGATCCAGCTCATAGCCTTGACCCGATGGTAATGATTCCATGCACTTGATGAGAGGTCTGATCAAAGTCCTCAAGTAGTTGTATCCGTGAATTCTTGCAAAGGCAGATAAGAAACGGGTGCAGGTACTGTTGCTACGGAAGAGTCCAGCTTCGTTTTCTGTCGATCTTGTTAGCTGACAACAAGAAGCACGTTTACAGGGACAGAAATACCAGTGCGAGCTACTTCGCGGTCAACCATGGCTTTGATTAGTTTGATGAGCGAGGCTCGAGAGTCAAAAAGATTGAGTAACACTGCAATCATCGAGTCTACTTCTCCAGGGGGACAGGTTTCGCAAACAGCGAGCACCAAAGTCATCTAGACGAATTTCAGAATGTATATCTAGAGAGGAGTATAACACGTACATCCGACTCCTTGACCAGCTAAGTATTTGTGGTGATCAGAAAAACACATCACTACATTCAAACTCGAACTACTTGCTTCTGCTAGACGATTTTGCCCACTAGATGGGCCAGTCCTGTCCTCTGGGTCGAATTTGGTGCCCTGGCTTAGTATACGGGCAAACACGTGTGCGAATATCGTGCGCTTGCGATTGTCTTCATCGTACGCCAGAGGAAGACATTGTTTAAACCCACTCTCGGTGTTTGAACTGACTAGATGAGAGAGTCCAGTGATAACCAAGTCGCGAACTTCAGTTTCGCGCTGTGAAGCCCGCATCCTCTGTAAAGAAGTCACTTAAACAGAATTTCTATACGAGGTTGAGAACGTACATTCTGGATAGAACCAAGATCTGATACACTGTCAGATATCTACAAAACACCTTGAATTTAGATTTTTGTTATGTGAAACATAACAAACTCACGGGAACGTCGGGCTGGCAGAACTCGAAACTATTCAGTAGAATGCCGGAGTACCTCATGAACAATCTTGAAACATAGTGGAAACTATCGTCTCCAGCTATAGAAGTGTCCTGCGGACGTAGCTGCAAGCGATCTAACAGCTTCACTATCGTCCGTAAACATGACAGATTGACTTCATAAACATTGAAGCCATAGTCTATAGACGGCTAGGAGAGGTTTCAGTCTTACATTTAGAAATCGTTGTACTGGTCACTCACGTCTGGTGTTACAATCCAATCCGTGATGATGTCCAAAATATCGCGTCGAACATCGTGGTCTTTGCGCGCATGTAAATTAGCATTTCTCATGGACACACAATCGCACAGTGAACAGAATTTCTGCTTGATGCGATAACTCTCCGGCGAATCGAACCGAGCAATGAAAGAAGCAAGCCCCAGTAGGGTCGGGCTGATATCGGTGCTCAGTGTGTCTTCGATACGTCCGTTACTGTTCTCAACCATTAGTTTGAGTACTGCAATGAACTGATTCTAGTTAGATCGGAACAAATAACAGAAAGTCAGTAGAAGCTTACTTGGTCAATGAAGAGAAGCATGCTTTCGTGGTTACTCGGGCCTTCGTAGGACTCTTTCTCTAGATTGACAGCTTGGACAACCCTGTTTGCAAGTATCAAGTGTGGGCTTCGAAAAAGGCAGGAAATGACAATTACTCATCAAAGTACTTCAGAATCTTTGAGTGTAGCCGAGCGTTGAGGTCGACACCAAGAGCTTCGCGAGCAGTGTCACGGACGGATACGTCCTCGCAAATCAGTAATCCAGTAAGGTCATTAACAAAAGCGTTAATCATGGGCGCGGGGCTACGCATAGTGCGTATCGAGTCAGGCAACATTCGTTGTGGGATAACCGTTGAGAGTAAGGAAAGATCGTGGTTATCTTGTATGCTTGAAGCAGCAGTCACAGCTAAGAACAGGGCATAATTTTGCCACTGTGCAATCTTGTCCTGAGACCATGCATTAGACATGAAAACTTGATTCGAAGTGGGCAACGAACTTGGTAAGACTCCATCCGTCCAGAAGAAATAGTAGCATCATCAGGCGCAGTGACAACCATCTCTGTGATATTGTAGAACCGAGCATAACATTCTTGCCATACTGCAACGTTGACAGCAGAACAATACGGCATGAGTCGTAACAGCTTCCTAACTCTCTTCTGGTGGGCGACCCGTCCTACTTTCATTCGTCGGGAATAGGACCAGGCGATGGAACGGGTACGCACCGACTATGAGCACTTTAGGATCGCCCATACGATCATAGACCGGATATCTCTTTGATTTATCTTCTTCCGTTATCGTAGGGTTACTTGGAGCGTCGGTTTGACTTTCAATATGTGCGATGAGGCGTAATCCTTTGGCCGCAGTATGAGACACGATGCTATCAGAAGACGGAAGTGACACAAGGAGAGCTATCTCAGCAAGAATCATAGGCGGTACGCGTGAAGGATCACTGAGGACGGATCTCAGCTTCGGATTCTATGGGTTGAGTTAGCGAAGGATATCGAAAGCATTCAGATAGGTAGATTACGTCGGTTTTCCTCGCAACGAACTCGAGTATCCTCAATACAATTCCCGACCACAATCGCTGAGCTTCAAGATCAGTACGAGCGTGCAACAGGATCGTAGCGATGCTAGCAAGCATCTGAAACCTGGCATTCATATGAGTGTACCGTGAAGGGTATACCGATATCAGAAACTTACAGAGAATTCTGCAACCACTCGATGATCAACTGGTTAGCTGGATCAGTTAGATCGAGATGGAATGCCAACTCAAACGTCCGTGTGTTGGCACTGGCTGCAGCAATCTTAACTGCCAGGTCAAGCGAAGATTCGAATATGCGCATGGATACATTGGTCCACATGTTGAACTCGTTTGGGGGCATCCCAGTAAAGTAAAACGTAAATCGAGCGCGCCAAATAGATAAAATGCCAAGGACCAGAAGGTCTTTGTCGGTGAGTGGGTCAACTTGAATTCGTTTGATTTTTGGACGCATTGCTCCTTTTTTGACACTTCCGTACTGATCAACTTCCATACGGCGGGTGATACTCGCCTGCAACGTTCGATGAGAAGTCAGGGACCACATCAAAGATGGAAGACATACCTTGTGCAAATGTCTGAAGCGAGTTGCAACAACTTGTTCCAAATCTTCCAGGGAATTCTGCCAAGGGAAAGTGGTAGACTGGACCGACTTATAAGCGGATACATAGCCTCACAAAAGAAAAAGCGTACTTCTTCAATGAGTGTCAGACAGGCCCGTACTGCACACAGCTTGACAGCGTCAGAACGGTCAGGTTCAAGACAAAGCATGAACAGAGTATGAGAGTCTTCCTTGGGTAAGAAACGATACACCGAGACTAGTGCTTCTGCCCACAGAGCAACGTTAATATCGTCACAAGCCTCCCAAAAGGAAGACCGATTCGAATTGGAGATACGGCTCTGGGAGAGAGGTGCAACATGTCATCAGCAAACCCACAATTGGATACTGATCAACATACCTTGATTTCATGAGCAACATCGTAAGCCAGCATTTGCAGCGGGACCTCATCTTTCGATGCTTGAACATACATTGCTGCACGGCATATGTCCGTCGCGCATACTAGGGAGACCGATCCCAATTTACCGGTGTGATTTGATTGACGCATGAGATCTTCATTGAACTTCGCCAGCTTCTGGTTGTTTCGACTGGATCCGATCGTCTGTAGCTCTGAGGTTCTCTCGGGGATCACACACTGAAGAATGGCCAAAGTCGGCCAGAGGATGCGTTCTGAGCCAGAGGATTTGTTGTAGAGAAAATCAAAAACACCAGACGCTCCGTCCATGCGAGCACGTAGTTTGACAACATCGCTGTACTCGTCTGGAAAGTGTTCGATCCAACTCCAGATACCGTAGCGAAGAGGAGCTGCGATCGCCTTGAGACCTTCCAACCTCATATTGACCAACAGAGAAGAGAGTTCTGCAAAGCTTCATGAATCCTAGAGGACGTGATGAAACTGTGAATGCTCACCATTCATGACCTGTAATAGTCGTGATCGATCAAGAACGCTGTATCCCAAAATCATCAGATCTGTTGAATCGGACGCTTCATCGGCATGTGTTGCTAAGAAATGAATTCTGAACCGCAAGCGCTGGAAGACAACCTTCCAGTTCGACGCCGATATATGGAATATGATCTTCCCAGCAAATTTCATGATCTGCTGAGACAGTGCTTGCGTAGAAGTGGTATAAAAAGTAGGGGTTTTCTCGTACGAAGCTTCATTGCTTGACAGAGGGATATAAGTACTGGAACTGTTCTGGCCAGTAGAATTGCGCGATATGGATGAAGACCTTGTTCGCATCTCGTCTGGAAGCGCAGGAGAGAGCTCGCTGTCGATGTGACTGAGAGGGACTGTTCGAGAATTGATGACCTCCGCGTTATACTCTCTAAAGGAGATATCACCAAAGTGACTCGAGGGTATGATCAGCGGCGGTTCAGGAGATGCGGTTTGGCGGAGACATAGGATCATTACGCTCAAGACGTATTTAGCGCAAGCTTCTTCCAATGGTGGAGGCTCAGACCATGACAGTGGAGTTGAGGAATCTGAGCTGCCGGGAACACGTCTAGGTGTCTCAGGACGACTGCTTGATCTCGATGTTGGGCGCGCATTAGGCTGCCATCGCGTGGCCATTGCGACGGACAGAACTTTGAGTAAGAATAGTTGGGATTGCATCGTTTGTATTGAGACGGCACCATTAGAATCTTGTTGCTGCGAATGATGGTCAACATCACATCGTGCAATGACAGATGATACACGATACCTGAGTCAGCTTCTCAAGTAGCTCTCCCACTGCAAAACCAATCATATCTAGAGCTTCATGGGCTAGATTGACAAGAGCATCTACCGCTTGCTGGGTGGCAATATCGGATTCTAAACGGACAAGGGGTTCTCCGGAGTTACATGGCAGCTAGCAACTCATGAGACAGATGAACGGAACAGAATGGAACAGAATGCCGACCTTGTTCTTGAGCCTGTTAACGAGGACTTGAACAATTTTTTGTTGAGACGTGGGAGGGGCACCATGATTAAGAGAAGAAGCAGAATGGGATTGAGCAAAGATAGCGTGATGAGAGTGAGAGTCACTGCTCTTGTGTATGCGGGTCGAAGACGAAGCTGACGAGCCGTTGCTGATTATGCCTGCAGAAGCTGACGGACGACGTGCAGGCTGAGGCATCGCTCAGTATGAAAGCGGGAAGGATGAGGGTATCGTGATAAAGGTTGTAGCGTTGCTGTATTGGAGAGTGATGGATGTAGAGCGTGTCCAAGAGCCGTCTTTCTGCGGTGTTAGTATTATACAACGACCCCAGTTCGTGGTTGAAATCAAACGCGACAAAAACTGACCAAATCAAATCCCAATATTCTGCTTACATAACCACTTTCGGATGCATTTGCATTCTCCCCTTTGTCTCCTCTTGATGATAAGTGGTGGACCTTCTAAATTTCCGAATCTTTCGCGTTTTCTGAACGTTAAGCTCAACTGCCGTATGTTGTGGTCTCTTCAAAAACATCGATATGGACAATTGAATGTTCACGGACAAAGTATGTACATCCGTCAAGTTTGTAGGTCCAAAATACTACGGAAAGAGCGGCCCCACCATTGAATGTACATACGGATTGAGATATGGTTGAATGTACTGGTCCAAATTCAAAGCCCAGTCCGAATCGAGCGGGAGACTCTGGCTATTTGTGTACGGAAACATCGTCGGAACCAAAACGGAACAACTTTTAGGTTGGTGCATAACTCACACTGGCTGTAAGTGGACGCTCACGCGAGGCGGAAAAGGGCCGTCTGTGTAAAGCGTTTGTTCATTTGTTCATCGTGAACAACACTCTACGGCAGTGCATGCTCACTGCTCACGGCTGCTCAGTCGCACGGTCATCGATACAATGGTTCATGCAAACAAGCAGACTGAAACGTTTTCAATACGGAGAACCGTAAGACAGCCAAAATGACAACGTTGACTACATACGTTCCATTTCAGCTGTCAGTGGAGAACGCGTCACTGAGGAACAGAAAAGACTGAAGAATACAATAGAATGCATTCCACGATAGAGATACGACAAATCAAGCAACAGAACTGTGAACAGGAGACGCCGAGACAAAAACAATGTGATGCGACAGAGAGGAAATATTCGAGGTGGGGGGAGTAGGACAGATAGACGCTGAACAGAGAGACAGAGAGGAGGGTTCGAGAAGAGGTAACACGATAACTAGACTAACGCTAACTGAACAAACGAAAGAACGAACGCAAGAAGGAAGATAGAGACAAGACGTATATGTTGCAATAAAGAAGACAACCTATCGTGAGACGAAGAGCTGCAGAGTGTAGCTAGTAGTTCCCTAGACACGGGAATTGTTGAATGTACAGAGGGGATGAGATCGAAACGCTAGGCATCCCATCCAACTCGTTACGAGTGGATTGCATGCAGAATAATCATCGAAACAAAACACATACGAGGAAAAACGGAGGAGTGGAAGAGAAAGACGATTAAAATTTTGAGACGTGTAATCAAGAAAACCCAGCATAAGGATAGATCATTTCATGGGGTTATCGTAGGAGGGAGGGTCATCGCTGGAGAAATCAGAAAATCAGAAGATTGAATTGTAGAGCGCGGATAGCGATGACGGTAGCAGGAGAAAGTCGGAACAACCATATGCGTGAGACCTCGGCCAAGTGACAACCCGGACCTATAAGCACCCACAACCACCCATCATTCGTTCCTTTCCGCCATCAAGCCAACACCTTCCTCTACGCGCTGGTGATATCATCCCTCGTCAACTGGAACTGTACCGAGTTACCACTATCCGAGCTTGCTGCTGGACTCTTCACACCCCATGGCCTATGATCGACGACACTGCTTGGGACAACTTCCCCGAGATCAAGGCTAGCGAGCGTGCCGTTCAGATCGTGCACTTCGAATGCATCGATACCTGATGCAGAAGGCGGCTGACTAGATAGAGGCCTCGAAATAGGTATCGGTATGCTGGTGCGATTGGTAGGCGATGTTCCGGTTGAACCGGATCCTGACCGAGGCATCAAGCCTTGGAAGCTCGCATACCGGGACACGCTCGCAGGCCGGTTAGATAGGGATGCAGTCTTGTTTACAGATTTGGCACTTGCGTCGAGCGACTCTTCGAGCGCTGCCAGAGAATACGCCTCTCTTCTCCTTTCATTTAGGATGCCACTTTGCTGTGACGCATAAAGTGCATTTGGATCAGGCGAAAAGGGCGAGAAGGACGCGGCGGATCGACCGGGAGCAGAAGGATCTTGCGGGTACTGGTGGTGCTGGCCTTGCGATTGCTGCGAGCCCGAGGAGTGGTGAGTGGACTGCTGGCCGTGTGGTGCATGCTGTGCCTCTTGTTGGTGTGCAGAGAACGTGTGCAGGTCAAAGTAACCATTGTAAGCCGGGAAACTAACAAGATCTTCCCGTCCACTTAGATGAGCTGAACGAAGTTTCTCTTCAGAGTACAAGCCGGTGGTCGGTGAAGGGTTCATGTACATTCGTTCGAAGTGATCCATATTCCCGCTAGAGGCAACTCCTTGAGAGGGATTGACGGAATTCGCATAACCGACTCCGCTTCCAGACACCAAAGGAAATGACTGGTCCAGTTGGCCTTGTTGGCTGAGCTTCTGCAGAAGTTGAATAGCCTGCTCCTGCGTAAGATGGCCTGTGCTAGTTGACGAAGCATTATCCGGTGGAAAAGAGGATGGCATCTGCATGGCCAAGTTGTAAACTGATTGAGGACCGACTTGGTTCTGCATGGCAGCAGCTTGAGCTGCCTGAGCGGCGGCCTGGGCGGCTTTGTCTAGAATACAGTCATTTAATCAAACCAGTAAGTCAAGAAAGGAGAGTAATGCGTACATTGACTTCTGCCCCAACTCAAGCGAATTCGACTACCACCAATGGGAAAACCTTGCATTTTCTCAATTGCGCGTTCGGCGTCAGCTTTGCGCACGAACTGAACGAAGCCGCAATGTTTTCCAACCGGGACTTTGACCTGCAAGGAGTATAGCATTAGCGCCAAGTTCACAGACGAAGACGTTGAAACTCACGTAATGGATATCACCAAAGGGCGCAAAGAAAGTACGCAAGGTTTCTTCTTGGATCAACGGACTCAAGCCTCCTACAAAGACTGTGGTGTTGTACGGATCGGTTGAAGTCAACTGTTCGCCATTGGGACCAATGAGATTACCAAGGATAGCACGAGCTTGAGTGTGGTGTTTCCAAGATTCTTCGTTGATCAGATATCGTCCGGTATTCGTCGACCCCATGGTAGGATTATAGTCCATAGGGAGTCGTGGAAACTCCTGAGCGAACGGGGCAGTAATGGAGTTCGACATTACGGGCTTCGCGGGATTTGATTCATACAGCTTAGCCAGAATGGTACCATTCTCAGAACTACCTGCTGTTGTAGCCAGACTAGCGCTCGATCCGGTATCTGTGCTTACGGTACCCAGCGAGGATGTGGATGTCGTTGTGGCTAACGAGGAAGCGGAGTTTGAAGAAGAAGCGGAAGACGTCACATTTATGGGTGACGCTGGTTGTGTAGAAGCTATGGGGGCAGAGACACTCTTCTGTGATACTGGCACGGCGACAGTAACCAAATCTGCAAATCCTGGTGGAAGGCTGTTGACATTGGCATACTGTTGGAGTTGGGCGAGATCCTGTGGTAATGTCGGAGGACCCGCTTTGAACTTGGCCGTGGCGGGCGAGATACGCACTGCAAAAGTATGAATATATGCACAAGACAAAATGGTGCAGCTGGGCTTACTGGGACGAGAAAGGCAATAAAGACCGTGCATTTCGATCAGAGCACGTTGCTGATCCGCTTCGTCAGTGAACCTGTAAAGGACGTCAATATCCAACTGGAGTAACAAAACAAGTTTGTTTACCGAACAAAGCCATAACCTCTTGAGACACCCGTAACAGGGTCGAGCATGATCTTCGCACTCTTGCAGCTGAGGAATGGGCGTATGAACTTGGGTTCGCGATCGTTACGAAGACCGAGGACGGGATTGCGGAATACGGCGACAAGATCAGAATTGGAGGTTTCTGGAGCAAGGTCACCAACGAAAATACTATATTCTTTCGGATAGGGTTGAGGTTGCATGGCTGCTCCATGTGTGCCGAACGCTGTTGCTGGTGGACTCGCCGAGGTCGACGGAGGCACTAGATTAGCCCAGCTCATCGAAAACGGTTTGACAGAATTGGGCATAGTGACAGACGGATTGCGAGAAATGCCAGCAAGAACGGAGGCAGCATGAGCTTGCGACGGAAAGGTAAGAAAGCAGTAACCCGGATTATTGGCGAGGTGGCCAGTAGTTGAGTCCGGAGCGGTGTGAGGAATTTTTATAGAGAGTGGATCCCAACCCATAAGTGCGCAAACTTGTTTGGCGTATTCTTCGTCCATCCACGGCTCAAGATCACCCCAGAGAAGAGTAGAGCGGGATATCGCTGAGTAAATATTGTTGTTGGGAGGAGGCGAAGTCCCGGAGTGTCGCTGATGATGGTAAGAAGGAGAAGTAGAAGAAGGTAAAGTAGCCAAATTCGAGCTGCCGGCGGGATTGTGTCTATTTGGCACTTCGAAACCCTCGTAGATCGAGAAGCTTGCCGATCCGCGCCGATCCATTGGCAGATACGTGCTTCTCTGAGACTCCAATTCTCCAGCTGCGTTGGGGATATATCCTAGGCCTGGAGGATGATCATAATCAACCGAGTCGCGAGCCATCATAAAATAGCGGTGAGTGGGGCAATGAAGATGGAAAATACAAAGAGGTCGAGAGAGCAAAGAGGATAAGTGTTGTAGCTGTTTTTTATGGTATCAATGATAACCAGTTTTGACAGGAAATGTAACGACAAATGCGAGGCACGACTAAAAGCAAATTAGAAACAAGCAGAGAGTATGCAGACAGCGACGACGACGACGATTAACAAGCAGTAGAGATAAGTCGCAAGGCGAAAGATATAAAGAGATTTCTGCAGCACGTACGACGTCTTATTGTGACGCTGACGAACTGATTCGACCCTTTCTCTGCAACCAGCACTTCAACAAAGAAAAGAGAGATGAAAGGCGTAGAGATTGAGAGCGGTGAAGTGGAAACAATATCCGCGGTGCAGCCCAATTTCGAGGGATACCTTTGCTGCTGTTGACAGAAGAGGGGAAGAAGAACAGGAGCCGCAGGAGGCGAGTCACTGTATAAGCAGATCCGGAGCTGTTTCAAATTTCGGACGGATGGTCGGCCTTTTTCCTCATTTCGGTGTTAATATTATTAGCGCGTCTCGATTTCTGACTCGTTCCATATGCCACCAAGTATGTCTTGTTGCCTTGTCCTCGGTTTCGTTAACTTTCACCTTTATACCGGCCATACAGCGACGAAGAATGAGCAATTCATAATTAAAACAATAAGATTCACATGAATTTCCTTCAGGCGTCGAAAGAGGTTTGGTATAGGAGGCTATCTGAGGCTATGTACGGAAGTATTTTCTGTTTGACTCGTCCGCTTTGCGCAGCTCACAGCCTACCCAGCCTACCCAACACTGCTATCCCCACTGAGCTTTCAAAGCGAAGACAGTATATACGCGATGAGGAACATCAGTCATCAGAGGCAACTCAGCAATTTCCTTTAACGTCGAACAATGGGAATGTCAGAACTTCAGGGCCACCCCTTTTGGCTCCGGCCTTCCGGAGGCACCACGGCCTGCTTAGAAAAACCAAAACCTCGCTGCAAGAGCTCTCGCAGGCAGTTGTGGCCTTTCATGATATGTGTTTATACGTGTAAGACTCACCTTAGCACCCATCTGATGAGATGCACCCTGATACAGCCTAGCATTCGTCAATCAGCACCTCATCTAAGCACTCTCAATTAGGGGAACAATTAGGGGGAACAATGCGAGAGTATCGAATGAGCGGTTTATTCATACTAGGATTTGACTAGGTAGTAGCTCTCAAGCTTCAGATCGACTGTTGCCAGAGGCAGAATCTACTACTATTCGATACCATAACAAGTCGATTCTGGAAACTGTTGCGTGAGATCGATAAGGTAGGTATTGTACCAGTGTATACTTCCTCGCAACCTTCACACTCTACCTCACCATCAGAAAATCTCATTTCATATCATTGTAGAAACGAACTCTCACAAGTTTCCTGAAAACGACATCCCTGCATTCACAACCTTGTAGGCACCTAGGTCGTGCCTTTAGGCTTTCGTCGCTTCCCCCCGGGTGCAGCCTGCCCCTGCACCGCCTTCCTTTTACGTGCGTAAGCAGCGTTCGCTCTCTCGCGCTCCTCCTTCATTCGCTTCTCTGTGATCTGAACAATGTCTGACAGTTCTTTTTTCAAACCCTGCAACACCTCGTCCGTTATTGCCATACAAGGCATATCCAATCCAGAATTTGTCGCAAGTAGAAGTGCCATCAGCTTGTAGAGATACGCTAGATAGTGGAAGTATGGATTCACTTTGTTTGGAGTGACATCCTTGGGCAGCGCCTTCTTCAAAGTATCAACCCAGATTGTCATATCTTTATCTTTCGACTTCAGGAGCTCTTCGACCTTGTCACGAAAGATGTTTCTTGCCCCGACGTTCGCAAAGATAGCGTGACCTAGGTGCAGGGATGATGGTGAGGGGCGCGCACCGTTCCTTGCCAGCTCCGAATCCAGGCAGTAAGTGTAAGAACCGATGATGAGGCAGGCCTTCCCTGACAGGGACTTGCTGCCGGGATAGTAATAGCGGACAACTGAGATCTCTGATATCCAAACTCTGATTATCGTATGTGCTCGGATGGGTTAAACTCATACTGACCGTCGAATTGCATTAGCCATGAATACCATATTTCCTTATCTATCTTGGTGGATTTCTTGGCAACTTGCAGCTTCTCCAACCATGATTTCTCGGTTTCTTGCGTGATCAGACCCGACGAGGAAAGAACGGTCATGATCCTATCAGCAGATAACCAGGATGGCAAGGCAAAGGGATCCTCCGGCAATTTCTCCTCTCCTCTGCGTACATGGTCTATAAATTGTTTCCTCTGCGCGGAATTCGCAAAATGTGCATGACCAAGCAACACTGAGGTCGATTCCCATTGAATTGAGCATTGAGGTAAAAAGCAGAACAATTCGGAGTCAACGGTCAGGGATACTGCCATATCCCCATCCTTGGTGTAAAAGGCAGACAGGGAGATCTCTAAACCCCAATACGATCTGAGTTATGCATCAAGATCAACTTTCGAGACTTACTGCTTCGGTTTTGCGAAGGATCGACTGCAATTACATCGATGAAAAGCAAGTGGACGACCAGCAGGAGAGCGAAGAGTGGCAGGCGAAATGATGGTCTAGCGCTACGTCGGGCTCGTTTGCCCAGGAATAGCGATTTGAAAAGTAGCATGCTGTAGTTCAGGGAGTAAATGAAGAGATTTCTGTTATAACTGAAAATGGCCAGCAGATCCAGTGTAGTTCCAGCCTACTCCAGCCGTCAATGAGAATGTAGGATACAAAAGCAGCGTAGGTTATACATACCAGTAGAGCTTGTGTTGAAAAGAGATGAAAGGAAAAGAAAATTTTCGGGTTGTCCGACCATTTAACTGGGTTCCCACGGATGTTACCTGCATGTTATCTGCACGGCAGATAACATATACAATGTCTTCCCAGCGATAGAGCTATGGAATGACTTGTAGACTCTTAGTATTGTGTATCTTTATGCTATATCAATGTAATTCAACTTTTTGGATAGTGAAAAACATGCTGAGATGCCGGAAACATGAAGAGGTGCAGATAACTGCAAATAACGTGCAGATAACATTCCAACTGTGCTCAGCGCTTGCTGGAGACTTTGAGCTTGAATTTTTTTCTAGTGCTACCTCTGCAATACAGACAATGATGCTGAGAGTAATAATCTTCTGTTTTCACTATGAGGATCTTTCTATGCAATCCAAATCGAGTCGGAGCCGCCTGTCTGAAATTTGAATCAACCACCTGTGTTCAATCGGAAATGCTGCAAGCACATGCGGTACCATTATAGATTGCCAGTCACCTGCCTCCAGTTGACTGCTCTTCGAAGCCAGTTGCTCAGGCTAAAGGACAACGGTATAAGTTTACATCTTTCGAGACATTTGACCCTACTTTCGGACTCGCTCTCATTTCACACCGTTGTGATTGAATATTATTACCTCAAAATCACTGGCTAAAGTTCAGTGCAGAATCTTCACGGTATGCTAGTATATTGAAACTTTCTGAACTCGATTCGAAATGTACAATTTTTGAAAGAATTTTCTTTCTTTTTCCTTTCTTTTTCCTTTCTTTTTCCCTTTTTTGGGCTTCAATACCCAGTAAAATGGTCGGAAAACCAATTTTCGCACGCCAAAATCCCTCACTGAGTTCGCGACGCGCGTGATGATGACTCCAGACTCCAGGACTCCAGCATCCATGTTCTTTCGAAAATTCGTAGCATGTCTAGCGCCTAGTCGAAGCCTTCTCTACTCCCATTACACTGCGGGGATGAGCCCATATTCTCGTCCCAAAAAGCGTGTGATTATGCTGAGAAAATGTACAAAATTCCACTGATTGTGACAAGTAGAATATTTTAAAAAATGCCAGAATAGCCAGTAGAGCAATTAGCTAAGAAAAATCTGGGAATATTTCAAATATTCCACAATTTATCCCACCTTGATAATTAAGAATTTTGCTCAAATATTCACTACGGGAATGTGTCACAATATTCTCCCAATAATCTCCCCCGGGATATGGGGTATTCAGGATATTCTCACACAGGCTATCCTGGATTGACCATATTTGATGGGAGAATATTGGGAGAATATTGTGACACATTCCCGTAATGAATATTTGAGGAAAATTTTCAATTATGAACGTGGGATTAAATGTAGACTATTTGGAATATTCCCCAACTTTTCTCAGATAATTGTCCTGCCAGCTATTCTGACATTTTTTAAAATATTCTACTTGTTACAATCTGTTAGAAAGGCAGAGTCTGGAGACGACGATACGGAGTTAGGAATGCGATAACGTGATGGGTGGCGTATCGCGTATGGTCGTGTTTGGTTCCGCGGAACTTATATAAGCCTCATAGAAGCCATCTCACTCTCTAGCTTGTACCGTCAAGTAGAGAGTGAGTATCTTTCTTTTCATCGTTATATGCATGGATACTAATAGCTACAACTTAGATTAACTCTTATATCTGTTATAGGTAATGAGCTTGTACCGTCAAGTAGAGAATTAACTCTTATATCTGTTATAGCTGGGCTGGATTCTTATTAGATTCGCAGTCAGAGCAGTGATCGCCTGCTTTGTAGATACCAGCCGCTCGATAACCATCATTTTCAATCTCGCCTAATGTCAAACGCCAATAACCTTCCTCCTGTCCAACATCTTCCCAAAAATCGTCAACTGGATGGCGTAGCCAATTTCCTCGCGTTCCGTGACTCTATCGTGAGCACTGTTCGTGGCTACGGCCTAGAAGGATATCTCGATGGGTCCATTCCTCGTCCTCCCGCCAACGTCGCTCCTGCTGTTCTTGCTGCTGGTCCAAACCCCGGCCAGAATGTCATTCCTGTGAGTACGGCAAACAATTCTGCTACACCCTCGGAGGCAGAGTGGGTGTTACGCAACGCGCGTGTCGCGTCGTTGATTTTCCTCAATGTGAAGGACCCTCGAGGCATCGGTCTCAACCCCAGTCAAACGGCAGAAGAAATGTGGACGATAATCGGCAATAAACTAAACCCTCGTACTCAAGCTGCTCAGACCATAGCGAGAGAGCGCTTCAAAGCCGTCAAGTTCAACGAAGGTGATAGGTTCGATGTGTACTTCCACAAGCTCGAGCGCCTGAAGTGCGAAGCCAACGAGGTCGGATGCTCCATCACTGACGAGGACATCGCGTCCCAATTCCTTACCAATCTTCCGGCGTCGGACTCCTACTCGTGGATTATTCAAAACTACGCGGGCAAGACGTACAGCGAGATGTATGCTAGCTTGTTGGAGATCCAAATGCGAAAGGATATCGTCATCAATAACAACGAGCAAGTTGCGGTTACTCCCACCGCCCTTATCGCAAGTAACAACGGAGGCGTCATACGTTGCACCAACTGTGGCCGTCGCGGTCACTCGAAGATCAAGTGTTGGGCTCCTGGTGGTGGGGCTGAAGGCCAAGCTCCGCCGAACTACAAACTCCCTAACAAGCTTGGCTTCAAGAACAATTCCAACGCCTCTTCGTATGCGACGGTAACAGCACCAATTGCTAGTTCCTCCGCTCAAGCCGCTCCATCCGTGTTCGCGACCATGTTCGACCTGGGTACCGACTTGGGTGGTACGACTCTGTCATCTCTGGACTCTGCCGACAATGCTGACGCTAATTCCTCTAGACATCGAAGGGAAATTGATCCCGTTCTAGAGGGTAGTGCAGTATCAGAGACCGAAGGAGTTGTACCATACCAGTTAGATGTACTTATAGCGAACTCGAATAATACTCCTTCCCAAACCTTTCTCGACAGTGCTGCAAGCGAGTGTTGCATCCGCGACAAGTTTCTCTTCGTCAAGTTCGTGGAAAAGCGAGCGAAAGGACGTATGGCGGTGGATGGCGCTGGAGGAGCCTTTGTGATCGAGGGCTATGGGGTTGTTGAGATTCCGGTAAAGACACTTGACGGGTCTTTAAGGACTTTGAAAATGTCAGCGTTGTACACGCCGTTGTTTGCGATGAACCTGCTGTCCGTTCCAGCTTTTGACGCGAAAGGATTGGTTGGGTCTTGGGGAGGGGGAGTGTTGACTGTCAAAAACCCCAAGACAAATCAGATAGTTGTGGACGGTCGTCTTGCTTCAGAAGATGGTGGTCACAGGCTGTACCAGGTCGACGTATCGAGTCACGTTCACGTCTTAGCAACGGGCGTATCTGTTCATTCGGGAGCGAGGTCCCTAGTCAAGCCTTGTTCGTTAGCAATGTGGCACACTCGATTTGGACACGTTAACATCAACACCATCGCTATGATGAAGAAGAAAGACCTGGTTGATGGTCTTGACATCACTGATTCGAGTATATGCGGAAAGTGCGAAGCGTGCTTAGTTGGAAAAGCCATCCGTCGTCCCTTCGATGCCATTGTAACGCCAGCGACCGAGGTCAGGTTCAGGATCAGCTTCGATCTTTGGGGAAAGGCTCGTACCATGAGCCTCGGCGGGGCGTGGTACATGATGCTGGCAGTGGACGACGCATTGGGTATCCCTTCTCCCTACTTTCCGAAGACCAAGGATGTGGAGACAATTCTGCAGATGATGCAAGATCATGTCGCGCTGGTCGAGAGGCAAACAGGACGCAATGTGAAGAGGATCCGCATCGACATGGGGAAAGAATTCGACAACAAGCTAGTAGATGATTGGGCAGCGTCCAAGGGAATCATCGTCGAGAAGATCCCAAAGGATTCATCAGCGGCAAATGGGATGGTCGAGAGAGCGAACAGAACTGTGATTGAGGGGGTAAGGTCAATGATTGAGGACTCAGAGTTGGACCACCGGTTCTGGGCGGAAGCTGCAGGTGCTTTCTGCTACGTGACGGCACTGGTTCCCACTTCTCGAGTACCAGGAGTGATACCAATCCAGCAATGGTTCCCCGAAGGAGCGCGCGTTAACGTCTCCCACTTGAGGAGGTGGGGATGTAGGGTTCTAGCCAAGGACTTGGATAGACGCGAGGGGAAATTGGGGAAGCAGGCTTGGGAGGGATATCTGGTCGGATATCTGGATCGTCGGGGATGGCGAGTTTGGGATCCAGTGCGGAGACATGTTTTCGCAGTGCGGGATGCGGAATTCGACGAAGGAGTGCCGCGGAGGACTATGTCGGAGTCAGTGAAGAAGTTCCCAGTGAAGTTGTCAGAGGAAGAGATGAATGAAGCAAATGAAGAGGAGGTCGGAGACGAAGATGTCGTCGGAGGTGGAAATGGTGACGAAGACGTTGAGGAGAACTTAGATGAGTTAGTGCAGCATCAAGACAAAGAAGGGGTGATTTTAAGACGGTCTGCTCGGCACTCGATTCCATCTCAGGCACTGCAACGATCCCGCGAATACGAAGAAGATGAAGAGCGAGCGAGGGAAAATCGAGAAGAGTGGGCAAACATTGTGGTGTTGGCGAGCGTGATTAAGGGAGCGGGAAGGACAACAAAACCGACACCGACGAGGTATGAAGAAGCGATGGAAGAAGAGGAGTTGTGGACGCCGCCGATGGAGAAGGAGGTGAAGTCGTTAGAGGATAGAGGTTGTTGGGAGTTAGCGGAGAGGCCGGTGGGGACACGGGTACTGAAGGGCATGTGGGTGTATGATTTGAAGACGGATGGTCAGGGGGAGATCATTGCGAGGAAAGCTAGATGGGTTGCGAGGGGAGATATGCAGCGTCCTGGGTTGGATTACGACAAGACGTGGTCGATGGTGGCTAGGATGGAGTCAGTTCGAATTCTCATCGCGTGTGCAGCGTCGTTGGGCTGGCCCACTCGTCAATGGGACTTCAGTTCAGCATACCTAAATGGAACGTTACCGGAGCATCCTCAGATCTTCATGGAACAGCCAACGGGGTTCACCAAGCAGGGGGAGGAAGATAGTGTGTGCTTGATGAAATGGCCATTGTATGGTTTAGCTCAGGCAGGTCACATTTGGTTCAAGGAATTGAAGCAAGAGTCCCAGCGAATCGGGTACAAAGCGTCAAGGGCAGATCCTTGTATTCGATTCAGACGCGATCCTACGACCGGAGCACATTCCATCCATTCTGTTCATACTGACGACATTTGGTCTACCTCATCTACCGAAGCGGAAGCAGACAAGTCAATGACCGATTTTGACCGCTGGGATTGGAAGGATGTAAAAGATAAGAAATTTCTCATCAGTTTAACTCTGGCATACCTTCCAGACGGCGGAATCGGTATTTCGCAATCTCCATTCGTGACGAACGCGTTCAAGTACTTCGGCATTTGGGATGACTTACATCCTCTCGACACTCCCTTACCACCCAAATATCATGTCACACCAAACGTAGCTCAATCCAAGCTGGATGCCGAGTTTATGAAGGACAAACCATTCCGTCGGATTTTAGGCTGTTGCTGGTGGATTGCGTCGTCGACACGTCCCGATATTGTTTTCACGTGCTCGAGTCTATCTTCTGTGCAGAATGCGCCAACTAAGGAACACTGGGAAGTCCTCATCAAATTATGCCGGTACATCAAGAGCACAGTGAACTACGGTATCATCTATCCTCGATCAACGTCTTCAGGAGACATACAACCGCTCGGCTATTTCGATGCAGATTGGGCGGGGAATCCAGCGACTCGACGATCTGTATCAGGTTATGTGTTTCTACTCAATGGGTCCCCGATATCGTGGTCCTCGAAACCACAGTCTATCACGGCTCTTTCTTCTACGGAGGCGGAGTATGTGTCCTTGGCTCGAGCAGTGCAGCAAGCGGTGTGGTTGAGCAGCTGGTTGTCTGAAGTTGAGTTAGGAGGTACGAAGGCTATCAAATTATTGGGGGATAATCTCGGATCGATCAGTCTATCGGAGACGACTCGGGAGCACGGGATATCGAAGGCCATCGACGTTCGTTATCATTTTGTTCGAGATGAGGTTGAGGCTGGGAAGGTGGAGATATATCCGGTCAGGTCCGCGGACAACATTGCAGATTTGATGACCAAGTCATTATCGAAGGATTTGCATCGGAGGTTCGTAGGAGCGTTAGGATTGGACTGGTGGTATCGTCGTCAGGGGGAGTGTTAGAAAGGCAGAGTCTGGAGACGACGATACGGAGTTAGGAATGCGATAACGTGATGGGTGGCGTATCGCGTATGGTCGTGTTTGGTTCCGCGGAACTTATATAAGCCTCATGGAAGCCATCTCACTCTCTAGCTTGTACCGTCAAGTAGAGAGTGAGTATCTTTATTTTCATCGTTATATGCATGGATACTAATAGCTACAACTTAGATTAACTCTTATATCTGTTATAGGTAATGAGCTTGTACCGTCAAGTAGAGAATTAACTCTTATATCTGTTATAGCCGGGCTGGATTCTTATTACAATCAGTAGAAATTTGTACATTTTCCCGGCATAATCACACACTTTTCGGGACGAGAATACGGGCTCATCCCCGCAGTGTTATTGAGTTATTGGATTTAGGACAAGGCCAAGTAAGGTTGAGAAGCTATGAAAGACGTCTCAAAAACCTATATGAGAAATGGTACTATGGTTTCTTTCGAAGCGTTTGCCTTGGACCTTGGTCTCCATTCAATATCTTATAGTTTGCACAGTCCCCAATGTAATCAACTAATGTGGTTATTCATTCTTCTATTACAGCACAGAAACAACTGTACGTCTAAGTATGAGATCAAGTATTAATCATGGTCGGAATGGCCTGTGCAGCGTCTTGTCAGGCAGCCGCACTGACAGTAACCGGTGTGCCGATCGCAAACGGTCCAGCAATGGATTGCAAACGTTTGAACTCGACGCTCTGTCGAAACAATTGTATGGGCGTCCAGTAATCCAACGTCGTCCACAGGAAAATCCTGCCATATCGTAAACCAACGTTTTCGTAATCCGCTGAGGACAAGTTGAGCCGAAACGAAGTGGAAAGATGACGAAGTTTATAGGACATACCATACAGAGCGGACCTCATATCGAGCCATGTCCTGGTTACGTCGGTAAGAATACAATCAACTCCCCATCGAACGGCCTAGAGAGGAAAGTTTGTCGGTGAAACTGTATCAGGATATAGCAAACTGGATATAATTACCTCCATCATATGTTCAGGTTTATTCACCGTCCATACCATCAACTTCTTTCCCGCATCTTGACACTCTTTTCTAAACCTAGGAAAGATATGAGATTTACCCGTGAACGCCGACGCCCCCAGAGACTTACTTTTCCCCATCTGATGTTGCCAAGACCGCGAATGACATGGAGAAACAATCACAATGGTTCCAGAAATATGTTCGAGCCAGCGAAGGACTGATACCAATGAAGGATCTTGTCAGATATGGAAGAGTCTCTTTCGCAGCCGTGATGAAACTAGGGTGCCAGAGACCAAGCACCAATCGCGGAGCAAGCTTCGTCTCCCAATCCGACTGCACCGAAATTATCTTATGCATGAGGCTGAACAGTCTCCGTGGGTTGTTTTGGGGCTTCACATCAACGTTAAATTTCACATGTTGGTTTTCGGGCTATGAGCGGGTAGAAAGGAGAAAGCATGCGAAATAACAGATCAGCTCCCTGAAACGATAAGGGGCAGTACTTGCCTTCATCAGCAATGTGATTGTCTCGGAGAATGTAGGAATGGCTTGTCTGGGTTCCTTCACAGTTCGAACGTGCTCCATACCGTTTTCACCATACCACGTTCGATCTTTGATAGCACCTATGAGAAAGAAGTGGGAGGAGCATTGATTAACTTAAGTTTCCCCGCATGCGATATAAAGTAGGCGCAATGACACACCAGTTGAATCCGTGGTCCTGGACAAATCTGAGGCAGCATCAAAATACCGGGGGTTAGCTGACTGATGTATGAAGCATGATAAGGAGAGAAAAAATAACGCACCGGGATCATGGAACATAACGACTACATCGTCTGATGATACGTGTACGTCTGCTAGCAGTGTTATGGAATGCAAACGGCAGAAACGCCAACGCTATCAAATACCACTCTCGATGCCTTCAGCGCCATCTCGGATAGCGGCTTCAAAGCTGGCGAGCGTGTTTTCGGGGAATGAGGCGGAAGCCTGGTTCAATTTTAGAATCGTTCGAGTTCGTTGCTTTGAGTCTGAGCTTACACCGCGATGGCCCCAGCAGTCTATGATGAGAACCGTTGTAAGTGGTCAAACTCAACTCGAACCTCAGGACGAGACTTACCAGGTAGAACTCTTTCTGAAGCGGAGCGCATGTTATTGAAAGAGTGACTAGACAGGTTTTGGTTGATTGTTCGTAAAGGGGAGAGGGAAAGAAGCCAGGGATTTCAAAATACCTCGAACCCTTATATATAGCGCGGAACGTTGGCAAGTGAAATTTGTTGAAGGTTTGAATTATCCGAGGATCGTAAGCAACCGTGAGCACAAACGTTTCGGACTTTTTTTGTGCCAATTCATCGGGGTTGTATCCTTTCGAAGCAGAAATGGTCCAGTGTACTCAGTGTCCAGTTTCTACTTCAGGTATATACTGCCGCACTTGACTATATCAAGCCCAAGACGCTCATCGATTTGTCAAGCGCCCATTAAGGGTGTAAACGTAAAATGACCTTATATATCCAGAGAAAAGCAACCACTAGAGGCAGAATTAGTTTCTGCCTTTCTACGTTGGTCTTCCTACAAGAACCATCCCTTCGTCCTCCTCGGTTTCCGTCCCATTTTCACTAGGCTCTGATCGTTGTTCTACGTGATTTGAATCGGATGATGAGATAGAAACTACGGAGCTGGTCCTCGTAGCTTCCAATATCTGCTCCGGGTGAACATCTGGCACCGAACTAGAGGCATCCTCGACTTCGACGATATTGGGCGATGACAATGATGAGGAAGGGTCGCTTTGGAATTCATTGGGGAACGTCGGTTGTAGACCTCGTGGCTGCTCAGCAGGTGCTTGTTTTTCAACTTTGACGGAAATGTCGCGTAAAGCATTGAGCATCTGATCACGGACTCTTTCGGCGAGCTCAGGGACATCGTTGTTGGTAAGTCCTTCTGTTGAGATCGGAGGAAGCACTGCGGGGAGAATTAGAACGGAATTCATACAAGAGGAAGAATAGCATGATCTTAGGCGGGGATCATAGCGGAAATTCAAGGAACATACCACGGATCTTTACAACGCCAGTTCCAAAAAACCCTTCCCGATAAATACGCCAGTAATTTTCTGTAACGATGGGTACAATGGGAATGCCAGATTGAAGGGCCAAGTGAAACGCTCCCTTCTTGAAAGGCAGCAAATCCGGCTCTTTCGACAGATGTCGGGTCCCTTCAGGGTATATCCATATTGAAATTTTACGATCCTTCATGAGTTGTCCGGCTGCTTCTAATGAGCGAACTGCTCGAGCATTGTTTCCACGGTCGATAAAGACGGCACCGGACATGATCATGAACGGACCAAGAGGCGTATACTGTAACGATTTTTTGGACAAGATGGACGTCCTCTTGGGCATCATCCTGAGCTACATCAGTCACAGCCAGACAGTTCATACGCGTTCAAACCCACCTGCCCACAAACAAGATATCGAGCATGGTCTGATGATTGCTCAGCAAGACTGCTGGTCTCGTCAACATATGTTCCTCTCCTTCTACCTCTACTTTGATGTCCATCACGGCGCCGGCCACAGCGTAGAAGGTCCTAGCAATGACCCAATTCACGTCGTATCGATATCCGGTTACCGACATGGTCGCGGCTACTACAATACCCCATGTCGCAATGGTCATCATGCATCCGAGATAGAGGCCTCGTCGGAAGTAGTAGAGTCCCTTTGGTGAAGACGCCACAGCGGTTCGTACGAGAATGAATGGAAGAGAGATGTAAGCAATTGGCTTGAAGATTGAAAGCAAGAAAGACATGGCTGTCGTGGCAAGAGGGTGGTATCGTGTAATGTATTGTCGTCTATAGCGTGCTGAGTTATTGCCTTCGACACGGCCAGCAGTGTGGCCTAGGACACTCTTTCGAGTGCTCGATGGGAGGAAGTCAAAGAAAGTTAAATCGGGTTTACAAAGAATTCGGACTTTGAATTTTCTCATGGTCTTCGGCCGCCCTTCTTCAACGACAACGTTCATCTCCAATTACAAAAAATGTCCACAAACCCATCATCATCTTCAGCCTCTGGTACTCTTCTAGAATGCAAAATATATGCCTTGCCTCGCTGAATCGATAACAGGCAGCTCTCGGGACACGGAGAAGGCTCATGTTAATTTACCTGGTGCTGCAGAACTTCCCAAAGTAACTTTGGTCTCCCGAACGCAAGTTACTTTGAATGTCAAACAGAAAACAGAAGACCCTCAGCTGACCGCTACAACGGCAAATGAGACCATTATCATATCCCCAATTCGCAAATCTCACACCACCGTATCCAGACTTCAAACCCGTCTTCCGACGATTCGACTTTGAATACAACCTCAGATCCGCTGCAAGTTGCGGCTCAGCAATACCCATGGATGCACATGGCCTCTACGTTGGATGCGTGTTTCAATGAAGCAGAAGAGAAGGCTAAGGTATTCTCGTGTTTGACGCGATGTCCACCTTAAATAATATCTGAACCCTTCTCAACGTAGAAAGATATCCAAGCTCGCTCGGACGCACTCGATGCACAAGAGGCTAACTTGTCTGACGAGCGCACACGTTCTGAGGCGGAACGGTTAATCGAATTCTATGGGGAGCTCTCCTCGGATAAAGTCAGTAACACGTTCCACGCTCTTCATAGCTAACTTACGAAATATTCCGTAGTTTGCTAAAGATGCTCCCAAAATCATGCAAACCTTCCTTTCGCATGGAAACGCCTGCGCCGATCTGGAGGCGGAAGCTCTTCGTATCGCTTCGCAAGACCTGGACAGTATAGACTTTGATACGGTGGACATAATGGTGCCATTGCGGGAATACAACGATGTCCTTGATAGATTAGGTCTGTCTTCTTTTCATCTAACAGCCATTAACTTAACAAAAACTTCATCCTCTTCATAGGAGCGTTACAAATGGAGACCTTCGAGCTTGAATCTGCTATTTTACGATTAACTGTAGCAACCACTAGCTCGGCTACCGAATCTTCCCCCGGACAGCAATTTGCAGCCTCCGATTCACCGAACGAATCCTCCTCTAACACTCAGGCTGCTTTTGAATCCGAGGACAACAGTCCCTCTGATCTATCCGGCTCCCTGTCGCAATCAGCCGCTGCCCGATCCCAAATTGCTCCTGTCTTCCAGGCATGTTTACCTATCATTCGTGCTCGTGTTCAGAACATTACGATGGCCCAACAACTAGTTGAGGGCGCGAAGCAGAATTTGTCAATGACAGTTCATCTACAGAGTCTGGGCCTTGGGAATGATGATGATCATAGTGAAGAGGAAGAGGAGGAGGACTGAAGCGCGAGTAAGCTGGAATCTCTTATACCCGATGATCTGTGTCTTCATAATTTCATCTGGATTCTTCTTGTATGGACTTGCGACCGCAAAGGCATAAACTTTTCGCATGAAACGGCAAACGTCTGCTATGGTATATGAGAAAGAGATCAAGCCGACTTATGGGGCCTTTTGCAACAAGGATGAGGTCGAACACATTCATATGGGAAGATGTGGAGATAACAGCTGATACTAGTCATTCCTACATGTATCATGCCTGCCGAGCAGTGCAGAGCGCAGAAGCGACGAATGGCACAGCCACTATGAGGAATTTATCATTTAAAATTATTCGGTTTTTCGCAAGACATCTCTTGTTTCTTCCGTTCTATCAAGAGCTCCACTGGTAAGTGACCAACGACTACTTTTGGCTTATACTACTCATCGATGGCTGTAGTAGGCTGGGACTAAACTGGATTTGCTGGCCATTTCCAGTTTCAATAGAAATCTTTTCATTCACTCGCCGAAACTACACATGCTACTTTTATTCCTGGGTAGACGAGTCCTACGTGCCTCTAGACCATCATTTCGCCTGCTCTCTGCTCTCCTTCTCGTCGTCTACTTGTCTTTTATTGATGTGGTTGCAGTCGATCCGGCGCGTGGTCGTATCAAGGAAGGTAAGTCTGGAAAGGTGATCTTGGCGTTGCATGAATTGATTGTATTGGAATTCAGAAATTTCCCTTTCGGCCTTCTACACCAACGACGGGGATATGGGACTATCTCTGACCGTCGACGTCGAATTTTTCTGCTTTTTCCCCCCATGTCCAAGTCAACCGGACTCATCGACCTCAGTGTTCCTTGGTCATGCTTATTTCGAGAGTCACGGCCAAAGGACATGGTTTCACAACCATGTACGCATAGGAGAGCAGGAGAGAAAGCAGGAGGGAGCGCAGGAGGGAGAGCAGGAACTTGAATCGGGGAAGAAGAACATCGCCTTTCAAACTTGGCAACATGTCAATGCGACCATGAAGCTTCTCGACATGTTCAGCATGATCACGCAAGAAACCATGTATTTATGGCTGGAGAAACTGAGAATTGCTGAGAAGTCAACCAAGATAGATCAGGCAACATGGCTTTCATGGCGGACGCAAAAAGACGGTGAGTATAACCCTAGTCCTCGAACATGCATTGATCAAAATTTGAAAATTAGAAGTCTCGTTTGTCAAGTTATACTATAGCAACGGCGACAGACTATCCGGGAAGGCCTGCCTCAAAATCGGTACTCACCCTTACTGTCTGGGTTCAGAATTGGCAGGGGACAGTGTTAGCAAACCTTCGCCTGCAGTGCCTATAGGTAACGCTACCTTTGCGAACGTCGGGACAAGAGATGGATTTCTTCACCAGGTCGACAAACTCGTGGAAACTTTGGACAAAGATACCATGAGAACTTGGCTTGATGCTATGAAGAAGGACGTGGGGATCGATATGAACTTGAAAACGCCTGCATACTTTGACCATTGGGCATACATCCACAAACTCATGACACTTCTGCGTGCTACACCTTCTGGATTGGACGAGCCCTCTACAGCGATCACAGAAGAGACATGGCAACACTGGAAACAAACGGTTGCAAAGAACGTGGCGTCTCTGGAGGCGAAGAAGGGGCTTCGACGGGAACGTGATCGCCAATACCGACAGAAGCTTAGGCAGAACCCAGATTCAAGGGTTATCCAGCGTGAACGCCTGCAGTCCAATCAGAGATCCCACGCGGCGGCGCAGCGCAAATTCTACTGGGCGAACCGGGCCAAGATGCTTCGGGGGTCCAAAGCGAGACGGGAGCAAGCGAAGTTGTTGAAGGCCCCGACGCAAAGCAAGCAGGAAGGTTCATCCTGAGAAGAGGTTGTGGAGGGGTTTCCGTTCGTGGAAAACCCAGGTGTAATTGGCGAGTATATATATGTAATTTCGTCTACGAGAACAAGATTTCTGAATGTTGAAATATAGGTTCACGAAGGTCGCAACCTCATGGCGAGTGTGAAATATTTGCAACCTTTTTCTGTGCGGAGACTGATAGTCATGGTGAAGAGGACCGAGGCCTAGTTGTTGGAACATGACTGGACTGGACGAAGTCAGTGTCTCCTACGCAGTTCAGGCCTTTATAACTCTATGATTGTCCAACCATGAGGTGCTCTCTGCTTGAAAATTTGACCAGCGACCGAGTCCCATTCTTCTTCTTACTGTTCGCTCTGGCGCAGGATAATGCAGAGTCCAGACGGTTACAATCTCTCTCCCCCGAAAAATGCAAGCACGGGTCACAAAAAGCCTCTAGTAGCCACTGAGCTTCACTTCAAGACCTTTCAAGACTCACTACTGATCATGAGAGTCTAACGTTATAACGTTAACGGCAAGCGCGCTAATAGTAACTCACTTTGTTCTTCCTGACCATCATCACGATTCACCAACATAAGTGTACCAATAATTATACTCCGAGCACCTCCTACCAATTCGTTTCCATCCACGATGTCTTTCTCAATGACCCATTCTGTGATACTCCCGTATCCACTCGACCGCGTTTTCTCCGTGCTCTCTGATGCAGACCAGATGGAGCGACTTCAGAAACTGACCCCAGAAGCCCAAGAATTCTCTCTTCTCCCATCCGACGTCGTGTGTCTTCCTAGAAACATCCTCTCCTCTTTGAAGCATGGCTACACTGTACCAGAAAATTGTCCTAGACCACGCGAGCTGCCACCGAAATCATCGTCCGAAGACCAAGATGCTTCCATGGCCAGTCATCATCATGATGCAGAAGATATGCAACCCTTTTCACGAACGCATTTCGAGTTTTCCGGTACCGTTCCCATCCTATTCGGACTGATCAACCGACCTCTATCCGTCTCTGGCGCGCAAATCGTCGATAAAGACGCCAAGGTGGTGTTGTTCGAAAGTGGAGTTGCGGCGCAGGGAATACGCGAGATCAAGTTACGGACTTTTCGCGAGATTGTGATTTCACCTCCCACCGCGGATGGTCGTGACACTGACGACGACAGTCCAGGAAAGTTGGGTACGGAGGTCAAAGAGACTGTTTGGGGTTCATGTCCTTTCGTGTTGTCCTTCTTGCTCAAGTATCTCGCTCCAAAGGTACATAGGGAACATATGGAGCTGTATCAGAGCCTGTTTGACGACGACCACCGCTAGTTCATTATGTAGGCTGTTGTACTACGATTGCTCAAATACTTTCGGCTTCTGAGCTTTTACGATGTCTTTCGAATCATACACCCGTGCCAATTCGCTTACTGGCGTAGGATGATAGACTTGATTATGCACAATGATAGTTTCCTTTGGGTTAATGGTGCTGAGAGTCAACCTCTCGGTCAAACATGCTCAAGTGAAGAAATCAAGTGAAAAAGGCCCTAAACTTCAAAAAGAAGATGGAAATGAAGTCAATTGTGTGCTTATTATATCATACACCCTTGTCTGCTGTCAAAATCGAACAGCCTTCGTGTTCCAAACCGTTGGAATGCGTAGGAACTGTAGCTCAAAACGTCGACCCTTCTGGTGGTTGAGGAAGTTTCCTATTATTGAACGAAGCCATTTCCCTGTTCAGACAATCAATTTGTATACACGAGTGGCCCGATTCATCAGTAAGACTCACCTTCGCATCTCAACCAGCAACGTTTCGAGAGTCTTATCCCGATGCCACTCACGAAGGACAGTGAGCTTGGAAGGATCTACTTGACCATTTGTCTGAGTAGGTGGGAGGTGTACATCAGCGAATACGTTCGAGATATAGACAAATCGTCCCACCTGATCGACGAATGGTAGGTTCACTTTGCTGATGAACTGTATCACAGGCGGAGAATCCGGATATTTAGGACCACATGAGATCTTGAGTGAGTAGATACGATTTTCGTGTACAGTCTGTAATAGAAACACCGTTGAGCGGTGGATTGTATAACGAACAGAGCAGCAACATAGAAAACGCACATGTCCGGGTCCAATAATTGTCCCAGTCCAGTTCGTCATCATCAAATCGTCAGAATCTTCCAATCCGTACGAGCATGATCCATCACCGATTCCTTTTTCTCCTCTCTCGAGTTCTTCTAGCAGGCGGAAATTTCTTGGGACTGCACGGATGATTGTATGGCATGAGGTCGAACAGAAGCGGCGCAGATCGTTGGATACACAAAGCCGGAAAGAGCGATGAAAGTGATGCGAGGGCAAGAATACATGAAGTATCTGAGAGTCAGCCAACGAGACAACGAAAAGACAGGACGACTGCTCGAGAGAGAAGCAGCAGATGTACAGCAGAAATCATCTACAGACCTTTGGCCATTTCGTTTGTGGTGATCGTGTGCGTGTACTGATTCTTTCTAGAGCAATCTGCAAAAAACTTTCATTGAATAACCAAATTGAGCGAGGCGGAGACTGACCAGTACACTTTCAGCTCTTGGATGTTGATAGATGAAGGAGATAGTGGGATGACAAGCCCAACGTTCAGCGCTTCAGCTTCAGCGCTTGAACTCATGCCGCACGGCGCTGTCATTCCGTGGGAAACGGTCTTTCTCGTTCTCCTTTCAGAATCATTGTCCTTTCACCTCTTTTCACCTCCCACAGCACGCGTTCGTTGGATACGAGTACGCGTAGAATACAATGTGCTCGTCATGGCTCGATTCGATATATCTGAATCCAGCTGCTACTCAGCAAGATCGCCTGTACACTTCACTCGCAATTAGAACCCCTGGAACCCCAGGCCGATGCACAGATTCAACCACTCAGCTCTGTCCAACATATCGTCATCTCGCTGCTCAATACGCTCTCCATGAATCCTCCTTGACTCGGTGATAGACGACGAATTGGAAACGTGGAAGTTGAAACATATCTCGAAGCCAGAAGCAGCTCGAAATTCGATCTCTGGTTATGCTTTATTGACGGTAAACCAACACCTTGCTCCACAGACGAATACCCAGTTGTCATAGAATATAATTTGGGCCTAGGAACGACTTGTTTTGAACCAGAGTTTGAGTGAAAACGATTAGGGAAACGCCTTGTGAGTGGTCTGCTGGTTCATTTCTCGACTGCTGATGACTGTAACCCTAAAATGTTTTTCGATGAAAGGTAGACAACATTTATCCTCCTTCTCGATTGTGGTTCGTGGACCACGAACGTTCGCGGCAGCTTGCTTTTACAAGATCGTGTCGCAAACGAGTCATTCTTCAGCAACAATCGCACTGATGCAGATTCGGGAGGACGTTTCATCAAACTTGAGCTTGATGGTAACAATTTACCCCGAGGTTCAAGACAACCCCCGTTGTGTTCTAATTGTACATTCAATCATTAGGCAAACAGCCTCAATACTCAGTCGTAACCAACCTCAACCCGCTTTCCAGTCTGCGATCTGAGTGGCGCAAGCTCACGAACTTGAGCCAGGTGCATTACATAACAGCAAGAACCATTTTGGGATTTATTGAAGTCAACGCTTCCGAATGATTTTTCTATCCCAATTCAATCAAAACCACCACTTTTTGCCACTTCGAAATGCAGTGGTTCACTCAGAGTTATGCACTGCGCTCTGATGAACACATAAAAGATGGAGATCGAACGAAGCTCGAACAATTTTTCTTTCTTCCCCTTGCTCGATGTTGAGATTTCTGTTTTCCACTTTTTTCTCCACTTTTTTCCTTGTGGCGCATGCGGATGGAATTGTCGACTGCCTCGGAACAGAGCTCGATTGGTACAAAACAAAGGTGGGAGAAACCCCATGTGAGTGTTGAGTTATCTAGGCTTTTCTGTGCTGACAAGAATTCCTTACAGGTACAACGTATGAAAGGCTTCGTAAAATCTGTAACCCCTCATGCAGGTCTGATCGATATACGATTTGTCGATGATGTTTAATTTTGGCATCTCAGTCCAAACGGATATCATGCATACCAACGCACCTCCAGATACTTGCATGGACGAATTTGGTGTGTTATCAGCCTAGCTTTCGATGGCCAAGAAACTGACTCGTTTTTTTCCTCATCAGGAGATTACTGTTGCAACTCTGTGGCCTTTGCTCTGAGCATGTTCTGTCTCGCGTACGTTGCTCGTGAATCAGTCTTGAGACTGTTGATGAAATTCAATCAGAGTCTGATAACTAGCTGTCAACAAGGAAAGGGCATCAATATAACTGGCGCAGAAAGTCCACGCATTACCAGCGGAGTAACAAGTAGTAAGACTGCCATCACGGTATCTGGATCCACGTTCCCAACGGTGGTGTCAGAAACACCATCGATTTCTAGCGGCTCGACCTCTGGCTCGTCGGGTTCTCATTTGAGCAAAGGCGCAATAGGTGGTATCGCAGCAGCTAGTACTATTGTATCGATATGCGCGGCGCTGTTGGTGCTGTGGTATTTCTGTAGTCGGGAAAAGACTAAACGAGAGGATGCACGTTTGATAGCCTCCCGCAATATCAGACCGTACCTCGAAAGTGCGGAAGTTGCAGGACCTTTGCTCGCTGGAGGTATTGATCGTCATTGCCTGCATGTTCATGTTGATAACCTGACAATCATTGATAGAAATAGTAACCCAAATTCCAACACGTCGTCCACGCAAACCCGAACGCGACAGTCCAATGCCGGGTCATCAAACACGACGGCCACAGCCGACATTAGACAATCTTGACCGCCAGCTCAACAGTATAAATCTGCACACTGATATCACCTCAGACCCAGTAATATTTTCGCCATTGAGACATACGGATGCCGGTCCAGTGGTGGAAGATAGGATGTCCGAGAATTCGAGGAGCTTGCCTCCTGCATATGGCGACCAGGTTCAAGTTTGATTGTGGATATTGTTCATTCATCTTTTGGTCTAAAGTAGTCTGGAATCGAAAAGCTTTCATTGTTGATTGACTTGGGTCCTCGAGCCCAGGATTATGCAACACCCGACTCAAAGTCTTTAATGAATGCCCCGGGATGGCAGAAGAGGACATCCGACGCGTCCTGACACGCTTTTGCCAAGTCCAATATCTCACATGGGCCTCTCGAAATTCAAGGTTTGAACTTTGACGTCGATTCGCTCCACTGATGCACATTTCCAACCAGTGACTATAATGGGTTTTCCTTTTTCATAACGATGCCCATATCAACGTTCTTATGCTCATGAAGTACATTTCTGACCTCAGATACAGTAACGACTGCTCGCTGCTGGAAGGGATAAAAAATTGTGAGAGGAACCCATAGCTACTAGAGTCCCGCAATACTCGGATCTGTGGCTAACTACCAGCACGTCAACTTTGACGATGATCAACCTTCTCGGTTACTGTTATAACTTATCCGTAAAGGTGAGTAGTACCCAAAACAGCTTTTCGACTGACTGATTCAACCTAACAATAATCAATAATTCCTCATCAGATCCCAGGTCCTCCATTCGCCTTGGACTTGACTTGAACCAATACTTCGACGTTCTTTCTTTTCTTTTTTCTCAATGTGGGGCTTCTCATTGGTAGCCATCCCTTTATTCTTCGTGTTTCGTGGTCTACTGTTGCCTGTGAATGCACTCGGAGGACAGATTGCGTGTTCTGGAACAGGTATGGATTGGTACATGAATATGGTGGGCGAGACTCCCTGTAAGCAGTGGCCAATTAGCTTGCAGTCGCACTTTCTCGGTACTAATTCTCCTATATTTCCTTCGTGTTGCCAGGTGCGACGTACGAAAGGCTGCGCCAAATCTGCAATCCAGCCTGTGAGCTCATACTCTTTCATACCCGATCTTTCAAGTTTTCTAACGCATACATCGGCGTTCGTGTAGTCCAGGTGGGTACTATGAACACCAACACACCTCCAGACGAGTGCAATGAGCAAGTCGGTACGCTGTTGTTTCCGGTCCTTCAGGTGTTCGTATCAAAATCCTGATCATCGATTTGATCGTCAAGCGGACTGTTGCTGTAATTCGGTAGCGTTCACGCTGAGCATGCTCTGTCTCAAGTCCGTGATCTCCTTCCTCTCGTGTCAGCGTGTGTGTGTTCTGACCTTGATTTTTCGTAGTTGTCAACAAAATATCGGTACAGGGAGTGGTTACGATGCGGGTGAATATCATGCAGATCGATGTTGCTCTTTCTCTGCACAAGATCTAAAACTTGTCTGGCGTTAGGAAAAGGCGCCTACCAGGAATACCTTCAAGGTTCTCGTTCGGCCGGTTCATGGTGTAGCCCTGTCACGAACCAGTCGTGAGTCCTTAGGCTCCTTTCCATTCGAAGTCGCGACTCTGCGAACTCAAGAAACAACTTGACAGTCTCCCACATGAAATTGACACTGCGGTATGCGATAGCAATATCAAGATCATTGATGATATTCGGACGGGATTGTTCTGGTCAGATGGAAGTTGGTGAGTGTGCCGTTCGAGTAGCATTTTCTCGCAAGGCCTTTTTCTGTCATCCGAATGAGTCTGATCAATCCCTTGCCTGATACAGGTTCTAGTGAGCATTGAGCTTTGAAATCGCAAATTATCAATCGTGATACTCAGATCCTTCGTAGTATATGGTCCACGGAGGCCATCAGCAAAGACGTAGCCGCGAACGGTGGCAATGCCTTCACGCATTGCGCCTCCGTCATGAGTACATCCACGACCACAGACACACCTACTACAACCGCAGGTACACCTGCTACACCTCCCACAACAGCCTCGCCTGTAACTGCCGCTGCAATTGGCGCGGACACACCGGCAATCGCTCCTTCACCAATGACCTCGAGTACAATGTCCAGTGCCAACGATAACACTTCCGGGATCAGTTCTCACCAGTCGCAGTCTACCGTGACGGGCCCACTCGGTGTTGTTACCATCGTTGGAACGAACTCGCCTCTACCGACATCATCAGTCGGAGGTTCTGATAATCTGAATGGCACATCTTCCGGGAATGGGACTGATGACAATGGAACTAGTGATCAGACCGTGGTTACAAGCTCTCGTATGAAGACTAGCCTGATGTATGGGATCATCGGTGCCGTTGTAGGAGTCGTTTGCGCTTTGCTAGCCCTGTGGTATTGTCGTCGGCAGCTGAGAAAACGGAACGTCCAAATTCAGGAGAAAGAGGCGACGTATAACTTGGTACCTGGTACGATTGTCCAGCCGTTTGGAGATCGACAACCCTCGTGGTATAGTACAGGTATTGCTCCTTCTTTCTGTCATAGTCATAACCAAGTGTGGTCGATCTAAATTTCACTCTGTGTTAGGTTCATCGACCCCCGAAATTTTCACCGGTCCCACGGTCCATCGTCCACGAAAGCTCGCCATGGAACTCGAAGGGATCAGAAATTTCGACCGAACGCGCTCCCAAGTAACCGTTTCGATGTCATCTCAACTCGATAATGTCAATGTTGCCAATCCTGGGAGTAGTGACGCCGACCAGTGTAACAGCCAACTCCTCGCTGGTACTCAGTCTGACTCGATACCGGCGTCGAATAGTGAGATGATGCTGTCTCCGATGAGGCACACGGACGCTGGACCGGTGCAGATGGAGATGGAGAGGAGCCGGCCAGTGTCGGAGTGTCGGAGCTTGCCCCCTGCTTACGGCGAACAATTGGCCTAAATGGAAAAGTAGGGATGTATCATACTATGCTTGCTTTTTGTTAATGACCTCTTGATCGAAAATCGAATCAGTGGACGTTGTTGTGTTCAGTACGTTCGAGATCACTATGTATTCATTTCACGTTCGTTTGCTTATCTCGTTCGAACACTCAATCTATGTGATCGAGCTCTATAGTAGAAAAATAGTTGACTCCGGGGTGATCCAGTCTTGACCACAACTGTTACAGGAAGCGCTCGGCACCGTCAGGCTCTACCGACCAAGACCACCGAAGGCTGTAACCCGATTTTTTCTCCTCGAGGAATGAAATCGTTGGTCAAGTCCTTCACCACAGTAGTATTCAGAAGAATTAGTGACGCTTAATACGAGTCGGACGCCGGTCAGGATTCTATGCACAGAGAACTGCAGAAACTTAAAGGGTTGGCTCGCGCTCGCCACATGATAATAACACTTTTATCGAGTGCGATCCCAATCAGTCTTAAGTTTTCCTGCTTTAACCTCCTCCCCCTCTTGGGTGTTCATCGAACGTTCATCATGATCAAGTTTGAACCCACTGAGCTCTGCACTGCACAAACCAAATGTTATAGTACCTATATTAGGATTGGAGCTATTTCATACTCATAATGTGGTCGCGTCCTTCACACTATGACTCAGCATTCAGAAATCTTGTTTTCATATTGGACATCACATATACAAACTCGCTGGTAAGAAACGGCAGCCCACCCCAACCTCTACTCAGGATGGACCTTCCTGGTTGCCACGCTGCTTGGCACGATAAACGCGGCTACGCTCGATCACCTTGGCCTTGAAATTGGGGTCCTGGTACCGCTCCTTGAACCTTCGGCGATCCTGTCCACGTTTACGCTCCTTCTTCTCCTCCTCTAGAGACGCCACATTCTCTGATATCATTTCCTTCCAGTACTGCCATGTCTCTTCCGTGATCACGTTAAGAGGGTGGTCCAGTCCAGAACGTGTATCATGCAGAAGTGACATGATTTTGTGGCTGTATGCCAGATGGTTGAAGTATTTCGGCGTTTTCTCCATATTGATCTCCGCATCCTTCTTCATAGCATCAAGCCAAGTTGTCATGGTATCTTTGTCCATCGTCTTCAGGAGTCTGTCGGCCTGGTTAAGAACGCCTTCTCTTGTCCCGGCGTTCGCAAAGGTAGCATAGCCTATGTGCAGAGGCGGACGGTCGCTCGCACTGTTCGCTGCGCGTATTCCAGACAGTAAGTATGAGGACCGATTTGAAGGCAGTACTGCACAGATGGTCCGGAGCGATAGTAGTACTGGACAAGTGAGATCTCTGATACCGAAATCTGATCAATGTACTGTTCAAGGAGGATGATCATACTCACTCAGTCGCAACTGCCATGAAAACCATGTTGCCTCATCTATCTTGGTTGACTTCTCCGCAACTTCCAGCTTCTCCGACCATGATTCCATCGTGTCTTGCATGATCAAGCCAAACATTTCAAGAACCTTCATGGCCGCACCAACATGTTCCCAAGTTTGAAAGGCAACGTTCTTCTCAGACGACTCCTGCTGTTCCTTCTGCTCTCTTTCATGGACTTCCTTTTGCTTTCCCTTCTGGTCTCCTGGGTCTCCTATGCGTACATGGTCGTGAAACCATGTCCTCTGCTCATTGTTCTCGAAATAAGCATCGCCAAGGACCACTAATGTCGATGGGTCCGGTTGATGTGGACATTGAGAGAGAAAGCAGAAAATTTCGCCGCCGACGATCAAAGATAGTCTCATATCATGGTCGTCGGTGTAAGAAGCAGATAAGGAGATCTCTGAAGTCCATTACAACCAAGTTAGGCAACGCCGAGATCAGCTTTCGAGACTTACCTTCTTTGATACGACCATGCACTGGATCGACTGCGACCACGTCAATGAAAAGCAAGTGCATGACGAGCATGAGAGCAACGAGCAGTTGAATTGATGGTCTAGAGACACGTAGGGCTTGTCTGCCCAGGAATAGCGAAATGAAAAACAGCATGTGTATGGAGTCGTTTCGGAAAGTGAATGAACAAGATTCTGTTGAAACTGAAATTTGCCAGCAAATCCAGTGTAGTCCCAGCCTACTACATCCATCGATGAGTAGGATATGCCAGGAGCAGTCGTCGGACGCTTACCGGTAGAGCTCTAAGATCTTGATAGAACGGAAGAAACAAGAGATGTCACAAAGTGACGCAGATTCAGCATTCAGCTATATTAGCAGAAATCCCTCATATTTACGTGGCTGGTTCCTGAGGAGGGGGACTCCGGCGGCAGAATAATGAATGTTCAATTTGGTGTGATTGACTGCATTGTGCAAGTAAGGAGAATCTTTGGTGAGATGACTCAGATGTAGACTCGAAACAGATGCATGAAGTTACTGGCTCGAGTCTAACTCAGATGAGCTTGTTTTGTCTTTTCAAAGTTCAAATTCAGCCTTATGCACTAAGTCCAAGTTGTCGAAATCACTTCCTTTGCTGTAGTTTGAAAACAGGAAGTGCTTGCCACCACCGTCAGGTCCATAGGTCACTAGGTATGAAATCGTTTACCTCGTCCTGCACTAGTGCCAGTTGGAGAATTAAATGAAGCAGTGAGGCTTACGAGGGCTCATGAGTCGGACGTCGGTCAAGATTCTCCGCATCGAGAACTGCAGAAACTTGGAGTTGTGAAGGCTCGGGCTCAGGGGGAGAGTCGGGGGGCTCGCCGGGGGCTCAGTGCCCACCTACCACATGTTGATAAGGTGAATAACACGATCATCGAATGCGATCCCCATCAGGCTTCGGTCCTCCGCATCAAGAGTTAAGCCCTCTCGATAGTACATACTCTGGGTTGGATCATACTCGTTATATATTCGCGACCTTCACACTATGATTCAGCATTCAGAAATCTCGTTTTCATACACGACATCACATATACAAACTCGCTCGTAAGAAATCGCAGCCCACCGCAACCTCTGTTTAGGAAAGACCTCCGTGCTCGCGCTGCTTTTTACGATAAGCGCTGTTTTTCTTGATCAACTTGTCGCGATGCTTATGATAGTATGTCCGATAACGCTGCGCCTCCGCCTCCCGGTAGACGGGATCCTGCCGCCGCTTCGTCGCCTGTTCGCGATTACGGACACGTACAAGCGCCTTCTTCTCTTCCAGAGGCACCAGATCTGTGTAGATCATTCCCTTCCACTTCTGCAACGTGTCTTCCGTGATCACTGTAGAAGGCTCGTCCAAACCAGAACATGCCCCACGCCCGAGTGTCATCACTTCGTGGTTAAGTGCCCAATCTTTGAAGGATGTAGATGGTTTCGCCAAATCGTATTTCCCATTCTCGGGCATCTCCTCCTTCAAAGTATTGATCCAGGTCTGCACATTTTGTTCTGTCGTCTTCAGCAATTCAGTAACCTGCTCATGAAAGCTGTTTCTTGTCTCGACATTCGCAAACGTAGCAAAACCGATGGGCAGAGGATCTGCTCTGTGCGCATTCTCCGCCAGTTGTGGATTGAGGCAGTAACTGTGAGAACCGATCATCAGGCAGACCTTCCCTGACAGCTCGTAGCTTTTGCCATAGTAGAACTTGACAAGTGAGATTTCTAATCACCGAAATTCATCAATCTATGTTCGCAGAGTAAAGCGTCAAGGTACTATGGTTGTTCAGGATCATTCCCTACTTTAAATTTTGTCAATAACACTTGAACTACTTATCTGTTTCAAAAACTAAGTACACAGTCTGATTCCTAGCATGAATAAACCTATTCTGAAATATCCTTGTCTTTTTTGATGCACTCGTTCAAATGTTGTTTAATATTTAAACAAAAATCAGGATCTTGGATTCCCACATGTTGTGAACATCTATTCGTTTATGCAGGATGCAAAACATCATAGATTGTCTTGAAAATTCACATAGAGATACTTCGTGACCATCTTCATATGCCTATGTAATTTCTACACTTGTCAGTGCAAAGTGTGAACCGTTCCTGGCATGTTACTGTGAAATCATAGTGAGATTTTCCAAAAATATCAAGTTTTATGTTATTTCTGCTAGAAAGACATACTAATGCCTGGACACATAGGTAGCATACTATGTCAGTGATATATACAGCAATTTGTATATACTTAGGTTGACCTAGATGCTCAAAATCAAGCATTTTTCGAGGATTGAAAGATCCTGACGTGGGAAAGATCCCAAACAACCATAGTATACTCACGTTCTAATTGCATCCGCCATGAATACCATGTTTCCTGGTCTATCTTGGTTTCCTTCTCTTTCGCAAATTGCAACTTTTTCAGCCATGAATTCAAGGTTATCGATTTGATCGAGTCGCCCTCGAAAAGGATATCCACAATTCTACCAACATGTGTCCAAGATTGATAGTAGTTCTTCATCTGCTCTGGCTTTTCTGAATTTGCACGGCCGACGAAAGATTCTCTCGCCTGGGAATTGGCGAAATAAGCATGACCAAGGAACACACCAGCCTTAGCCCTGTCTCCAGGCTTTGGAGAACGGGGGAGAAGCCCGAAATTGTCTTTGCCGACAGTCAGGAAAACTCCTATATCCCCAGACCCGTCTCTGGAGGGAAAGGGATGTAGGAAGATCTCTAAATTCCACCGATATGAAATCCTGCATCCAGAGCAATTTTTTTTACTCACCGTTTTGGATAAGCGCAGCATTGACAACAATCACATCAATGAGGAGCAAGCGCATGACGAGGACGAGAGCCACGAGAAACGATGGACTATAGGTACGTTGGGCTCGTCTGCCCAGGAATAGCGAAATGAAAAGTAGCATGGGTGTGTCGTTTCGGAAAGTGAACGAAAAAGATTTCTGTCGAAACTGGAATTTGCCAGCAAATCCAGTGTAGTCCCAGCCTACTACAGCCATCGATGAGTAGGATATGCCAGGAGCAGTCGTCGGACGCTTACCGGTGGAGCTCTTGATAGTACGGAAGAAACAAGAGATGTCACGAAGTAACGCAGATTCAGCTATATATCTATTAGCAGAAATCCCTCACAGTCACGGTATAGCTACGTGGTTGAGTTCTGAGCGGGTAGACGGCAGAATTTGGTGTCAATAACTGCAAGTTTGAAGTAAGCAGATTTTGTGAGATGAGCTTTTCGGTATGTATGTTCTCGTTCAAGTTCAAGCTCAAGTGCAACTTTTCATGGGCGCCTAAATTCCCTAATCTCGACCACGACCTTCACGAAATGCAAGCTCTTCACCTGCGAACACCCTTTTATCTTTCGAAAAGAAAGGCATGCTCCCAAATCTTATCTCTAGCTCACTCAAGCCCTCGATATTATCCTACGCCAATCTCAAGAATCACCAACTTGCATCCGCACCAACCTGGCACAACCCGATTCTTACACTCGACAACCTCATGCCTCAACAACGGTCCAACAGCCAAAGCTCAACCATTCACCAACATCCTCGCCTCAGATATCCCACCTCCTGTTCAAGTCGCCTCGATTTCATCAAGCGGGATTGAATTAACAGATGGTTTGATCATTCCGGGAGCGTGTATCTTCTTGGAAGGAAAAGTCTTCTTATGGGATCCTCCAAGGACGTTTTGGGAAGGATGGAATGAAAGACATTTTGATGTTTTTGAGGTTGTTGTACCGAAGCCTGGTGAGTGAGGACGAGAATGGTCAGGTTTGACTTTGGGCTCTAACGAGATCTCCGCGTCCGACACCAGAAATCTTACTGCTTGGGACGGGAAAGACTATATTCCAACCTCCACAATTCATAAGGGATCATCTGAACAAGATGGGTATTCAGCTGGATGTTATGGATACTGTACGTCTTCTGTATGCTCTCTAACACCATGTACTTATTCATTTGTAGCGAAACGCGTGTTCGACTTACAACTTGCTATCAGAGGAAGGTCGAAGGGTAGCTGCGGCTCTGTTGCCTCTTTCGCCTAGGACATGGCAGAGGACACAGGAGACGACGCCTGAATCCAAGCAGTGATGTTTAGATATCGACGTCAAGCATTATGTAGCGCATATGCGATGTAGGGCTTATATCAATTGTATATTACATCCTTACTCTTACTATAGCATTGACACGTCTCGTATAGAATCTCGTTCGCGTCGACTAGTCATTTCAGAAGTCTACTGTATCACAGGAACTCTTCATCGTCATCCTCATTTGCTTTTCGTTTGCCTTTTTTGTTCACAGCTGGAACTTTGTGCTGAGGTTCTTCATCTTCATCATCGTCTATCGGCGGATCGGTGGCGACGATTTCCAGTGGTCTTTCTACAAATCGAGTGGAGGATCGGGTTCAAGTCGGTTACAAGAAGCAAGCGAAAAGAAGAGTTATATTGATGTTCAATACGCATAGAGATGTGAAGTATAAAGCAGTCTCAATGAAAGACAAATGCTTACCTTTTCCATCTTTAAACTGTACATACAGCACCTCCCAGTTGATCAACCCAAGGTCCTTGATCGTGGACTCCATTTCATCTAGGACATCGTACTTTCTCTGTGGTACTGTAGCAGCATTTTGGTCTCGGGGTTTGACGACGCGATACCGGCACAGTTCGAAATCCTCAGCACTCTCTACTGCAGGTATTTCTTCTTCGCCAAGACCTGAGTTGAGTGCGGAAAGTGTTTGTTCTTTGAGTGCTGAGAGACTCGTTGAAGGTGGCATGGTGAGGAATAAAGTTGTCTTGTGGGTGCGGATTAAGATTTGGTAGATTTTTGGGCTGGACTTTTGGGACTGTTCAAGAATTGATCTGTCAGTAAGAGCATCTAGAAAGGAACCAGTAGCAGAGGGCTCACTGGAGGCATTCTACGAAGATGATGGTTATGGTTCAAGTAGCCAAATACATCGGTGGTCATTGGATATTGAAACCCTAACCTTAACCCACTTCAACCTGCTTTCCCGTCATCACCCATTCCCGAGGGACTTTCTTTCTATCTTTCTTCGTTCTTCGTAAAGCTAGAGCATTCTATCCTACTCATTCGGGCTGTTAACATCGTCACTACTATCAACGATGTCCTCGTTCCAGCCAGGCTCAGTCCAAACACGTCCATACGTCGACCCTACACCGCTACCAGATGACATTCCGAAAGTCCAAGAGCTTGGAGTGACGAGTGGACCATTGAAGAGTGCCGCATTCTTTATTGGGGCTTACTGCAAAGAGTACAATGGTATGTATCCTTCAATGGTTCATGCTTTAGTTGAATACGCATTGGCTGTTTCCGAGCTCTCTCCCTTTTCGTATCTGTCTCTCCGTCACTTGTATGTCTGATGCCGCCGTATACAGAGGACTTTATGCTCTGCAAAGCCGAGAACCGTGATCCAGCACATTGCTTGAAGGAAGGAAGGAGGGTGACGAGATGTGCGACAGATTTGTACGTTTCTCTCTTGCATGATCTTAGTTCTTCGTCAAACGTTCTCAATCTACATCTCCTTGTAACTATACAGAATCAACAAGATGCGCGAAAACTGCCTGTCACAATTTCAAGAGCATTGGAATTGCTTAGAGCGGAATAACCAGGTCCGTAGGGGAATCTTCTCATCTCTCTATCAAGAATTAACACCTTGTCGCGTCGCTAGGAATACTACCTGTGTCGAAAGCCAGAGCGGTCACTGAACGCTTGCATGTTTGAGAAACTGGTGTGTGTCAAGTCCACCAAACGAATCCCGAACAAACATTTGCCTTCCTGCTCCCCTTCCAATTCCTTGACTGTCCATGTTTATCTCTCTTCTTCTTCCTGCTCCCTGAACTAGACTTACTGACTGACACCGATCCTCATAGGGCTTAACAAAAGTCATCCCTGGAACACCTCAAGGTCAAAAACCGATACACGAAGTCGAGAGTCCGATATTCAAAGCTATCCAGAAATGAGTTGGCCGCTGATGTTCCTTGGAGAGGGACGGTGCTCGCGCAGGCATTTACGCAATGGTCTCTTGGACGAATTTCACTGATTTTGTCGTCGTGTATCGTTGGATGAATCAGAAAGTATTCGTGTAGACCGGGCGTAGGCCGAGCGAGTGGTGTGAGGAGGCAAAATAATTGGAGGGTGTAATATGAACGGCAGAAGCATAGGAGACTCTTACAGTCAGATTGAAATAGAAACGATAATACCATCCACATCCAAATCTCTTGAGAGAAAATGAGGGAGTTCAATATGTGTTCATCGCAGAGGCTTCGGGGTTTCATCAAAACTTTGATTTCTCATGCTTTCTTCTCGACTATCATCATGTCCCAAACGGCGCATTGAACATACACTATCCACCCATTATGTTCATAATCTATACGGCTTTCGACGTTATTCTACCCAACGATTAACTCCGCCAAGTCCTCAACATTCAATCTACATCTCAAATACGACCAACCCGTATTTCAACCTATCCTTCGAAGATTGGTCTGTCCTCAATACACTGTACTCTTTCATCACACGTCTAAACCTCATTCTTGTATCTTGGCTTGCATTCGTATCTGCTTCAAACTCTCAGGTTGTTCAGACACAAAGCCCCAGACAAGCCTCTGCTTTTGCTTTACCGTGATGATCCCTGTGTAGTCATTGGCCGGAATCAAAATCCTTGGAAGGAAGTCAACTTGCCCGTTCTACGTGCTAGCAAGACTATTCCGTTCGTCAGAAGGAGAAGTGGTGGTGGAACGGTGTATCATGTACGTTTCAGTTCGACATAGTGCGTCACCTTCCGAGCGAGGACATCAATCACTCAACGAATGTCTTTCATACTCTCGTCTCGATGTAGGATCTTGGCAACACGAATTTCTCTATCCATCTTCCCCGGGCTTCGTTTGACAGGCATATGACTGCCCAAGTTGTCCTCCGCGCCGTGCGTTCTTTAGGAATAGACGCGACTGTCAATGATAGGAATGATATCTGCGTCGGAACAGAAAAGATATGTTGTGCTCTTTCGTGTGCTTCTGTTTCTTGTCGGAAACATCGAACGAACAATCCAACTGATTTTCTGGCTCTTGTTATTTCCCCGTTCTTTCGTCTTTCCCTTCTAACCTGCATCCTACCACAACTCATGAAACTGTACGATAATGGCCATTCATGGCACGGCATATCCACGTTTCTGGATCTGCCTATAAAATTGTCAGTCAACGAGCGTATCATCATGGCACGATGCTCATTTCGACAAAACTGGATACCCTGGGTGACCTTTTGCATACTCACAGCAAGGTTTGACCCCTGTCTATTCTCAGACCTGCTCGTGATTGATCGTATCATCCAGGACACGATGGAAACTAAAGGCGTCGCGTCTGTTCGTTCGCCTGTGCGGAATTTACAACAATTCAAACCAGGTGTCACTCACGGCGCGTTCGTAGAGGCCGTCATGCATGAGTTTCGAAAAGAGTATGGTCTATTGGGAAATGATGATGAAGTGAGCCTTTCCATTATCTGCCTCGTTGTAGCATGGCCGTCTATTGAGTCCGCTTCGATCAATGTTGCAACGTCTCTTGCCCGAAATGCCCTGTGCTTACATATAGTTCTCTTTGTTCAACTTGTTAGGTACAGATGATAGATGAGGATGACTGCAGAGACATTGAATATATCCAACATGGGATGTCAGAACTCCCAGTATGTCTCTTCGTTCATCTTTTACTGTTCCTCCTCACCTTCGAACACCCGTTTCATTATGTCAATGAAGGGTCTAATCCTGTACTTTTCCTATCATGCTATCACTGGAGACAGATGTTGACTGTTCTTTCTGTTCTGTTGCCTATACCATATAGAGCTGGGAGTGGGCATATGGACAAACCCCAGAATTCACATATACGGTCCATCAAACATTCAAATGGGGGTCTGCAGTGAGTCAATACTCTTCTGTGGGTTTTCAGCCTGCCGTTGAACCAGACAACCGGGTTATCTTCATTTACAGCAAGCCAAGATTAAATCTAAACATGGGATTATCTTGAGCTGTGATCTCTGCGTCTCTGGCTCGACGGAGGGTACAGATACGACCGCTGGTGGTTCGGTGGCATCCATGTCTGCAGCTTTACAAGGAGTTACTGCCGTTTCGATGGATGAGCCTCTTCGGTTCGTTGTGCAAGAAGTGGAGCAGATGCTCCAAGGTGGAAGATACGGATTTATCTCAGCGAGGGAAATCCTCAGCGGGTTGGGCACGCACGATAACACTAAAGTAGGAGCTGTAGAAGATTTAGTGTCTTGGTTAGTGAATTTGATGGACAGTTGACCCGAGGGGGGCCGACTGCATGAATAGACTGCGAAAACAGACTGGCGAATACAACGTTGTCTGCCCAATCATAGTACCAGTGAACCAGTGCATAGAAGACATGTGTTGCGTCCATGATAACATCACATGTTAAGAGTGGACATTACGATATGCTTGGAAGATGAATATGACTCAAGAATGTGGGGAAACATCCGTGCTTGCCAAAGGGACTCCATTCCATAGAATTAGCGTACTTTAGACGAGGACTTAAATGACGATTGTGACCCAAGAATGTGGAGAAACCTTTTTGCTCGTCCTAAAGGGAATCCATTCGATAAGAATCCTAGTTGTCGGAAATTTGTGTTCGAAGCCATACTCGTGGAGTGATAATTCTTTATGATGATTCGGATATGTCGTTGACTCGTTGGCTAAATAATCACGCCCGTGCAGCGTGCCATGTCAGACGCGCTTGTAGCAGCAGCAATAAGCAAAGAAACAGACAGACTAAAACTTCCCCTTTGGGCGAGAGTTTTTTAAACGTGTAGGCCCACCCAAGACCAAACTTCTGCCGTTCGAGTTGCACACAAATATAACATCTGAATTCAAGATATGAGACGCACCGCCGACAACAACTGTAAATGGGCCAAACAAGATAATCGCATGTAGCCTTGGAGCGTGGAGAAGAACGAATATACCAATAGGTTCCGGTGAATAACGATTGCTTTTTCCTTGATCAATCCACTTTCTGAAGGAAATACACAAGGATGTATTAAGTTGTCTTTTCTGTTTGCCAAACACTACTAGTTTCGAAGCCAGCTGGAGGGACGGGATCATCCTGAAATGACGTCTCAATTAACAGATAACAGCAGTTAAGTTGTTCAATGACCACGTACTCGTTGCCCGCGTTTATGACCTGTTAGTTGTTCATCCCTTCTCATCATCATTTCGTCCCAGTTATCTATGTTATGGCGTATTGGCTAGAAAAAGTAAGGAGAGTTCGGAAATGAGTTCAGAGAGCGCGACGGTCCAGAAATGTCAACTCACCTTGCCCAAATTCTGCGCTCGGGTGGAAACGTTTAGTAATGTACCGGATACTCCAAACATAACTGTGACTAGGCCTGTGTCAAACGGAGTACATCAATTTGGTATGTTTGAGTCAAAAGAGGTTGAGACTGAAGTACCAAAAGGAATTAGAGCCTCCCAAGGAACGGGCATGATGACAGTGTCGGTCAGAAATTGAAAGAGGTATGTATTTGTCAATGTTTATCCCGTTACTATCCGGAAAAATGTTTGGACGTCGATAGTCGAGACAACTTAGAGAAATTGGATTAATTTGTGAAGCTACTACTAAAGTATATCCTACCAGCAATTGACACAGAGTGAGTAGTACATGATCATGGAAAACAAAAAAGTCGGAGTGGAAGACCAGATTATCCCAAGATCCCGGAACAGATACTAGGTAAAGCGCACGGCGCCGGTAGTTGTAGGTGGACAACATGGAAAAAAAAGCGCGACATGTATTATTGGTTGGAGGAATATGTGTATAGGTAGCGTTGAGACGCTGAAGCAGGCCGGACATCATACGAGTGAGGTGTGACAGAATCGTGATTTGGGTCTGGAAAATGAGTGGTGTGACTATGTGGAGAATTCTGCACGGCGTGGCTAGAAAGTTGGTCGCTGTATAGGTATTCGGACCCTTGGTCTGCAGGAATAAGAGATGCACCATGCCCTTGTTGTGACATTGTGATACGGGAATTGCCATTTTCCCTGTCAGGGGACCTGGCATAGGGACGAAAAGGAATGCTTGTTGGCGTTGATCGACCAAGGTGTAAAGAAGGTGTATGCTGTACCCATTGGGTTTGCTGCCAAAGTTCTATGCGATCGAGTCAGAAAATTTTGTATGTGTTTTGGTTCCAAATAATTCGCCCTACTCACCATTTGCTGGGGGGATTGATGAAGGATTGTTTGTAGGCGTATTAGACGACGACGAATTCCCATAGTCAACATTGATCCAATATTCTAGTTCGTTGACCTCGGTTCCCCGATCGGTGGAGTCATAATAATCCCTAGTGGGATGATATTCCGTGTTCTGGTGAGCGAAACGGTTTCCTGAGCCTACCACGCCAAAATGCGATTGATAACCAGTACTAGTATCAAAAAGTTGGGAGTCAGGCTGTGACAGTCGAAAATCCTGCAAGGGAGAAAGTCGACCATAATGATCGGCTGAAGTATCAGGAGACAGAGCGTTGTTCGAATATTCGCTAGGACTGGAGGGTGTCATTCTGTCTATACTTGGAACCAATTCGATGGGAGAATCCACCGTCCAAAGCAGAGATCCCCGTGGAGGAGTACCGGAATGGTTTCTGATTTCCGTCGACTGTACATGTGTAGGACCTGGCACACTGCGAGAAGAGTTGCGTGCAGATATCCTACTAGCACGGAAGCCGGGGAACGAGCTGTGACGAGATTGAGGGCGACCGGGAAATTGCGAAGACTGCTAAATGGACTAATCAACACCTGGATGATATGATAAAACAATGGACTCACAAATAGGTTTACATCAAAACCTGCGTGTTTTCCGCTGTCGTCTGAGTAGGAACTATTATAGTGTGGCCTAGTATAGTTGTGAGATGTGCCCTCCCTTGCTTGTATATTCGCGGGTGAGAATTGGGCGTCAGTCCTGTATAAGCGGATAACAATTCATATTATTAGATTCACGATTTAGAGCTATAAGCTTCCTATCAAGCCCACTCTGAAAAGGGGCAATGAAGGATTTAAGCGTGAGACATACAGGGACCAGCCCAGAGAATCTGAAGAAGGGGTAGTTTCGCGTGTGGTGGATATGGAAGTATCATGCTCCATCGCAGTCGAACGAGGCTCAACTCTGTGCAGCAAGATTGACGGAGGTGACGTAGATTCGAATCGTAGCTCTCCTTCACGACCCTCAGAAGAACCTGTCGGTTCTAGACGAGCTAGCTCAGATGATATTTTCCAACCACCAAACTATCAAAAGAGGGGTATGTCAGTCGCGCTTCCAACATTGAACATACGTTCCAGTGCTCACCTGTCCATCACCAGAATTAGCTTCCACTAACTCTTGTATCTTTTTAGGGTAACGTCGCGGACTTTCATAAGAGACTTGAAGGTTATCCTTTCGTTTTGATACTCGGTTTCTGGTTCCTACATCTCTCTCAGATTTTCTTGGCATGGATGAAGGGAACAAAGGTAGCAGAGATAGAAGGCGGAATTTCGCTCTTCAATGAAGGGCTTGAATTTTGGCATTTGAAGCGTTGCGTACTTATACGCGAATGAGCCTTGTGTCGATGACATGTAGAACTTCTGGAAGGGCTTCAAGGGAGCACAGGCTATGCTCAGGACCCACTTCGAGACACGCTTTATGCACATTGCCAGTTCAATTACCTTACGAAAATCTCAGGTTGTTGAAGTTGAAAGGAAGAGGGAAAGTCACACCGCCATTCGTGGCGTCGTGCCTTTTCAGGAAAATTGTCACGTGCCCTGGCGTATATCGGATCGGATGAGGCGGCTTCAGGAGGCTTCAGCTCGGTTTTCAATTCAAGAATGACATACATACCAATGTCAGAAAACGAATGCTACAGACCGAAACCACGAAATATTCCCAGGTCTAGTAGTCAGATCATGATTGAACCCAAGCTACATCCTCGCATACTATTCCAAGTCCACGCACATAAGCTGTAGAGCTTGCGATTCGACGAAGGAAGAGGGAAATTGGCAGCCTATGCAGTAGACTATCGCCACTTATCAGCGAAACGATGGAAACCACAGATGGAGCGAGATAAGTCGACGAACAACGAAGTTGCGCTAGCTGGGTCGATCCTCTCACATACTTATAGTAGTAAGTATCCTTCGTCGTTTCGAGTGCGCCACACTTGAGTTGCGCCACATAGTCAAACCGTCAACCGACCAATGCCTTCAACAGTGAACACGTTGTTTCAGCGTGCCGCGGGGAAACAAACATGAGTTAATTATCAAGCCTATCAGAAATTGATCAAAGAGTTATTGAAGACCGCATTTCTGTCAGCTTTGGTCAGCCGTCTCTCATCGCTAACTGTGGCGCAACACTTCAAAAACTTCCAAAAACGGTCCGACAATATCTTCGCAGTTTCTGTGGCTATAACCCTCTTAACCGGGTCCGACAAGGAGTGGGTAGATTTCTGGAGGATTTTGGAATCATCTGTCAAGTCATTTCTGTTCCAGAACAACAAGTAGATCCTTTGACGCTAGTCCCCAAAGTATGGTCTTCAAGCGCCTATATTCAAACAAGATGTATTGAGAAATAAATGAGATATATTGCGTGAATTTTTCCGAGTAGGTGCGATGAGTGTTGGAATGCAATGTTGGAGAACAATTCTATGGTGTAGGGCCTATGTGTTTACTCATGATGCAATGAGCGCAATGTCAAAACTGGAATGAGGTGTGGGTCGATATGGACCAACGAAAAGACGGATCGGTGTGTTTGAGTAATGAGTCAATTCGGCCCTCTCGCTCGCTCCCTTGCCAACCGAAGGGGACGATTATTCGTTGAAGAGGCGATGTTGTTGTTGACAGAATCTGAGCTTTTGTTCGACTCCTCGGTGTCGGTAACGGTCGATATTGGTTTAGCCATAGCTTTCGTCGTCCTGATAGTCGACGTCGACGCTCCCAAAGATTTATGAGAAACATCGAACCGTTTTCTGGTAGGAACCGAAGAAACCGGTGCGACAGCTCTACCTTTTCCCTTGGCAATAGTAGTCCTTGCACCGACATTGTCCGTACCAGATAGATCATCTGCGCCCTCTGAAGACGCATTCGATGCAGGTTGTGAACGCTGTCGTCTGGTCCGAGTCGATGGTACTGCTGTCTTCCGTTTATCTGACAACGAAGCATCGAGTGCCTTTCTTCGAAGGCCCGGACGAGTTTGTACAACGCCAGCTTCGGATTCGGATGTGGCACTGGAAAGGCTCCCCTGACCTGAAGAAGCAGAGATGACTTTTCGTCGTTTTCGAGGTCCACCGATTGAATTTTCTGTGGCTGGAATTGCTACTACATCATCAGTTGCAGTGGTACCGGGTTCTGACTCGCTGACTCCCACCGAGCGCACTTGTGGCGGCGTGGGGTCTGTCCGCCCGACTGTGGCGATCGTCGGAATAGCTTTCAACGTCGTATCTGCATTGGTCTCATGTACGTCCGAATCACTCGTCGGAGAGTGGGTACGAGGCGAGGAAGACGTAGACTCGACGGAGGACAACCGTTGCAGAACAGCTCCCGTGCTTGGCTTTGCCTTGCGTTTTAGGTATTCGGCAGGAAAGCTACGACTGTGGGACCTTTTCCTTCCACGCCCACTAGGTGCCACGAATCGCATGCCAGCGGTGGTGCTAGCGCCAGCCACGCGGTCGCCATCTGCAGCACTTCCAAGAGATGAGTCGCTTTTAGTACCGTCGTTATCCGTTTCAGACAATAAAGCCAGAGGTTGGTGGGTGGTGACTGGAAGGGAATTCGACAGGGACAATGACATTTCGTCGTCTCCTGAAGATATAGACAAAGATTCCGGGTCAATTGAGGATGGTGAACTCTCCTGGCCAGAACTAGGGGCCGTGCCTATGGGGGACAACAGACCAGAAATATGTCTTGTGCCCTCTGTTTCTCGTTCGAGATCAGCGAACACAGAGCGAGCACTTGCACGCAACCGTATAGTCGACCTCGAGGCAGTAGCAGATGAGGGTTGCAAGGACAGAGGAACCCGAGGCGATTGAAGCGTTATGTTGAACGAGTCTTCATCAGAATCGTCCGAGTTGTACTGATACTCTCCCCCGTCGTCCATGTCCATACTCTCTGCTTCTCCTACGCTGCTATTCTCACTAATAGCGCCTTCTTCCCGTTGAATATCAGGAAGTTCTAATATATAATTTATTTCAGCCCCTCTATCACTTTCGTCGCTCGAGCCGTCATGGTTTCCGAAGCCGGGGTGTAATGGCCTGCGGGGCGGCAAGAGCGACCTATGAAAATCCTGCCGATCTTCACTAGCATCGTGTTCGTCTGGTTCATCTTCCTCTGCAACAGGGGGAATCCAGATCGTGTGAGGACCTGCAGCAGGACCAGGATCGTAACCAACTTGACCATGTCCTTGACTGGGCAGACGTGAAGAGGTTGCGAGCGGTGTTGGTGGATAGGCAGAAGGCAACTTGGGATACTGCCGCCATTCCATATCGGCCTCTGGGTCGGTCGGGTGGAATGAGGGGACGTGACCGTTGAATTGCTGCAGAGTGGACGATATCGGTGTGGATTGTTGGCCAGAAGCGGCAGCAGCTTCCGAGTAAGGTGGAGGAATTTCGTCTTCATAACCATTGGGTCGGAAGAACGACGGGACCAGCGCAGCTACGGGTCGTAACGGGAAGGAGATGATAGCGAACAGAATATCGCCAATCAAACGGAACAGCTCCAGTGAACTATCGATAGACTTCGTGTACGGTCGTAGCATAGGTCGTAATATATGGAGAAAGATGGGTTCTGCGCCCTGGATAGAGAATGAGCAAGGAATTCCATCGAGTTACCTGCTACTTACTCTCGCCCTGGTGAATATGAGGAATAGTATGACGAGTGATTTGAATTCATTGTAGAAAGGAATGAAAAGCGAAATAATGGGTTCGACGTGTCGCTCATATACTGAGAAGCAGCACTGAGTTCGACGAGGTCAGCTATATCTCGGTGAAGTAATTGTAGAACGATAGTTTACCCAGACAATCCAAACAGCTAAACATCCCTTCAAATCGCGCTTTCTCTGAGTGACGCTCCGTACACTTGGAGGTTCAGCCTTTCCATTCCTGATCTTGTAAGGAGGTGGCTTGAGGGTTTTGTACGTGTCCCAGACGTTCAGGAAAAGCATAAACATGCGAAGGATTGGCACAAACAACGGCATTCTGAGTGGTTAGTTGTACGTCGTATGAGTTCTTCTTGGTGCTTATGAGAAAGTGAAGAGCATAGTGTGAGGTTCGAGAGTAATGACTTGGCCGAACGTTAAAACGGTTGATGTGAAAGCTGACGGTGAGGAAAGCCACGCCGTGGTCGTGCGTGATCAAAACTCGTCACGGTCGCGTCAATTGCCGAAAACAATTCAATGTTCATTACATACCACCAACTACGTCGTACGAGCAATGAAGAGGAGATTATCTTCCTCAGAATCTGCGTAGGCTAACATGAACTTCGATGATCTGCTCGCTATCGTCGGCGGTTTCCAGCGATACCAAAGAGACCAACATCGGGAACACAGTGGCGCAACAAATACAATAAGTTCCTCAAGTGGTCTTTCTGCATCAGCCAGGTTTGTCGCAATGGACAATGATATTGACCTGTTTTAGACCTGACTCTGTGGCCATTAGATCTATTGTCCCTCCTGTTTACCGGACTATAAAACCAGCCCTCTCACCGAAATTCGATATCAATCGGACTTGAAATACCTCTTTCACTATCGTACATTCTTCTACGCCGAACTCATCCACTTCCTCCTACAATCAGTTCTCTTACGATGGAGATCGACCATTATTACACCCAACGCGATATCCTGTCGACTCCCCCGCGCGCTTCTTCTACCCCTGTTCGAAATGCGGGAAAAATTCGCATTCCTCCTCTCGATTTCATACGCCAACCTGGCTCCATCTTCTGCGACCTACCTGGTTCTGATGATGAGACTGAAGGACATGGAGAAGACGACGCGCAGCAATTTCTCAATTCCTTGGAGTTTGACCCTCATGACATGATGATTCCTATCCCGAAGCCAAGGAAAATCGCAGGGACGAGGAGAGTTGTTTCCGCACAGAACGCACGGATGACGGTAGGACAATCAGTCGGCTCGACAGCCGGGAAACAGGATTCTACTGGTTCTGCTGCCCCCCTGCCTACGCCAGAGAGTTTCCAAAGCATAACTGCTACGCGTAATCTGACTGGAACCAGCTTCGAAGAGCTTCGAGCCGAATGCTACGCTCAGTCTCGGATTGCGACTGGAGCCCCTCCTGCTCCCTCTACTCCAATATCTATCGATGCATATGGGATGTTTCAGCCAGCGCGCTCGATACCTCCACAATTTCAGCCTAGCGTTATCGAACACAAGTCGCATGCATATGCCACGACGTATCCCGACGATGTGGAGATGTCAGACGTTTGAAATTATAATGTCATCCTCAGGTCTCGATTTCAGTGATATATCCTCGCACTCATGCACTCATAGCGCTAATTATGCTTGTACCTATCCGTATCCGAATCGTTCGTTTTAATCGCAACACACATCATATTGCACCATACAATACATGTATACTACGTATTCGCAATGACCATTTTCAACACTCCCAATGAAAGACAGATAGGCAGAGTAATCTATGTACCGTTTTGAACGAAAGGCTGTAAATACTAAAATACATGCATATGGTGGGTTAGAGTCCTTCCATAAGAAAACAATAAAAATGATTGAGGTATCTCTTGAGCCTTACGGTGATACACACCCTCGGAGTTTTGCTCAATCAAGTTGCTCTCCATATGCCGGAGGCAGCCTCCCATCTATCAACTCCTCCGGAATACGCCCACCGTCCATATGCCTCTCCGGTATCGACGACATAGTCGACATGTGCTCTCGCTCCGTATCTTCTGTGAACGCAGCCAAACTGGGATTGTAACTATGTCCAGTCGGGGATAATATAGGCCTTGAACTCATCGAGCCCATGCTGGTAAAGTTCGTCGGTGTAGGCGACAGCGGCGTACTAGACTGGTTCAAGGATGAATACAGTCGTGCACCCTTTTCCGACGATAGAGTCCCTGTCATCAAGGTCGAAGGTGCTTCGAGTGGAGTGAGTGGGAAATTTGGGCTTGGGCTTGGAGCTCCGTAGGCGGATATTAAGCCGGTGGGATAGCCTGTGTAAGAGGGATACGATGGGCCGGGTCCAGTTGGTGGATGGGGAGGAGAGAGAATCGAGGTGTCCCTTGGAGAAGTAACGGATTCATTATACAGCTTCGACGAAGGAGCGTGTCCACCTGCGATTGAAAAGAGGGAAGGTTAGTTTCTGAGGGACGAACCACTAACTTCTCGCTAGTGCCACGTTAAAAAATACCTCGTTGATTATTGACTGCTCGTTGGGGCGAAGGTGCGAACGGCTCAATCTTGTCCTCCGGTTTTGGCGCCTTCCTGCCTTCCTTGCGTTTCCACCAACAAAACCACATCAGCAGAATCATTCCTACTGCACCAGCGATTGTGCCCACGACGATGCCACCAATCGCACCCCCGCTCAGTTTTGACGAATGAGAGCTTGATCCGTTTGATGATCCCGAGGAAGGGGTACTTGAGGCGGAAGAAGTGTTGTTTAACGTCGTCGAAGCGCAATGAGTGAAAGTATTGTTGTTATTCGATGCGATGGCTTTGGTGATACTCTGTTCGGTATACATACTGGATTTCAGCAAGTCATTATCGATTCACCACCTACGAGTTCGTCATGCAAAAACTCACTAATACCTAATAAATCGAGCCAGGATGAGACACCAACATAGTTTCGAACAGAACAACTGGCTTACCATGAACCATCGGTCCAGAAAAGTGAATACAGACTGTCGAAAAGCTTGACTTCCTCGTTACAGACAGCGGATTGTATGGCAGTAGGAAGGCTAAGAACAATCTGTCAGTCGCGTATGCCAAGATAAAAGGCAAATTTGATTTATTCACGTCTGATTTTTGACCGGAGAGCAAGTCCCATTTGGTCGAGAGCCTTGCAGATACAAGAAATAATCGCCAGCGGCTGAAGTGAAATCATCATCAGTCTAAATGTACCAGTTTCTCGTGTCGTTCATGAGGGTACTCACGAGCATCATAGCCAGATCCACCGCCTATATTTTGCTGGCAACTATAGACGTGTTGGGTTAGGAAAGATCGGTCGCGAAGGAAAGGTTGACGACAGACTTTAGGCAAAGCATAGCCAGTGCATATGCTATCGAGTTACAACAACAATCCGCTAAGGGTAGCAAGTTCGTCAACGATACGATAGAGCGTGGTAAGGTTCTACATACAGACTTGCTCATCGCACGTATCTGGAGGAAATGCAGTGTTCATGACGCCAACCTCGACTGTTCGCAAGAACGGGTCATTAGCCAGATATCTCTTCCCGTGTTGTATGAGTGTTACTCACAGTTCGAATTGCATATCTGGCGTAACCGTTCGTATGTCTTGCCTGAAAGGAGATTCTTGCTTGAAAAAAGGTTGCTAAGAGAAGTAATAGGAATTTCGCGCACAAGCAGTCTCCCCCACTTGATTGGTGTACCAATCCATAGCAGACCCCGAGCATGTCACATTTCCTTCAGAGTAAGCGCCGACGATGAACGTTGAGAGAAGGGCGAGTTGGACACCCAGAGAGTTGAGCAGGACGAACATGGGGGTTTGAGAAGACAGACCGGCCGGCTGCATTTCCCCTGCCACCTGGAACCCAATCTATAGAGATCGGGTGGCTATGTGGCATGATGGTAATTCAGAGCTATTTTCTCTCGTTCGCTAAGGGCTCCTACGGTTAATCACGAAAAGATGCGTAACAAAAGACCTGAAAACAGGCCTTCCGGGGGTCCGGAAAATTCGTTGAACCACAGAATCCATTGTACCAAAGTGCAGGAAGCAGTCAGAACTTGCTACTGAGGTGAACACTGAGCAAAAGTTTCCTGTATCATCCACAAAGACCAAACGATAACGGCCAGATAGCCCAACAAGCCCAGTGACTTTGATCATAACCAAGCTTCTGATGTAATTCCGACGGACAGTGGAAGTTATCGTCGGACAGCGTCGGGTGACGAAGAATATTCAGATAAACCCCGTTTTGGTACCCAAAACGTGGACGGTGAGGCAAGACTGTGGCTGGGAGACTACGGTACAAGCTTCTTCGTTAGCTCGTGAGTACTTGAAGGAGAAGTGGTCAAGAGGAAATCCTAGAGGGAGAGGCTAGATTCTAGAACAACGAATGTCAGACGTGGTGTTTGAATGTGACATGGATCCCGCCGGGTGTTCAGGACAGCCAGGACGAGTCCGGGGCGGAACTTTGTGCTTAAACAAGTTAAGTGTACTTCCAAGTAATACAAAGGTTTGCCAGAACGATCGAATAGCAGAAAAGTTCGAACAGTAGTACGACTCACAGTGACAAGCCGCGTTGGGATCGAGCTTGAATGAGTGCTGTTCATATGTACGGGAATGTGCAACGAAGGAGCTGGAGCCTGGCAGCGGAGAACGAAGCTCGGAGAAGCATACTGTTGATAAGATAAGGTCATGCATCAGTGATTACTCATCATGTATGCCGATTCTGGCAACTTGGGCGCTTATCGTTCGAGACTCCTTCTTAGTGTTGCCGTGAGTCGAGTCGACTCGAATTGAGGATCGGACTTGAGTCGGAAAATAAGCCTTGCCGAGGGCTCAAGTTGAACTCGAGTTCATCAAAATTCGAGTTCGTTGTGAGTTACCCTGGCAGCACCTGATTCTATGATACATCAATTGCGTGTCCCTCCATGTGGTGTCACACTCGCAAGTCACAGCCTACGAAAGCCTTGCCGCCTCCCTCCATGTCCTACATTACTTCGTGAACCCAAGCTCTCACTTTTCTCCCTTGGATTTTCTTCTGAATGTTTTCATTGACTCCAACTTAGACTCCACTTAATCTATGTTGCTAAGGTCGGCTACCATTAGACTCAATTTACGCTGCGTAATCAACATGTTTTATTGCACTATCCTCCTAATTTTGAAGTATAAGAGTTCGTGCGACAACCAATGTAGGCGCCATGGATCTTCACAGCTACTATCGTCTCTCTCCTGGCAGTGTGCCGACTCATTTCCACCAAGAGCCTCCAGATAATCCTCTTGAAAACCAAGCAAGACCTGAAGCTGATGAACCTTCCATTTCTCGCACAGCTGCATCATCATCTTCTACAGCTCCAGCTCATACTCCTGCAATGCACCCGCACTATCCATATCTGTCGCAGCAGCCTTGGGCTCCGATAGCTTCATTCTCGAATCCTGGTGTATCTCAACCACCACAAAACCTTCATCAGTCTTTCGCCCTCACTCAAATTCCTCGGCAGAATACAGAATCTACGCATGATATCCTCATTGCTCAATCTCAAATGCAGGTACATGGAACTACAGGAATGCGCCAAAACGCCACATCCACATCGACCCGCCATCCTACATCTCGAAAACGGGCTGCAAATGCAAACTCGCAGACAGGAAGGAATGTCCGACCACGAAATCAGATCAGCTCGACGATTCATATAGCAGGCATTTGTGGGGCTGGTCCGATGAATGAGCACTTGGAGACAAGCCTTGAATCATGCCCCGAACATCCTGCTTTCCAGAGCAACATTTTCCGTTCTACAATGGAAAAGGAGAACCGGTCAAATTGTGCTGCCACCGATGTTTATTTCTTCATTTATCCTTCGAACGAACACTGTATCGTTGATGGTCCTCGTCCCGATAAAAACTACACGAAATGCCCTAAAGTTGACGAAGGACAATTTCTCATATGCAAACTCTGTACACCGTCGTAAGTCCTTCCTCAGTTTTGCCTTTTTATAAACTAATGTATTCAATAATCTAACAGTACTAGACATCCTGGTATCTGGAAGAACGGCACAAGTAATACAACCAATATCAGGCAACACTTACAGCAGAATCACGCCACCATGTACAAGGAACTTGTTGTGAAGTTCAAGCTCAAAGGCTGGGACACCGTCGGCTCTGAATCATCGTCAAGAGATTATTCTGGGCGTAGATTGGGTGAACCTTTTGATCTCGATACCTTCTACCAACTACTTGTGAAATGGATCGTCGTTGATGATCAGGTCCGTTTGTCATTCCATTTTCAATGGTCGTACTGATGACGCTCTCGATAGTCCGTCAATGTGATTGAATGCCAGGAACTTCGCAACCTCTTTCTATATCTTGGTGTCGACCTTGATGGGTCAATGATTCCGCACCGTACGCGGATGACTGAACTCATATTCAGGCAGTTTGCTGCTGAATGTAAAGTTATGACAGACGAACTGAAGGTATTTCATTATAATTGTGGTCAAACTCAATTTTAACAATCTCTTGTTCATCTAGAATTCCTTGGGCAGGATTTCTTTGACCTCAGACATGTGGTCTCGGGGAATTTTGACAGGATTCATGGCTATTACCGCTCATTATATGGTCCGCGTCAATGGCCATCTAGTGATGCAGTCCCGTTTGATTAGCTTCCGACATGTCAAAGGAGCTCATAGCGGTGACAACATGGCAGCTCATTTTGTGCAAATCTTGCAAGAACTTGGTATCACTGGCCGAGTAATTTTTGTTCACCTCCGCTGCGTGCAGTTCTTCATCGCTAACTGTCGATTACCTAGATTGGCATGATCACACTCGATAACGCACAAAATAATAACACCATGATGCGTTCGATTCAAGCCCGTCTCAATGACTTACACATCCCATTTGATTCTGAAGGGAACCGAATTCGGTATGTGTTTTTCTACTAGAGCGAACACATATTTTAACATATTCTAGTTGCTTTCCACATATAATCAACATCGCCGTCAAAACTGCCCTTTCGAGGCTTGGCAATGTTGAGTACGGTATTGGTGACAACGTTAGCTGGGAAGACACTTGGGAAGAATCACCACCCGCACCTGCTCCCATGCCTGAAGAATACCGCAATGCACTGGAGAAGGGACTGATTGCTTGTGCACGCAAGTTAGTCAATACCTGTCGTGCATCTGGTAAGCGTAGGGAGGCTCTTCAAGATGCAATCAACAGTATTCGAAACGCATCCTTGGTAGCAAACGAAGCATCATCGGAACAAGCGCCTCTCATGCGCCCATTAGTTCTATTGCGCGACGTTGATACCCGATGGTCTTCGTTGTTTCTAATGATTGACCGAATGCTCGAGCTTTATCCGGTATGTTGTATCAACTCATCCAGTGCCGCCGAGCGGATCCCAACTGAACATCTGCTTTATAGGCTATAGAAGTGCTTGCGAACAATGAACCCGAAGTCAAAGAGTTATTACTCACCAAATTTGACCTTGGTGTATTAGATGATATTCGAAAATTTCTCAAGGCTTTTCACCTTGTCCAAGAACTAGCTTCCGCGTCGAAGACTCCAACTCTTGCTATGGTGCTTCCACTATACGAACAGCTCATCCAGAATCTCAATACACTGAAAACTGTGCTTCCTCACCTCTCGCACATCATAGCTTCTGCTCTCGAGAAGATCAACGAGTATGTGCACAAATCGCGTGTTACGAATATGTATGCGTTTGCCATGTGTAAGCTTTTGTGCACGAATAGTCTACATTCATCGCTGCTCATCATTATGTTGTTTCTAGTCATCAACCCCACGTCAAAACTCCTCTGGATTGAGAAGCACTGGACTTCTGAGGAAGTCCTGAGTGCAAAGGATGCTATTCGAGGTGTTGTATGTTGAATTACATGAATCTTTTCACTCGATCTTGACAAAAGCCAACCCTACACAGATGATAGAACATCAGACCGAGCTTCGCCATTCACAAACTTCAAAGCCTGGTCGTGTTCCTGTTGATTTACCTGGGTCAGGTGCTGCTCGAGCACAAGCATCTGGTATCGAAGCGCTGCTTGAATTTTCCGCATCTCTTTCGCAAACTTCTTCGCGGACTTCTTCACTTGCCTCGTTGGGATCTGAGCGTTGCAGTCCTAATCCTGGTGCAAGAGAGGCTTCGAACGTTTCTCCTGTGGAAGTTCCAGATGAAGAGAACGAGGAGCGAGCACTGGTAGCAGATAGACAAACGGTGGACGATGAATTTTCACGATGGCTCTCAAAGGGCTTGATCACTGACCGAGATAAGTTGAAATCATTTGATCTCATTCGCTTTTGGGACAATGTAAGTGCTCTCGAAAGCAATACTCTACCAATGATACTGAAAAAACACTAGGAAACAACTCAATGTGAATTCCCAATCATATTCCGACTTGCGCTTGATGTTCTACCAGCTCAGGCTTCTGCTGTACCCTGTGAACGTGCATTTTCCTCTAGCAAAGAGACAGATACAGACCGAAGATCGCGGATGTCCTCTGTGCTGATGGAAGTCATCCAGATACTCAAATCTTTATATCACACAGAACGCCTTGACTTTAGCAAGAGTTGGGTGGCCCAGAGCTCTGAAATGGAGGATGATAAGCCACAGGCAGAATTGGGTGCCTCGTCGACTGTAATTGACATCAATAGTGATTATTTACGGGAGCTTCTGGTGCAAGGTAACATTCCAGAACTCAGCCGCCTGATATTGCAATCATATAATGTATAAGCATCCAGAAGATTTTATTGTATCGTAGTAAGTATGTGTTATCATTATGCAGATAGTGACAAGCTCGCTCTCGGTTTAACTAGTGTGAGTCTGTGAGATCTCGAGTGAGCACTGAGCGCGCGCGCTGAGCCGTGACAAGGATTTTGTGACAACTTGAAGGACTCGTGATAAGCGGTTGGGGAACTCGAGTTCAACTCGAATCAACTCGAGTCGAAATAGCCGAGCACTCAGATTTCGACTCAACTCGACTCACGGCAACACTACTCCTTCTCCGACTCTGTGCTAAGCTCTGAGCCATCGATTCGGACCACGCGTTCTTCGAGAACTCTTGCATCGGCTTTACTCAATATCCTCCTTCATGATCCAATGCCAGAAATATTCCAGCAATGTCATATCCACTGCGGAGTGGGCTACACTCAGCTGCTCATCCATCGTGATGCCATGCCTGGCCAGATTCCAGACTTGGGATGGTGGGCCATTGCCTTAAGGCATGGCATGAACGAGTCCGAATTGGGTGCAGGGTATAGACTGGTATAGAATAGTACAAAAGATGTTTTTAATTTTTTTGTATACTTGTGATAACCGCTAGTAAGTAAGGCTAAGTACTACGGCGCGGGGAGCATTTACTGCTCCATCCTGACCTCTGCGTTCTAGTAATCTACTTCTATGTCTGTGTGTAAGTACAAAACATATATCAGTTACCAAACAATGTTGGCGAACAAGGGGAAACTTGGAAGAACTCGAGTACATATTAGATAGCGTGAACCGTGCCTACAGCATGGGCATGTAGAAGTTCGAACTATTTTATGCTATGCAAGTGTGACTGCAGAGGGATCTGTCCTGTTCGCAACTAAGTGAAGACCAAGTTTCGAGCAAGGTCACGCGAGGGCTTCCAGTAGTTCCTGGGACGTTCGATGGCATGAGCGAAAAGTATACCGAAATCTGTGCAAAGCCGTTCGAGAACTGTCTCCATGCTCATCTTCAGTACACGTTGATCAACGAGAAACTCTGTGGAAGAGTATGTGCATCAGTCGAGTGCCGTAGTTTTGGGAGCAATGTTGCCATAGATGATAGAAGAGTGAAGGGGAAGAGCGCAACTCGAAGAAGATATCATGCCCTGAAGCGTTGAGCACTTCGCCATAGGCAATGAAAGGATCTCAAGGGGAGTAGGATAGTCGTTGCACAGCTGTGACAACTTGAGTCAAATTTGAGGTACGATTGACACCCTCGAGCAGATTCTGCAGCTGTGCTATACGATCTCACCAGAAAGTGACCACATCGAGTGCGGCAGCTTGCCAATCGAACCCTGTCCATTGCAAATCAGTGCGAACCTCTGAATCCAGCTCTTCCAGGAAAACACGAACATCCTCATCCAAAACATGTTCCCATATGAAATGTTCCTGCATCAGTTTTCCTGATCGACTGGGATATAGACTTTGATAAGGTGGATGGTAGAAGGAAACCATCTGGTGTGTGTAGAGCGAGATATGAGGCTGTGTTGTGGATTTGTACCGTGTAGCTGCGCACATCCATTGCAGGAAACCAGACCGGGTGAGAGGAGCTGTGATCATTCCCCAGGGACCGCGACAACTAGGGTGTCCTCCACCTCCGGGCCTTCGACCTCAACCAGGACCAGGACATGATCAGGAGGTCGCAGGGGCAGCTCCTCTGCGAATTCACTGGGACCAGCACGTTGGGTCGCGTCATGGGGGTAGGGGAAAGAACGGCGCGCTTCCGGAGTCCCTGAAGGCATGATATTCAAGCTGCCGACGAACCTCAGCGATGATAAGTCGAAATCACACCAGATAACCTCACTGAAATGTGACAATCAGCACGAACACACGTTGAACATGAGAAAGCGCTTTGAAAGTTGATACATACAATCCTGTGTTCATACGAACGATGCCTTCGAAGCCTCGATGTTGACCCCACTCTGTTTCATGCCCAGCTGCACATAAGCGTTCAGTATCCTGTATGTGAGCAGAACCAAGAAGGCAACAACTCACTCGATCCCAGCGGCTTGGATGCGGTAGACGACGAATGTGTGCTCGATATGGCCACAGGTCCTTCGTGTTCAATAATTTCGCCCGGATCAGGTTCGTAACTAAGCTCGACATTGGGCTGATTCGTTTCCTTATCCCAGTCTTTCCATGACTTTGGTACCGCAACGGTCTGAACTTGAGATGAAACATTGACATTGACTGGCTCCTTCCCTCGATGGTTGAGACTTTGCTTGCTATTCAAGGATGCAGGCACTGTGGAAGCTGCGAGATTTGTCTGATCGGAGCCCTTTGTAGGATGCGGCGAGTCACCCAGGAAAGCTCCGCGTGAGTATATGTATTGTAGCATCTTTCCGCCAGACTCGCACAATAGCACACTGAGGGTGAGTTGGGATCCTGAGGCGCGAGCAAATAATGCTCGTGGTCATTTGCAGCATTCAAGGCGTACTTGTGCTATTGTTGCCGTCATCCAGTAGTTGGATCAGTGCCCTTTCAGTTGATTCCTAGAAGCCGACTAGCAACCTAAGCAGCTGTTTGTGGAACGGTTTGTGCATTAGAGTCTTGAAGAGCGAGTATACAGATCAAGAGTGATAGGAAGATGTGTCAAAGATAGAAACAGACAAGGATAACAAGCTCACCTCTAGCAGAAGTATAATCTCCACTTGCATCCAACTCAATCCGGTTAATGCTTGCATCCACTCAAAGGAAGGGAAGTGAGAGGGGTTTTGGGCACGATAAGCGATATATTGGAGTCTAAAGCTATCGAAGCTGGCCCGCTCGGATATAAAACGGTCTTGGAGCTTTGAAGTTCAAGCCGCACATCTCCTTGTGCTGGCATTTGACGTCCCGGACATTTGACAACCAAAAGTCCTCGTCGAGTGAAAGAAAAGGAGAAAAACAAGTCAATATAAATGCGCGCACACTGAGTAGTGTGCTTTGGCATGAGCGCCAGTGAGCGCCGATGGCAATTGTGACAAAGTAACAGAGATGACGCCATAGAGACACGGGGTATTGTCACAATGAAGGACAATGGAAAATAAGTTTTGTGACAAATTACCATATTGAGCGAAAAAAATCGCCTTTTATGATACACGAATCTCGGCATAAAGACGATTCCTCATTTCATTCGGACTCGTAACAACAGGTGCACAATTGCTCTCGCTGTAGCCTGTACTGAGTGTGGGTGGTGATTTGCTTTCGTTCAACGAAGTACCGTAGGCTGCCGGTACAAACAGTCTCTGGGAGACGATTTGTTCTAAGTTCTTTTTGCGATTGGTTCACCTTGGTGTAGCTTGGTGTCAGTGTCACCAAATCAATCTTGCCTAGACTTGCCTCTACTCTTTCAAGTTTCGAAGTTTCTAGCTCATCCTTACAGATAGCCCTGCAGGGCGGAGAAGGCATTTGGAGGCATACTATACAATAAGCGAGCTCGGAACAGCAGCATCCGTTGGAATACGGGAATGCTTGGCTGGAAAGGCTCTGCAAGACCATGCGGTGAACCCAGGCTGTGTCCGGAATAATATTTCACTGCCAGCAAGAAAAATTTTTTAGCTCAAGTTACACATACATACTTCTCTCGATAGAGCGCTCAACAACGTCAGCCATGGTCCCTTCAACATGGATGCCTGCTCTACTCGTAGTAATTCTGACGTTACTCACCCACCCTGTCGCATCCGACTGGACGGCGACGCCATTTAACGCGCCATCATACCCTCTGGCCGTTCGAACACCCTATCTCTCTGCGTGGCATCCTTCTCCGGGCGGTGGGGTGGCTTTGAATCATGCTTGGCCGGAATTTTGGACAGGAGCGGTTAGTTACAGTATGAACTCGTCCGGCGAAGAATTTGATACTCATTGAAGTTACTGTTTCAGACTTTAGGATGGGCCGGCTTTGTGCGGATAGACGGCGTCGCATATAGCTTTCTGGGGGACAGCAGCGTGTCAAATTTCACGAAGGCAAGCCAAACCAGCGCGAAGGTACATCGATACAATGGTCAAGCGAAACTTGGTTGACATGATAACACTAGTTCACCTCAACGCGGTCAATATTCGTTCTATCTGCAGGCCCTGTCGACCTTACAGTCACTTTCCTGAGTCCTATCGAGGTATGTCCTATTCTCTCGTTGCAACTTCAGGATTAAGCCTTCCTCCTTCCTAGCCCGATCATCTAGTCAAGCAATCCCTCCCGTTCTCTTACCTCTCAGTCTCCGCTGCCTCCAACGATAATTCCGCTCACGACGTCTCTATTTATACTGACATAACTGGGGAATGGCTCTCGACTGACCATACGGCATCAATCAACTGGACGACTACTACTGCAGACGAAGTTATCACACATCAGTCGCAGCTGCAGCATCAGACGGTGTATACTGAAGATGAAAGCCGAATTTTACGTGCGTAAGATACTCTCAAAGAGAAGAAACTCAGTCATAGTCTGATCTTTCCATAATGTCCAACAGAGGGATCTGTGTATTATTCGACCAGGAATGTAAGCCATCCATCACGTTTTAGCATATCTTTGTATCTCAGACTAACCACCGTCGCTGGGTATCCCCAGGCCGATGGCGCCACCTTCCAAACAGGCCACAGCACGACCGTTCGTTCTCATTTCATCCAACATGGCAAACTAGCTAACACCCGCGATACCAACTATCGTGCTATCAACAACGATTGGCCAGCTTTCGGCTTCGCTCGTGCACTGGGCAAAGTGACGAAGGAAAGCCCGAAATACGCTGTGTTCTCTGTTGGTCATGTTCGTGATCCGGTGGTGAAGTATATCCAGAAGGGAGATACTTTTGAAGGGCGTAGTTATTATTTTTGGAGCGCTTATTCTACGGTGCACGGAGCGGTGAGTGGTTGTATTCACCCTGGCTACTTCTACTTTGAATGACCAATTTCGTTTACCATATATCCCTGGTCCTATAGATCAAAGCCTTCCTTGAAGATTATCTTTCAGCGTTGTCTCGAGCGGACTCTCTCGATGATACTATTCGAAGCGCAGCAGAAGATATTTCGTCTCAATACGCTGACATCGTCGCTCTTTCGATGAGACAAACACTGGGTGCTACGGAGTTGACGATATCTGGTTCTCCTGGTTCATGGAATACAGACGACGTACTCATGTTTATCAAAGGTACATTGTTTACTTGTGTCCTGAATTCGCTTTTCGCGTTCTCATTCCTCTTCAGAAATATCTAGTGATGGTGTAGGTCTATATGGTACTGTGGTTCAACGTCAATCTTGACTCAAATGCCTTCGTAGAACATCAACACGGTTGATATCATCATGCCGGTATGTTTACTATGTTACTAGATATGAGATATCCTTCCTCCAGCTTTAATTTTCTCTTCCAGGCCTGGCCAGCGTTCATGTACCTGAACCCGAAGCTAGGAAAGTACATGCTGTTGCCGCTCCTACAATACCAAGCTACGGGACAGTATCCGAACACATGGGCTGTACATGATATGGGTGAGTTCATGTCGGTTCAATACGAGGCACCTTCTAACGAGGAATTTGCAACTTAGGCGCTCACTAGTATGTGTTCAAACCGTCCTCCACTTGTTCACAAGCTAAAAAATGTTTGCAGTCCGATCGCCAATGGCCATAATCTAGGCTCAGGTAACCCTCTCCTGGTCTGTACTACGTTGAACACTTTCTGACATGCATCATTTCCTAGACGAGAAGATGCCCATAGAAGGTAAGCAAAGCCTTCGAACATCGACCATGTCATGCATGCACCTCTACTAACGCACGAGCCCAGAGTGCGGAAACATGATCATCATGATGCTAGACTACACCCAGCGGTCGGGCGATCACTCCCTAGTCAAGAAATATGCAAGTCATACGTTGCTTCAACTCATCCCTAGCCCCATGCTAAACTCTGTCTGTTATGTAGTCCAAATTCCTCACCCAATGGGCAGACTATCTCGTCAAGAACACCCTGATTCCCGTGAACCAACTGAGCACCGTCGATTTCGCCGGCCCCCTCCCGAACCAGACCAATCTCGCGATCAAGGGTATCATTGGGATCAAGGCGATGTCGGTGATTTCGAAGAAGTATCTGGATGATTCGGATGCTGCGAGCTCGTATAGTGTGAGTGCGCCTCAGATTCTTTGTGGAGATGTCGACGGTTGTCACTCATGGACCTGCTAGTCCACGGCTGCTTCGTATCTCAAGAAATGGAAAACGTACGGGATCAGTTCGGATGAGACACATCTTACACTGGAGGTATGTCGAGTTGCTGATACTTGTGTCTTTCATCCGACTAACGTGGTGTCATAGTACGGAAAAGGATCTACGTGAGCTATGAATGTTCTGTACCCTGGGTCATCCATCTTATGCTCCCTTCAGTAATGTTCTGGCATTCAACCTCGCGATGGACAAACTCCTCGGCCTCAACTTCATTCCTGACTCTGTGAACTCCATGCGTAAGTCTTCTGTATCCAAGAATCCAAGAAGTGATTGTTGAAGTCCTGACGATGCACTTTCGCAGAATCAACGTACTACAAGAATCATCTGGGTAAGTAGGAGGTTTCATCTTTCGTCGCCGGATGCAGGATTCTGGATTCTCACTGACGATCACGCGGTCACGAATAGAAAAATATGGATTCCCTATTGATAGCAGGAGTACCTACACATCGGCGGGTAGGTTGTCCTTGTCCTTGGAACGTACTGATGAAGAAATTTACAACTTAATCGTACTTAGAGTGGATGATCTGGACGTCAATGACCACGTCTGATTCTGTTCGAGACAGCTTCATCAAAGCCATACACAAATGGCTCTCAAGTGGCACATCGGACACTCCGTTCACGGACAGGTTTGACGACACCACGGGTGCTATTAGCTTTAACAAGAACAGACCTGTCATAGGGGGGAACCTTGCACTCGTACGCTATGACTTCTTCGTTGAATGGTTCTTTTCGTGGTCTAACGTCTCTTCTACTTCTTCTTCTTCAGCTCCTCTAATCGGCACTCGGAAAAAGACATCAAAATGCTATGATAGAGTTCAACCGTTCATGTATGGGATTACTAGTACGCACAGGGCTTAATTTCCTTTGTAATCGAAGGTCGAAGGAGACGGTGCTATTCTTATTTATTCTATTTATTTACTTTATTGAAGAAGCTATGTAGCAGATAGCACAACACTCCCTCGTTCAATGACAGTCACTCTTTGCACTTACTTTTGGGCGTTCCAGGTCGTTCCTTTCCTTCAAGACTCAAGTTGCGTAGAGACTAGAGTTGCGTATTGCCGGTATACATGCTTTCGCGGCAAAATCCGATTCAGTTTCCGGCAATGGGTTTCCCTTCAGCTTATCAGGCTTGAAATTGCTTCTTCTTTGCTTCTACCACTTACCGAGACCACACTGGTTCTCAGCGCCGGCTCAGATCAACTGCAAGAGATACAGCCTTTTGATTGCCAGACGTACTCTGGCTTACAACGAATTAGCATGATGGAAATGAAGCAAGAGAGTATCCTACTGACCGCAGCTGAAAATGTTGCTTTCAAGCGCAATGTTTCCACAGACTTCACGACGCCTGAGGATAATGCCAATGCTCAAGCTAATGATCATGAAGAACGTCATGATGTTGACCCTTTTGAAGTACCGGACGGAGGCGCCCGAGCCTGGTTATGTGTCTTTGGCGTATGTACCATTCTCTGCTTTTCTCGGGCGATGTGAGTTCTAATAAAGAGTCCGACGCACTGCAGGGTTTTATGATATCCATAACTTGCTGTGCGTGATTCTGCGCATTTCCAATAGGTGTCCGTTGAAGGCTGAACCAAGTTTGTATGCCCAGACGGTGTTGCGAATACAGTGAGACTACCACGTCTACTATCACTGTCTCTTTGACCCCACACGAAGCTTATTATACCATCATGACTCTCAGTTTGGCGTATTCGAAGATTTCTATTCCGCCAATCAATTGTCTGCTCAATCCCTGAACAATATCTCATGGATAGGTTCGCTCCAGCTTTGCTTGATACTGCTAGTCGGGTGTGTGTCGGGGCCATTGTGCGATGCTGGGGTAATGATTTTCATGGAAGGGTAATCACGTCCTCCATCGTCACTAACTTGAAGCCTTCTAGTACTTCAAACATCTAATCGGAACAGGAGGGCTACTTTTCTTCTTTTGCTTGATGATGACCTCTATTTCGACAGGTAAGCATGACGGTGTATGTTTCCTGTATATGACTTATCTTAATGCGGATATCATGTCTTACGATCCCCCAGAGTATTATCAGTACCTTCTCAGTCAAGGAGTCGGTGTCGGGGTATGTTCTAACAATATCATATCATGCGCCTCAGTGCTTCCCAAGTTGAACTCGACCTGAGCTCGCACAAGGTCTTTTATTTACCCCTGGAATGGCCGTACTAGCTCATCACTTCAAACATTATCGCACGTTGGTGTTTGGGATTTTCGCTGCCGGCGCATCGATTGGTGGTGTGATACTTCCGATTGCGTTGCAAAGGCTCTTTGACGAGGTAGGGTTTGTTTGGGGTGTTCGAATACGTGAGTACTGTTGGTAATTGAAGCTAAATTGAAGCTAGAACTGACTCATTGTGCTTTTATGGATTCTATGTATCATACGTATAGTGGCTTTCATTGTGATCGCATGCGTTGGGACGGGCTTCGTATGCTGTACAACACGCTTTCCGCCTAGGAAAGGCGGGAGAGTATTGGATATACGCGTTTGTGAGCTGACTCCATAGATTGATTATCCACTCAGTGCAATACCGTGACACGAGCCTTTTCTTTAGTCCGGACACCGGAATATACATTACTCGTTCTGGGCGCAGGTTTTGTAGGACTGGGTCTGTAAGTACAACTTCAAATTCTTCGAACGTTGACTCAGACAAGTGACTGAGTAGTAAGTACTAGTAAGTACTGACTCTTGCTGAATCCTACTAGGTATGCCCCACTGAACTTTGGCGTGGTCTATGCTACAAATCATGGGATGTCCCAGCGACTGGCATTTTATTCGTAAGTATGATGTGTCAGTAAGCACTAATGAAATGAAATGTCCTCTCAGGCGCTGGTCTTTTACTGTGCAGGCTCGCGATTCTCAACGCAGGATCCCTTGTTGGTCGGACCCTTCCAAATGCGGTAGCGACGGTGTTTGGGCCTTTGAATCTGCTGATTGTGGCCTGTACCCTTTCGGCTGTTTCGCTGTACGTATGGTTCGAGGCGAGAGATAATGCAGGTATCCTGGTGTTTGAGGCGTTGTATGGAATTGTTAGTGGTATGTCACGGTTTTTCTTTTCCTTTGTTTCACTGGTGTTGATCTAAGAGTTCATATCATGATCATTTGAATTTCGAACTACAAGGTGCATATGTATCTTGCTTACCTGCAGCTACAGCAAGCTTGGCAAAGAATGCCAATGAAACTGGGTGAGTAAAACTTAAGTTGGATGTTCATCTTCAACGCTGTAGTTATACTAATTTTTTCTCTACTTAGCCTTCGACTCGGGATGATGTTCTTCTCAACGTCTTTCTTCTGGCTCGTTAGCTCGCCAATACAGGGTGCATTGATTGGTACCGATGGGTCATATCTGACTGTCTGTATGTTCAGTGGATCCTCCGTTGTTTTGGGAGTGTGCTTCATGCTTTTCTCGAGGTTTCTGGTCAGGAGGGAGAAGGCGAGATGGAATGTGTAGAGTAATTTTTTGACATGCTTACAGTGTCGCGCCATTGAACTTTGAAGCTTATTTCTCCTTTTGATTTGCATGGAAACCCTTCCACTTTAGGAACAGAAGGTGGGAAAGTGCGAGTAAAGATGGAGGAATGGCTGGTTAGTTTGGGTTTTGGGATATTCAGTGTTCACTACTGGTGCCTCAAGCGGTGGTGTGGTACTCCCTGTTGCATTGCAGAGACTGTTTGATGAGGTAGGGTTTGTATGGCGTGTTCGAGTACGTGAGTACCCCACTCAAGCATTTTCAGCTGGAAATGAATATCATTGTTGACTCTGAATATAGTCACCTTTATCATGATTGCATGCATTGGAATGGGCTTCATATGCTGTACCACATACTTTATGCCCAGGAAAGGCAGGAGAGTGTTGGATATACGCATTTGCAAGCTAACTTGCGGACCGCAACTGTGGTATACCGTATCGTCACCATCCTTGGTCCTTCGACAATCTCCACTGGTTCATTGCCTACAATTATTAGGTCTGTTCAAAGTTGGGCGGCCTCCGTCTCAATGCAGACTTGGATTCACCCAGCCTCGTAATGTGTTTGACAAGTGCGTCGGAGACGGAGTCCTTGAATGTACATGTACTGGTACCCTTTCCGACCTTCGACATTCTGAAGTATCCTGTTGCGATTCACAAATTTGTAGCAATTTCTTCTTTCTTTTTTCATAGTATAGCTAAGCTGGTTTGGTCTTCAGTTGGATAATTCTTACCTACAACATTGAAAGAATGTATATACATAACATCACAGTTGCAGAACTCGCAAACAGCAACTGTGGCATCGTCACCATTCTCGGCCCTTCAACAATCTCCAGTTCATTGCCTACAACAAATGACCCAGACACTCTACCTCTCAATGCAGACTGGGATTCACCAAGTCTCGCAATGTGTTCAATGAGTGTATCTGAATCCTCTCCCTGTCCAACAACAAACCATTCCCTGTATGCATACATGTTGGTATTTGGGACTGGAAAGGGTGTGTAGAATGTACTGGTGTGATACCCTTTCCCTCTAATGTTCTGGAGTGTCCTGTCGCAAATGGTTGTACCAGTTTCATTGAGTTCAGGAAAGTCCGATGAGGCGTAGATGAATGCCTTCGGGAGAGGCAGTCTGACTTTGCCATTGTCATCAATGATGGAGTTGGCTAAGAGACCGCCAGTCTGTACTTCCAAGGAAGACTTGACATCAGAAGTATCGAGGTTGGGTTTGAAGTCCAAATCATCAAGCAATGAATTTTGGTTCGTGCTGGTGAGTTGCCCCACATCTAGATCTACATCACCATCGCTATCACACGGGGCTGAATAATAGTCAGTCTCTGGTTCATGGACTGTCTCCTGCTTGGATGTGCTAGTGGAAGGTTGAAAGACAGGTGATTCATCTCCGTTAGCAGTAGTACTAGTCGGTAGATTCAATGATGTCCTTCGAGTGCGTTTCTTGGCAGTCATATATGAAGCCCTTGACGGGGATTTTCCTAAGATGGGCAGCGATTTAGTATTTCAAGTCACATAGTGCTAATCAAGAACCTTCTCAACTCACGTTTTGGCTCGTCATCTGAGCTAGTCAAAGTTCCGGGACTACTTGGATCATCCAAATTTTCCTGGAAACCGGATGCAACTGTACCAGCACACTCGCTCTTTCGATGGCCCTCTCTCGGATCTCCACACCTGCGGCAGTGAGGTTTCTTTCGCCCAGGTGAGGAGAGTTTAGAGGGTTTAGAGGGTGTCATGTTATTCATTTGGTGCGTGTGGATATGCTAGATAGTCTCCTAGATGGTGTGAGATGGCAAGCTTGACCTTTTGGATATGAAGAATAACCCAGAGTTCCAGTCTGTGAGGGTAATATACTCGCGCACCTTCAATTGTTCTTTATCCAGAACAAGAAAACAAGGGTTCGACGTCCTTCAATTGTGGGTTGCTATGTAGTCAGCATTTGGGTTCAGCGCGTATCTTAGTTGAGAGCGTATCATATGTATAGTAGTTGACTCTTCAGCTTTGACCCTTGAAGTTGTTTCCTATCCACTGCCAGGCTGTCCAGGGTTGTCATGGGGAGGCTTTGTGTTTCCCATTTAGCTTCGAAGAAGCACCTTGAAGCTTGCTAGGGAGCGACGGGTAAGTGAGAGGATTCGACCCAGCTCAAAGAGCATGACGGTCTAATAGCTAACGAGAATAAGTAGTCGAGAGATGTATGAAGAACACCAAGGTTGACGACGAGCTAGTCAGAGAGACGAGCCGAGCCAAGCCGCTTAGAAAGCTTCACGATCCATCATCTCACATGACGCTGTGACTGCAGCATCACTGTCACACGCTTCAACTGAGTCTTTATCTAGTTCTCGCACAATAACCATGACAAGCCAAACCACATCGTCGGACCACCCACTAAACGAAATCGCAAGTCGTGGAAGGAGTCGTGGAAGGAGTCGTGGAAGGAGTCAATCTATTTGCTCAATAACCATATATTAATCCTCGAAATATTCGTCGATACGGAGGTCTCTTGGAGACTATGTTCAGACTTTCATGGGCAGTCCGGACTTACTATAACAGGTCAGTTTGTATACCAGTGGTAATCTGCGGTGGTAGATGATTACTGATGTTCAGCCGAGAATAACCATGTCATTAAAAACGGATTAGGAGCACATACCCCGATACACTCGCGAAATACCTCACCAATCCTGATTTTTAAGTCATGCGCAGGGAGATAGCGTAAGTACACACGCCTATCCTGGAGCTCGCACCCGATATAAAAAACATCATATCTTTCACAATAGCGACATTGTCGTTAGCAAACTTTCATCAATCTCATGGATCACACCATCCGCCGCGCTGTAAGTCGTGAATTCTGGTCATGAAAATCTGGAACTTAACTCACTCTCATTGTCGTTGCTCAGGAATATGATGTGAACATCTTACCTGAACTCACTGGTAAAGTTGCACTTGTTACTGGTTCTAAGTGAGTACGCTTGCATCTAAGCCTAAACTATAGCCCACTTTTCCTATTTTTTTCTGAAGCTCACCAATTGGAATCGGATGGAACATAGCCAATCAGCTCGCTCACAAAGGCGCAAAAGTGTACATCCACGCTCGTACGCTAGAGAAGGCGCAGGCAGGAATTGCCGCCATCCTCGCCGACTCACTCGCGAACTATCACCTCAATCCATCTAGCTCAAGACAAGTTTCTGCCAAACAGCTGGAGCCTTTTGTTGTCGACCTGGGTAATTTGATGGCAGTGAGAGATGCTGCTCGAGCTCTAGCGAGGAAAGAAGCAAGATTGGATATTCTGGTGCATAATGCCGCGGTGTGAGTACCAAATTCACCGTTGTTTAATCCTCGCTGACGTTTTACACCGCTAGTCTAGCCTGCGGTCTCGAGCTCAATGAGTATGGAATCTCTACGTCTATGACCGTCAAGTATGTTTTGAACAATTGTCAATGTCATGACGGAGACCTAATGAGCTCTCCGACACACAAGTCACATCGCACCTTTTTTGCTAACCATGGAGCTCCTTCCGCTTCTGAAAAAGACTAGCCAGAGTTTTCCTGGGGTACGAATAGTCACCGTATGTTGCTAGCGATTTCGACTTGCTCCTGCCTTCATGTGCTAACATTTCGTCTCAGCTGAGTTCTATTGCACATGTCTTGGTCCCTCCAGGTGTGAGATTCGATACCCTGCAGTCACTCAACAATGACTTTGGTGAAAGAGATGGTGTTCAAGCTAATCTAAAGCGATATGGTGAGTACTTTGGTCAATTAAACAGATATCGTTTTAATTCTTACTCGAATCTTTCGATTTGATCTGATTTTACTCGGTAGGATACTCCAAGTTGGCCAACATCCTTTTTGCCAAAGAACTTCAACGAAGATTAGACGAAGCTGGTTTACCGGCCATCTCAGTCGCGGTTCATCCGGGCGGTGTGAAAACTGGTAGGCTTTTCGCGCTTCCAACTAGATCTACTTCATGTCTGACCTTGTTTCTTTTGTTAGATGGCTCTATCAAGTACATGGGTCCCGAGAACATATCGAAACTTGATGACGCTCAGACTCCCTTGCAAGGTGCACTGGCACCTCTGTTTGCTGCTGCTGCCACCGAAGTATGGACAGAAAAGGAGGAAGGCAGTGAGAAGCTCAAGTGGGCAGGCGCGTATGTGATGCCGTACGGTATTCCTTCGCCCGTAGACGAATCGGAGGCTGCAAAAGATGGTCAGCTTGCGAGGGAGCTCTGGGAGACAACGATCAGAATCTTAGCTGATCAAGTGGGGATATCTGCAGGATATCTGTGAGCTTCTGAGTCGAAAGCATGGAGCCTTTACAGAAATGTGAGTCTGGTACTAGTACCACCTCCTCTGAAGCCCCAAGAGCCATAGACTAGTTCATTCTCCGTGTTCTCATTGATCATCAGTGAATGTATCTCAATCTTCATGCGCACGACATCGAGGTTTTGCAACATGTTCCGAAAGAGGAAGCACCCACATGCGGAAAACATTCCATTCCGTAAGCCCCGAATTCCCGGAGATGATTTACATATATAAGAGCCCGAGTCCGGAGTTTAGAGGAATTGCTCTTCTCATACAACGTCCAAACTACTTGCAGATCTCTGCTACTCATGGCTAAACAAAACTCTTCCCTTCAGAAAGGATCAGCCTGTACAAATTGCAGGTTAGTGCAAGTCAATACCCTCCCCAATCCGAGTACTAGCCAATTCTGATCCCAACTCTTCCACTATTTTCCTGCAGACGTCGAAAGATTGCGAGTACCCACTGAAGCTCACGTGTAATATGATACTGAATGCCTTTTTGTAGAGATGCGACGGGGAGAAACCTAAATGCGGACCTTGTGTGAACTCATCAACCGCGTTCAGTGATTGCGAGTATAATGACGGTAATGGTCTTACACAAGTACAACTTCTTGAGGATCAGATATCGATCCTCGAGGCTCGATTACAAGAGCTTCAGAATGCTGGTACAAAGTCCTTGGAGAGTACTCACAGAACCAAAACCAAAACGCAAGCTTTGATGTCAAAGACCATCTCGACGGCCCCTGGCTATGATGGTGAATTCGATCTAGATATATTTCAGACTACAAAATCGCTCATTGCATTCAATAGAACCACTGTCGGCGTCTGGCTTCGAGGTGAATTCGACTCTTCTGTTTCTATGAGCTGCCTGACAATCATTCTTTATACTGTTATAGGACCTTCCTCCCATTCTCAGACGTATCTTGTGAGTTGTCTCTTCCTCCATTGTCCGGAGGAGCTCAACGACACTGTAGAATCCACAATTTCATCATGAACTGCTGCTGGGTCGGATTTTTCCTCCATCGCGATCGATTCATCAACACAGTATTGCACTTCAAAGGCGAAACTCCCACTTTTGCACTCTTGAACACTACCTATGTCTGGGGAAACCACCTTTCGTCATCCCAGAATTCCTTCGAACAAGAATCCACCCTCGTCTCGCGTGCACTCCAGAGCTCTGCACATTCCCTATCCGAAAATCACCCTCAGAGAGTAACCCAATTCATCCAAGCCGAAGTCCTTCTCGGAAACTACTTTTACCTCGCAGGTAAAACTGTAGAAGGGAAATACCATGTGACGGCCGCTGCCTCTCTTGTTTTGAGCGCGGGACTGCATAAAATTCGGAGCTCCAATACACTGGCAGAACAATCTGGATACTTTCCTCAGGGTTTGAACTCATCAGCATTACCCAGAGACTCGATAGAAGAAGGGGAACTCATTCATGCATTCTGGACCGTCTTGATATTGGATAGTTTTTGGAATACGGTCCATGGTACACCATCGGGCATCTCATACACTGCAACCTCGGTCAGAGTCGACACACCATGGGCGTTGACTATGGAAGAATATGCTGAGGTCCGTCAGATATACAAGTCGCATTTGCGTGTAGTAGATTGACTGCGACCCGTAGAAACCACTCGATCCCAACTTCCGAAGCAGTCATACGATTCACAACTTCTTGGCTGGTCTACCGGACAACGCTGACTCTCCACGGGCCTTATTCTCTAAAGGCGCCATCCTCTTCGAACGTGCCACCTTCGTCGGACGCCAACTCAAACACGGTGAGCACCCCCGAGTTCCATGGTCCATTTCCTTGAAACAGATCAAACTCAAACGGACGACTCGGCGGTAGATCCCATTTCGCTCGAGTCTCAAACAGATTTCGATATCCTGGACACCTTAATCCCCAAAGTCATATCCAGTCTACCGCCTATCGATCGAGCCAACGTGCCTCCTTTGAACTACCAACTAGTCATCAACACACTAGCCAATGCTGCTGATATTCAACTACACCTTCCACTTGCTTCGGATAATTTCCTTTCACGGATGAGGATTCTCAATGCCGCGAAAGCTATTCTAGATCTGATAAATGACTGGGGTTTCCTTCCTGAGATGGAGTTTCTCGATCCTATGATAGCTGTAAGACCAATCTTCTGCCAGGATCAAACCTATTCCGAAGAGGTTGACAACTTCTTCCTACTACTAGATTATCTGGACAATCGCTGCACAGACTTTCATTGACGAAAGTATACGCCTTCACCAGGAAGGCGAATCAACGAGCTTGCCATTCAGTCGAACAGACGTTCTCGAATTCGCCAAGCGTGTGATAGAGGTCATGGACGCACATTCTTTTCCCTTGATGAGTAAGTGTACTTGTAGTTGTGCTCATTCTACCCTAAACCGTTGCTCCAGAGCTTCAGCTTGCTCAAGTCAAGAAATCATTTGAAAAGGCACTAAAAGCATGAAACATGATTGAACGACGTCAATACCTGTTGTTTCTTTCTCCACCTGTCACCAATGCTTCATAGTCTACAGGATATCCTATTCTATTTCCACTGACCGTATTAAAAGTGTTACATGTAGTAGTAAAAATGTAGATCATCTGGTATACACAAACGTGTCAATAGACCCGTCCTTCGTCCTTCAAAAAATCATGATAATCACCATATCTATCCATCTCCAGCCCCCGCTCAAGATCCCTCCTCCTCCTCCTCCTCTTCTTCCCAAATAACATCCGGGAGCCTCCTATAACTCCCATCCCTCTCAGCCTCCACAATCCTCCTCCGATCTCTCCTCATCGCCCAAACACTCAACCCCAACGCACACACACACGCTCCAGTCGTCAGACGGAGCGAGGTGACGTAGCACGCGAGACCCTCGAGACACTGTCGTGGTGGGATACCGGGTGGTGGTGGCATATACGAGCTTTCCCCTGGAGTCCTTTCATGTGCGTCAAGGTTCCGACCGAAGGCGACTGAGAAGATGTTTCCGCCGAATAATGGGGATAAGGAGAGGTATCCCCAGTTTTCCGAAAAATGCGCTGATCGTCAAACAAGTCATGATGCATGGTCATCAGTCAAATCCAGAAAGCCATATCAAGTAAAGGGAATAACGACATACGCAACCCAAACCACTCAATACACAGCGTCGCATACAACGAAAACATACTTCCATACCCTAACCCCAACAACGCGCTCGCTCGCCAGAGTACACGGACGTTCTCGATATACGAAGCGGCGAGTTGGGAAGAGAGAATTATACTCGCGACTAGGATCAACAACGTGGATCGCGGAAGCCCGAATTTTGACTTGATGAAATCCGCGAGCAAACCTTCAAGATGCTCAAGGTTCAACGTGATGAGCTCAGAAGATAGAGTTTGAAGGCATACCAATCAGTATACGTCCTGAGAAATTCATGAAGCTGATGGTTGAGACTTGAGTGGCTTGCCATTGGGATGCATCCACTTCGTTGTATCGGTCTATATGTGTGTATACATATAACGCTTGCGACATGGACCCAACATTGTTTATATCTAGAGAAAAAATCATTCGCATGAATATCGTGTCAGATCGTGTCAGACTGTATGTTTGAACAGAACTCACACATCAGTCCTGTGCCGCTTACTAGAAGCAAGAAAAAAGCAGAAAAATGAGCGACAACGAATCAGACGACACGACAAGAGAAAGAAAGAAAGAAAGAGGAGAATCACGAACGTACGCAACGACAACGAGATAAACGGTATCCAGAAATCTATTGATGTCCACAGCTTGACTCCAAAGATATTTGGACCTACGTCCAATAGCTGCTTTCCACTTTGACTGAAACTTCTCCGCGAACTACTTGACCGATGTCTCCCGGGCCCAGGGCGCGGACTGCGAGATACACCTCTGGGAGGACTGAGCTCAATCCCAGACCCACCGCGGGCATCATCGATATACTCTTCCAAAGGCGTCGTAGGGACCTGTCGATGTCCTAGACCTGCTTCGAGTCCATCATCGCGTTCTTGAGTTGTCAAAAGATGAGTCCTGCTATCGTTCTCATGTGCCTGCACGGATAAAATCGACGGCGAGAGCGATGCCGCGTCCGCTTCTACGCGGTCGACGCCATTGCCAACGATATCATGGTGGGTTTCAGATGGAGGAAGAGGAATCGGGCGTACGAAGATGAACCCGATGAGCATGGGGAATGAGGTCCCTAGGGAAAGGAGGAGCAGGAACGACGATGTGTTTCCTGGAAAGGCGAGATGCGCGATGGCAGAGAAGAAAAAGGCGGAAAGGCCGAACCCGGAGATGACCAAGCCGGTTGTGGATCCTCGCTGTTGAAGGTACAGTTCAAGAAACGCAGAGACAGACGATAAAAGCAAGCGACTCACCACTTTATCCGGGAACGTCTTCGCAGTTGTGTTCACCGCCGCACACAGCCCTCCGTTCCCGCCCACGCCAGTCATGAAGCTGCATGCGATCAAGAGAATGAACATCGCCGTTGAGAGGGTCTCAACGTCTTTCGCCAACCCAGCGTCGTATATGAAGCGGATTCCAGAGTATCCAGCGAGCAGCAGGACGAATCCAGATAGTAGGAGTGACTTGGGACCTCTTGAATCCACTATCTTTCCCAGAATTGGAGCGCTAAGATACACACCCACTGGGTTCGTCAATATGAAGTGTGCTTCTGGAGTAAGTAGCGTAGCGAGAGCTAACCATTTCCTCCAAGGCCTATCAGATTAAGCTGCGTATGACTTAGGCCAAGTCTTGCACCAAGTTGCGGAGCATACGCTGAAGATCGAGAATCGGTTTGATTAATACGAGATCCTGTTCAACCAGAATCATCCTCGCTTGCCTGAATAAACCTGAACATCTTATACTATCAGATATAGTTGTATCTGAGCCAATTAGGCAACGTATAACGTACGTAGTTTGTTCCAGCACTGAGCGCAGCCAGCAACGACGCAAAGAGCACGACGATTCGCGCACGACCAAACGTTGGCGGTAGCTGCGGTGATTTTGGAGACATCGAGTTTAGCGGAGAGAGAGGCCTGCAAGGCCAGAGATTATATAGAGCGAATACGTGGTTGAGGATGTAGATAGATGAACTGGGAAAAGATGATGGTTATAAACTTGAAATAATTCACAGGGGCGGGAACGGTATCCGTTTCATTTAAGCTTTGCCGGAAACACGGCATTGGGCTAACCAGCCATTCATTCCTGCATCTTTACTCACACTTTCCCAGCTTCTGTTCTTTTAGACGATAGCGGAAGGGTGTCCGTGAAAATAGAAACGAGAAATAAGCTTCAAGCGTCAAAACTATGTATTACACTAAACATTCCATCTCGCCTTCTCCTTCCGAACCAGAATCCTCGAAAAAAGCATGAAGCACATACCCAGAATAACAGTGGATCCACTGAACATATAGATAGTTAGATATGACCCATCGATACTAATTAATGCATCCTGTATTAGCGAGCTAATGAGCCAGAAGAAAGACGTTGAGAAGGACATCATCCCACTGAGTCTCTGTCGGAATCAGAATTGGCTAATACTTATGCAAAGGCACCATAATTTCGACTCAAAAGCTCACAGATATTCCCACTTGTTCAGCTAAGATTCTGCTCGCTGTCTCCCAGAGCTCTTTCGCCAGCTTACAGTCATTCCCACGTCCTTTGAACACCCGACCTCCTCTGAACAGTAGCCTCGGAACACCTCAAAACAGACACAAATGACCTCGGACTTGGGTCAATCAGCAGTAGATACAACTAAATTACAATATCCAATACTTACATAGAACAAGTTTTGCAATATTAGAGCTATGTTTGTTGTATAATGCAAAAACTGCTGGATTGTGAATTTTGTACACCTATTCATGCTAGATGTATGTAAGAAATGATCACAAAAGTTATAGTAGGGCTAGGATACATCTAAAATGTTCATCATACAGTATTCAAAATGATAGTAGGGCATTAGTACGTGCAGAAAACAAACATTTACTAGAAGACAGGACCATTGGGATGTATCGGAATCATTTTCCCGAATACCCGGTCTATTCAAACGGTACCTAATTTGGATAATCTCAGGACTGTTCAGAGGAGTCAATATGTGCTGATAACAAACTTTTTCACTGATAACATTATTTGGCTACATGTTCCTCCCTTGATTGCAACAAAAAGTAGCTAAGATTCTTCAGTAAGGCTATATACAAGTTTCTACCTACTCAATTTATCAACAAATGAAAGAGTAGTTCCTTCCGGAGGCCACTTAGATTTCACTGTTCAAAGGACGTGGGAATGACTGTAGTATCTTTAGCAGCCTCCAATTCGTCCACAGGCGAAGGGATACCATACGGCATCACATACGCGCCCAGTGCCCACTTGAGCTTCTCGCTGCCTTCCTCCTTTTCTGTCCATACTTCGGTGGCAGCAGCAGCAAATAGAGGTGCCAGGGCACCTTGCAGGGGAGTTTCAGCGTAATCGAGTTGTGATTTGTTTTCCGGGCCCACGTTGTTCATGAAGCCATCTGACAGTGAAACCAGGTCAGACGTGAGCTAGATCTAGTTGAATGCGCAAAAAGCCTACCAGTTCTCACAAGCCCTGGATGTACCGCGACTGAGATGGCTGGTAAACTGGCTTTGTCAAATTTTTGCTAAAGTTCTTTGGAAAAAAGGATATTGGATAACTTGGAGTAACCTATTGGAAAGATCTCAGTAATTCCTCGGGAGCAATGTCTGTTTCAATTGACCAAGGTGCTCACCATATTGCTTTATATTAGCTTCAACACCATTTCTTTCACCAAAATCATTGTTGAATGACTGGAGTGTATCGAGTCTCGCATCGCTAGGAGGGACCAAGGTATGTGCAATGGAACTGAGCTGAAATGAAAAGTCAGCACATGAAGGTAGATGGAAGGTTGAATCACTGGCAACATACAGTGACTATCCGTACTTCAGGATGACTCTGACTGGTCTTTTTCAAAAGAGGAAGTAGTTCCAGGGTTAGCAAAAAAGGTGCGATGTGACTTGTGAAGAGCTCATTAGGTCATCAGTCCCATCTCTAGAGTCCCTAGAGATACCCCCCAATTCCTAGGCTGCTCAGAGATTTTTGTGAGCTTTGAAAGATCAAAAAACATCCTAGAGATCCTGAAAGACCCTGAAAGCATCTGAAAGCACCAGAAAGCACTAGAAAGCACTAGAAAGCACCCAGAGAATTTTTAGAAGCCTCAAAGAACTCAGATACTCTAGGCTCTCTGAGACTACCTAGGAATTGGGAGGTATCTCTGGGGACTCTAGAGATGAGAATATTTTTCCTGATGGTCTCCGTCATCTGGCCCAGTATTGTTCAAAACACACTTGATGGTCATAGATGTGGAAATGCCATACTCGTTGAGCTCGAGACCATAGGCTAGACTAGTGATGTTGTCACAGATTTCCTTATACTCCTATCCTTGATCATTTATCTTATCTTTTTCCTATTTTATCATTTGATTATCAGTAGTAGTTTATTAGCTAAGCATCTCTGTGCCATCATCTTCTCATATGTACAATCACACAGTAATATCAGGTTACTTGGCTACAGTAACATCAGGGTACCTGACTACAGTAATATCAGGTTACCTGGCTACAGTAATATCAGGTCACTTAGATACACTGATATTAAGTTACCTAGCTACATGGATATTAGATTACCCACTGTTCCAGAGTAGTATAAATACCCCTCTGTATTCCTGGGTATCCCCCCAGATTCAAGAACATCTTTTATCCTCTTGTGATCAACTTGTGCTCATACTCTGTCACTATCCCCAACCTTTGCAACTACAACTAGGTGAGTTCTAAGTTGTGATAGTTTCTTGAATCTTGCTTCTTGTGTGTCTGTTGTTGCTGTCAAGGACAACAGACACTCCTTTTTCTTTCTTGTCTGTTGCTGCTGTCAAGGGCATCAGGCAGGGACCTTTTGCAGGTTGTGCAGTCTGACTTCTTGTCATGGCTGTGGGGGCATCAACACCTTGTTTGGTCCTGCTGGACTTTGAACACTGTTGCTGAAAGGGACAGTTGTTCTTGATTTGCCGGACCCTAGGCGTAAGGGGACTTGCTGTATCTTATTACAACAAGACTGGTACCTTTGGGTAGGCCATGATCTGGTTCTTTTGAACTGGAGAAGACGGCAAGCCAGTTCTTGGGCAAGCACCAGGGAATGTGTAACACATTCTCATTTGCTACATGAGGACATGTAGAGATCCCCCACCCTGACATCAAGATCATCAAGACTTGCACACTGCAACTGGTTGCCTTTGTTTCTTTGTACTTGTCTGCTGAAAAGGGACAATGTACTTATGCCATTTTTTGCCAGACAATGCCTTGCAAAATTATTCCCACTTTTCCCATGAAATATACTCCTTCCAATCGTTGTAACCATGTGTCTGTAATGGCTATGGATAAATTGACAGGTCTTTGGGAACGGATCACTATTCCCAAGGACAAACGGAAGAAGTATAATCATGTTGGACGTCCCTCCTACACTGAAATCCCTGTTTATGCACCTGTGCGTAATCGCAAACTCACTCTCCTCCAACACCTCCAAATCTCGATCTCTCACAAAAAATACCTTGCTAAGCTCCGTAAACGTCATCTTAAATACGTCGAGCGAGAGCGCCTGATGAACAGGCTCCATGACCTTCCCTCTGAGGATTATAATACCTCTCCAACCCATAAATTCTTTCCTGATCCTGTCTATGTTCCTCCTCCTCCTATTCCCTCTGATCCTCACTTCCAACGAATTCCCCTTGCTCAACACCTTAAAGAACCCTCTCAACCCATATCTCCTGATACTTATTCTAAAGAGGATGCTGTCTTTAAGCGTATCAAGGAGTTTGAAGGTGTTCTGCAGGCTACCAAGATTCGTCTTGAGCCAGTCTTCAGGGAGTTGAATGCAGAGGAGTGCAAGGAATTCAATGGACAGGTCTTTAGGATTTCCAATGAGGATCGAAATTCTCTTTGGGGATGGTACAATGATTTAGAGGATTTATATCAGGATCTAGACAGAAGTAAAGGTCTTCACGAGTCCCGGACAGGTATGACTGGGACCCGTGGTGCAGGTACCGGGCAAGGAAAACACTTGACCCGTAACCGGAATCTGACCCGTGAGAAAACATACCTGTCCGGCAGGTAATATACCTGCAAGTTGGCAGGTAACCGGCAGGTCATTAATTACACAGTTCACCTGTAGTTATTTGTAGGTACCTGCAAGTAACTCACAGGTATATACAGTAAAAATAGAGAAAATATTAATATTATAATGAAGCATTCATTAGATAATGGATACTAGAATGCACATACTATGAAACTGAAAGAAACCAGCTGCATAATCCCATTATTCCCTCTGAATCTATTGAAAGTCAACAACAGGTTACAGTAGTGGTGGCTGTGACTCTAAAAGAAAAAAAATGAGTTGTGTACACAGCTACTCAGAAAGGTCATGTGCAAATCCAAACAAGACCATACCAAATGTCTAAAATTTCGGACCATGTGTATGGTCTTGTTTGGTTTAGGGTTGGGCTTGCATTAAGGTTATGGGCTGTGGCTGTGCCTCTAAAAGAAAAAAATGAGTTGTGTACACAGCCACTCAGAAAGGTCATGTGCAAATCCAAACAAGACCATACCAAATGTCCAAAATTTCGGACCATGTGTATGGTCTTGTTTGGTTTAGGGTTGGGCTTGCATTAAGGTTATGGGCAGTGGCGGTCACTCTGAAAAAAAAGTAGCTGTGTGCACAGTCACTCAGAAAGGTCATGTGCAATTCCAAACAAAATCATACCAAATGTCTAGAATTTTGAACCATGTGTATGGTCCTGTTGGGCTTAGGGTTGGATTCAATGGCTTAAGGTTATAAGCAGTGGCTTGATTTGAGATAACAAAAAATATTCTGTATACAGTCATTGAGAGCATAAAATTTTCCATTCTAATATGTGCCACAGTAATAAGACCTTAGCAGGTCACAGGTACCTGCCGGTTATTGGAACTTGTAAAAAATCTGACCTGTGACCGGCAGCTGACCTGTGGAGCCGGTAACCGGGACCTGCAGGTCTCATATCGGCAAGTAATCCCACGGGTCAAACCGGCAAGTACTGGCCGGTGACCGGGACTCGTGAAGAGCCTTAGACAGAAGAGGACACCAATTAAGTAACAAAAATTGGAGAGAGATAAAAGGGATATGTACCAAAATTGGGAAAGTCAATTTTCAGAGTCTGTATACTAGGCTTCCTGAAATTTGCAAGGAGCTATTAGACCTGAATATTGTACTTCCTGATGCAGCCAAAGCATAATAGTCTTATATAATCTGGCAAACATTTGTGTTTTTTCATATATTCATTTTTTCATATTATGTCTGAATAATAATCTGACTTCAAAACAACTAGAAAAAAATGTCTTATACACCTTTCACTCCTGTCGTTGAATTAGTCGATGATGGACAAGTTTGGTCCGATGCTGTCTCTCAAGGAATTGATATGGCAGCAATTGGATTTCAAACTGATGAACAGAAAAATCAGATTGGACGACTCCTTCGCAATGCTCACGAGGCTACTACCAATATTTCCATTGGATATATCAACAGAAATGTCAATGGACTTGCTGATTGGATGAATCAGGCTTTTACTACAGCCTTCACCAATCAAGAGAACTTAACAAATGAAGTTCGTAGCCTTCGACAGATTGTTGAAACTCAGGCAGAACTTTTACGAGCTTATAAGGCACAGCTTGATAAGCTTCCTGCTGATGCTGGAGCTGGCCCATTCAGGGGTCCCAAAGTACCTGACCCACCAACCTTCTCTGGAACAGACAACAAGATGACCTTAGAAGATTGGATGAATCAAGTCGCATTGTACTGCTCATCTCTAGGCATTGTGACAGATCATCAAAGAATTGTGACTGCTCTTACCAGGTTGCGTTCTTCTGCCACAAACTATATGAGAAAGTACTTTGATGACACGCGTTTGGGAAATGATCTGGGATCCTGGGACAACTTTGCCAATGAGCTCAATGCCATTTATGGTCGCCGTGATGATAAAGAAGGTGCTAAAAATGAAATCACACATCTTTGGACAAACAAGTCACTGGCTAATAAAGACTTTATCAAATATGCTGAGCAATATCGCACTCTTGCACGTATTGTGGACTACCAAGATAGTATTCACATCGACAAGCTTCGTGACGTTATTTCACAAGAGTTGCATAATGCACTTGTTGTGTTGGAAATTTCCGGAAAGACTCCTACTAAATGGGAAGATTATCTGGAACTTCTCCTTTTATCGTATAAAGCCTTACATCCAGAAAAGACTAAAAGTGTAATATTTGGCACAGGCAATAATGCTAAAGGCAATGGCAGTCATGAACCAGATGCAATGGAGATAGATGCGGCAAAAAAGAGTAAAGGCAAAACCCCAGAAAAAGTTAATTCCCAGGAGCAAAAACAACGATATTGCCAAATATGCGCCGGAAAGGGCTTAAAGGCAAAATCGAAGACTCACAATACAGTGGATTGCTGGGATAAGCCTGGAAATGAAGGCAAAAGGCCAAATTTTAATAAAAACTCTTCATCATCTGCATCTGCATCTGGTCAAGGAAACAAAGGAAAACAACCACCACTGAGTGATAAGAAATCATTCAAAGCGCGGTTGATGGAATTATTTGATGAAATAGACAGCCAAGAGCCAGCGCACCCAGCTGTTGCTCTCAATGTCAATTCCACGAGCACCCCTGATATTAGTTTACCTGAGCTCGCTGCAAAAGGAGCAACTGCACATGTCAATGAAGTGCAGGCAGGACCTTCTAAGCCATTGCGATGGGCTAGAAGTCAACAGTACAAGGCAGATTTTTCAGAGGGACTGTAGAGAATAATGTCTGTGATCTACAGTCAGGAAGTAGTATACCTAGTATCAGCACTGATAAAAAATCAGATAGAGTAGTTATGGAAGCTTGTTTAAATAATATTGCTTGTAACAAGAAATCATCTTTCAGACTTTCAGTAACACTTTGGGTATACGGTTTTAAAGTGCAGGCCGAGGCTCTTGTTGCCTCTGGAGCAACAACAAATTTCATTGACAAAAGATATGTTGAAAGAAACCACCTGGTAACAAATAAGATAGCACAGCCATACCGAGTTTTAAATGCGGATGGAATGCCAAATGTTGCGGGAGAAATAAAAGAGTATGTCCGAGCATATTGTTACGACCATAATCCTCGGAGCTCCGTCGGAGCTTCACTCGGCGATTGGACTTAGAGGTTTCCTGAATCTCTCTAGTTATGCCTATCAGTGTCCGCCTTGTCCCTCCTTCCGATTCCGTCGGCGCATCGGTCTGGTCTTATACTTGATTATGATCTTATTGTTTTATTCTCTGACAGCTCAGCTGACCTTTATATTGATTTACTTTACAATAGCTTATTGTCTTTCTCACCTCCGATGCTGTAGTACCGAGATGTGTATCGTCTTATTGTACTTTAGATTAGACTGACTATCCGTACAGTATATAAGGAGCCTGTACATACTTACATACCTCAGTTTTAATATCAACTTGGATTACCTCGTTAACGTTAACACTCCCCTCTGTGCTCTCGGTGTCGTCTTGATCGTTGATCATCGCCGACTCCGAACCTCCGTCGGACTTCGTACACGTTGTACTCGTCCTCCTCTGCTCTCTTGGTTGAACACGGTAACGTGGCGAGGGTGTTGCTCAATAACAACACCAACGTTCAACAATCCTCTGTGTCTCTGATCGGAGCTCCGACTCCGTCGGTGGCACGGTCCTAACAGTATATTAAAACTTATCTCGTCAACGTTGCACTGATTCATCTCTATCCCATATGGATCGCACTCAACGAACACTACGGGCTCAAACTCGTGCTGCTCGTCGTCCTCGTACCCCTTCTCCCATTCGGGATGAAGAAAATCCTTTTGTCGCAAATGCTCAGGCTTTGACGGCTTTCAACGAATCTATCTCTGCAGTTGGTAACCGGAGACCGCGCATTTCTGCGTTCGGTCCCGCTCCTGTTCCTCTTCCGACGGTTACTACTGAAAACGTTCGCGGTGTTTCGGAATCTACGGAGTATGTCTATCAGACTGCTATTCTGCCTAGTGGTGAACACGTTCGTGTACTAACTCCGAAAGCTAAACGGGTTATCGAAGGTGAACCTGTTCCTCCACTACAACCACCTCCTACTCCGTCTCGTGCAGCTGCTAGACCTACCCAAGTTCCTTCTCTACCGGGACATTCGCAAGGTAGTCATCATTCCAGGGATCCGGAACCTCGACGTGATCCTCCGTCGGATCCGCCGGGTTTTCCGCCAGGTTTTCCTGGTGATGAACCGGACGATGAAGGACCTCCCGATGGCCCGAGACGTGATCCTCCTGAAGGTCCACCAGATGATGGTCCACCTGATGATGGTCCTCCTGAGGGTCCTCCCGGAGGCCCTGGCGACGATCGAGATCCTCCTGACCCACCTCCTAATCCACCTCCGTCGGTTCGAAGTCGCTCTTCGAGCTCTTCTCGTTCGTCAGATAACTTGGCTCTTAATGCCTTGATGTCCTTCAACGACACTCTTGCGGATTTCACATCGGCCTTACGTCCGAAGGAGTCGGAATCGGACTCTGGAAAGACGAAGGTCAAAGACCCTGAACCATTTGATGGTTCTAACCCCCGAAAACTCAAATCTTTCCTGGTATCTTTGTCTTTGGTATTCATTGATCGTCCGAACTATTTCACTGATCAGCGGAAAATCAATTACGCCTTGTCATACTTGACCGGCGCCGCTCGTGAATGGTTTGAACCGGACATCTTGGATCCGAATGTCGAAGCTCTACCTGCTTGGACCACGTCATACGCTGCTTTAGTCCAGGAGCTGCAGGAAAACTTTGGTTTGTACGATGCGCAGGGTGAGTCCGAAGACAAACTCGGAACCCTTCGGATGCGCAACGACGAAAAGGTCGGAGCGTACAATATCAAGTTTAACACTCTGGCTGCTGCTTCCGGTTGGGATGTGAACGCTCTCCGATGGGCGTATCAGAAAGGACTAGCACCCCGACTCAAGGACGAAATTGCTCGTATGCCGGAACCTCGGACTCTTTCCGAATATCGGAGAGAAGTGTTACGGTTGGATAACCGTTACTGGCGCAGAGAAGAAGAGAAGAAGCGGGAAAGTCATCGGTTTTCGGAGCCTTCGGACCAAAAGAAAGGAAAGAAGGATGGCAAGAAACCGGTACCGTTTAACTCCTCTCAGAACTCTGGTGCTAATCAGTCCTCTTCGTCCTCTGGTTCGAACTTTAACAATCAAAAGAAGTTCGGTAATTCCAACAACAACAAAGGCAACTCTGGCAACAAGTTTCCGAAGAAATCGATCGCAGACAACCTCGGCTCCGACGGCAAGCTTACTCCTGCGGAACGGGAACGTCGTAAGAAGTTTAATCTCTGTCTTTTCTGCGGACAAGGTGGTCATGTCCTTAAGGACTGTCCCCGGAAGAAGTCTAAAGAAAACGCTGCTAAAGGCAGAGCTGGCGTTCTCGAGGATGTAGCTGAAGAAGAAGAGATTCCGGACTCTCCGTCGGAGGAACCAGAAAAATAGTCCGCAACTCCTGTCCCTCCGCACGAAGCAGGAGTTGCGTTGACCTGGTTCGTGCTCTACCAGAGGTGCTAACTCTCAACGCGTCCGCTCTTTCTAATCTCGAGAAATCTTTCATCATACCTCTGTCTGCTAAAATTTCTACTATTACTTCTGATTACATTTCCATCTCTTTTGATTCTTTACTTGATTCCGGTTCTACTGATTGTTTTATTGATACTTCATTTGTTCGCCAAAAAAGAATTCCGACAAAACCTATCCTTACTCCGATCAATCTCCGATTATTTGATGGTTCACTTTCTCCGACTCCGATCTCGGAATACGTTTCGTTATCGGTAGTTTTTCCTTCAAACGAACAATTACCTCTGGACTTTTATGTCACACCTTTGGATTCTTCTTGTAAAGCAGTTTTAGGATATAGTTTTCTCTCCCGCTGCAATCCGTCGATTGACTGGGTGGCGAAAACAATTACAATCCGAACCACTGATCAAGTTTTATCACAGACGTCTTCTTCTGAGATACCCTCCGACGGATCGGAGGACTCAGAGAATCTTGATCCGACTCGATACCCTCGGTCACCTCCAGATGATCCTCTTCCTACAAGAGCTGGTCGATCTGCCTTCACCTCCCGTTCTCGTTTGAAACCTCGTCCTCTTTCGGACAAATTTCCTTTCGAACCATTGTATACTTATCCCTCCGTTGTTCAGATGGCTTCAAAACTGGAATACTCCGGAGTCGATATAGCCTTGGTCGGTGCTACGGTTTTTCATCATGCCTGCAAGATGTCTGGTATGGAACCCCTTCTACTCTACGCTGTACACTCCGAAGTAGCGGCTAGAGCCTCACAACCAGCACCGCCGACGGCGACGTCGGACTCTAAATCTCCTCCTATTCCTGAAGCTTATCGGGATTTCGCTGATGTCTTCGACGAAGTCGAGTCAGAAGTGCTCCCAGAACATAGGTCTTACGACCTGAAGATTGATCTGGAGGAAGGTGCGGAACCTCCGATCGGAAGAATTTACCCACTCTCCCCTCGTGAGCTGGAAGCTCTACGAGAATTCATCGACAAACAGTTGGTTAGCGGAGCTATTCGTCCTTCGACTTCTCCTCACGGAGCTCCTGTTCTCTTCGTTCCGAAGAAGGATGGCTCTCTCCGACTCTGCGTCGACTTCCGAGGACTAAACCGCATCACCAAAAAAGATCGGTATCCTCTCCCACTCATTTCCGATTTACTTGACGCCCCGAAGAAAGCGAAAATCTATACGAAGTTGGATCTTGCTCATGCTTATCATCTCGTTCGGATCGCCGACGGAGACGAATGGAAGACCACGTTCCGAACCCGATATGGTTCTTTCGAATGGCTGGTCATGCCGTTTGGTCTCACCAATGCTCCTGCTGCGTTTCAACGTTTCGTCAATGATATCTTTGCTGACTTACTCGATGTCTGTGTTATAGTCTATCTTGACGATATCCTCATTTACTCCGACGATCCGACGGCGCATGAGGAGCATGTCAAAGAAGTTCTTCGACGTCTTCGCAAACACAAACTTTTCTGCAATCCGGCGAAATGTGAATTCGGAATTGACACGGTTGAATATCTTGGGTATATTCTCTCCCCCGACGGACTTTCCATGGCCGAGGACAAAATCAAGGCTATTATCGATTGGCCCACGCCAAGGAAGGTTAAGGACATTCAGTCCTTCCTAGGTTTTGCGAATTTCTATCGTCGTTTTATTCACAATTACAGTGATATCGTTGTTCCGATGAACCGACTCACTCGGAAAGATACTCCATGGGTGTGGACTTCGGAATGTCAAGATTCCTTCGATACGCTTAAGCACGCTTTCACTCATGCCCCTATTCTTTCTCATTGGGAACCTGATAAACCTCTTATTGTCGAAACAGATGCGTCGGATTATGCTCTAGCAGCTATCCTATCCATCGTCGGCGCCGATGGAGAAATTCATCCGGTGGCCTTCCTTTCTCGCACTTTCCATTCTGCCGAATTGAACTATGACACTCATGACAAGGAATTGCTAGCTATCTTCGAAGCTTTTAAAGCTTGGCGGCATTACCTTGAAGGTTCGGGCACTCCGATCGACGTCGTTACGGACCACAAAAATCTGGAGTACTTCTCCACTACGAAGATTCTTACCCGACGGCAGGTCCGATGGTCCGAATACCTTCATCAGTTCAACTTCGTTATCCGTTTCCGTCCTGGAAAACTCGGTGCGAAACCCGACGCTATGACTAGACGATGGGACGTCTATCCCAAAGAGGGGGATATCGGCTACGCGCAAGTTAATCCTCACAATTTTAGACCCATATTCACTAATGATCAACTCACTACATCACTTCGTGCTACCTTCCTTGAAGGTCCTGTTCTTCGAGCGTCGGTTGTCATGGACTTTGAAGCAGTTCATCAATCGATCCGAGAACATTACTCCTCCGACGGCGAAGCGATGGCAGGTTTGAAGTTGGTCGATGATCCTTCTAACCTCCGATGGACTATGGGTTTAGATGGTCTCTTGCGTCTGGATGGTCGAATCTATGTTCCGAACTTCGGAGATCTCAGGTTGCAGATACTCCGATTCTTCCATGATCATCCTCTCTCTGGCCACTTTGGTCAGAATCGGACTCTCGAAGCTGTACGTCGTCAATATACCTGGCCAAAGGTACGAGAATTCGTTAAGGACTATGTTTCGTCTTGTACGATTTGCGGTCGGAATAAACCCCGTCGGCATCGTCCCTACGGACTTCTCAAACCTCTCCCTGTGCCTTCTCGTCCTTGGGATTCAATCTCAATGGATTTTATCGAACAACTCCCTGACTCCGACGGCTACACCGCTATCTTGGTCGTAGTCGACCGTGCTTCCAAACAAGCTATCTTTATTGCCTGTGACGACAAAATCACCTCCGAACAATTGGCGCAACTTTTCGTTATTCATGTCTTCTCTAAACACGGTGTTCCGAATCATGTTACCTCCGACCGAGGATCGGAATTCGTTTCGGCGTTTTTCCGAGCTTTAGGTCAAGCTTTGTCGATGGAATTACACTATACGTCTGGTTATCATCCGGAAGCTGATGGTCAAACCGAACGAGTAAACCAAACTCTGGAGCAGTACATCCGGATCTATTGTTCTTATCAACAGGACGACTGGTCATCCCTTCTTCCGATTGCGGAATTTGCTTATAACAACGCTCCTAACGCTTCTACTGGTCTTACTCCGTTCTTTGCTAACAAAGGCTACCATCCGAACATCACAGTCCGACCGGAGATTGATATTCGTTCCGACTTAGCCAAGGATTTCGTTGTTAATCTTGATGAGCTTCATACTTTTCTACGTGATGAAAACACTAATGCTCAAAAGAAATACAAGGAACAGGCTGATCGAAAACGAATTCCTCTGCCGGAGTTCTCCGTCGGATCGGAAGTCTTCGTTCTAGCAAAATACATTAAATCCACTCAACCTACAGCAAAGTTTGCAGAGAAGTATCTTGGACCTTTCACGGTTCTTGAGAAGATCAGATCTCTCTCATACAAGATACAGCTCCCCGATTATCTTCGTCGCATCCATCCTGTTTTCCACGTCTCACAACCCGAACCCTCCTATCCGAATCCGATTCCGAATCGGACCCAAACACCTCCACCTCCGATAGAGGTTGAAGGTGAAGTTGAGTACCTCGTTGCTGAAGTACTTGATTCAAAGCTAGACTGTCGGTTTAAACATTGTCCTCTCCGGTACTTCGTTAGATGGTCTGGTTATGAAGGTACCGATGAGGAGTTCTCTTGGGTTGCTGCAGACGACATTCATGCCGACGAACTCATTCCGGCTTTCCACCTCCGATATCCAGACAAACCCGGACCTTTGACTTAGCTATGTGTTCAATTTTATATCATTGATTTTCCTTCTGTTTTCATTGTTGTACTAACACTACACTTCGGTGTATTTTATTCAACACTCTCAGTATTTATACTGATTGAGTATAAACGCGATGATAGCAAATTGAGCGTTTATATTTTTTCTTAAATTTTTCTAAGTCAAATCCGACGGATTTCCGTTGGACTCATCGTCATTTTCATTACTATAGTTACTTTACTATTCTTCTTTCAATTGGACTTCACAATTAACCATTTTTTAGTATATACATTATGGGACTTCAAGAAAAACCAAGAAAGTTATATACAATAAGTATTATTACAAGTCCCTACTCTTCGTCTCCCTCCGAGTCCGATCCCTTCGGCGCTTCCTTCTCCTGTTCTTCCCCTTCACCTTCCTTCATCAGGAAAAATATTCTCAGCTCTAGAGTCCCCAGAGATACCCCCCAATTCCTAGGCTGCTCAGAGATTTTTGTGAACTTTGAAAGATCAAAAAACATCCTAGAGATCCTGAAAGCATCTGAAAGCACCAGAAAGCACCCAGAGAATTTTTAGAAGCCTCAAAGAACCACTTCAGGCACCCTTAAATCCTGCCGACTTAGGGGGGATTACCGTCCAAATACCCTCCCCTAATAGGGGGGCAATACCGGGCAATTACCCAATGGGTATTACCCAAACTGGGTAATACCCTTCCTCTAGTGTCAGGGGTCCTTGTCAGGTATTACCCCTGCGGGTAATACCATCCTCCCTATATACATTGTTATCAAATGAACACATAGCTTCCCATCAATATTACTGCTATTATACTATTACAACTCAGTCTCCTGACAACAATAACTTACTAATACTATGCATGTTGTTATCAAGCAAAAACATAGCTTGCATACCAATGCTACAGCTATTGTACTATTACAACTCAATGTCACCACATTGATAGAATACTCATACTGTATACTTAGTGTCTATGCTTATGCTCATCAATATTCTCATATAATACATAATTGTAGCAACAATATGACCAGAACAGTTGAATCTTGGTTAGTTCAATTTTCGATTAACCATGATAGATTGAATTATCACAGGTTGCATGATATAAAAATTGGGTATCCAATAATTAATATCTTACATGAAATCTTGGCTACTTGAATTTTCAATACATCATTGTGGATTGTATTCCAAATTATAGGTCTAGTATCCAATGGTTTTACCCTACAATAAAATCTTGGCTATTGAATTTTCAACATATCATTCTAAATTGCATATCATTGTAGATTGCATTACACATTGCATAGTATTATAAGTCTGGCATCCAATGATTATAAGTCCGGTATTCATTGGTAATACCCTACAGTGGTAATACCCTACAGTGGTAATACCCTACAGTGGTAATACCCTACAAGGGTAATACCCTACAAGGGTAAATCTTACTGTTGCAATATAACTAGTTTTGTACCATGTGCAAATGTAGGTATAGACAGTAAAACATTCTAGTCCTATATCTCATCCTGTATATTAATATCTATATCATTTACTGTTAAGGCATCAATGTGCTCTATTAGACCTATATCCAAGTCATCTTCATCCAACTCTGAGTCTTCAACATCTTCATCTGCCTCACAGACTCGATCAACTAGCTCTGCTTGAATTTCATGCTCAACCTCCCTTAATTCTTCTGGACCAGGTCCTGCAAAATCTGGAGTGAAGTCTAGTTGAAGTCCACTCAATGCTTGAGTCCACAAGACAGACAGCCGTATAAGATTTACACGCTGCTGCCACAGTTGGTACTGAAGATCAATATCTGTAGAAATATCCATTAGTGGCATTAGATACTATGGTTGATACATACCTTGTGTACTATCAATAGCAGATAGAACAACTTTCCATTCTTCTGAAAACCACTCCTCCATTACGAGGACTTCATGCTTCAATCGGAGCATTTCTTCATCACACCGATCCCGGAGCAGAATACCTTGTATGCCTACTCTAACCTGTTCATCTGACAACCAGAGGGGAGGGTCCACTGAGTTATCTTCGCCTTCAAGCCCACAGTCATCCCAAATTGCATCATCTACATCCAATGAAAATAGTTCCTTCATAGGAATTGGACGAGGGCTACAGCATGAGCGGGGGCTTTCTTTCTTGCAATCTGGTCAGACATTCTTTCGCAGAGCTTGTTGTAATTGCGAGCAAGCGATTGAATGCCTCCATCACGCTGTTTGACGGTATCTTCAGTATGTCTATGAAGTTTCCGCTGTGAAGCTAAGCAGACACATCAAAGTTACAAAATATAACAAAAGAATTGTGATATCACTTACTATTCATCTGCCGTCGAAAGCTTCGCTCAAGCCGATCTCGCTCAAACTTGCGGGCTTGTAGGCGCTGTCGTAGGCAAATCTTAAGGGCACGAGCATTCATGCGATCAGTGATAAAAGGACTTGATGCTAGGTGTCGATATTCTCTTTGTCCATCAACCCCTAATGCCTGTTCCTTTGCTGACAATGATGACTGTGCTTTAGCAAACTTTTCTTTGAGCAACGGAAGTTCCATCTCAGCCTCCGCAATTTCATACGGCTCCGACAATGGGCTGGAAATGGTATCTGTAAGATCTTTCATACTTTTTCGCAAAGTATCTCGAGCCTTCCTTATGCGAAGGGCATCCTCGATAGCTTGTTTACCAGCAGTACGTGATTGACCTGCAAAACAAGGAGTGAGCATGAAAATTGTGAAGGTTGGGTATTACCCTGACTAGGTATTACCCTGACTGGGTATTACCCTGACTGGGTATTACCCTGACTGGGTATTACCCTGACTAGGTATTACCTAGACTAGGTATTACCTGCACTGGGTATTACCTGCACTGGGTATTACCCTGACTAGGTATTACCCTGACTAGGTATTACCCTAACTAGGTATTACCCTAACTAGGTATTACCCTGACTAGGTAATACCCTCACTGGGTAATACCCTCACTGGGTAATACCTCATTGGGTAATACCCTCACTGGGTATTACCCTCACTGGGCCTCACTGGGTATTACCCTCGCTGGGTAATACCCTCACTGGGTAATACCCTCGCTGGGTAATAAAGGCAAACAAAGAAAACACTTACGAGGAGATGGCTGTGTTGCATGTATCTTCTGCTCTTCCCACTGCTCACGCAGAAATTCTGCTTCATGAGTGGACCACCGCACATTCAACTCAGCTTCTTCACGTTTTGTTTGAGCCAGCTTCCATTTGCGTGCAATCCAAAGACCAAAGGCTTTTAAGCTCTCATTATCAGCATGCTGAACCTGGGAGTCCAGTGTATAAAGCCGTATGAAGTGCTGCCAAGAAATACAGTCAGTGTACTAACCTGACAAGACATATGATTACTTACACCACACACCCGCAGGTAAGCGATAAGTTTACTGATTGAGTGCCAAAAGCGCTCACACCCTTCACCGTCTGATAGTCCAAATCCAGTACATTTACGGGGATGATAGACACACTGGCATCCTGTCACAGATTTCTCTCTATTCTCTACCTTAATCACTTATCTTATCTCCTATCTCTATCTTATCATATTATCAGTAGTAGTTTATCATTTGATCATCTCTGTGCCATACATATTTTCATTTGTACAACCAGTGATGGGACATGCTTGCTCTGCACCATATCTACATTACAACAGGTTGTCTTATGATGTAATAAGTGAAGCATCCACAGGATGACTTCATAGATGACTTCACCATGAATCATCCACAGTCTTCACAGGATGACTTCATAGATGACTTCATGCATGACTTCACCATGAATCATAAATGACTTCATGTAGCTCCAACTATGACATGGACTATGATATCATTAGATAGTAGCTCCACTCTAGAGTAGTATAAATACTCTCATGTATCTCTGGGATCCCCCAGATTCAAGAACATCTTTTATCCTCTTGTGATCAACTTGTGCTCATACTCTGTCACTATCCCCAACCTTTGCAACTACAACTAGGTGAGTTCTAAGTTGTGATAGTTTCTTGAATCTTGCTTCTTGTGTGTCTGTTGTTGCTGTCAAGGACAACAGACACTTCTTTTTCTTTCTTGCCTGTTGTTGCTGTCAAGGGCAACAGGCAGGGACCTTTTGCAGGTTGTGCAGTCTGACTTCTTGTCATGGCTGTGGGGGCATCACCACCTTGTTTGGTCCTTCTGGACTTTGAACACTGTTGCTGAAAGGGACAGTTGTTCTTGATTTGCCGGACCCTAGGCGTAAGGGGACTTGCTGTATTTCATTACAACAAGACTGGTACCTTTGGGTAGGCCATGATCTGGTTCTTTTTGAACTGGAGTAGACGGCAAGCCAGCTCTTGGGCAAGAACCAGGGAGTGTGTAACACACTCTCATTTGCTACATGAGGACATGTAGAGATCCCCCCATCCATTTGACATCAAGATCATCAAGACTTGCACACTGCATCTGGTTCCCTTTGTTTCTTTGTACTTGTCTGCTGAAAAGGGACAATGTACTTATGCCATTTCTGCCAGACAATGCCTTGCAAAATTATTCCCACTTTTCCCATGAAATATACTCCTTCCAATCGTCGTAACCATGTGTCTGTCATGGCCATGGATAAATCGACAGGTCTTTGGGAACGAATCACCATTCCCAAGGACAAACGGAAGAAGTATGATCATGTTGGACGTCCTTGCTATACCAAAATCCCTGTCTACGCACCTGTGCGTACTCATAAACTCACTCTCCTTCAACGCCTCCAAATCTCGATCTCTCACAAGAAATACCTCGCTAAGCTCCGTAAACGTCATCTTAAATACGTCGAGCGAGAGCGCCTGATGAATAGGCTTCATGATCTGCCTTCTCAGGATTATGATACCTCTCCAACCCATAAATTCTTTCCTGACCCTGTCTATGTTCCTCCTCCACCTATTCCCTCTGATCTCCACTTCCGACGAATTCCGACCCTTGCTCAACGCCTTGAAGAACCCTCTCAGCTCACTCCTCTTGATACTTATCCTAAACAGGATGCTGTCCTTAAGCGTATCAAGGAGTTTGAAGGTGTTCTGCAGGCTACCAAAATTCGTCTCGAGCCAGTTTTCAGGGAGTTAAACTCGGAAGAGTACAAGGAATATAATGGACAGGCTTTTAGAATTTCCAATCAGGATCGAAATTCTCTTTGGGGATGGTATAATGATTTAGAGGATTTATATCAGGATCTAGATAAGAGGGGACACCAATTGAGTAACAAAAATTGGAGAGAGATAAAAGGGATATGTACCAAAATTGGGAAAGTCAATTTTCAGAGTCTGTATACTAGGCTTCCTGAAATTTGCAAGGAGCTATTAGACCTGAATATTGTACTTCCTGATGCAGCCAAAGCATGATAGTCTTATGTAATCTGGCAAACATTTGTGTTTTTTCATATATTCATTTTTTCATATTATGTCTGAAAAATAATCTGACTTCAAAACAACTAGAAAAATGTCTTACACACCTTTCACCCCTGTTGTTGAATTAGTCGATGATGGACAAGTTTGGTCCGATGCTGTCTCTCAAGGAATTGATATGGCAGCAATTGGATTTCAAACTGATGAACAGAAAAATCAGATTGGACGACTCCTTCGCAATGCTCACGAGGCTACTACCAACATTTCCATTGGATATATTAACAGAAATGTCAATGGACTTGCTGATTGGATGAATCAGGCTTTTACTACAGCCTTCACCAATCAAGAGAACTTAACAAATGAAGTTCGTAGCCTTCGACAGATTGTCGAAACTCAGGCAGAACTTTTACGAGCTTATAAGGCACAGCTTGATAAGCTTCCTGCTGATGCTGGAGCTGGCCCATTCAGAGGTCCCAAAGTACCTGACCCACCAACCTTCTCTGGAACAGACAACAAGATGACCTTAGAAGATTGGATGAATCAAGTCGCATTATACTGCTCATCTTTAGGCATTGTGACAGATCATCAAAGAATTGTGACCGCTCTTACTAGGTTGCGTTCTCCTGCCACAAACTATATGAGAAAGTACTTTGATGACACACGTTTGGGAAACGATCTGGGATCTTGGGACAACTTTGCCAATGAGCTCAATGCCATTTATGGTCGCCGTGATAACAAAGAAGGTGCTAAAAATGAAATCACACATCTTTGGACAAATAAGTCACTGGCTAGTAAGGACTTTATCAAATATGCTGAACAATATCGCACTCTTGCACGTATTGTGGACTACCAAGATAGTATTCACATCGACAAGCTTCGTGATGTTATTTCACAAGAGTTGCGTAATGCACTTGTTGTGTTGGAAATTTCTGGAAAGACTCCTACTAAATGGGAAGATTATCTGGAACTTCTCCTTTTATCATATAAAGCCTTACATCCAGAAAAGACTAAAAGTGTAATATTTGGCACAGGCAATAATGCTAAAGGCAATGGCAGTCATGAACCAGATGCAATGGAGATAGATGCGGCAAAAAAGAGTAAAGGAAAAGCCCCAGAAAAGGTTAATTCCCAGGAGCAAAAACAACGATATTGCCAAATATGCGCCGGAAAGGGCTTAAAGGCAAAATCGAAGACTCACAATACAGTGGATTGCTGGGATAAGCCTGGAAATGAAGGCAAAAGGCCAAATTTCAATAAAAACTCTTCATCATCTGCATCTGCATCTGGTCAAGGAAACAAAGGGAAACAACCACCGCCGAGTGATAAGAAATCATTCAAAGCGCGGTTGATGGAATTATTTGATGAAATAGACAGCCAAGAGCCAGCGCCCCCAGCTGATGCTCTCAATGTCAACTCCACGAGCACCCCTGATATTAGTTTACCTGAGCTCACTGCAAAAGGAGCAACTGCACATGTCGGTGAAGTGCAGGCAGGACCTTCTAAGCCATCGCGATGGGCTAGAAGTCAACAATACAAGGCGGATTTTCCAGAGGGACTGTAGAGGATAATGTCTGCGATCTACAGTCAGGAAATAGTGTACCCAATATCAGCACTGATAAAAAATCAGATAAAGTAGTTATGGAAGCTTGTTTAAATAATATTGCTCGTAACAAGAAATCATCTTTTAGACTTTCAGTAACACTTTGGGTATACGGTTTTAAAGTGCAGGCCGAGGCTCTTGTTGACTCTGGAGCAACAACAAATTTCATCGACAAAAGATATGTTGAAAGAAACCACCTGGTAACAAATAAGATAGCACAACCGTATCAAGTTTTGAATGCGGATGGAACGCCAAATGTTGCAGGAGAAATAAAAGAGTATGTTCGAGCATATGTCCAAATTGGTTCACATAAAACCATACAGTATCTATATGTCACTCAGCTAGGTGACAAGGACATGATGATTGGATACTCTTATCTCTACAAACACAATCCAGAAATAGATTGGCATTCAGGGGAATGGGCGTTCACCAGGTGTTCAGAGACATGTGCATCTAGAGCCCGTAAAATACGAGTTGATGAAGCTGGAGCTGATGAGCTTCACCTCGAACCAGATTTACCATGGGAATCTTCACTGGACAATTTAGGAGAAGAGGACATGGATAATCCTTACATTAACTGGATTGACATGTACAATCCAGATGAGCAAAAACAAGCAGCAACTATTGCTGCTATGTTTGATGAAAAACATCTAGAAAAAGAATTTGTTGAGGAAGATGAGGATACCACTAAGTGGAAATCTCTTATACCACCATGGTTATATGATTATGGTGACGTCTTCTCAAAGAAAAGATCAGAGCGGATGCCAGAACGTAAACCATACGACCATCCAATTGATTTTGAGGAAGGGTCTACTCTTCCCAAACCATCAAAAATCTATCCACTGTCTTTAAAAGAAAGGAATTCTTTGGATGAATGGATTGATGAGGAACTTAAGAAAGGCTATATTAGACCATCTCAAAGTCCTATTGCTGCTCCATTCTTCTTTGTCAAGAAACATGATGGTTCCTTACGGCCAGTCATGGATTATCGTGCTCTCAATGATATTACTGTTAAGAATCGCTATCCAATCCCTCGAATATCAGACTTAATAGACTCTCTCAGTCAGGCTTCGATCTTTACAAAGATTGACTTACGCTGGGGATACAACAATGTTCGAATTCGTGAAGGGGATGAATGGAAAACAGCATTCATTACAAAGCGGGGTTTATTTGAGGCAACAGTCATGTATTTTGGATTCTCCAATGCACCAGCTACCTTTCAGGCAATGATGAATGATATTCTCGGAGACTTGATACGTAAAGGAAAAGTAATGGTGTACTTGGATGATATTCTTATATTTGGCAATGACAAAGAAGAACACAGGGAGATTGTTCGAGAAGTGCTGCAAAGACTTCGAGACAATGATCTCTATGCAAAAGCTGAAAAATGCTTTTTTGAGCAGGACAGTATAGACTACCTTGGAATGATTATTTCTAAGGGTTATGTGAAGATGGATCCAAAGAAGCTTGCTGGAGTTCTTGAGTGGCCTGTACCAACAAAAGTAAAACATGTTCAAGCATTCTTAGGCTTTGCAAATTTCTACAGAAGATTTATTAAAGATTTTGCCAAGATTGCAAGGCCACTCACCAATCTCACTAAAAAGGATCAACCTTGGCTCTGGGATGACATAGCACAGGAAGCATTTGAAGCGCTGAAAAAGGCTTTCACAACTGCTCCCATTTTAAGAATACCAGATGACACTAATCCTTTCCGACTAGGCACAGATGCCAGTGATTTTGCAGTCGGAGCTGTATTGTACCAACTGGACCCAGATGACAATCTGTGGCATCCAGTTGCCTTCTATTCCAAGTCACTCAGTATTCATGAACGTAACTATGAGATATATGACAAGGAATTGCTTGCAATTATACGAGCATTGGAAGAATATCGACATTACTTGGAAGGTCATCCAGAAAAATTTGAAATATGGTCAGATCATCAGAATTTGATTTATTTCCGGTCTGCCCAGAAGCTAACACGAAGACAAGCGAGATGGGCTCTGTATCTTACTCGCTTTGATTATTCTCTACGGCATAAGCCAGGGAAAACAATGCAGGCTGAAGACCCTCTGTCCAGGAGGCCAGATCATGAGGAGGGGGTAAACCTCGACAATCGAGATCAAATTTTACTCAAACCTGAATTTTTTGCCATTCAGGCTATTGAGGCTGCTCATGAATCGCCTATCAATGATGAACAAATCCTAAGGGAGGTCAAAGAAGCCTTGCTAACTGATGAAGTTACGAAGGATTACAAATCACTTCTGTCATCAGGACCACGTGAATTCAAGAAATCACTAGAAGAGTGGAACTATGAAAATGGTCTACTACTTTACCGTGGTAAAATATATATTCCAAAGAGCACAGATGATCATCTACGAAGACGCATAGTTCAAATGCATCATGATTTACCATCAGCAGGACATCCTGGTAGATGGAAAACCTATGAACTCGTTTCTCGAAACTATTGGTGGCCAGGGATGTCAGTCTTTGTAAAAAATTATGTCTCAGGCTGTGATACTTGTCAGCGGATGAAAAATCGCTCACAACAGCCTTTTGGACCCTTACAACCTAATCGAGTACCAAATGGACCTTGGGAAATTATTTCCATAGACCTTATTACTCAATTACCACCATCTGGAAAGCACAATGCCATATGTGTTGTGGTAGATCGCTTGACTAAGCGTGCACACTTCTTTGCAATCACAAATAATTTCACAGCCAAAGACTTAGCAAAGCTACTCTATGACAGGATATATCCACTGCATGGACTCCCATTGCAAATAATATCTGATAGAGGAACACAGTTTGCTGCTGAAGTTTTTCAAGAATGGTGCAGGCTACTTGGAATTGAATCTACTATGTCAACTGCCTATCATCCACAAACTGATGGACAAACAGAACGTGTTAACCAGATTTTGGAACAATACCTTCGGTGCTATGTTGACTATAATCTCAATGACTGGGCCGATCTTCTAAGCACAGCAGAGTTTGCATACAGCAATCAAGCACATGAAGGTACCAAGGAGAGTCCCTTCTTCCTGGAATATGGTCGACATCCTCGTGCAGGTCCTATGCTCATGAAAAATCAGGGATCCATTGATTTTAATGACATAATGCAACAAAGACTTGAAGCTCAAGAGCAAGCAAAAGCAGCTCTAAAGCTTGCAGCTGAAAGAATGAAATGGTATTATGACAAAGGAGTTCAAAACATACCTTTTAAAGTTGGAGACAAGGTTCTATTGAATCTTAAAGACTATCAAACTACAGAACGAGCTCTCCAGCCAAGATTTGAAGGTCCATTTAAAATCATCAGAAAACTATCAGATGTGACCTTTGAACTGAAACTACCTCCAAAATACCGTGGGATGCATCCTGTTTTTCATGCTAGCAAGCTTGCCACCTATACAGAATCTACCATTCCAGGACAAAAGGCTCCTACTCCTGAAACTATAATAGTTGATGGAGAGGAAGAATGGGTAGTGGAGAAAATTTTACAACACCGAGTTCAGAGAAAGAGATTGGAATATCTGGTGAGATGGAAAGGTTTTACTCGAGATCATGATACTTGGGAACCTGCTGCAAATCTCAAAAATGCACCAGAGAAAATTCAAGAATATAAAAAACAGATTGATCATTCAATTGAAAGTGTGGAACTGGACATATTCTCAACGGAGCTCGAATCAGAAGAGGGGGTAATGTCACAGATTTCTCTCTATTCTCTACCTTAATCACTTATCTTATCTCCTATCTCTATCTTATCATATTATCAGTAGTAGTTTATCATTTGATCATCTCTGTGCCATACATATTTTCATTTGTACAACCAGTGATGGGACATGCTTGCTCTGCACCATATCTACATTACAACAGGTTGTCTTATGATGTAATAAGTGAAGCATCCACAGGATGACTTCATAGATGACTTCACCATGAATCATCCACAGTCTTCACAGGATGACTTCATAGATGACTTCATGCATGACTTCACCATGAATCATAAATGACTTCATGTAGCTCCAACTATGACATGGACTATGATATCATTAGATAGTAGCTCCACTCTAGAGTAGTATAAATACTCTCATGTATCTCTGGGATCCCCCAGATTCAAGAACATCTTTTATCCTCTTGTGATCAACTTGTGCTCATACTCTGTCACTATCCCCAACCTTTGCAACTACAACTAGGTGAGTTCTAAGTTGTGATACATCCCCAGCCATGACCAAACGCATGGAACACTGAGATTGCAAAGCTCATGCGAGGAAGATGTTCCTTCAAAAAACCCCATTTCACGCAGCTACGTTCTAGCTGACACGCAATGTCGTAGAGGAGGCCAACAGTAGATGTGAAGGGGATATGGTTGAATAACTGGTCTAGAAGAGCGAGGGCATAATGCTGCCTTTCTCCGGGGGTAGTCATGTTGACAAGCCAGAGAACACGGTCATGTCGACATAATAGACCCATGAGTGCTGTTGCATCAAAGAACTGGGTACTGGCCTTCTCGCGATAGCCATCTGCTGCCGTGAAGCTTTCACTGCATGCATCCAAAACTGACTTCGGAACCTGCAGGCCATCTTCGACTTCGTCATCGGTGGTACTCCTAGCTGCTTTTGCTGTATGAGAGGGTCTTCGTTCTTCGACAATATCTTTCCAACGGTCGACACACTCCTGAGGTAAAAAAACACTCTGTGGGTGCACATGTTGTGGATCCCGAGGCTGCTTGTTATGTTTCTGATTGAAACACGCATCGAGACAAACAATGAAGCTGGTACTAATGAGCAATATTAGCCACCAGTACAGTCCATCAATAGAGAGTCATTTACCCGTATGCAAAGTCAGAGTTCCCGCCAAAACACAAAGGGCATCGAGCCCGAAGGTATTGAGATGGGTGTGTCCTAGTTGAGTCACTTTCTTTGTCGTCATGCCGAGCTCGCTTCGAAGGCCTGTCCCCTGTCAAATCTGCGTCGGTCCCCATAGCAGGCGTAGACAGTAGATGAGGTGAGGTTGTGATATCCATCAACCCCTGACGCTCTACCTCCAGATAGGAGTCTACAAATTGGGTGGTTGCCTGCTGTAGAGCATTATACCACCAAAGAGCCATTGTGAAACGACGACGGAGAGGGTCCTGAAGAAAAGTGAGTCATATTCATCAGAATCATCGCACGACTTACCTTTCCTTTCATCTGATAGCCCTGACCTTTGAGAAAGTCTTCGATTGTGCTGCTTACTGCAGTATGATTTGGAGAGATGCGAAGGAAAAGTCTCGTTACGAAGTCGAGCACTCGAATGTCAACAGCTAGTGTTGGCTCTTTAGGTGCACTGCCAAAGAGCCCACGTTCCATGAGTTGGATGGGGGCGGGACAACACTCGCATATATCTATGCTCAGCCTCTGGAGTTCTGTAGTAAAAACATCAACAGAACATATTGAGGTGTATCTTGAGAAAAAGCTCACTGTTGAACCGCAATACCACGATATCCAACTTCCTCTTTGACCCATCACACACACAGTGTCGGTGTTCCAGAGTAGTATCCTGACTGAGATTTTGAGATTCTCGGAGAAACCTCATATATGGCGCGACGAGAGTAGGCACAACCTCATTCTGCCACCGCAATGTTTGTGCCAGAGCTTTTAGTCGATGCGAGGACAAGGAAGGAGGAGCCTCGGAACTTGTGGCGCTTTCTACGTACTCTTGGTGGTGTTGAGGTTGTTGAGAAAGTTGCTCGAGGTCGACATGCGGTCGTTCCAAGAATCCAAATTGACCGACAGGTGGGGGTAAATCGCGTTGAGAAAGTACCACACCATGGGCCCCATACAGAATGGGGCGTGCTGCCCGTTTGGAAGGTGATTTGGTGTCTGGGTTGTGAGGGAAAGCATGGTAGGCAGAACGCCTTGGCGTTGAAGGACTCAAAGGCAAGTCCTGAGTGAGATAGCGGTTCGGTAAGTTCAACCGGGACATTGACAAGTTGGTGGTCTAGTTTAACGTCATTCCGGACGCTGATTTGTAATTCTCTTAAGCAAAACTGAACAAAATACGACTTTATTCAATGACACGATGAGAGCTACAAGTGCAATGGGAATACCACCAATACCATACAAGTATATGACACCTACGCTACAAGAAGATAGAGATACACGAGCATTACTTACATTGTCCAGGTGTTCTATGGTCATATTCACGACGACGTTTTTCTATGGTAGCATTGTTCCCTGCTCGTCTATCTTCTTCCGATTCCCATACTGGTACTAACCATGCACGATCCACAGTCACAGGTGCCACATCCAAGAGGACTTCCTGGTCATATCGTTCTGCTCGTCCCTTGCGTCTGGTCGTATGCACCAGCTGAATCACCCATTTGGATGCACCCGGATCTTCTTTATTGTATATCTGTCCGATACGACGCCCCATTTGACCGCTCAACTCTGGAGGGAAGATCAACACAAACAACAAGGTGCATTTACCCGGCTTCGGGGGAACAAGTTTGGATTTCTCATCTTCAAGGTTAGGCAAAAGGGTGAAGTCTGAGAGAAGTTGCTCGCGTGTGCTTTTTGAACCTCCTTGACCGACATCGCGGTAGTAGATCAGACGATTACGCATGCGGACGCGATATTCCTTCATGGAATCTGACCCGTATTGTCACAGGATACAGTAAAGCTTTTGTAAAAAACACTGATAAGTTATCGGGTACCTATTGCAAATAGTTGTGATAACCCGGAGGGGGTCCCGGAAATGGCCCCGGGGGGTGGTCATGCCTGTCACCACCTGTCACATATGGCTTATATTTACTGTTTTGGGTAATTAATAATTATCCAGATATTAAATAAGCAGTACATTTTCAAAAAAAACCCGAAAATTCATAAAAATTCATAAAAAACCTAAAATGGCCTGATTAGGTCAGATCAGGATATGTAAGCAAATGACCTCATATGATAAAAAATGATGTAGGGCCAATCTAGGTACTAAAAATAGGCCAAAAAATCACTAAAAATGCAAAAAATATTTAGGGATGGTATAGAGCCTATTGCAGGCCCAGGCACATCGAAATTACCAAAAAAGGAAAAAAATTGATCATGATCTCATCTTGTAGCAAAAAATCTGAAAAAAATCCTAAAAATAGTCAAAAAATTCAGGGGTGCCTTGTTGGCCCTGAAAATGCAAAATTAAAAAAAATACGCGACAAGTGTAAAAATTTTCATCACTCCAAATCATTCTAAATCCACTATACAGTCAGTATATATGATGTATATGCTATATTTAGCATCCTAGTACCTTTATTGGGCTAAAAATAGAACTTAATCTCATCTGATAGCAAAAAATCTGAAAAAATCATAAAAAATACTCAAAAAATTCAGGGGTGCCTTATTGGCCCTGAAAATGCAAAATAAAAAAATTTACACGACACAATTGAAAAACAATATCACTCCAAATCATACCAAATCCACTACACAGTCAGTATATATCATGTATATACTATTTATAGCACCCCTAGTACCCTCAATCAGTTATATCACTCAAGAATCATACCAAACTGAATGATTTGGGGAGTAAAGATATTGTACATGATATTTTTAGCACACCTAGTACCCTTAATGACTCAGAACAATTTATATTACTCAATATGTTCAGTACACTTAAAACTCATCAAACCTCACACATGAAAACTCATAACAGTACTTATATGTATTATACTTAACACAGTTGACAATGAAAATACTCAAAACAGTATTATCAGTCACTATACTTATCACACTTAACAGTCAAAAAGTCGGAACAATGTTACTTTATATACATAACACACTCATTGTTATACTATAACACACTTATAACAACGAGTTTTGGGCGCTTATGGGCGCTTATTTGGTGTTTTTGAGTCAAAAATCATTATAGCACACTCAATAATGTTTGTCTGGCCTCTATACTGTGTCAGGATGTTGTCTATATCATATTCTTCTAGATACAATTCAGAGAACTTGAAAATTCAACCTGTGGGGTTGGCTATATTGTGATTTTTTGAAATATAACAGTGTTTTATGTAAATGTCAATGCATATGTCCATGTAATGCAAGTATACTGATGGTGGTTCATGAGGGAATCACTCCTGCAGTCTATTAGAAGTGTCTGGACATGGTTCAGATACTCACTATGACTATTGGACTCTGTGATATACATGTACATGTTTCATGTACACTATAGATGTCTACACTTACATGTAACAATAGATGTCATATTCAATGACCCCCATTACAGATCTCTTTGCTGTATCACATAGGGTTAGCATAGAATAGGTTGTAGGATGACTCTTCTCATGACCCAGTAGCAGTTTGACTTCATAACATGGGTGTATGCATTGACATTTACATAAAACACTGTTATATCACAAAAGATCACAATATAGCCAGTTCCAAAAGCTGTAATCTTGAGTTCTCCGAGTTGTATCAAGTGTAGTATGATATAAACAACATCCTTACACAATATAGAGCCCACACAAAAATTATTGAGTGTGCTATTAATGAATTTCGACTCAAAAGCACCAAATAAGCGCCCATAAGCGCCCAAAACTCGTTGTTATAAGTGTATTATAGTATAACAATGAGTGTGTTATGTATATAAAGTAACATTGTTCCGACTTTTTGACTGTTAAGTGTGATAAGTATAGTGACTGATAATACTGTTTTGAGTATTTTCATTGTCAACTGTGTTAAGTATAATACATATAAGTACTGTTATGAGTTTTCATGTGTGAGGTTTGATGAGTTTTAAGTGTACTGAACATATTGAGTAATATAAATTGTTCTGAGTCATTAAGGGTACTAGGTGTGCTAAAAATATCATGTACAATATCTTTACTCCCCAAATCATTCAGTTTGGTATGATTCTTGAGTGATATAACTGATTGAGGGTACTAGGGGTGCTATAAATAGTATATACATGATATATACTGACTGTGTAGTGGATTTGGTATGATTTGGAGTGATATTGTTTTTCAATTGTGTCGTGTAAATTTTTTTATTTTGCATTTTCAGGGCCAATAAGGCACCCCTGAATTTTTTGAGTATTTTTTATGATTTTTTCAGATTTTTTGCTATCAGATGAGATTAAGTTCTATTTTTAGCCCAATAAAGGTACTAGGATGCTAAATATAGCATATACATCATATATACTGACTGTATAGTGGATTTAGAATGATTTGGAGTGATGAAAATTTTTACACTTGTCGCGTATTTTTTTTAATTTTGCATTTTCAGGGCCAACAAGGCACCCCTGAATTTTTTGACTATTTTTAGGATTTTTTTCAGATTTTTTGCTACAAGATGAGATCATGATCAATTTTTTCCTTTTTTGGTAATTTCGATGTGCCTGGGCCTGCAATAGGCTCTATACCATCCCTAAATATTTTTTGCATTTTTAGTGATTTTTTGGCCTATTTTTAGTACCTAGATTGGCCCTACATCATTTTTTATCATATGAGGTCATTTGCTTACATATCCTGATCTGACCTAATCAGGCCATTTTAGGTTTTTTATGAATTTTTATGAATTTTCGGGTTTTTTTTGAAAATGTACTGCTTATTTAATATCTGGATAATTATTAATTACCCAAAACAGTAAATATAAGCCATATGTGACAGGTGGTGACAGGCATGACCACCCCCCGGGGCCATTTCCGGGACCCCCTCCGGGTTATCACAACTATTTGCAATAGGTACCCGATAACTTATCAGTGTTTTTTACAAAAGCTTTACTGTATCCTGTGTCTCGCCAACTTTTCGCGGAATGAGGAGGCGGGGCACCAATAGTACCCAACAAAAGAACCGATTTGGATTGGTTTCACCCTCAGGAAACTCAAGTTTGTAGACCAGGCCAACATCGCCACTATAGAGCCGGTGTTTGGCGTTGACGCGCACCCAGGTTCCGGCTTGGACTATATCCTGTCGAGCCTGATAGCGGAGGAGGAGAAGATTGTGGTTCAAGGCTAAAGGACTGTCGTGCCAAGGAATAAGGCTGTGGATAGGCATCGATAGATGGGCTGATTCCCAGAGGGGAGGAATATTGGACATGATTGCAGTGACTGAGGTACCGTCAGGTTTGACGACAGTACGTGAGTTCTTGTGAGAAGTTGGATGAGAGATTGGCTGCCTGTTGGGATAGATAAAACCTGGTACTCGTTGCAGATATGCTGCGAGATAAACGTTGAACCTGTTCATATTGTGGACATGCAAGTAGACCTGCCCCGGGAACTGGGAATGGAACGCATTCCACAACACGTCAGGGCTCACGCATTCGTGAGCGATGTCATTCCGAATGCGGGAGATAATATCATTCTCTGAACCGCGCTCGCACCGTACCGTGTAAACCTCGAGGAGACTATACTCCGAAGCTTTTTGAACGAGCTCCTCCATGAGGCCTAGGAGTAACGGGTCTACTGTAACTTTGAGATCATCGACATCGTTACCAGGTAGTCCTAGAAGATTATCATAGTCTAGGGCAGCGATAGAGTCCATCAACAACTCATCAGCGCGAGGATTGTCCGACGTGGTGGAGGAGGTATTAATGGAAGGGGAGTTTGAAAGAGATGCGGAAGGTGGATGAGTAGGCGACGAAACGGAAGTTTCGATAGGAGGGAGGGACGACTCGTATCGTGCAAGGATCACGTCTATTCGTTTGTGGTACGTTGAATGTCCAAGATGTTGTTGCAATTGAGAGTCATCGAGCGTAGTTGCTTCCGTGAAGACACCGGGCTCGTCGTCACTCTCAAACTCTTCCTCATCGTCCTCCTCCGCCTCTACCAGTATGAATGGATTCGTTTTATGTTCCTGCCAATCCGATTGTCAGTTGGTTATTGCGATAAGTAGATTCTCGCACAAATTTCACTCTTTTTCTCGCTGTATCTCTCATCTTACATGGCTTAGGCGTCCTTAGGACCTTGATCTTTGACAGATAGCAATCTCATTCACTACTCTAACTATTTTACTGTGTACCAAGCCAGACTTACCAGGGCTGCGACCTACGATGATGGGAGTTCGAGAAAAAGAAGAGAAATTGTTCACGTGATAACGTGATTCCGGATGACTTGTCGGAAATCCGAAGTTCCGGCAAGTCATCCGGAATCACGTTATCACATGAACAATTTCTCTTCTTTTTCTCGAACTCCCATCTTCGTCAAGGCGTCTTGGATTCCCTACGACACCCGGAGCTGATTCGACACTCATCTCACAGTCCATCTATCGCTCTCATCCTTACATCTGTTCTCCCGACCTCATCCCGTACGTTTGGTCGCTGGATATGTCGTGAGGTGACGAAGACTAATATGGCTCCTCAACCCAGGGCTATATACCGAATTCAACTCTACTACAACAGCGCGGTCACTTCGTCTTCGCGTCGCGTCGGTAGGTAGTAACATCGTCACCACAGTGCGGTATGTTTTCTGTGTTTCTTTATAGTGTGAGGCTTAGCTTACTTTACATAGGGAACTTATTCGGCAACTGAATAGTAGTAGCGTAGTGTTTAGACAGAAACTCGTATGTAGTTTCACTGTCTCAGTTACACATATGATGAATGGAGACCTGAGAACATATGTTAGTAGATTATACGCGATAGAACTGTGGGAATGCGCAACTGGTAAGTAGGTTAAATAAAAGAGAGAAAATGCTGAGTTTCAACTGTTGGTCTGACATTCGACAATCATGCGTAGAACAACGCGCGCGCAAATGAAATGACAAACTCGCTCAACTCCTGGTGTCGTCCAGGTCTCTCTTTCCTCTGTAGAAGCTGTGGCTCAAAAACGGAAGAAACGAGCCAAGGTGGGTTTGTATTACAACCGTCCTACACTCGCGCTCAATTTGTGGTAGGCTGGCAAAAAAGAACAAAAGGAAACGGATAGCAAAAAGGAAGGGCCTCCGAATAAGAAAAGTCGACAGGTATGTCCCTTGCGACCTCCACATACACATCTCTAAATTTTTACGCTAGAATGAGTCTCCCTTCGACGAAGATTCTGCCAGTCGAGCTCCTGGTACTTCCACTGAAATCAACAACTCAGAACAGGTATGTTGCTCAAGTCCTCCATATTCACACTTCTGATATTTTTGGACACCAGAATGAGCATCTCATTGACGAAGACTCTGCCATACCAACTAACGACCGTGTCGGCCCACCACGTGGACACCAGAATAAGCATATCATTGATAAAGACTCTGCCATACCAACTAACGACCGTGTCGGCCCACCACGCAAGGGGAAGAAGAAGAAAATCAAGAAGACAGCTCAACCTGCCAAGGTTACGGTCCCTGACGCAGCTGTTGTCATGTCTCCCACTGGCGCTGCGCCATCTGCTTCTGCAGTCTCTCCTTCTCTTGCTCCAAATCCACCTTCGCTGTCGGCCGCACGTGCTGCTGCAGACACCTCTTCCACCGCTCCTACGAAAACCCCGCGGCCATCAGCTACACCGGTAGTTTCACCTCCTCCTCTTGGTGCGCCTTCGCCGCCTCCTGTTGGTGCGCTTGAAGAAGAAGATTCGCCGCCTCCTGTTGGTGCGCTTGAAGAAGAAGAAGAGGAGGAGAAATTACCTCCAGAACCCGTCTCTTTTCCTGACGACTGGGATGAAGATGATGGTCTGACGACGGCAATCCTTACACAGGATTATCACGCCTTGGCTAAATTTCGCAATGAGTATGTTCTGAAAGCATGCCAGACTCATGCGACAACAGTTCGAAGGATTTTGGATCGCTTCAGGTTCCATTTGATTGCCTTGGCAGTCGTTCCTGCAAATCGTGCATACAACAATACCCTTCCCTTAGACACAGATACTGCCACCTCCCATCAGATTGCCGAGTATATCAAGGAAATCGATCCTCAAGGCTTCTGGGGTGTTTATTCGTACCACATGTACCTGCTAAGGGAGCTGGCCATGAATATGATACCCGAAACTTCCCTTTGGTACCCCGCTCGTTTTGGTGAACCTCTAAAGTTATCCAATATTCGACTCAAAGAGCCTGTTGGAAGCCTTCAGCCAGTTCAACATCAGCCTTCCTTTGAACCATAATCTTCTCCGGAACGCGAACCTTCTCCGGAACGTGAACCTTCTCCGGAACGCGAACCTTCTCTGAAACGCCCACCTTCTCCGGAACACCCATCTTCCCCTGTTCAACTTGTTAGTTATGCCAGCTCTGCTCAATCACCACCTTCGGAACCCGACGAGGATGTTCTCGAGAGGGCGAGGGAAAATTCCAAGGGTAAAGCAAAAGAAGTTGTTGATGAAAACGAAGAAGAGAACGAGGACAAGGACAAGGACAAGGACAAGGACGAGGACAAGGACGAGGACAAGGACGAGGACAAGGACGAGGACAAGGACAAGGACAAGGACAAGGACAAGGACGAGGACAAGGACAAGGACAAGGACAAGGACAAGGACAAGGACAAGGACAAGGACAAGGACAAGGACAAGGACGAGCCCAAACAGCAGCGATCACTCCCCAAACCCCGCAGGTCCAACCGTTTGAGCAGATCGCGGGCCTCGACCTTTTCCGGACTGAGGGATGAAGAATACGACGATGGTCGGAACTTGTCCAAGTCAAAGGCGGAAGGGGAGGATGATGAGGATGACTCAGACAAGTACGCCAGTGAGGAGGAGGAGGAGGAGGAAGAAGAAGAGGAGGAAGAGGATTACGAGGATGAAGAAGACCCCAAAATTCCTCAACGTCGTTCTCGCGGTTCACGCAAACCAAAACCCTCCACCCTTCTTACTAAACGGACTAAACGTCGTGGTCAAGCATTGGCTCAGTCCAGACAGCCGCCTGCCAAACTGAGCAAGTCCAAAAAATCCACAGGCAAACGTCGAGTTCCTCCGGAAATGCCCCAAACTGAACCATGCTCCCGACCAAACAGTCCACCGGTCGAAGGGGCAGGGGTGCTCTTCCTCAAGCAGCGAAAGATCGATTAGATGCCATAATCGCTGAAAAGAACGCAGAAATCGAAAAGATCGCAAGGGAGTTTGGCAAGCTGGTTGAAACCTGCTTCAAGTATGTCAATGCCGAGGCAGGGCCTACGCGCGAAATGACAACGTGGAACATATGGCAGAAATGGTACAAGTACCATGGAGACCAGAAGCGTCCCAAGGAAAGTATGTATCTGCTTCTCACTCAATCTGGCTGCTCGTTCACAAATTTAAACCCTCAGTGCCAATCGGTGAATACTTGAAAATCGTCAGTAAAGCAATGGACGACTTCTTGCACGAAAGATTGTCCGACGAAGAGTTTAACGACCCCGATGCCCGGGAGCGAGCACTGCAACAGCAAATTGACTGGTATTGGGCTCACTATGATAGTTTTGTCCAACAGTCTGTTGCGAAAGGAAAGTCTGAGGGCATGGTGCGGAAGGTCATTCGGCCAATCATCAACATGGTATGTTTTTGTTTATGGAGTGCAAGGTTTTGTGTACTAACTGTCATCTAAGGCGAACCGAGTATACCAAGAGACTGGATTTCATATTGGAGGATATATCATTCACCCCGACGCTCAACCGTCAATCTGGGTATCAACTCAACCCTTACAGGAAGTCAAAGCAAGGAACGGAACTCAAATGTTGATGCAGGCGAAAGATATCGCAGCTCAGCTCGCGTAAGTGGGTTGGATTTTGAGATTTTGGTTTTACTAACCATACATCATAGTGTCGCAAACATGGTCTCACGCCAGGTTGATGCTGCCCTAGCTGCTTTGTATGGGCACTGTATAGTGACCTCAGATATTCGGGCATGCAATAGACATATCATGCCAATTATAATTGCATACGACATCAGTAAGTGGTCTCTAATTCCAATCATGCTTTGGACTTATGGGAACACCTAGATCGCATTTTGGGAAAAGAAGCCGCGGATCGTTTCAAAATTCAGATGACTAACTTCGTCGAATATGCTTGGAAAGCAAAAATCCGCATCATCAATTGGCCTGTTGGACTACCGTTCTTCGGATGTGGTATCTCGACAAGAAATGGGTTCATGGAGGGATACGAGAATATAAACCAGGTCAAGAACAAGGACCTTAAAAGGATCTGTGATCCCCGAAGGGAACATATTGAGCGAGAAATGGCAAAGGCACAGGGACAAGAGGTTGCGGACCATGATGAGGGAACATATTTTGAGGTTGTTCGATGGAGTGAAGGTAAGTTATTGCTCAAGGTCATGAAACTTATTTCTAATGCATACTTAGATGAACGGAAACTTTCTCTCAAGGATCAAGCAAAGCTTGGGACTGTATTGGATGAGAATGGTAGCATTGTTGCTGCTGTGGCTCACTCAAAGAGCTATCTTCATGCGAGGAAAGGTGGGCTGTCAGATACAGATGAGGAAGAGGAAGACAATAGCCACCATAAATCAACAACACCATCGGATCTTTGGGCATCTTCATCACCTGGCCCATCTGCTCCTCGGGCAAAGAAGCGTCCCCCTGTCACCAAGGACGTTTCTCGATCGCCTTCGCCTGGTCCATCTGCTTCTCGGGTAAAGGTAAAGAAACGTCCCCCTCCCATCAACTGAAAAACCAGGCCAACATAAGTATTCTGTACAAAGACTAGGTGATCATCTTGTTTTAGTGTAAAGCCCAGGTTAATGTTCAAAGTGAGTAACTATCCCAGTAAGGGTAATACCCAGTAAGACCAGTGAGGGTAATACCCAGTGTAGGTAATACCTAGTAAGGGTAATACCCAGTAATACCTAGTAAGGGTAATACCCAGTGCAGGTAATACCTAGTAAAGGTAATACCCAGTGCAGGTAATACCTAGTAAGGGTAATACCTAGTGCAGGTAATACCTAGTAAGGGTAATACCCACTGAAGGTAATACCCAGTAAGACCAGTGAGGGTAATACCCAGTGCAGGTAATACCCTGACTAGGCAATACCCACTGAAGGTAATACCCTGACTAGGTAATACCCTGACTAGGCAATACCCAGTGCAGGTAATACCTAATAAGGGTAATACCCAGTAAGACCACTGAGGGTAATACCCAGTGCAGGTAATACCCAGTGAAGGTAATACCCAGTGTAGTAAGGGTATTACCTAGTAAGGGTAATGCCCAGTGCAGGTAATACCCAGTGAAGGTAATACCCAGTGTAGTAAGGGTATTACCTAGTAAGGGTAATGCCCAGTGCAGGTATATATTACGGGTAATACCTGGTGGCGTAGGTCATTGGTACTACCAATACTGGTTATATAAGTGAATACTAGCAAGACTTATTCCAAGACCTTGCAAGACCCAGCTTATTTGACCACATAATAAATCATATATGATATCCCATATAGATGTGTTATAGATCTAACTAACTCAATGTATTAGCATCTGTGAGAATGAACATACTACTCATTGTAACAGTATGAATCTGCCATTGATATCAGAACACTGATTAGTATTAGTACCAGCTCATATGTTCCCGAGGAAAGGATGTGTTTGGTAATTATTAATACATGTGATGTGATGTGTGATATCCTACCAGTATGTATTATAAATCTATAAGAGTGTACTGCACAGGACAGTCTAAGTATTTATATTTAGTATCAGTAAGTATATTATTATTGTCAGGAGACTGAGTTGTAATAGTATAATAGCTGTAATATTGATGGGAAGCTTAGTGTTCATTTGATAACAATGTGTATAGAAAGTACTAGTATGGGTTCCAGTAAGTAAGTTATCGTTGTCAGGAGAAATAGTATAATAGCCAAATATTGATGGGAAGCTTACTGTTCATTTGATAATAATGTGTATAGGAAGTACTAGTATGGGTCCCTGAGGAAAGGATGTGTTGATGTCCTACCAGTATGTATTATAAATCTATAAGAGTGTACTGTACAGACAATCTGAGTATATAGTCTCAGTAAGTAAGTTAGTGTTGTCAGGAGACTGAGTCATAATAGTATAATAGCAGTAATATTGATGGGAAGCTATGTGTTCATTTAATAACAATGTATATAGGGAGGATGGTATTACCCACAGCGGTAATACCTGACAAGGACCCCTGACACTAGAGGAAGGGTATTACCCAGTTTGGGTAATACCCATTGGGTAATTGCCCGGTATTGCCCCCCTATTAGGGGAGGGTATTTGGACGGTAATCCCCCCTAAGTCGGCAGGATTTAAGGGTGCCTGAAGTGAAAGAACTCAGATACTCTAGGCTCTCTGAGACTACCTAGGAATTGGGGGGTATCTCTGGGGACTCTAGAGATGAGAATATTTTTCCTGATGTTCACTCCCAGTGCTACATCAGGAAAAATATTCTCATCTCTAGAGTCCCTAGAGATACCCCCCAATTCCTAGGTAGTCTCAGAGAGCCTAGAGTATCTGAGTTCTTTGAGGCTTCTAAAAATTCTCTGGGTGCTTTCTGGTGCTTTCTGGTGCTCTCAGGTGCTTTCAGATGCTTTCAGGATCTTTCAGGATCTTTAGGATGTTTTTTGATCTTTCCAAGTTCACAAAAATCTCTAAGCAGCCTAGGAATTGGGGGGTATCTCTGGAGACTCTAGAGATGAGAATATTTTTCCTGATGTACCCTCATCAAGTTCACAAGAGTTCCTTCGAGGTTAGAAAACCTCCTCTCGAGTGCCTGTAGGCGCTGGTCCGTCGTAGCTGCAGAGTCCCGAACCAACTCCGTTAGTTCGTGTTGACCTTGGACCATGTCAACAAACCCTTCCTTTAGGGCCTGAATATCAATCTCCAGGTTTGTTAACCTAGAGGAGCTGGTTTCCGGCCGACGAGGAAGTGGGACCTTGGCCTTCCGAGGTTTCGACTTTCGAGTGGGCGCTGCGGCGACGGCAACGGATCCGGTCCAGGTGCACTGTTGTTTATTGTCATGGCACGGCTGACAGGCGACGGTGTTTTTGCCTTTCTGAGGTACGCATGCCTCGACTCTTTCGAGCCGACGGCACCTCTCGCATGCCTCTTGTTCCTTCGGCATCTCGTCTCCACTCGGCTCGGGGTCGTCGCCGGAATCATCATCGTCATCGTCGTCCCCTCCCGGATACTCGTCGTCACTGGGATCCCCACCAGTTCCGACGTTCTGTCTTTAAGTCAGGAAATGAAGAAAAAGGAGATGGATTAGTAACTTACCACAAAAGGAATAAAAGGAAATTCTGGTACATACCTTTTGCGAGAAGGTCCCGCTTCTCCAATGGCCTCCGCCGGAGACGCCCTGGTAGAGGCATTCTACAAGAGAAGTTAGCATTAGCAGTCGGAAAGGAAGGAGTACTCACCGAGGTTCTCAAAAACCAACGAAGCCTAGCAGCTCGAAGCTGCTCCGACGACGGTCCCTGACCGGAGTCAGCGACTTTGGCTTTTTTGGCCTTGTTGGCCTTCTCCTCCTCTGCCTTCCTCTTCTTCCCCTCCTTAATCGTCCGGCGGCGTTCCGCCTCTGCTGCCTCCTCTGCCTCCCGTCGGAGACGCTCCTCCTCCGCAAGGCGTGCTGCCTCTTCTTCCTCCTTTTTCTTTTCTTTGGCTTCTTCTGCTTCTCGCCGTCGTTGATTTTCCTCCCTCCGTCGCTGGAGCTCTTGCAGTGCCGCTTCCTCCTCCTCCGCCTCTTGTCGACGGCGTTCGGCGGGTGTTTCTCGGTTCCGAGGCAAGAAAATGACCAACTCCCCCTCCCGACCGATGGCGGTGGTGGTGGTGATGGTACTAACGTTTGGTTGAGAGCGGGACATGACGTAAGAGGGAAATTTTGGCTAAGTCCCTCATTCACCTTCGGCTTTTATACTTTCGGATCGGCGCACGGACCATGCTACTTTAGGGCCAGTCGATTCGCGTTTGGATTTGAGACCACCATCAAAACGTTTTTCCAAATCGGGCACCCCGATTCCATCGTTCTAGAATCGGACCGACGGAGTCATGTGATCGGATCAACCTAGTCATCTGATCGTGGTGATGATGTCATCGGCTTTTGAGGGCTCAAGCCTAAGAGGGGGATACTGTTACGACCATAATCTTCCGAGCTCCGTCGGAGCTTCACTCGGCGATTGGACTTAGAGATTTCCTGAATCTCTCTAGTCATGCCTAGCAGTGTCCGCCTTGTCCCTCTTCCAATTCCGTTGGCGCATCGGTCTGGTCTTATACTTTGATTATGATCTTATTGTTTTATTCTCTGACAGCTCAGCTGACCTTTATATTGATTTACTTTACAATAGCTTATTGTCTTTCTCACCTCCGATGCTGTAGTACCGAGATGTGTATCGTCTTATTGTACTTTAGATTAGACTGACTATCCGTACAGTATATAAGGAGCCTGTACATACTTACATACCTCAGTTTTAATATCAACTTGGATTACCTCGTTAACGTTAACACTCACCTCTGTGCTCTCGGTGTCGTCTTGATCATTGATCATCGCCGACTCCGAACCTCCGTCGGACTTCGTACACATTGTACTCGTCCTCCTCTGCTCTCTTGGTTGAACACGGTAACGTGGCGAGGGTGTTGCTCAATAACAACACTAACGTTCAACAATCCTCTGTGTCTCTGATCGGAGCTCCGACTCCGTCGGTGGCACGGTCCTAACATTGAGTAAGCAAACAAAGACAAGCAACAAATCCTCACAACCAAAAAATCCTGTTAACCGACAAACTGTCATCTTCTTAACCATAAAGACATCTTAACCAACAAATCCTCACACAGCCTCACATCCAACAAACAACAACTAACAAAAAAGCAAGTATTGGTTAGAGCAGGTGCCAGAAAGATCTTAATTGAAGACCTGGAAAAGGAAGGAAAACCACAAAAGATGGAACAGAAATACCAAAGAAGGGAATTTTGCAGAGGTGCTTGAGGTCATGGATGGGCAATGACCATTGCAAGCAAGGTGAAATATGGCTGGAGATACTTCCAAAAAAGGACTAGTTTCTCAAAAAATTATGCAACATGATATAAGAATTGAGCAGCCTTATTAGTAATGCATGGATCATGCTCGTTCAAGTTTGAGAAATGCACTCAATCTAATTGATTGATCAATAATCAGGATGTTCTACTTTTTATCTTGCACCTGGGTTCTGTTAGGGTTGTGCCAGATAGGGTCGGAGGGTCCGGAGATTCCGGAATCAGACCTAGTAGGTCCTGAGATCGGACTTAGGAAGTACCGAGCAGGTAGAAAGGTGTACAGGACCCTATGGATGGTTGCGGGACTTGGTGCTGTTATTGACCAACACCTTCTACTTGCTGCGTGTCCCTGAGGGTAAGTGACAAATGTAAGGATCCAATAGGACCGTTGGACCGTGGGAAAGTTGGAGTTGGAGTCAGAGTTGGACTAAACAAAGAGTCAAACGGACTAGACGTGAAGGCAGAAGTTGTACTAGATAGGACTGAAACTAGTACCAGAGGTAACTAGGTTGTACCCAAGTCGATTTTGAGGTTAAGCCTACAGTACAAACTACTAAGGCTTATATACCAGTCTCGGAGTAATCAAGTTCCGAGGCTGTCAAGTAATTAACAATAACTATTGTAAAGTCATAACAAAAGAATGAATGTACTTATTGTAAAATAAAAGACAATAAGAGTGATAAGCATAAAGACAATAAGGACTGTGGCTGTGCCTCCGAATCGGATCGGAGTTATACACTAATAAACAAGCAAACATTAAGTACAAGCTCCAGAGTCGGAGCCATCAGAGCCATCAGAGCTATAAAAGCCATCGGAGGAGAAATAACAAACATAAGATGAGTGTGAGGGGATTAGGGAGGGGTCTGGATTGGAATTGGATCGGAGTCGGAAGTATGAATATAACAGGTTCTTGCCCCAGATCCCCAGCATGGCATGAGACTCCTGCCTCATCAGGAAAAATATTCTCATCTCTAGAGTCCCCAGAGATACCCCCCAATTCCTAGGCTGCTCAGAGATTTTTGTGAACTTTGAAAGATCAAAAAACATCCTAGAGATTCTGAAAGATCCTGAAAGCATCTGAAAGCACCTGAAAGCACTAGAAAGCACTAGAAAGCACCCAGAGAATTTTTAGAAGCCTCAAAGAACTCAGATACTCTAGGCTCTTTGAGACTACCTAGGAATTGGGGGGTATCTCTGGGGACTCTAGACACCTGCAGGGATTCAGTATATAGCAATCATAAAAGGTCAAGTAATATATTTAATTTTACAACATATTTTACAATTGATTTTTCTCCAGTAATTGAGTATATACTTCCACTGTAAAATGGTTGGCCAAAGGGAGGATATTACCTTGTCTAGTTAAACAGTAGAATTTATGGAAATAGCCTAGATATTGCAGAACATAAATTATTGCAATAACCAAGGATGAATATGAACTTTTACAACCTATATTACATGTGGTGCTACACATCCAACAAACCCTTTATGTATTCATCAGTTCAAATCAAGAAAAAGCCTCTGGCCTCAAAGTAACTTCAAGTTAACTCAGGTATAAGCTTATACTCAGGTTACTCAGGTTACTCAAGACAACTTCAGTAAATTGAGATAATTTGAGAGAACTTGAAGCATTTGCCTCTACTCAAGTTAGCCTGGTAAGATTCAGTTTGCTTGAAATAGCACAAAGTATAATATGTACTTATAGTGAGACAATGATATTTATGGTAGGGTGCAAGTGAGTACATCTACAAGTTCCATTACTTGATGAAAGCTAAATGAGTATGTTTGCAAGCTATATTTGAAGGCCTCAAAATGCCTCAAGGATAGATAAATAGAAATAAAACAAAATTTGCAGAAACTTTGTGAAGTATTAGCTATGAATCAATGGTGAGCAGTCAGTGATGGTAAGATCAAGATCTTTTGATGAAGTATAAATACATATTTTGTAGGCCTCATTTGAGGATTTAAAAATGCCTCCAGAACACTTAGGCTTAGTCCTAGAGAAAATCTTGTGCAGATTTTTTCACCCGAGATTTATTCAAATTACTATATACAGTAAGCAAGGCATGTGACCCAATGGCATTCATCATTTGTCAATGAAATGCTGTGTAAAGCCACCTTGACAGCTTCAGCACTAGCACAAGAAATATAGAGTACACCAGTCTGTGAGCATCTACATATACAATACTCCTAGATCAGCCTCAAGAGGTGCTAGAAAATAGTAGTAGCTATACTGATCACTGCTCCTTCCGCAGGATAGCTATGCACACCTTGTTCTGACCTTAGTACTTACTGTGACATATTTGGTCACAGTTTTGTGCAATGTTGGGCCTACTTTGACTCAAAGGGCTCAAATGCAGCTTCATGAATATTTAGAATGCTATTATATAGAGCAAGACCTAGTTATATGGATGCAGAGCTTGAGGACAACATTCCGAACAGTTTTGGCAGCATCACTGAAATGCAAATCACACGGCATTTCATTGATAAATCACGGATGCCATTAGGTCACATGCCAGTCTACTGTATATAGTAATTTGGATAAATCTTGGGCAAAAAAAATCTGCGCAAGATTTTCTCTAGGACTAAGCCTTAGAATCAGATCAAAATATAACAAGATATCTAAAAAATAAGGTGCTCATTATAGATAATAATAAACAAGCAATAATTAAATAGCGGGATCCTCTGATGAAGTGCCAATGAATATGTTTAAAAACTTTATTCAAGAGCTTCAGGATGCTCCCAAGATACCCAGAATTGAATGAAAACAAGACAAAATTTATAGAAAAGTGAAGTGCTAACTGCAATCAATAAGTATAATAAGGATTTTTTATGAAATACAAAGAACTACATTTGAAAGCTTTATTTGAGAGTTTTAAAACACCCCCAGAATGTTTAATATTGAATGAGATTTAAACAAAGTATCTATAAAATAGGTGCTTGCTATTAAAATATATAAACAGGCAATAATGACATGATGATATTAGCTGATGGAATGCAAGTAAATAAAATGAATAGCTCTCTTTCAGGGCTTCAAGATGCACCTAGGATCTCTCATAATGAATAAGATGAAGACAAGATATGTGTCGAGAAATATCTGGTGAACCCCTACCCTCAGTGTTCATACTCACTTACACTATACAGACGTTTGACCTTATCCGAAAGATGTCCGATACTTACTGGTTAAGTTTACCCCCGTTCACCTACCGTTGGTCTTACCGTTGGACTCTACCGTTTCAGTAAATTTTCTCCATACATGTTTCATATACTTATCGTTTCATTCGATTACTTATCTTCCTAGAATCTTCGTCGACCCCCCTCAGTCGTTAACACTTCTTCATGTTCGCCTGAGGTGGGTTCTTTACCTATCATATTGACCGAGACCGATACTTATTTATATATTACAGTACCAACTCGTACTTATCGTACTCGTTTGCAACAGGTACTGTATATCCAAATCCAGTCGTTAACACTTCTTCGTGTTCGCCTGAGTACCAACTCGTACTTATCATACTTGTTTGCAACAGGTTATGGGCCCCGCGCTTTAAACACTGCACACCCGAACACGAACTTTTAGTATATTATCCGAACGACTCAAAAGATACATTGCTCTTACCTAGCCATCGCCTACGCCATGTCTGTCCCTAGCAATTACACGACTATCCAAATGCTTCCCGAAGATCAAAAATTCAACGGCGAGAACTATGCATCGTTTAAAGCGATCATCCTCCCTACCGGCCGATTGAAAGGACTTCACCTATACTGGGAAGGGAAGATTAACATACCCAAAAATCAGCCCTTGAAACCGACGGAATCGACTACCTCTACTAGCGAATCCAAGTCATCGACCCCTGCTACCGCGATCAATGACCCCTCGCCAACGCTACTCGAATATGAACTTCGAGAGTCTGTAGCGTACCTCACGCTCTGGAATAATATCCGAAACCCAGATGGGTTAGGTATCCCTCACGGACTCTCTTCGAGCGAACTTTGGTCTCACCTAGAGACTGAATTTCAGAAAGTTACGGCGATCGCGAGACAGAGGAAAGAAGACAACTTACGCGCGTGTCGATATGTCGAAGGAATGAAGATTGCCGGTGAAGGCGGCTATGCTGAAAAGATGCGACTTCTCTTGAAAGAAGCCAACGATTGTGGATCCAATATCACTCCAACCCAATTCAACACCATTTTCCTAGACTCGTTTCCGAGAACCCCTACGTGGTTAGTCCCTACTGGGAATTTGATGGGGGAACCGAGTTTCTCTGTCATTGTGTCGAGACTTGAAGAGTTCTTCCTACATGCCGGAGGAGGATCCAAATCCATGGCAGTATCCGTTACTCCAGGCGATCGAGTATCCGCCTTACAAACAGAGGTAGAACAGTTAAAGGCCATGCTTGCCCAGAATCGACCCAGAGGACCTGCGAACCCTGATCTAATCTGCTCCAATCCTAATTGCAAAGGGAGAGGACACATGATCGAAAATTGCTGGAAACTCGGAGGGGGTAAGCAAGGTCAATACCCGAAGTGGTGGAAGGGGAAGAGAGATGTACCCGTCGCCAATCTCGTCGCTAACCAAGTCACTACGAACGTGTCGAATGACGGGCAGAACCCAATCGGGAACGTATACGCTCTGTCAGCGACTACCCTGAAGACCATATCCGAACCCTTTTCCCTTCCGAAAGGAGAAGCCCGTACATTCGCAGATTCCGGAGCGACTGCTCACTTCTTTCACGACAAATCTGTGTTTCGAAATTATGTCGATAGGAGGGGATCAGTAGGCAATTCGTCTAAGAAGGGAGTTAGCTTTGAAATTCTCGGCCAAGGGGATGTAGACGTACAAGTCGTTCACAAGAACACGGCGCATATCCTCACTTTCCATAACGCTTTACATGCTCCATCTATCGCATCCAACTTAATCTCAATCAGCGTACTCGATAACCTAGGATGGAGCGTCGAAACTAAAGGCGGGAGGATGATATTCAAGGAACCAGGAGGGCACGAAGTTTTTGCAGGAAGGCTCTGTGATGGCCTATATCTGGTTGAAGGGTCCTTTGCTGGGAATTTCCCGGTAGCCTTTACAGCATGTTCACTCCAGCGACCGGGAGACAAGAATTTGTGGCATCGCAGATTCGGCCATGCTGGAATCACTCGTATCAACAACACTGTTAATCTTGTGACAGGGATGGAGTTCAAAGTCGGCGAAATTTGAAAGTGCGAGGACTGTACCATTGCGAACCATAAGCGACGCGCTTTCGACGGGGAACAAAAACCCGAAGAACACCCCCTTGAACGAGTCTATGTCGACATTTTTGGGCCCACCAGAGTAACATCCACAGGCGGGAACTCATATGCAATGGTTCTCGTCAATGGCGGTACGTCCAAGAAGACCTCGTACTTCTCCAACAACCGTACAGCCGAGATGACGCTAAATTTCCTGGATGATTACAAAATGAAAGCCGAACGTCAGACAGGGTATAAGCTGAAAATAGTTCGAACTGACAACGCACCCGAATTCCGTAGTCATCTATGGTCGGCCTGGTTCCAGAAACATGGGATTATACACGAGTTCACTGCTGCCTATTCCTCTGCATCAAACGGGGTGGCCAAACGCGCGATTGGGGTGTTGACCGAGTCTACCCGGGCGATGATGACAGACTCTAAACTTGGATCACGATGGTGGTGCGAAGCGTGGGCAGCTGCGACGTACTTGAGCAATCTCCTCCCATCCTCTAGACATCCCGGCACAATCCCCGAAGAGAATTGGACAAAGAAAACCCAGGACGTCGGTCATCTTCGAGTGTGGGGCTGTATGTGCTATGTGAAAATCCCAACTGAGAAGGGTGTCGGAAAGATAGAGGACCAGTCAGTCAAGTGTCACTTCGTGGGGTACGACGCTCCTGGTATTTACCGTTGCAAGGTGGTAGGATCTGACGAAGTGCTGAGGTCAAGAGATGTAATCTTTGAAGAGGGTGAAGGACACTGGACGTCCGAAGTTGAGGGGGAGACAGGAGAAGACGAAGATATGGATCTCAGTTTCCTCGAAGTGCCAACTTTGGAGTCCAGCGTAGGCGATATCGAAGTCGACAGTCAAAATCAACAACCTGACAGCGCCAACGACGTTGACGTTGACCCGGACCGGTCCGAAAATCCCATCCCCAATCAAATTCCTCGTCAGAATCAGACTACCCGCTCTCGTCGCAACGATCTACCTCCTGCTGAACCCATCAGACGATCCACTCGTGCCAGAACAACGACTCGAGCAATGCAGGAGTCTAAGGCGTACATGGAGGAAGAAACTCGAGCCCGAGAACTTGGCAAAGATTGGGCCAGAGACGACAACCAGCTCATACCTATTTTCCCTGACGACAATGACGACGAGATAACAGCTCTAATTGCCCAAAACGAACCACTTGCCAAAGAACCTGACAATAAATGGGTACCGCTAACGTATACTGAAGCGATCACTCGACTTGACCTGTGGGGACCAGCGTTAGACAAAGAAATTGGACGCCTCGATGACCGAAAAGCCTTTACTCCAGTCCCTCGCGAAGACTGGATGAAACTCATCGGGACAAGACTAGTCTTTGATGTCGTCACAAACAAAGATGGGAAAGTGGTGAAAAGAAGAGTCCGCCTCATTGCTCAAGGACACACTCAGAAGAAGGGGGTCCACTACTTCGAATTGTTTTCTCTGACCGCGCAATATGAATCTGTTCGCCTCGTTATCGCACTGGCGGCCTTCTATGGATTAGAACTATGGGCGGGAGACTTTGCGGCAGCCTATCTCAATGCCAAACCCCAGACAACCAACTACCTACGAATTCCTGATGGATACGAGACTCACTACGGGCTTCGAGATGGACGCGAGACAGTTCTTAGGCAAGAAATAAACTTATACGGAACCAAAGATGCTGGGAACAACTGGTACAAACTTCTCGACCAAACATACCGCGACCTTGGACACCAGTTGATTTCCTCTGACCCATGTGTTCGATTCCGGGCTACCGAAGATGGTGAAACGATCACTTCAACATACACCGATGATGTGATGGGAGCGTCCTCGACTAAAGCCGATGGAGAGAGAGTCCAAGAAGAATTAGGAAAACAGTTCGAGTTTAGAAAGGATGGAAAACCAGATACTTGTTTAGGGATCGGACTCGAGTATCACGACAACGGCAACATCTCCATTCACCAACACTCACTCATCACCAATACTCTAGAACGATTCGGGATGCTCGAGTGCGCCCCCAAGTTCACCCCTCTATCACCAGGGCTCGATCTTTCCAACAGTCAACCTTCACCTATCTCTCCCGAAGATGCCCAGTTCATGGTTGACAAAGATTACATGAGCCTTCTTGGATGCTTGAACCACCTCGCTCAAGGTACCCGACCTGATATCGCATTTGCCGTCACTCTCCTTCAAAGATTCTCATCTGACGCTCGACCCATTCACTGGAACGCCGCAACTCACATCCTGGCATACCTCAAATCGACTCTCAGCTACAAGATTACCTACCAGTATCACCGCAACATCCAATCTGACAACGAGCCCTTAAAGCTCATCGGATATGCCGATGCCTCCCACGCTGATATTCAAGAGGAACATGGTGCACCCACCAGAAAGTCTACAATGGGGTACGTCTTTCTTGTCGGAGGAGGAGCCGTTTCGTGGAGTTCCAAGAAACAAAGTGTCGTAGCTCTTTCCACTACCGAGGCCGAGTATTTATCCATGGTACATGCGGGAAAGCAAGCAGTATGGATGGCTAACTTTCTACGAGGAGTCAACCGACAACTCGATGGCATACCTGAAATCTGGATCGACAACCTCAGCGCTCTAGCCCTTACTCAGACCACGACTCATCATGCCCGAACCAAACACTTTGACGTCAATTGGGCGTGGATTCGAGATGTCGTCCGAGAGAAAGAACTCGAATACAAATATGTCCCTTCGGCTCTAAACCTCGCTGACATCTTCACGAAGTCTCTTCCTCGAGTGGCCGTCTTGAACATTGTTAGAGGATTGGGGCTTACGGAGTAGGGTTTCAGGGGGAGTGTTGAGAAATATCTGGTGAACCCCTACCCTCAGTGTTCATACTCACTTACACTATACAGACGTTTGACCTTATCCGAAAGATGTCCGATACTTACTGGTTAAGTTTACCCCCGTTCACCTACCGTTGGTCTTACCGTTGGACTCTACCGTTTCAGTAAATTTTCTCCATACATGTTTCATATACTTATCGTTTCATTCGATTACTTATCTTCCTAGAATCTTCGTCGACCCCCCTCAGTCGTTAACACTTCTTCGTGTTCGCCTGAGGTGGGTTCTTTACCTATCATATTGACCGAGACCGATACTTATTTATATATTACAGTACCAACTCGTACTTATCGTACTCGTTTGCAACAGGTACTGTATATCCAAATCCAGTCGTTAACACTTCTTCGTGTTCGCCTGAGTACCAACTCGTACTTATCGTACTCGTTTGCAACAATATGCAGAAAAGCAATAACATAGTGATAAATCATGTGCAGGTCATGTGAACCAACTTTTTTGTTGCTTCTGGCATTGCTGTTTCCTTTTATATCTACAAGCAACATTTTTGTTTTGCTCACTGGCAACCTCTTGAGTTTCCTCAAAACTCAAATTGTTATCAATAGATATGTCAAACTGAGATATCTTACACTCAATATAGGTGTCCTTTTGAAATAATTAGCTAATTTTTCATGCTTTTTTCTTACTAAAAGTTATATGGTCAGCAAGCTTATGTTATTTTCTGGGCGTCGAAATACTTGCCAGAAACAAAGTCACATGATAGTTGAAGTTATGTTTTGTTGATTTGGTTGACGCTTCTTGTCTTTATACTTTCACTATCCTCACTTTCACTCTTTCTTACTTTTTTTCAGAAGCTCAACAATTGTTACTGGATGCTCAGGCTGTTCAGTAAGTGTTTATTCAACTGCTTAGCTCATTTTTATAACAAATATTAATACTCAAGGCATTCTCTCACAATGTAGCAGTCTATCTTATTCAAGTATCAGGAGGAAGGCATATAGGTTCCCAGATGAGTTCTTATTCAAATCTCTTCATGCTAAGCTCAATTTAAAGCTGTTACATAGTGTTAACTGGTCCCCAGATTGTATCTCCACTGCTCAAGGCATTCTCCCATAATGTGGCAGTCTATTTTATTCAGATACCAGGAGGAAGGTGTATAGGTTTCCAGGTGAGTTTTTATCTAAATCCCTTCATGCTGAGCTCATTTTGGAGCTGCTATAGGGTGTTATCCACTCCCTGCATTGTATCCCCACTGCTTCAAGTACTCTCTGACAACCTAGCAATTTATCTTACTTAAGTACTAGGAGGAAGACATACAGGTCTCCAGGTGAGTTCTTGTTCAATTTCCTTTGTGCTGAGCTCATTTTGGAGCTATTGTAGGGTACTAGCTACCTCCCAGATTACATCTCTACTGCTCAAGATGCACACTATTTTACTTAGGTACTGGGAGGAAGGTGTACAGGTTTCCAGGTGAATTCTTATTCAATTATATTCATGCTGTGCTTATCCCGAAGCTACTGCAGGGCATTCACTTTTTCTTATACTGCTTGAGTCTTTAATGTTACTTCTCCAGTCACTATAGCTATGTATTTCTGTCATAGATTTAAGAAATAAAATGTCCTTATGTGCTTATACCAATATCTTCATGATGTCCTGAGTTTACTTGGTGAACTTGATATAAACTCAAGTTGCTTTGAAAGAAACTCAGGTGGTTCAAGTTAATTCAGATAAACTTCAGGTTAACTTGAGGATAGGAAAAATCTGAACCTTGACTCAAGCCACTCAAGTGGATAGGTTGACTTGACTGCCTTAAGGCAACCTAGTATGCCACTAGGGTTGACTCATTCTGACTCAAGGCTATGGGGTATTTTCCTGATAAGTTGAATCAATGCATAGAAATTCAATTCATAAATACAGTACTCTATATATCACATTGAGCTATATAATTTGTACAGTTGAAAAAGTAACAAAACACAATGCAGAAAAACTGCTGCTGAAAAATATATCCATTTTGCAATGGTGTGTTGTTTGCTTTTCAGTTGGATTTCTGATGGTTCCTTTGTAATTGGGTCCCAGGTAATTCGTAGTCCTGACTGTTTGGAAACATTTTCAAAAAAAGTCTCAATAAGCTTGGCTGTATCTTTTGATATATTTTCAATACATTGGCTATGCTTCAGCCAATATTCAGTTGCATACTGTCCAAATGTGAGATAATTCATACGTCTGCTATAATGTGGACCTTGCCAGACAAATGTATAGTCATCTTGTTGTATAAGATGAATAAGACATATCTGGACTATAATATTGTGTCCCAGTTGTGAACTGAAATTGAATAATTGACTTATATCAAAATCACTATTGCCTTCCATCAAAAATTCCCTTGCAGTAGCATGTGTAAGTTGAACAATATGATTTTCATCAACAGTGACCAATCTGTTATCAATGATTCCTTCTAATCCAATTAGCAGTCTAGTATCATTGTCAATTGCCTTTGATTCTAAGTCAGTTGAGAGAATCACTCCAACCTGCTCATAGGAGAGAGGCTCCAAAGAATGTAAAAGCCATAAAAGAAGATGGTGTAGATCTTCAGAATTTTTGTTCTCTTTACATCTCTGAAGAGCTTGAATATATGATTCAGTTACATTTGAAGGTAGTTGAGTCAGTGTTTTGTGTATTTGTCTTGGATTAGCACATCCTTTCAATGTCTTCACTTGAAGAGCAATGTAAAGAAAGCTGTAGTAACATTGTGAGATGTCAGTGATTTAATGAACAAAATTCAGAACTTACTTTCCATCTGATTTTTTCATTAATTCATCCTTCACTTCAGCAGCCAAGTCTGTCCTTATGCAGGATATCTCCCTATTCAGGAATGTAGCAATATCTCTATTAACCTTTTCATTATTTTTTAAAAAAATTGTAGGATATTTGCACCACTCAGGTTGCAAATTGCGGCTTGAAATTATGATCCTGGCTAAATTCAAGCTGACTGTTTTGACAAAAAAGTTCCAGGCTTTATCAACCTCCTTGCATTCATCTAGAGCATCAATTATTAAATACAATTGATGCTCTTTTCCTAAATCTTGTAAAATGAGTGTGAGAGTATTCATCAGTTCAGCTTCTGTAGGTCTGGAATAAGAGAGCCCATGTGCAGCACATTCATGTAAACGTTTTAATTCAGAATGAATTATTCCATTTGATACACCCAGTTGTGAGATCAAAGATAATAACAATCCTTGGAAACTTGATTTGACTTGAGAGTTATCACGGATGTCAAAGTAGTGATAATAAAACATTGAGTCTTCTTTCCTGAGATGTTCAATAATACTAGTGCTGAAATGACAGAAAGTCAGTATAATTTGAACTAACCTGTGATGAACAATAATTTAACTCTAAAAAAAACCTACACTAAGAATGTTTTGCCTGATCCAGCTGCAATGCAACAATAACTTATGAGTATTCTGTTTAGGTTTAATCTTCTGCAAATGAATTACCTTGGCCTTGAATCCACAAGATACTTCCTTCCTTCTTCCAACTGAGGTACTCAGAATCTACTAAAATCCATTGGCCTGTTCCAAGTGCTTTTTGGTTTAAAGCAATGGCAAAATTGTCAGAGATATCTGGAGCAGCAAGCCATTTTTGAAGTTTCTTTTCTTCATCAGTTGCAAAATCTGGATGTTGTCATGTCACTAGTCAGCATGGTGCAGTTTCATATTTCACTTACAGTAGTATCGATTTATATCTCTTCCTGCTGCATTGACTTCTCCTCCTGTGACTATTGTATATTGTGCATTGCTGAATATACTACTACCTCAGCATGAGGTCTCAGTATGTACATGAACAGAAGTCAATCTTATGAATCTTACCTTTTTGTGAACGGGTGAGTATTGCCGCAAATAATATTGGGTATGATTTTAATCTATAATCACAAAGAGCATAAAATAATAGAAATCTTACCTTTGATATTCCATTGTATGACTAATCAATATGAAATGAAGCTCGCTTGGATGGGAGAAAGCAGGAAAATGTGTGAATTGAGGAGTCCTTATATACGTTTCTTTCAAAATCACATGGACTGGCAACATACTTGTTCAATTTTTTTCCCCAGAGAATTCCCTATCAAACATTGTATAACCATTGAAACTTGACACCTCATGCCCTCATTCCATACTACTACCTGTCATTTTTACTGTCTATCAAAGGCATGCGGCATATACATTGCCATCTATCATGACCCCATGATGGCAAAAAAGTCAGGTGCATACATAGACTTGAGATCAAGCCGAATCCAATTACCCATTAGACCACGGAGCCTGTTCACCAATATGGTCAATTATTTAATATACATCTATACCCCACCCTAGAAAACCCTCTCAATTTCAGCATGCTCCTTTGAGTATGAACCGGAACTAACCTTGCTATATAAGGTCATTCCAATGGCAGGGAATATTTTTTCAATCCCTTGATGTCCTCGAGAGCCCTTCCATGAAACTGGTGGAAGGAAGCCTTCAGGTTGAAATTCAGGTGCCAACTGGAAGGATTGGGATCTTTTCAATAGCTTGATGATAAAGAATGAAGCCTATCAGGAAAAATGTACTGAGCCCTCAGCCACTCAAAGCTGCTCTCAGGCCCCCTAGAGCCTTTCAAGGCTTTGGAGCCCCCAAAGCCTGCAAAGATACCCCCCAAATCCTAGGCACTCTCAGCCACCTGAAAGTCTTGAGGTATTCTTTGGGGTGCTTTGAGGTGCTTTGAGGATCTTTGAGGATCTTTGAGGGTCTTTGAGGATCTTTGAGGTGCTTTGGAATGCTTTCAAAAGTAAATAATATGCATAAAAATCAATTGATTCCTCTTATTTCTATTTTACATTACATTCTATTTTATTTTATTTCATATTCTAGTATTATGTAATTTCTAATCATATTATATAATTACAAGGTTTTGTAATGTACTGTTTAAATTACCAAATTATATAAAGAATCTAATCTATGAATGTTATATATAAAATCCTTCATTGAGACATGTTAACATATACAACATGTAGACATGTAGTTAATACTGCTATAGATGTGTTTTGACCATGTGACAAACTTTTTGATTGTACATGGTTCACGGTGGCAGGCCAAATATATCATTGAAACAAGATCTTGTCAAAGTTGTCAATTGGAATTTTTGATGCATGTATCTTCTAGATTAAGAAAGTTCTGCAATGTACTTATGTAATTTCCTATTTGGGTGATGTTTTCTTTACTTAATTTGATATTAAAAGTTGCTAAAAAGCTCTGCAAAGACTCTCAAAGATCCTCAAAGACCCTCAAAGCACTTCAAAGCAGTTTAGTGACCTGGGTTACCTGGGCAACCTAGGCCATTAAGGCACTTTCAGAGTCTCTAGGAATTAGCCATTTCTTGAGGTGCTCTCAGATCAAAGTATATTCCTTTGAGGTTGCCTAAGAAATGCCCATTTTCCTCAGTGCTTTCTAGCTCTCCTAAGCATGTAGGCCCCCTAGAGAGCCTCAAAGATACTCACAGTTACCTAGGCCTAGAGTGTTTTTCCTGATGCAGTATAGAGCCCAGACAAACATTAGCATCAGGAAAAATATTCTCATCTCTAGAGTCCCCAGAGATACCCCCCAATTCCTAGGTAGTCTCAGAGCACCTAGAGTATCTGAGTTCTTTGAGGCGTCTAAACATCAGGAAAAATACTCTAGGCCTAGGCAACTATGAGTATCTTTGAGGCTCTCTAGAGGGCCTACATGCTTAGGAGAGCTAGAAAGCACTGAGGAAAATGGGCATTTCTTAGGCAACCTCAAAGGAATATACTTTGATCTGAGAGCATCTCAAGAAATGGCTAATTCCTAGAGACTCTGAAAGTGCCTTAATGGCCTAGGTTGCCCAGGTAACCCAGGTCACTAAACTGCTTTGAAGTGCTTTGAGGATCTTTGAGGATCTTTGAGGGTCTTTGAGGATCTTTGAGAGTCTTTGCAGAGCTTTTTAGCAACTTTTAATATCAAGTTAAATGAAGAAAACATCACTCAAATAGGAAATTACATAAGTGCATTGCAGAACTTGCTTAATCTAGAAGATACATGCATCAAAAACTGCCATTGACAACTTTGACAATATCTTGTTTCAATGATATATCTGGGCTGCCACCGTGAACCATGTACAATCAAAAAGTTCATCAGGAAAAATATTCTCATCTTTAGAGTCCCCAGAGATACCCCCCAATTCCTAGGCTGCTCAGAGATTTTTGTGAGCTTTGAAAGATCAAAAAACATCCTAGAGATCCTGAAAGATCCTGAAAGCATCTGAAAGCACCAGAAAGCACCAGAAAGCACCCAGAGAATTTTTAGAAGCCTCAAAGAACTCAGATCCTCTAGGCTCTCTGAGACTACCTAGAAATTGGGGGGTATCTCTGGGGACTCTAGAGATGAGAATATTTTTCCTGATGTTTGTCACATGGTCCAAACTTATATATAGCTATAGTAACTACATATCTACATGTTGTATATGTTATCATATCTCAATGAAGGACTTTATATATGAGATTTGTAGATTAGATTCTCTATATAATTTGATAATTAACCAGTACATTACAAATTCTTGTAATTATATAAGTCTTATGTAATATAATATAAATAGAAATTACATAATTCAAGAAAATGAAATAGAATGTAATGTAAAATAGAAATAAGAGGAATCAATTAATTTTTATTCATATTTTTTGCCTTTGAAAGCATCTCAAAGCACCTCAAAGACACTCAAAGATCCTCAAAGACACTCAAAGACATCCAAAGATCCTCAAAGACACTCAAAGATTCTCAAAGCATCTCAAAGCACCTCAAAGAATACCCCAGAACTTTCAAGTGGCTGAGAGTGCCTAGAATTTGGGGGGTATCTTTGCATGCTTTGGGGGCTCCAAAGCCTTGAAAGGCTCTAGGGGGCCTGAAAGCAGCTTTTAGTGGCTGAGAGCCCAGTACATTTTTCCTGATGAAAAATTCTCTGAGTGCTTTCAGGTGCTTTCAGATGCTTTCAGATGCTTTCAGATGCTTTCAGGATCTTTCAGGATCTCTAGGATGTTTTTTGATCTTTAAAAGCTCACAAAAATCTCTGGGCAGCCTAGGAATTGGGAGGTATCTCTGGGGACTCTAGAGATGAAAACATTTTTCCTGATGTATTGAGTGTGCTATAATGATTTTCGACTCAAAAACACCAAATAAGCGCCCATAAGCGCCCAAAACTTGTTGTTATAAGTGTGTTATAGTATAACAATGAGTGTGTTATGTATATAAAGTAACATTGTTCCGACTTTTTGACTGTTAAGTGTGTTAAGTATAGTGACTGACAACACTGTTTTAAGTATTTTCATTGTCAACTGTGTTAAGTATAATACATATAAGTACTGTTATGAGTTTTAGTGTGTTAGGTGTGATAAGTGCTAAGTGTACTGAACATATTGAGTAATATAAATTGTTCTAAGTTATCAAGGATACTAGGTGTGCTAAAAATATCATGTACAATATATTTACTCCCCAAATCATTCAGTTTGGTATGATTCTTGAGTGATACATCAGGAAAAATATTTTCATCTCTAGAGTCCCCAGAGATACCCCCCAATTCCTAAGCTGCTGAGAGATTTTTGTGAACTTTGAAAGATCAAAAAACATCCTAGAGATCCTAAAAGATCCTGAGAGCATCTGAAAGCACCAGAAAGTACCGGAAAGTACTGGAAAGCACCCAGAGAATTTTTAGAAGCCTCAAAGAACTCAGATACTCTAGGCTCTCTGAGACTACCTAGGAATTGGGGGGTATCTCTGGAGACTCTAGAGATGAGAATATTTTTCCTGATGTATAAGTGATTGAGGGTACTAGGGGTGCTATAAATAGTATATACATGATATATACTGACTGTGTAGTGGATTTGGTATGATTTGGAGTGATGTTGTTTTTCAATTGTGTCGTGTAAATTTTTTTATTTTGCATTTTCAGGGCCAATAAGGCACTTCTGAATTTTTTGAGTATTTTTTATGATTTTTTCAGATTTTTTGCTATCAGATGAGATCAAGTTCTATTTTTAGCCCAATAAAGGTACTAGGATGCTAAATATAGCATATATACTGACTGTATAGTGGATTTAGAATGATTTGGAGTGATGAAAATTTTTACACTTGTCGCATATTTTTTTTTTTAATTTTGCATTTTCAGGGCCAACAACGCACCCCTGAATTTTTTGACTATTTTTAGGACTTTTTTCAGATTTTTTGCTACAAGATGAGATCATGATAAATTTTTACCTTTTTTGGTAATTTTGATGTGCCTGGGCCTGCAATAGGCTCTATGCCATCCCTAAATATTTTTTGCATTTTTAGTGATTTTTTGGCCTATTTTTAGTACCTAGATTGGCCCTACATCATTTTTTATCATATGAGGTCATTTGCTTACATATCCTGATCTGACCTAATTAGGCCATTTTAGGTTTTGTATAAATTTTTATGAATTTTTGGGTTTTTTTGAAAATGTACTGCTTATTTAATATCTGGATGATTATTAATTACCCAAAACAGTAAATATAAGCCATATGTGACAGGTAGTGACAGGCATGCCCACCCCCGGAGCTATTTCCGGGACCCCCTCCGGGTTATCACAACTATTTGCAATAGGTACCCGATAACTTATCAGTGTTTTTTTACAAAAGCTTTACTGTATCCTGTGAGCCTCTGCCTCAGTCTTGAAATGATTTGAAGGAATAACCATATGCAAAATAGACAGGTGATCAACACCGATATCGAAACCACTTGCGATGCCTTCCAGAACATCGCCAAACTGGTCGAGGACACCAGCCTCTCCCAGGACCCTCACCCACTCCTCTGCTTTCAGACGAGTGGTGATTGGGAAATCTGCACTAAGCGTGTGTTTGTGAGGTATGCTGCGGCGAACCGCAGATACCACACCAGTGCTCTCCCTTATGACAGGGCTTGAAGTCACAGCCCCTGGTGCCATTCCAGGAGAAGCACACCCACTTCCCGGCAGAGTCCCTGTAGATACCGTCGCTGTCCCTCTTGAGGTAATCTGAGGCCGCGGCCTGGTGTCGCCGACTATCGTGGTCCGGCTGGCCACAAATGATGCACCGAAAGGATCGGCTGCCCCCTCCGCCTGCACCATGGTGATCCGCAAAACCCCTCCCTTGCTTGGGACCATGGTGCGACGAAGATGCGTGACCCCCACCACCGCCGAAATGTGAGGAAAATCCCTGGCCCAGTGGGCCGCTGCGACCACCAGAGAACTTCTCAAACTTCTCCCTGGCAAACAGGCGCTCCTTCTCCTTCTCCCTCTTGTCCTCACGCTCCCGCCACTCGCGGTAGATGCTCTCGAAGGTCTCCTTGTCCATGGAGTCGATACAGATATTGTCCATGGAGTGAGCCCTCCACCACCTGATCTTGTGGTCCACATAGTAGAAGATTGGCGTGATCTCCTTCAAAAACCTATCACACTCCTCCATCATGGTGAACAGGTTGTGGATCATGTCGGCGGACGCCTGAGCCACCTTCGACCCCACATGCTTCTCGCCAGGTGGAATCAAAAATTCTTTCACCACCCGAGGGAAGTTACACTTGATCTGATACCAGTCAGACTCAGTGAGATCATCGAGTGGAATGTCGCGAAGTCGTCGATGGTGCACCTGCACCTGACCATTTTCCCCCATCCGCAACATTGAGAGATCTCCGGAGGCTCCCCCAGCAAGCAATGGATTGAAACAACGGGCAAAATGGCCCAAGGGAATAGGCTCTGACCAGCCCTCTGACAGAACCTTCGACACGACCGGATTCACAGAGGTTAGCATCCCAGCAGGATCCGCAGCGAGAAACTTCGCTGTCCTAGGGTCCAGGAAGGCATAGGAATGAGCACGACCCCCACTGGCAGCAACACGATCAACCTCCATGGGTTCCACCGACCTGGAACGTCTCCAGGTGTGGCTGTCGTAACGCACCGCAGAGCAACCGCCATCCTCCATGCTCACCACCCGACGAGGGGAGGGAGCTGCAAGCCCATGAGAGCGAACTACCTTCCCATGCACTGGGGAGACCTCCGACTGAAGGTGTTCCTGCCTGCTCTGAGAACGGCTAGCTGAGCGAAACACCTCGACCCCAGTGTCAGCCTCAGAGGTAAAGACCAGCTGTGGTCTCGCCGCAGCACAAGGAGGATCACCAGCAGCAGGTACAGCCGCTCGCGAAGGGCGGAGCTCAATAGGAGGCCCCAGTGGTGACGGTGAAGGGATGCAGATGCGGAACTCTCCATCGATCCCGCCCCACTCAGAAGCATCAGAGTCATCACCTGTTCCTGCAAAAGAACAAGAAGCATGGTGAGAACCACATCCATAACGGCACGACATAAACAAGGTGAGGACAGACACCCTACTGCCAAACAACAGTGGCGGTACTACATGCAGCGACACGGGTACCAGATGACCCACCCGACACTCCAAGAGGCACTACTACCCCAGAGCCACGCACTGGCGCAAAATTGGAACAAAAAGGCAACACCAATGTCACCCGCACGGACTCCAACCAATGCGACAACCTCCCACCCCAGGCAGCCACCATCCTGAGGGGGCACACATGCACAACAACGAAATTGACTGCTCACCATCAGATGCAGGCGAACCGGGAGAACCAAACCTGCCAGCAGCGCCCCCTCCCTCTGACCCAAATCCCGCGTGGGGTTGAGCAGAGTGGGGAGCACTCCCAGAAGGTGCACCCATGCCAGCCGGACGAGGCTGATCACGGTTGGTGCCCAGATCCACCCCAAACAAGTCATGGTCAGTTGGAAAAGCGTCCATATCCCACTCATGAGGAGAGGAACCATGTTGAGCTGAAGAGATGCTCTGACGAAGGCGAGCCTGTTGCCTTGCGGCGGCCAGCTGAAGCTGTAAGAACTTCACAAAGTAGACTGAGAAGTCTCCATATATGCTTTGCAAAGTAACAGGAGTGGCTTTCCAAGCTTAAAAAACTCTTCGGGGCAGCCCAGTAGGGCTCCGGGGGGTACCCGGCTATTTATTATATTTATTAATATTTAATAGTTCTTTTATTATTTAATAAATATATTATAATAAATCTACTTCACAAAGTGACTATGTTTATGGCAATTATGAAATCAGGTAAATTAGGTTACATCATTACGTCATCACCTTCCTTTTTCAGTTCTTGCCTTTTTGAATAAAAAATGTATAATATGACATCATTGATCTTCAAATGCTAAAAATCACAGGGAGCCAAAAATAGCTGCAGTGATGTCCTGGTTACCTCAGGCACATCAAAATTGCCTAAAAAGGAAATTTGTCTAAAAATGGAACTTGATCTCATCAGGTAGCAAAAAATCTGAAACAATCATTCAAAATACTCAAAAAAATCAGGGTTGCTTTGTTGGCCCTGAAAATGCAAAATTAAAAAAAATACGCAACAAGTGTCAAAAATTTTATTACTTCAAATGATACCACAACCATCAGACATTATGTATAGATGATTTATATGCTATTTTTAGCACACCTAGTGCCCTCAAACACTCAGTTAGCCTAAATCATTCAATATATTTACTATACTCAATGTTTATTACACTTAACACAGTTAACAAGAAAAAACCTTGTAACAGTAACATGTGTGTTATGCTTAACACATTTAACAATGAAGAAGCCTTGGAACAGTTTTCATGTATGTTATACTCAACACACTTAACATACTTAACAATGAAAAACCTTGAAACAGTGTTCATGTGTGTTATACTTAACACACTTGACTCAATATACTGAATAATGAAAAGAAAAACCTGGAATGGTGCTCATGTGTATTATACTCAGTAACACACTTGACAGTGAAAAAAACTCAGATCAGTGATACTGCATGTTATACTCAAAAGACTTCATCAATGAATATAACACACCCAACAATCAAAACCTTGGAGTAGTGTTCTCACTCATTATACTTTTACACTCAACACACTTCATCAGTAAGTATAACACACCTTTAACGGGACATTGTTATACTATAACACACTTATAACAACAAGTTTTGGGCGCTTATTTGGTGTTTTTGAGTCGAAATTCATTAATACCACACTCAATAATTTTTGTGGTGGCTTTATATTGTGTCAGGATGTTGTCTATATCATATTCCTCTAGTTACAATTCAGAGAACTCGAAAATTCAACTTGTGGAGGTAGCTATATTGCAATCTTTTGTGATATAACAGTGTTCAATTATATAAATGTCACTACATATGTCCATGTAATGCAAGTCTACTGATGCTGGGACATGAGAAAAGCACTCCTACAGTTTACTGGCAGTGTCTGTACATGGTTCAGATAGCAATCATAGAGGTTGGACTGTGTGATATACATATACATGTTTCATGTACACCATAGATGTCTACACTTACATGTAACAACAGATGTCATATTCAATGACCCTCATTACAGATCTCTTAGCTGTATCACATAGAGTTAGCATATAATAGGTTGTAGGATGACTCTTTTCATGACCCAGTAGCAGTTGAACTTCATAACATGGGTGTATGCATTGACATTTATATAAAACACTGTTATATTACAAAAGATCATAGTATAGCTAGCCCCCCAGGTTGAATTTTCAAGTTCTCCAAATTGTATCTAAAGAATTATGATATAGACAACCTCCTGACACAATATAGAGCTACCATAAAAATCATTGAGTGTGGTATTAATGAATTTCGACTCAAAACCACCAAATAAGCGCCCATAAGCGCCCAAAACTCGTTGTTATAAGTGTGTTATAGTATAACAATGTCCCGTTAAAGGTGTGTTATACTTACTGATGAAGTGTGTTGAGTGTAAAAGTATAATGAGTGAGAACACTACTCCAAGGTTTTGATTGTTAAGTGTGTTATATTCATTGATGAAGTCTGTTGAGTATGACATGCAGTAACACTGATCTGAGTTTTTTTCATTGTTAAGTGTGTTAAGTATAATACACATGAGCACCATTCCAGGTTTTTCTTTTCATTATTCAGTATATTGAGTCAAGTGTGTTAAGTATAACACACATGAACACTGTTTCAAGGTTTTTCATTGTTAAGTGTGTTAAGTGTGTTGAGTATAACATACATGAACACTGTTCCAAGGCTTCTTCATTGTTAAATGTGTTAAGCATAACACACACATGTTACTGTTACAAGGTTTTTTCTTGTTAACTGTGTTAAGTTTAATAAACATTGAGTATAGTAAATATATTGAATGATTTAGGCTATCTGAGTGTTTGAGGGCACTAGGTGTGCTAAAAATAGCACATAGATCATCTATACATAATGCCTGATGGTTGTGGTATCATTTGAAGTAATAAAAATTTTGACACTTGTCACGTATTTTTTTTAATTTTGCATTTTCAGGACCAACAAAGCAACCCTGATTTTTTGAGTATTTTTAATGATTTTTTCAGATTTTTTGCTACCTGATGAAATCAAGTTCTATTTTTAGACAAATTTCCTTTTTAGGCAATTTTGATGTGCCTGAGGTAATCAGGACATCACTGCAGCTATTTTTGTTTCCCTGTGATTTTTAGCATTTGAAGATCAATGATGTCATATTATACATTTTTTATTCAAAAAGGCAAGAACTGAAAAAGGAAGGTGATGACGTAATGATGTAACCCTAATTTACCTGATTTCATAATTGCTGTAAACATAGTCACTTTGCGAAGTGCAGCACAGCTTTGCAAAGTAGATTTATTATAATATATCTATTAAATAATAAAAGAACTATTAAATATCAATAAATAGCCGGGTACCTCCCGGAGCCCTAATGGGCTGCCCGGAAGAGTTTTTTAAGCTTGGAAAGCCACTCCTGTTACTTTGCAAAGCATATATGGAGACTTCTCAGCCTACTTTGTGAAGTTCTTACAGCTACAGCTGCCACGCTGAGGATGCGATTTTTTGGCCAGAGCACAAAGATAGCGTAATTGAGCTCAAATTAACAATTATATGAATCTAAATATGTGCGAACAATGGCTGCGAGCGATGGTGAGAGGACAAAGTATGAGTTTGAGCTAAATATTGTACATACCTGCGAGCGATGGTAAGAGGACAAAGTATCTCGGCCATGCTGCAGGAAACTATATATATATGTATGAAGACAAAGGGAAAGAGTATGAAAGACTGAGTACATGAGGCCGGGCTCGTCGATGCGTCATAGACCCTGGACATAAACCAATGTCCAACCCAACTATAGCGGACTCTGGAATTTAATAATTAGTGGTGTCACTTCTGTGAAATGGTATGATCATACTTAAATGATGATGGTCTGATCTTCTTTTATTATTTCATGACCTGATTCTTTAAATATAAAATACCCAGTGGCCTCATCTAATTATAATGGCCTCATTCAACCATTATGGGCACATTTAATTATTGTGGCCTTATTTGATTATAATGGCACCATTTGATTATTGTGGCCTCATCTTTTATTTATTATACACAGTATATAAAAGCCGTGAGATACCTACCTGTACCTCAGACTAGTTATTTTGTTACCTTCACCTATCTGATTCTGTGCATCAGGAAATTCACACCTGTCTCTAGAGACTCCAGGGACACCCCCCAAATCCTGAGCACCCTGAGAGTACTAAAAGTGCTTTAGAGTCTCTGGGCAACTTTGGATATCTCTGAGGATCTCTGAGAGTACCACAATTTCTCTGAGAGAGCTGAAAGAGATAAAATCTCTCTAGGATTTGGGGGGTGTCCCTGGAGTCTCCAGAGATAGGGTGAATTTGCTGATGTGTCAACTCCTGTGACTGCACTTGTTGGTCTCTCTTGTCTGAAGTCTATCCCAGCAAGCATATACTCTTGATTACATTGACTGATGTCCAATCCAGCAAGACCATATATATTGGGCCAATTCATTGACTGACATCCAACCTAGCTTTGTGATTGCTGTTTCATCAGGAAAATCACTTTGGCATTTTTGTCTCTCAAAGTCTTTAAAGATACCCTTCCCCCCAATTTATAAAGAATTAAAAACTACTCTCAGAATCCTTAGAGTCTTTTAATGCTTTAAACTGCTTTGAAGAGCTTTAGAAATCTTTGAGAGTCTTTGAAAATTTTTGAATTTCTTTAAAATTCTTTAGAGTCTCTGAAACTTCTATTATTTCTTTATATAGAGGGGGGTGTCTTTAGAGTCTTTGAAAGATCACAAAGAAAAAGTGGTTTTCCTGATGTTGTTCACTGTCTGAGGTCCAACCCAGCTGTGCAACAATTGTGATTACCTGTCTGATGTCCATTCCAGACAACGTAGCCACACCTTTTTAATACTTTGTTGATGTAATATTCCAGCAAAGGTCTGTGTGTTAGATTTATAGATTTCTAGAAGCCATTCTTGGTGATAACCCCAGGATAATCTACTTCCTGGTGATTCAGTTTTAGATCCGTGATCAGTGTTGCAACCAACACCTTACAGAATTCCTACTCATACAACAACAAACGCTTTAGCTTCATGGGGACGGTGCCCACTACTTACTGGTTAAGTTGACTTCCATTCACAGGCTACTGTTGGACTTACTGTTGGTTGATACTGTTTCATGAAATTTTCTTCATACAAGTTTCATACTTTTTGTTTCAACTGAATATTTATTTACCTAGAATTCTTTGCCGACTCCCCTCAGTCATTACACTATATCGTGTTCACCTGAGGTGAGTTGCCATACATTTTATACTTACTTTGAACGATACTTATTTATGTTTGAACAGTACCTACTCGTACTTATTGTACCTGTTTCTAACAGGTACTGTACATCCCAATGAACAATTGTTACACTATATTGTGTTTGCCTGAGTACTTACTTGTACTTATCGTACTTGTTTCTAACATATACTCTCCTCACTGAGCATTGATATCTGTGCCATGCTTTATGAGAACTTCAACTATAATTCTATGACCTGAGTATGCTGTAGCTTGAAAGGCTAAGCTACACTCTCTTCCCTGAGCATTAATATCTACATCATACTTTATAAGAATATCAACAATATCTCTATTACCCAAATATGCTGCAGCTTGAAGGGCTGAGCCATACTTTCCTCCCTGAGGATTAATATCTGCACCATGTGCTAAGAGAATTTCAACAATACCTGTGTGACCCCAAACTGCTGCAGTTGAAGGGCTGAACCATACTCTCCTTCCTGAGCATTAATATCTGCACCATGCTTTAAGAGAGTCTCAATTATGTTTATATCACCCCTCCATGCTGCAGCTTGCAGGGCTGAGCCATACTCTCCTCCCTGAGCATTGATATTTGCACCATGCTCCAAGAGAGATTCAACAATGTCTGTATGACCCCCATATGATGCAACTTGAAGAGCTGAGCCATACTTTCCTCCCTGTGCATTGATATTTACACCATGCTTTAATAGAGTCTCAACAATGTCTGTATAACCCCCATTTGCTGCAGCTTGCAGGGCTGAGCCATACTCTCCTCCCTGAGCATTAATATCTGCATCATACATTATAAGAATTTTAAAAATATCTCTATTACCCCCATATGCTGCAGCTTGAAGGGCTGAACCATACGCGCCTCCCTGAGCATTAATATCTGCACCATGCTTTAAGAGAGTCTCAACAATGTCTGTATGACCCCCATATGCTGCAGCTTGCAGGGCTGAGCCATACTCTCCTCCGTGAGCATTAATATCTGCATCATACTTTAGAAGAATTTCAACAATATCTCTATTACCCCGATATGCTGCAGCTTGAAGGGCTGAGCCATACTTTCCTCCCTGAGCATTGATATCTGCACCATGCTTTATGAGAATTTCACCAATATCTCTATTACCCCCATATGCTGCAGCTTGAAGGGCTGAGCCATACTTTCCTTTCTGAGCCATACTTTCCTTTCTGAGCATTGATATTTACACCATGCTTTAAGAGAGTCTCAACAATGTCTGAATGACCCCCATATGCTGCAGCTTGCAGGGCTGAGCCATCTACTCCTCCCTGAGCATTAATATCTGCATCATGCTTTATGAGAATTTCAACAATATCTTTATTACCCAAAGATGCTGCAGCTTGAAGGGCTGAGCCATACTTTCCTCCCTGCGCATTGATATTTACACCATGCTTCAATAGAGTCTCAACAATGTCTGGATAACCCCCATTTGCTGCAGCTTGAAGGGCTGAGCCATGCTCTCCTCCCTGAGCATTAATATCTGCACCATGTGCTAAGAGAATTTCAACAATACCTGTGTGACCCCAATTTGCTGCAGTTTGAAGTGCCGAGCCATACTCTCCTCCATGAGCATTAAGATCTGCACCATGTGCTAAGAGAATTTTAACATTGTTTAAAAGACCCTCAAATGATGCAACTTGTAGGGCTGAGCCATGAATTCCTCCCTGAGCATTGATATTTGCACCATGCTTTAAGAGAGTCTCAATTATGTTTATATCACTCCCCCATGCTGCAGCTTGCAGGGCTGAGCCATACTTTCCTCCTTGAGCATTGATATCTGCACCATGCTTTAAGAGAGTCTCAACAATGTTTGTATGACCTCCATATGCTGCAGCTTGCAGGGCTGAGCCATACTTTCCTCCCTGAGCATTACTATCTGCACCATGTGCTAAGAGAATTTTAACATCTTTTGTACGACCCCCATATGATGCAACTTGAAGGGCTGAGCCATATGTTCCTCCCTGAGCATTGATATTTGCACCATGCTTTAAGAGAGTCTCGACAATGTCTGTATGATGCCCATATGCTGCAGCTTGCAACGCTGAGCCATACTCTCCTCCCTGAGCATTGATATCTGCATCATACTTTATAAGAATTTTAAAAATATCTCTATTACCCATATATGCTGCAGCTTGAAGGGCAGAGCTATACACTCCTCCCTGAGCATTGATATCTGCACAATGCTTTATGAGAATTTCAACAATATCTCTATTACCCACACATGCTGCAGCTTGAAGGGCTGAGCCATACTTTCCTCCCTGTGCATTGATATTTACACCATGCTCTAAGAGAGTCTCAACAATGTCTGTATGACCCCCATATGCTGCAGCTTGCAGGGCTGAGCCATACTCTCCTCCCTGAGCATTGATATCTGCACAATGCTTTATGAGAATTTCAACAATATCTCTATTACCCAAATATGCTCCAGCTTGAAGGGCTGAGCTATACTTTCCTCCCTGAGTATTGATATTGGCACCATGCCTTAAGAGAGTCTCAATTATGTTCATATCACTCCCCCATGCTGCAGCTTGCAGGGCTGAGCCATACTTTCCTCCCTGAGCATTGATATCTGCACCATGGTTTAGAAGAATCTCAACAATGTCTGTATGACCTCCATATGCTGCAACTTGCAGGGCTGAGCCATACTCTCCTCCCTGAGCATTGATATCTGCATCATGCTTTAAGAGAATCTCAACAATATCTGTATGACCTCCATATGCTGCAACTTGCAGGGCTGAGCCATACTCTCCTCCCTGAGCATTGATATCTGCATCATGCTTTAAAAGAATCTCAACAATATCTGTATGACCTCCATATGCTGCAACTTGCAGGGCTGAGCCATACTCTCCTCCCTGAGCATTGATATCTGCATCATGCTTTATAAGAATTTCAACAATATCTCTATTACCCCCATATGCTGCAGCTTGAAGGGCTGAGCCATACTTTCCTCCCTGAGCATTAATATCTGCACAATGATTTATGAGAATTTCAACAATATCTCTATTACCCCCATATGCTGCAGCTTGAAGGGCTGAGCCATACTCTCCTCCCTGAGCATTAATATCTGCACAATGATTTATGAGAATTTCAACAATATCTCTATTACCCCCATATGCTGCAGCTTGAAGGGCTGAGCCATACTCTCCTCCCTGAGCATTAATATCTGCACCATACTTTATAAGAATTTCAACAATATCTGCTTTCCCCCTATGTGCTGCAGCTTGAAGGGCTGAGCCATATTTTCCTCCCTTAGCATTAACATTTGCACCATGCTTTATGAGCATTTCAACAATATCTATTTCACTCCCATATGCTGCAACTTGAAGCGCTGTGCCATCTTGTCCTCCATGAACATTAACATCTGCGCCATATTCTATGAACACTTCTATAACATCCTTGAAATTCTTTGATGCTGCTAGTTGAATTGCATGTCCCGATGCTGTCTCTATGCTAATATCATCTATTATATATTTTTTGAGAAATATTTGACATTTTTTAATTAATTTTATCATATCACATACCTGAATCAAAAAAAGCCTTGAGCTTCAATTTTACATCACTGTGAGATTTTGGACTATCTAAACTTCCTCTGTTGAATAATTTTCTTGCACTTTTATGCAATCCAAAAAATGCAATAGTATTCAATATATTGTGGTCTTTGAAAATTCTAATCACTCCAATGTAATTTTTCTGCCAGTTTAGAAATGCATTATTCCTTAGAAAGGTCTCTGTGACTTTCATGGTATACTCACATGAAATTTCTGCTCTTTCATTATATTGGCTATGTTCTGCCCAATATTGGATTGCATATTGCTCAAATGTAGTAATATCACTTATATAGTCATAATATCTTGGTATCCATATCTGGTGGTAAACACCTTGTTGTTGAACATTGTGTTGTAGAAGATAAATGATACACATCTGTGCTATAATATTGTGAGCCAAGTGTGCATTGATTTCAATCAACTCTCCTGTATTATTGTGGTTCTCAAGTAGATATTCTTTCACAGATGCATGTGCAAGTTGGACAACTTGATCTTGATCAATAGTGACCAATGTAGTACTAATAATCTTTTCTAACCCACCCAACATTTCTGCATCACAATCAACTTCTGATGCTTTTAGATCAAATGAACAAATAATTGCAATTTGTTCCAGAGGCAGAGGTTGAAAAGAATATAAAAGCCATAAGAGAATATGGTGTGTTTCTTGAGCGTAATTATTCTTTATACTTTTCTCAATAGCTTCAGCATATGTTTGCTGCAAATTTGAAGGTAACAAAGCTGATTTCTTTTTGACCATTGCTGTAGTTGCACAATCTCCTAATGTTTGAAGTTGACAATCAATATAGCGAAATCTGTTGTCTTTAGCTTTATGTACCAAAAGTAATATATAAATTATCCAACTTACCCTCCATCTGCTTTTTCCATCAATATTGCTTTTATCTCATCTTTCAGGGTTGCATGATTTATAATCTCAAATACAAATTGCAATTGGTTTTCCACATAGGTTGCAATATCTTCATCTACCTTCTCATTGCTACTCATAAAAACTGTCCAGCAGTTCTTCCATTCAAAATGATGATGTTTACGGCTTGAAATCATAATCTTTACAGAAAATGATTGATGCAATAGAGCAAGAAAATTTAAGACCAAGAATTCATCTTTAGAAACACATTCATCCAAAGCATCAATTATGATGTAAATTTGATGCTGCTTCTGGGTCAAATCCTGTGTAATTATTTTCAAAGTATCTGCTATTGCAGAATTGGTAGGCTTGGAATGAAAAAGCCCATGCTTTAATGATTCATGCAGTATCTTCAATGCAGGATGTATTCTATTATCTTGAGCTCCCATTTGCAGAAGGAGTGATAATAAGAATCCTTGGTAACTTGTATTGGCTCCAGTATTGTCACGAGCATCAAAGTAATGACAAACAATCAAGCTTGAGAATTCCATTTCTCTCAGTTCATTAATTATACCTGTCCTAAAATTTCAACCTATCAGTGAAATCTGAAGCAACTAGAGAATTATTGAACTTGCATCAAGACAGTTTTGCCTGATCCAGCTACAATGCAATAATGAATAATCTGGTCATGAATGATGAAAATAATTATGTATTACCTTTGCCTTGAATCCACAGAATGCCTGCATTTTCCTTCCACTCCAAGTAAGTTGGATCTTCAAAGATCCATTGGCCTGTTCCATCAACTCTTTTATTAAAGGCTGTAGTGAAGTGAATGGAATAATCTGGAGCTGCAAGCCACTCTTCTGCAAGCCACTCTTTCAATTTGCTCTCTTCATCATTTGAGAGATCTAGATATTAAGCCATTATTATTGAATAGTAACAACCCTCATAATATTCTACTCACTATAATAATTGGTGTTGATATCTTTTCCTGATACATTGATTGTTGAATCACTGATGTTGATATCATGTGCATTATTGAATGTATTCATTCTTGCAAATAAATTAAGTATCCCTCCAAACAGTAGTTTACCTGAGGGATCTCACCTTATGTACTATGTAGCTGTCACTGTCAGTGCAAATATACAATAATAAACATCAACATCACATAATAACTATTCATTTACCTTGTTTTGGTAATCCCTTGTAAGGCAATATAGTGATGGGCAAAGGCTGAACTATGTTAAAGCAGCAGTCCTTATATATGAGTTCCCCAAGTTATGCTGTGCCCATTCAATAGAATACAACCCGTCATATCTTGTGACACTGGTATAAGTAATTCATATCTGAATATTATTGTAAGTAAGGCTGACCAGTGACACAGTCTGTCACCCTTTGAGTTGACATCATACCAAAAGTTTTAAGTGTCCACTGATGAAGGAGAAAGTTTGATAACAAAAAGTATAAAACTAGAAATTTTTTTTTGACTCATTGAAAGGATAGATACTGCACAAAAACAATTACAGGACACAACAGAGTAATAACAATGCAGCCATTAAGCCAAGAGAAGGATGAGTAAGTAGTTTGAAGATGAAAACTTCATGTACTGAGTACTACAGAATTAATTGGACTTAGAGCACATCAGGAAAAATCTATCTAGGCCCAGGTTGCCTAGAGACACCCCCAAAATCCCAGGCAGTTCAAAGTCTTTGAAATGATTTTAAGTCAACCTTATGTCTCCAGGCTTACCTGAGTTGCTTTGAAAATCTTTGAAAATCTTTGAGAATCTCTGGGAAGCCTGGGCAGCCTGAGCTTTTGGGGGGTGTCTCTAGGCTCTTTGGGCTGAAGGTATTTTTCCTGATGCAAGAGCCTTGGCACTGCATACAAGTCAAGTGAAAGAAATAATGGAGAAAATTGATGAGAAAAAAAGAAAGGATACACTCAGATATGAGAAAATGCATGCACATACCATCAAAAATTTTGACTTTAAACCAGGAGAATTGGTTTTAATCAGGAATTCACAAGTAGAAAATTCCTTGAATGCCAAAATGTTACCTAGATGGATGGGACCTTGCATAGTAATCAGAAGAACTGAAGGAGGGGCATATATGATAGCAGAAATGGATGGTGCTGTTTTTCAAAATAAAATTTCACCATTTAGAGTTAGACCCTATAATGCCAGACATAGAGTTAGATTGCCTCTGCCTTTACCTACTCTAACAGGAATATCTATGAAAAGTCTTGAGAGAATTGCCAATGGACCAGATCCTGAAGAGAAGGAACCTGTGGATATGGAGCATGAGGACATAGCAGAAAGTATGGAGATTGAGTATGAAAATGATGACTCTATCACAGAGCCCATCATCAGAGGAGAGAATCTGTACATGATGACATGAAAGTATACATCCTTCAGCTTTTCAAGAAATACTTGAACTGAGGACAGTTCAAATTAAGTAAGGGGGGATGATATGCCTAAAAATAATCTGTACATAAAATTCTCGGAATTTTAGAATTCTAAATTATGCAGAAAGGATTAATTATTTTGACAAGAATACAAAGTAGAATAGAATTATGACAGATATTATGGGACTGTTCTAGGCCAGTGGAGCAATATAAGACCCTGAGATCTGTATCACAGCCTACATATATATAAAGGCCCCAACATCTGGAAAGGGCCCAAGCTTTCTTCCCCCCCACTTTTGTAGTGAGTGTTGATCCTACACTAGTGAGAGAGATTGCTTCTGTCTGTATAGAAGAGAAGAGGTGTTCCGAAACTTGTATATAACTCAGAAGAAAAGAAAAGAAGTAAAGTTATTCAAAGACAAAGTTTAGTAAAGTTATTATAAGTCAGATTCAGGACTCAGCAGTAGAGAGATAGCACAGCAGTAGAGAAATAGCAAGCCCAAGTTTGATAGAACTTGTGACAGAAAAACTATTACCCCTACTCTTCTAGGCAAAGAGTTAGAGACTGGATAATTTAGTACATAATGCCGCGGTGTGAGTACCGGATACACTGTTGTTCAGTTGTTTGGTCCTCACACTGATATTTTACATCTATCACAACTTAGAACTCACCTAGTTGTAGTTGCAAAGGTTGGGGATAGTGACAGAGTATGAGCACAAGTTGATCACAAGAGGATAAAAGATGTTCTTGAATCTGGGGGATACCCAGGAATACAGAGGGGTATTTATACTACTCTGGAACAGTGGGTAATCTAATATCCATGTAGCTAGGTAACTTAATATCAGTGTATCTAAGTGACCTGATATTACTGTAGCCAGGTAACCTGATATTACTGTAGTCAGGTACCCTGATGTTACTGTAGCCAAGTAACCTGATATTACTGTGTGATTGTACATATGAGAAGATGATGGCACAGAGATGCTTAGCTAATAAACTACTACTGATAATCAAATGATAAAATAGGAAAAAGATAAGATAAATGATCAAGGATAGGAGTATAAGGAAATCTGTGACATTACCCCCTCTTCAGATTCGAGCTCTGTTGAGAAGAGATCCAGTTCCATACTTTGAGCTGCATTATTATTTTCTTTTTTATATTCTTTGATTTTTTCTGGTGCATTTTTTAGATTTGCAACAGGTTCCCAGGTGTCATCCTCTCTAGTGAAACCTTTCCATCTAACCAGATATTGTAACTTCTTTCCCCGAATTCGGTGTTGTAAGATTTTCTCCACTATCCATTCTTCCTTTCCATTGACTATAATAGTCTCAGGAGTAGGTGGTTTTTGTCCTGGAATAGTAGATTCCATATAGGTGGCAAGTTTGCTAGCATGAAAGACTGGATGTATACTGCGATATTTTGGAAGTAATTTCAATTCAAAAGTTACATCAGATAATTTTCTGACAATTTTGAATGGTCCTTCATATCTTGGTTGTAAAGCACGTTCTGTAGTTTGATAGTCTTTAAGATTCAACAGAACTTTGTCTCCAACTTTGAATGGTATATTTTGAACTCCTTTATCATAATACCATTTCATCCGTTCAGCTGCCAACTTGAGTGCAGATTTTGCCTGCTCTTGTGCTTCAAATCTTTGTTGCATTATGTCATTGAAGTCAATGGACCCATGGTTTTTAATAAGAATAGGACCTGCACAAGGATGTCGACCATATTCCAAAAAGAATGGACTCTCCTTAGTGCCTTCATGTGCTTGATTGCTGTATGCAAACTCTGCTGTGCCTAATAGGTTGGCCCAGTTATTGAGGTTATAATCAACATAGCACCGAAGATATTGTTCCAAAATCTGGTTGACACGTTCTGTTTGTCCATCTGTTTGTGGATGATAGGCAGTTGACATAGAGGATTCTATTCCGAGTAGTCTACACCATTCTTGAAACACTTCAGCTGCAAACTGTGTTCCTCTATCAGATATGATTTGCAATGGTAATCCATGCAGAGGATAGATTCTGTCATAGAGTAACCTTGCTAAGTCTTTAGCTGTAAAGTTGTTTGTAATTGCAAAGAAGTGTGCTCGCTTGGTAAGACGGTCTACCACAACACAGATAGCATTGTATTCTCCAGATGGTGGTAACTGGGTGATAAGATCTATGGAAATGATCTCCCAAGGTCCATTCGGTACTTTATTTGGTTGTAAGGGTCCAAAGGGCTGTTGTGAGCGATTTTTCATCTGCTGACAAGTGTCACAGCCTGAAACATAGTTTTTAACAAAGACTGACATCCCTGGCCACCAATAGTTTCGGGATACGAGTTCATAGGTTTTCCATCTCCCAGGATGTCCTGCTGATGGTAAATCATGATGCATCTGGACTATTCGTCTTCGTAAATGATTGTCCGTGCTCTTTGGTATATATATTTTGCTACGATAGAGTAGTAACCCATTTTCGTAGTTCCACTCTTCAAGTGATTTCTCGAATTCTCGTGGTCCTGATGACAGAAGTGATTTGTAATCCTTTGTAACTTCATCAGTTAGCAAGGCTTCCTTGACCTCCCTTAGGATTTGTTCATCATTGATAGGCGATTCATGAGCAGTCTCAATAGCCTGAATGGCAAAAAATTCAGGTTTTAATAAAATCTGATCTCGATTGTCGAGGTGTACCCCCTCCTCATAATCTGGCCTCCTGGACAGAGGGTCTTCAGCCTGCATTGTTTTTCCTGGCTTATGCCGTAGAGAATAATCAAAGCGAGTAAGATACAAAGCCCATCTCGCTTGCCTTCGTGTTAGCTTCTGGGCAGACCGGAAATAAGTCAAATTCTGATGATCTGACCATATTTCAAATTTTTCTGGATGACCTTCCAAGTAATGTCGATATTCTTCCAATGCTCGTATAATTGCAAGCAATTCCTTGTCATATATCTCATAGTTACGTTCATGAACACTGAGTGACTTGGAATAGAAGGCAACTGGATGCCACAGATTGTTATCTGGGTCCAGTTGATACAATACAGCTCTGACTGCAAAATCACTAGCATCTGTGCCTAGTCGGAAAGGATTAGTGTCATCCGGTATTCTTAAAATAGGAGCAGTTGTGAAAGCCTTTTTCAGCGCTTCAAATGCTTCCTGTGCTATGTCATCCCAGAGCCAAGGTTGATCCTTTTTAGTGAGATTGGTGAGTGGCCTTGCAATTTTGGCAAAATCTTTAATAAATCTTCTGTAGAAATTTGCAAAGCCCAAGAATGCTTGAACATGTTTTACTTTTGTTGGTACAGGCCACTCAAGAACTCCAGCAAGCTTCTTTGGATCCATCTTCACATAACCCTTAGAAATAATCATTCCAAGGTAGTCTATACTGTTCTGCTCGAAAAAGCATTTTTCAGCTTTTGCATAGAGATCATTGTCTCGAAGTCTTTGCAGCACTTCTTGAACAATTTCCCTGTGTTCCTCTTTGTCATTGCCAAATATAAGGATATCATCCAAGTACACCATTACTTTTCCTTTACGTATCAAGTCTCCGAGAATATCATTCATCATTGCCTGAAAGGTAGCTGGTGCATTGGAGAATCCAAAATACATGACTGTTGCTTCAAATAAACCCCGCTTTGTAATGAATGCTGTTTTCCATTCATCCCCTTCACGAATTCGAACATTGTTGTATCCCCAGCGTAAGTCAATCTTCGTAAAAATTGAAGCCTGGCTGAGAGAGTTTATTAAGTCTGATATTCGAGGGATTGGATAGCGATTCTTAACAGTGATATCATTGAGAGCTCGATAATCCATGACTGGTCGTAAAGAACCATCATGTTTCTTGACAAAGAAGAATGGAGCAGCGATAGGACTTTGAGATGGTCTAATATAGCCTTTCTTAAGTTCCTCATCAATCCATTCATCCAAAGAATTCCTTTCTTTTAAAGACAGTGGATAGATCTTTGATGGTTTGGGAAGAGTAGACCCTTCCTCAAAATCAATTGGATGGTCGTATGGTTTACGTTCTGGCATCCGCTCTGATCTTTTCTTTGAGAAGACGTCACCATAATTATATAACCATGGTGGTATAAGAGATTTCCACTTAGTGGTATCCTTGTCTTCCTCAACAAATTCTTCTTCTAGATGTTTTTCATCAAACATAGCGGCAATAGTTGCTGCTTGTTTTTGCTCATCTGGATTGTGCATGTCAATCCAGTTAATATAAGGATTATCCATGTCCTCTTCTCCTAAATTGTCCAGTGAAGATTCCCATGGTAAATCTGGTTCGAGGTGAAGCTCATCAGCTCCAGCTTCATCAACTCGTATTTTACGGGCTCTAGATGCACATGTCTCTGAACACCTGGTGAATGCCCATTCCCCTGAATGCCAATCTATTTCTGGATTGTGCTTGTAGAGATAAGCATATCCAATCATCATGTCCTTGTCACCTAGCTGAGTGACATATGGATACTGAATGGTTTTATGTGAACCAATTTGGACATATGTGTTAGGACCGTGCCACCGACGGAGTCGGAGCTCCGATCAGAGACACAGAGGATTGTTGAACGTTGGTGTTGTTATTGAGCAACACCCTCGCCACGTTACCGTGTTCAACCAAGAGAGCAGAGGAGGACGAGTACAACGTGTACGAAGTCCGACGGAGGTTCGGAGTCGGCGATGATCAACGATCAAGACGACACCGAGAGCACAGAGGGGAGTGTTAACGTTAACGAGGTAATCCAAGTTGATATTAAAACTGAGGTATGTAAGTATGTACAGGCTCCTTATATACTGTACGGATAGTCAGTCTAATCTAAAGTACAATAAGACGATACACATCTCGGTACTACAGCATCGGAGGTGAGAAAGACAATAAGCTATTGTAAAGTAAATCAATATAAAGGTCAGCTGAGCTGTCAGAGAATAAAACAATAAGATCATAATCAAGTATAAGACCAGACCGATGCGCCGACGGAATCGGAAGGAGGGACAAGGCGGACACTGATAGGCATAACTAGAGAGATTCAGGAAACCTCTAAGTCCAATCGCCGAGTGAAGCTCCGACGGAGCTCCGAGGATTATGGTCGTAACAGTATCCCCCTCTTAGGCTTGAGCCCTCGAAAGCCGATGACATCATCACCACGATCAGATGACTAGGTTGATCCGATCACATGACTCCGTCGGTCCGATTCTAGAACGATGGAATCGGGGTGCCCGATTTGGAAAAACGTTTTGATGGTGGTCTCAAAACTAAACGCGAATCGACCGGCCCTAAAGTAGCATGGTCCGTGCGCCGATCCAAAGGTATAAAAGCCGAAGGTGAATAAGGGACTTAGCCAAAATTTCCCTCTTACGTCATGTCGCGCCCTCGCCCAAACATCAGTACCATCACCACCACCACCGCCGTCGGCAGGGAGGAAGAACTTCGGATATTCCTCCAGCCAACTACTGAAACGCCCGCCGAACGACGACGACGAGAGGCCGAGGAGGAGGAGGCGGCCCTGCAAGAAATGCAGCGGCGGAGGGAGGAAAACCAACGCCGACGTGAGGAGGAGGAAGCGGAGGAAAAGAAAAAGGAGGAAGAAGAAGCAGCACGCCGAGCGGAGGAGGAGAAGCTCCAACGTGAGGCGGAGGAACAAGCAGAGGCGGAACGCCGCCGGAAGGTTAAAGAGGGAAAGAAGAGGAAGGCAGAGGAGGAGAAGGCCGGGAAGGCCAAAAGGACCAAAGTCGCTGACTCCGGTCAGGGACCGTCGTCGGAGCAGCTTCGAGCTGCTCGACTTCGTCGGTTCTCGAGGACCTCTGTGAGTAACAGCTCCCTTTCCTCTGATAACACTAATTTGCCTTATAGAACGCCTCTACCCGAGCATCGCCGACGGAGGCCATTCCAGAAGCGGGACCCTCTCGTATAAGGTATGTACCCGAGTTTCCATTTGTTCCTTTTGTGGTAAGTTACTAATCTTTTCCTTCAATGCCTTTTCCTAACTTGAAGACAGAACGTCGGAACTGGTGGAGATCCCAGTGACGACGAATATCCGGGAGGGGACGACGGAGAGGACGACAGCTCGGATGACGAGCCGAACCCCAGCGGAGAAGAATCGCCGGAGGAACGAGGAGCATGCGAGAGGTGTATCCGGCTCGAACGAGCGGAACAGTGTGTTCCTCAGAAGAAGAGGAAAAACGCCACTGCCTGCCAACCCTGCCACGACAACAAGCAGCAGTGTACGTGGTCCGGTTCGATCGTCACCGTCGCTCCAACTCGGAAATCCAAACCTCGAAAGGCCAAAGCTCCGGCACCTCGCCGAAAAGAAACCGACACCGCCTCCAGGTTGACTAACTTGGAGGTGGATATCCAAGCCCTCAAGGAGGGTTTCGTTGACATCGTCCAAGGCCAACACGAAATCTTGGAGTTGGTCCGAGACTCCGCATCCAGCACCGACGGACGCCTACAGGCGATCGAGAGGAGGTTTTCAAACCTCGAAGGAACTCTCGTTCACTTGATGAAGAAGGCTTTGGGAGTAGAAGAAGATGAAGGGGAGAACCAGGAGGAAGCCAAGGAAGCGCCGAAGGGATCGGACTCGGAGGAGGAAGAGGAGTAAGGACTTGTAATAATACTTATTGTATATAAATTTCTTGGTTTTTTCTTGAAGTCGAATTTGTATATACTAAAGTTTGTTAATTGTGAAGTCCAACTGAAAGAAACATAGTAAAGTAACTATAGTAAATAAAACAACGATAAGTCCGACGGAAATCCGTCGGATTCGACTTAGAAAAATTTAAGAAAAAAATATAAACGCTCAATTTGCTATCATCGCGTTTATACTCAATCAGTATAAATACCGAGAGTGTTGAATAAAATACACCGAAGTGTAGTGTTAGTACAACAATGAAAACAGAAGGAAAATCAGTGATATAAAATTGAACACATAGCTAAGCCAAAGGTCCGGGTTTGTCTGGATATCGGAGGTGGAAAGCCGGAATGAGTTCGTCGGCATGAATGTCGTCTGCCGCAACCCAAGAGAACTCCTCATCGGTACCTTCATAACCAGACCATCTAACGAAGTACCGGAGGGGACAACGTTTGAACCGACGGTCTAGCTTTGAATCAAGTACTTCAGCAACGAGATACTCGACTTCACCCTCAACCTCTATCGGAGGTGGAGGTGTTTGGGTCCGATTCGGAATCGGATTCGGATAGGAGGGTTCGAGTTGTGAGACGTGGAATACAGGATGAATGCGACGAAGATAATCGGGGAGTTGTATCTTGTATGAGAGAGAGCCGATCTTCTCAAGAACCGTGAAAGGTCCAAGATACTTCTCTGCAAACTTCGCTGTAGGTCGAGTGGATCTAATGTATTTTGCTAGAACGAAGACTTCCGATCCGACGGAGAACTCCGGCGGAGGAATTCGTTTTCGATCAGCCTGTTCCTTGTATTTCTTTTGAGCATTAGTGATTTCATCACGTAGAAAAGTATGAAGCTCATCAAGATTAACAACGAAATCCTTGGCTAAGTCGGAACGAATATCGATCTCCGGTCAGACGGTGATGTTCGGATGGTAGCCTTTGTTAGCAAAGAACGGAGTAAGACCAGTAGAAGCATTAGGAGCGTTGTTATAAGCAAATTCCGCAATCAGAAGAAGGGATGACCAGTCGTCCTGTTGATAAGAACAATAGATCCGGATGTACTGCTCCAGAGTTTGGTTTACTCGTTTGGTTTGACCATCAGCTTCCGGATGATAACCAGATGTATAGTGCAATTCCATTGACAAAGCTTGACCTAAAGCTCGGAAAAACGCCGAAACGAATTCCGATCCTCGGTCTGAGGTAACATGATTCGGAACACCGTGTTTAGAGAAGACATGAATAACGAAAAGTTGCGCCAATTGTTCGGAGGTGATTTTGTCGTCACAGGCAATGAAGATAGCTTGTTTGGAAGCACGGTCAACTACGACCAAGATAGCGGTGTAGCCGTCGGAGTCAGGAAGTTGTTCGATGAAATCCATTGAGATTGAATCCCAAGGACGAGAAGGCACAGGGAGAGGTTTGAGAAGTCCGTAGGCAGCTGATACTGTAAAGCTTTTGTAAAAAGACCTGATGAGTTATCCAGGAGCTTTTGAAAATAGTTGTGACGACACAGAGGGGGCTCCGGAAATGGCTCCGGGGGGTGGGCATGCCTGTCACCACCTGTCACATCTGACCTATATTTACTGTTTTGGGTAATTAATAATTATCCAGATATTAAATAAGCGGTACATTTGTAAAAAATCCTGATAAACTATAAAAATTCAAAAAAAACCCAAAAAACCTAATTAGGTCAAATCGGGGTATATAAACAAAATAGCCTTATATGGTAAAAAATGCTGTAGGATCTATCTAGGTGCTAAAAATAGCCAAAAAAATCACTAAAAATGCTAAAAATATAGAGGGATGGTATATAGCCTATTGCAGATCCAGGCATCTGAAAATTACCAAAAAAGGAAATTTTTGATGATGATGTCATCTTGTAGCAAAAAATCTGAAAAAAATCCTAAAAATAGTCAAAAAATTCAGGGGTGCCTTGTTGGCCCTGAAAATGCAAAATAAAAAAAATACGCGACAAGTGTAAAAATTTTTGTTACTCCAAATCATACCAAATCCACTATATAGTCAGTATATATAATGTATATGCTATATTTAGCATCCTAGTACCCTCATTGGGCTAAAAATAGAACTTAATCTCATCTGGTAGCAAAAAATCTGAAAAAATCATAAAAAATACTCAAAAAATTTAGGGGTGCCTCATTGGCCCTGAAAATGCAAAATAAAAAAATTTACACAACACAATTGAAAAACAACATCATTCCAAATCTTATCAAATTTACTATATAGTTAGTATATATTATGTATATACTATTTATAGCATCCCTAGTACCCTCAATCACTTATATCACTCAAGAATCCTACCAAACTGACAACATTGAGTAAATGTAATGTACATGGTATTTTTAGCACACCTAGTACCCTTAAAAACTCAGAACAATTTATATCACTCAATATGTTCAGTATACTTAGTACTCATCACATTTAACACACTAAAACTCGGAACAGTACTTATATGTATCATACTTAACACAGTTGGCAATGAAAATACTCAAAACAGTGTTATCAGTCACCATACTTAACACACTTAACAGTCAAAAAGTCGGAATAATGTTACTTGATATACATAACACACTCATTGTTATACTACAACACACTTATAACAACGAGTTTTGGGTGCTTATGGGTGCTTATTTGGTATTTTTGAGTCGAAATTCTTTAATAGCACACTCAATAATTTCTGTGTGGGGTTTATACTGTGTAAGGATGTTGTTTATATCATACTACACTTGATACAATTTGGAGAACTCAAGATTACAGCCTGTGGGGCTGGCTATATTGTGATCTTTTGTGATATAACAGTGTTTTATGGTCAATCGGAGTGCCCGAACCTTCAAGGTAATGCCGCCAAGCTTTAAAAGCTTCAAAGATAGCTAGCAATTCCTTGTCATGAGTGTCATAGTTCAATTCGGCAGAGTGCAAAGTGCAAGAAAGGAAGGCCACCGGATGAATTTCTCCATCGGCGCCAACAATGGATAGGATCACAGGATACAGTAAAGCTTTTGTAAAAAACACTGATAAGTTATCGGGTACCTATTGCAAATAGTTGTGATAACCCGGAGGGGGTCCCGGAAATGGCCCCGGGGGGTGGTCATGCCTGTCACCACCTGTCACATATGGCTTATATTTACTGTTTTGGGTAATTAATAATCATCCAGATATTAAATAAGCAGTACATTTTCAAAAAAACCCGAAAATTCATAAAAATTCATAAAAAACCTAAAATGGCCTGATTAGGTCAGATCAGGATGTGTAAGCAAATGACCTCATATGATCAAAAATGATGTAGGGCCAATGTAGGTACTAAAAATAGCCCAGAAATTCACTAAAAATGCAAAAAATATTTAGGGATGGTATAGAGCCTATTGCAGGCCCAGGCCCATCAAAATTACCAAAAAAGGAAAAATTTGATCATGATCTCATCTTGTAGCAAAAAATCTGAAAAAAATCCTAAAAATAGTCAAAAAATTCAGGGGTGCCTTGTTGGCCCTGAAAATGCAAAATAAAAAAAAATACGCGACAAGTGTAAAAATTTTCATCACTCCAAATCATTCCAAATCCACTATACAGTCAGTATATATGATGTATATGCTATATTTAGCATCCTAGTACCTTTATTGGACTAAAAATAGAACTTGATCTCATCTGATAGCAAAAAATCTGAAAAAATCATAAAAAATACTCAAAAAAATTCAGGGGTGCCTCAATGGCTCTGAAAATGCAAAATAAAAAAATTTACATCACACAATTGAAAAACAACATCACTCCAAATCATACCAAATCCACTATACAGTCAGTATATATCATGTATATACTATTTTTAGCACCTCTAGTACCTTCAATCACTGAGTATAGCTTAGGCAATGAAAATACTCAAAACAGTGTTATCAGTCACTATACTTAACATACTTAACAGTCAAAAAGTTGACTTTATATACATAACACACTCATTGTTATACTATAACACACTTATAACAACGAGTTTTGGGCGCTTATGGGCGCTTATTTGGTGTTTTTGAGTCGAAATTCATTAATAGCACACTCAATAATTTTTGTCTGGGATCTATACTGTGTCAGGATGTTGTCTATATCATATTCCTCTAGATACAATTCGGAGAACTCGAAAATTCAACCTGTGGGGCTGACTATATTGTGATCTTTTGAAATATAACAGTGTTTTATGTGAATGTCAATGCATACACCCATGTTATGAAGTCAAACTGCTACTGGGTCATGAAAAGAGTCATCCTACAACCTATTCTATGCTAACTCTATGTGATACATCCAAGAGATCTGTAATGGGGGTCATTGAATATGGCATCTATTGTGACATGTAAGTGTCGACATCTATAGTGTACATGAAACATGTACATGCATATCACAGAGTCCAATAGTCATAGTGAGTATCTGAACCATGTCCAGACACTTCTAGTAGACTGTGGGAGTGATCCCCTCATGAACCACCATCAGTATACTTGCATTACATGGACATATGCATTGACATTTATATAAAACACTGTTATATTTCAAAAGATCACAATATAGTCAGCCCCACAGGTTGAATTTTCGAGTTCTCCGAATTGTATCTAGAGGAATATGATATAGACAACATCCTGACACAGTATAGATCCCAGACAAAAATTATTGAGTGTGCTATTAATGAATTTCGACTCAAAAACACCAAATAAGCGCCCATAAGCGCCCAAAACTCGTTGTTATAAGTGTGTTATAGTATAACAATGAGTGTGTTATGTATATAAAGTCAACTTTTTGACTGTTAAGTATGTTAAGTATAGTGACTGATAACACTGTTTTGAGTATTTTCATTGCCTAAGCTATACTCAGTGATTGAAGGTACTAGAGGTGCTAAAAATAGTATATGCATGATATATACTGACTGTATAGTGGATTTGGTATGATTTGGAGTGATGTTGTTTTTCAATTGTGTGATGTAAATTTTTTTATTTTGCATTTTCAGAGCCATTGAGGCACCCCTGAATTTTTTGAGTATTTTTTATGATTTTTTCAGATTTTTTGCTATCAGATGAGATCAAGTTCTATTTTTAGTCCAATAAAGGTACTAGGATGCTAAATATAGCATATACATCATATATACTGACTGTATAGTGGATTTGGAATGATTTGGAGTGATGAAAATTTTTACACTTGTCGCGTATTTTTTTTTATTTTGCATTTTCAGGGCCAACAAGGCACCACTGAATTTTTTGACTATTTTTAGGATTTTTTTCAGATTTTTTGCTACAAGATGAGATCATGATCAAATTTTTCCTTTTTTGGTAATTTTGATGGGCCTGGGCCTGCAATAGGCTCTATACCATCCCTAAATATTTTTTGCATTTTTAGTGAATTTCTGGGCTATTTTTAGTACCTACATTGGCCCTACATCATTTTTGATCATATGAGGTCATTTGCTTACACATCCTGATCTGACCTAATCAGGCCATTTTAGGTTTTTTATGAATTTTTATGAATTTTCGGGTTTTTTTGAAAATGTACTGCTTATTTAATATCTGGATGATTATTAATTACCCGGAACAGTAAATATAAGCCATATGTGACAGGTGGTGACAGGCATGACCACCCCCGGGGCCATTTCCGGGACCCCCTCCGGGTTATCACAACTATTTGCAATAGGTACCCGATAACTCATCGGTGCTTTTTACAAAAGTTTTACAGTATCAGCTGATAGGATAGCTGCTAGAGCATAATCTGACGCATCTGTTTCGACAATAAGAGGTTTATCAGGTTCCCAATGAGAAAGAATAGGGGCATGAGTGAAAGCGTGCTTAAGCGTATCGAAGGAATCTTGACATTCCAAAGTCCAGACCCATGGAGTATCTTTCCGAGTGAGTCGGTTCATTGGAACGACGATATCACTGTAATTGTGAATAAAACGACGATAGAAATTCGCAAAACCTAGGAAGGACTGGATGTCCTTAACCTTCCTTGGCGTCGGCCAATCGATAATAGCCTTGATTTTGTCCTCGGCCATGGAAAGTCCGTCGGGGGAGAGAATATACCCAAGATATTCAACCGTATCAATTCCAAATTCACATTTCGCCGGATTGCAGAAAAGTTTGTGTTTGCGAAGACGTCGAAGAACCTCTTTAACATGCTCCTCATGCGCCGTCGGATCGTCGGAGTAGATGAGGATATCGTCAAGATAGACTATAACACAGACATCGAGTAAGTCAGCAAAGATATCATTGACGAAATGTTGAAACGCAGCAGGAGCATTGGTAAGACCAAACGGCATGACCAGCCATTCGAAAGAACCATATCGGGTTCGGAACGTGGTCTTCCATTCGTCTCCATCGGTGATCCAAACGAGATGATAAGCATGAGCGAGATCCAACTTCGTATAGATTTTCACTTTCTTCAGGGCGTCAAGCAAATCGGAAATGAGTGGGAGAGGATACCGATCTTTTTTGGTGATGCGGTTTAGTCCTCGGAAGTCGACGCAGAGTCGGAGAGAGCCATCCTTCTTCGGAACGAAAAGAACAGGAGCTCCATGAGGAGAAGATGAAGGCCGAATAGCTCCGCTAACCAACTGTTTGTCGATGAATTCTCGTAGAGCTTCAAGCTCACGAGGGGAGAGAGGGTAAATTCTTCCGATCGGAGGTTCCGCACCTTCCTCCAGATCAATCTTCAGGTCATAAGACCTATGTTCTGGGAGCACTTCTGACTCGACTTTGTCCACAGGATGCTGTGAAGCTTTTGTAAAAAGACCTGATGAGTTATCCAGGAACTTTTGAAAATAGTTGTGACGACACGGAGGGGGCTCCGGAAATGGCTCCGGGGGGTGGGCATGCCTGTCACCACCTGTCACATCTGACCTATATTTACTGTTTTGGGTAATTAATAATTACCCAGATATTAAATAAGCGGTACATTTGTAAAAAATCCTGATAAACTATAAAAATTCAAAAAAAACCAAAAAAACCTAATTAGGTCAAATCGGGGTATGTAAACAAAATAGCCTTATATGGTAAAAAATGCTGTAGGATCTATCTAGGTGCTAAAAATAGCTAAAAAATCACTAAAAATGCTAAAAATATGTAGGAATGGTATATAGCCTATTGCAGATCCAGGCATCCAAAAATTACCAAAAAAGGAAATTTTTGATGATGATGTCATCTTGTAGCAAAAAATCTGAAAAAAATCCTAAAAATAGTCAAAAAATTCTGGGGTGCCTTGTTGGCCCTGAAAATGCAAAATAAAAAAAAATACGCGACAAGTACAAAAATTTTTGTCACTCCAAATGATACCAAATCCACTATATAGTCAGTATATATAATGTATATGCTATATTTAGCATCCTAGTACCCTCATTGGGCTAAAAATAGAACTTGATCTCATCTGGTAGCAAAAAATCTGAAAAAATCTGAAAAAATCATTAAAAATACTCAAAAAATTCAGGGGTGCCTCATTGGCCCTGAAAATGCAAAATAAAAAAATTTACACGACACAATTGAAAATTAACATCACTCCAAATCTTATCAAATTTACTATATAGTCAGTATATATCATGTATATACTATTTATAGCATCCCTAGTACCCTCAATCACTTATATCACTCAAGAATCCTACCAAACTGACAACATTGAGTAAATGTAATGTACATGGTATTTTTAGCACGCCTAGTACCCTTAAAAACTCAGAACAATTTATATCACTCAATATGTTCAGTATACTTAGTACTCATCACATTCAACACACTAAAACTCGGAACAGTACTTATATGTATCATACTTAACACAGTTGGCAATGAAAATACTCAAAACAGTGTAATCAGTCACCATACTTAACACACTTAACAGTCAAAAAGTCGGAACAATGTTACTTGATATACATAACACACTCATTGTTATACTACAACACACTTATAACAACGAGTTTTGGGTGCTTATGGGTGCTTATTTGGTATTTTTGAGTCGAAATTCTTTAATAGCACACTCAATAATTTTTGTGTGGGGTTTATACTGTGTAAGGATGTTGTTTATATCATACTACACTTGATACAATTTGGAGAACTCAAGATTACAGCCTGTGGGGCTGGCTATATTGTGATCTTTTGTAATATAACATTGTTTTATGTAAATGTCAATGCATACACCCATGTTATGAAGTCAAACTGCTACTGGGTCACGGAAAGAGTCATCCTACAACCTATTCTATGCTAACTCTATGTGATACAGCCAAGAGATCTGTAATGGGGGTCATTGAATAGGACATCTATTGTTACATGTAGGTGTAGACATCTATAGTGTACATGAAACATGTACATGTATATCACAGAGTCCAATAGTCGTAGTAAGTATCTGAACCATGTCCAGACACTTCTAGTAGACTGTAGGAGTGATTCCTTCATGAACCACCATCAGTATACTTGCATTACATGGACATATGCATTGACATTTACATAAAACACTGTTATATTACAAAAGATCACAATATAGCCAGCCCCACAGGCTGTAATCTTGAGTTCTTCAAATTGTATCAAGTGTAGTATGATATAAACAACATCCTTACACAGTATAAACCCCACACAAAAATTATTGAGTGTGCTATTAATGAATTTCGACTCAAAAATACCAAATAAGCGCCCATAAGCGCCCAAAACTCGTTGTTATAAGTGTGTTGTAGTATAACAATGAGTGTGTTATGTATATCAAGTAACATTGTTCCGACTTTTTGACTGTTAAGTGTGTTAAGTATGGTGACTGATTACACTGTTTTGAGTATTTTCATTGCCAACTGTGTTAAGTATGATACATATAAGTACTGTTCCGAGTTTTAGTGTGTTGAATGTGATGAGTACTAAGTATACTGAACATATTGAGTGATATAAATTGTTCTGAGTTTTTAAGGGTACTAGGCGTGCTAAAAATACCATGTACATTACATTTACTCAATGTTGTCAGTTTGGTAGGATTCTTGAGTGATATAAGTGATTGAGGGTACTAGGGATGCTATAAATAGTATATACATGATATATACTGACTATATAGTAAATTTGATAAGATTTGGAATGATGTTGTTTTTCAATTGTGTTGTGTAAATTTTTTATTTTGCATTTTCAGGGCCAATGAGGCACCCCTAAATTTTTTGAGTATTTTTAATGATTTTTCAGATTTTTCAGATTTTTTGCTACCAGATGAGATCAAGTTCTATTTTTAGCCCAATGAGGGTACTAGGATGCTAAATATAGCATATACATTATATATACCGACTATATAGTGGATTTGGTATCATTTGGAGTGACAAAATTTTGTACTTGTCGCGTATTTTTTTTTATTTTGCATTTTCAGGGCCAACAAGGCACCCCTGAATTTTTTGACTATTTTTAGGATTTTTTTCAGATTTTTTGCTACAAGATGACATCATCATCAAAATTTCCTTTTTTGGTAATTTTGGATGCCTGGATCTGCAATAGGCTATATACCATTCCTACATATTTTTAGCATTTTTAGTGATTTTTTGGCTATTTTTAGCACCTAGATAGATCCTACAGCATTTTTTACCATATAAGGCTATTTTGTTTACATACCCCGATTTGACCTAATTAGGTTTTTTTGGTTTTTTTTGAATTTTTATAGTTTATCAGGATTTTTTACAAATGTACCGCTTATTTAATATCTGGGTAATTATTAATTACCCAAAACAGTAAATATAGGTCAGATGTGACAGGTGGTGACAGGCATGCCCACCCCCCGGAGCCATTTCCGGAGCCCCCTCCGTGTCGTCACAACTATTTTCAAAAGTTCCTGGATAACTCATCAGGTCTTTTTACAAAAGCTTTACAGTATCAGCTGCTTTGTCGAAGACATCAGCGAAATCCCGATAAGCTTCAGGAATAGGAGGAGATTTAGAGTCCGACGTCGCCATCGGCGGTGCTGGTTGAGAGGCTCTAGCCGCCACTTCGGAGTGTACAGCGTAGAGTAGAAGGGGTTCCATACCAGACATCTTACAGGCATGATGAAAAACCGTAGCACCGACCAAGGCTATATCAACTCCGGAGTATTCCAGTTTTGAAGCCATCTGAACAACGGAGGGATAAGTATACAATGGTTCGAAAGGAAATTTGTCCGAAAGAGGACGAGGTTTCAAACAAGAACGGGAGGTGAAGGCAGATCGACCAGCTCTTGTAGGAAGAGGATCATCTGGAGGTGACTGAGGGTATCGAGTCGGATCAAGATTCTCTGAGTCCTCTGATCCATCGGAGGGTATCTCAGAAGAAGACGTCTGTGATAAAACTTGATCAGTGGTTCGGATTGTAATTGTTTTCGCTACCCAGTCAATCAACGGATTGGAGCGGGAGAGAAAACTATATCCTAAAACTGCTTTACAAGAAGAATCCAAAGGTGTGACATAAAAGTCCAGAGGTAATTGCTCGTTTGAAGGGAAAACTACTGATAACGAAACGTATTCTGAGATCGGAGTCGGAGAAAGTGAACCATCAAATAATCGGAGATTGATCGGAGTAAGGATAGGTTTTGTCGGAATTCTTTTTTGGCGAACAAATGAAGTATCAATAAAACAATCAGTAGAACCGGAATCAAGTAAAGAATCAAAAGAGATGGAAATGTAATCAGAAGTAATAGTAGAAATTTTAGCAGACAGAGGTATGATGAAAGATTTCTCGAGATTAGAAAGAGCGGACGCGTTGAGAGTTAGCACCTCTGGTAGAGCACGAACCAGGTCAACGCAACTCCTGCTTCGTGCGGAGGGACAGGAGTTGCGGACTATTTTTCTGGTTCCTCCGACGGAGAGTCCGGAATCTCTTCTTCTTCAGCTACATCCTCGAGAACGCCAGCTCTGCCTTTAGCAGCGTTTTCTTTAGACTTCTTCCGGGGACAGTCCTTAAGGACATGACCACCTTGTCCGCAGAAAAGACAGAGATTAAACTTCTTACGACGTTCCCGTTCCGCAGGAGTAAGCTTGCCGTCGAGGTTAACTCTTCTCATTGCTCTCTTACCTTCGACCTCTACCTCTTCCATCCTCGACTCCTCAAGACCGTGGAACCATCGGGACAACACCAAGGACTTCAAGACACGATGGAGGGAGGATCAGGACGATGAGGGGCCCACTTAGAGGGTTGGAGGCCGCGATGACGCGGCCTGCCAACTGAATCTATCACTGGATAACAGCATCGTCGACTCGTGTCGACGATTCTGACTCAATCCGATGCCTCTCGGATCCCAATACTTTCAAGACAGCCCCGGCTCCGCTCCTTTTTGTGTTCATCCTGGTTCCGACGTGTCAACGTCACTTCCGCTCCCTCAGCTCCACGTTCGGACCTCCTTTGCCTCGTTTTTGTCATCTTTGGGTTGTTACACATCGTTTGGTCATCCCTGATGACATGGAAGGTCCTGGCCCCACTAATTTGTACAGCTTCCACTTACCACCCCCACCTTCGTCATCCCGGGCCCGTTCACACGGCGTTCGGTTTTTCCTCATCGCGATATCGTCACCTTTGGCTCGATTTCATTTCGTTTCGTCATCCAGGGTTACGGTACACGCCTGGCTTGTGCCGTTCAACCCTTCCCAACCCCCACTCTCATGTTTTTGGTTCGTACACGCGTCGTTCGGCCCTTGATTACCTCAACCACGTTCTCATCCAAATGTTTACGCATTTGTCGGCTCTCCCTTGCTTCCCCACTGACCAAGCAACGGCCGCCTCTGTGTCAACTCGTTTAGGTCATGTATGTGTATCGCCGACGCGACAAATCTCCGGCACTCCCTTTCTGGTTTGCGTACATGTTATTCCTGACCCAAACGAGCCAAACTGAGTCATGGCGACTCCTCGTTTGGTGTCTCCTGATACTTTTTATATTGTTTATCACTTCTCCTCTGACACTTGTACATGGCCGGATCGACGCGTATCCACGTCGATCCGAGTCATTTCAAGTTGACTTGTGTCGTCGGCACAAAGTGACGGCGCGTTTAGCACGTCCCGGCTACGGGTCGTGTCATCACAATTATCATCATGGTGACGCGTCCCACAGCCGACATTCTTTTATATATTATTGCCTTATATATCACTACCTACAGAAAGTCTATATAAGCAGCATGTATTTTGTATCCGAACCCCAGTTCGGTTATTTTGCTTAATTCTAGCTTTGGTTATCTCTCTAACTCTGGTCCCTTCTGAATGTTCTAGTCTGTAATAACATCAAGTCTCCAACAAACAAGGATAAATATCATCCTTCCAGGTCCCGATTTTCGGTGTAGACGTACTGCTTAGCAGTCTTTACCCCGCGTTTTAGGACGACTAGCTTGTAGCCATTGAATCTGGTGCTTTTCGAGGGTTAGAGCGTGCTAGCACCTAACAAAGAGGACTGATTAGCACCAGAGTTCTGAGATGAATTAAACGGTACCGGTTTCTTGCCATCCTTCTTTCCTTTCTTTGGGTCCGAAGGCTCCGAAAACCAATGACTTTCCCGCTTCTTCTCTTCTTCTCTGCGCCAGTAACGGTTATCCAACCGTAACACTTCTCTCCGATATTTGGAGAGAGTCTGAGGTTCCGGCATACGAGCAATTTCGTCCTTGAGTCGGGGTGCTAGTCCTTTCTGATACGCCCATCGGAGAGCGTTAACATCCCAACCGGAGGCAGCAGCCAGAGTGTTAAACTTGATATTGTACGCTCCGACCTTATCGTCGTTGCGCATCCGAAGGGTTCCGAGTTTATCTTCGGACTCACCCTGCGCATCGTACAAACCAAAGTTTTCCTGCAGCTCCTGGACTAAAGCAGCGTATGACGTGGTCCAAGCAGGTAGAGCTTCAACATTCGGATCCAAGATGTCCGGTTCAGACCATTCACGAGCGGCGCCGGTCAAGTATGACAAGGCGTAATTGATTTTCCGCTGATCAGTGAAATAGTTCGGACGATCAATGAATACCAAAGACAAAGATACCAGGAAAGATTTGAGTTTTCGGGGGTTAGAACCATCAAATGGTTCAGGGTCTTTGACCTTCGTCTTTCCAGAGTCCGATTCCGACTCCTTCGGACGTAAGGCCGATGTGAAATCCGCAAGAGTTTCGTTGAAGGACATCAAGGCATTAAGAGCCAAGTTATCTGACGAACGAGAAGAGCTCGAAGAGTGACTTCGAACCGACGGAGGTGGATTGGGAGGTGGGTCAGGAGGATCTCAATCGTCGCCAGGGCATCCGGGAGGACCCTCAGGTGGACCATCATCTGGTGGACCTTCAGGAGGATCACGTCTCGGGCCATCGGGAGGTCCTTCATCATCCGGTTCATCACCAGGAAAACCTGGTGGAAAACCCGGCAGATCCGACGGAGGATCACGTCGAGGTTCCCGATCTCTGGAATGATGACTACCTTGCGAATGTCCCGGTAGAGAAGGAACTTGGGTAGGTCTAGCAGCTGCACGAGACGGAGTAGGAGGTGGTTGTAGTGGAGGAACAGGTTCACCTTCGATAACCCATTTAGCTTTCGGAGTTAATACACGAACGTGTTCACCACTAGGCAGAATAGCAGTCTGATAGACATACTCTGTAGATTCCGAAACACCGCGAACGTTTTCAGTAGTAACCGTCGGAAGAGGAACAGGAGCGGGACCGAACGCAGAAATGCGCGGTCTCCGGTTACCAACTGCAGAGATAGATTCGTTGAAAGCCGTCAAAGCCTGAGCATTTGCGACAAAAGGATTTTCTTCATCCCGAGTGGGAGAAGGAGTACGAGGACGACGAGCAGCACGAGTTTGAGCCCGTAGTGTTCGTTGAGTGCGATCCATATGGAATAGAGATGAATCAGTGCAACGTTGACGAGATAAGTTTTAATATACTGTTAGGACCGTGCCACCGACGGAGTCGGAGCTCCGATCAGAGACACAGAGGATTGTTGAACGTTAGTGTTGTTATTGAGCAACACCCTCGCCACGTTACCGTGTTCAACCAAGAGAGCAGAGGAGGACGAGTACAATGTGTACGAAGTCCGACGGAGGTTCGGAGTCGGCGATGATCAATGATCAAGACGACACCGAGAGCACAGAGGTGAGTGTTAACGTTAACGAGGTAATCCAAGTTGATATTAAAACTGAGGTATGTAAGTATGTACAGGCTCCTTATATACTGTACGGATAGTCAGTCTAATCTAAAGTACAATAAGACGATACACATCTCGGTAACAAGGTATAAAGTCGGTTCTTAGTATAATGCCTTATGACAGGTCACTTAGCACGAACACAGAGTACAACTTCACAGATTCGTCAATCAAATTGTATTTATAGCGAGGTGTGGGGCGTTGTCAGAGATTCCGCACTATCTTATATCTCAAGTTGAACGCAGTCTTGTAAGATCTTTTAGATCAGCAATACTGGTCAGCAGAACGAAGTGACACGGATATACCAGTCGTAAGATCTGGACTAAGGGGTTTGTTTTGAGTGGCTTCCACTCGGATAAGGGTTTTTAGGCTCGGAAAGCAACGGGGTACCAGACGTTATGGTAGACCAATCGATTCCGCTCCCGGGTGAAGCAGTACTGATCACTATTCTCAGTAAAACCTCGAAGATCACGCAGATCACCAATCACTACGTGTCAACTTGAACAAAGCCACCAAAACTCTGCACGTTCACTCGGCACAACCTGAGACCAAGTCCTCTGTATCTCCGGAACGGAGTCTACCTTCAACTAACAAGTGACAGACACCAAGTCAAACCACTCAAAAGTCGGGCTTATCGCGATAAAGTAACACACTTAATCCACAGGATACAGTAAAGCTTTTGTAAAAAAGACTGATAAGTTATCGGGTACCTATTGCAAATAGTTGTGATAACCCGGAGGGGGTCCCGGAAATGGCCCCGGGGGGTGGTCATGCCTGTCACCACCTGTCACATATGGCTTATATTTACTGTTTTGGGTAATTAATAATCATCCAGATATTAAATAAGCAGTACATTTTCAAAAAAACTCGAAAATTCATAAAAATTCATAAAAAACCTGAAATGGCCTGATTAGGTCAGATCAGGATATGTAAGCAAATGACCTCATATGATCAAAAATGATGTAGGGCCAATGTAGGTACTAAAAATAGCCCAAAAAATCAATAAAAATGCAAAAAATATTTAGGGATGGTATAGAGCCTATTGCAGGCCCAGGCATATCAAAATTACCAAAAAGGAAAAAAAATTGATCATGATCTCATCTTGTAGCAAAAAATCTGAAAAAAATCCTAAAAATAGTCAAAAAATTCAGGGGTGCCTTGTTGGCCCTGAAAACGCAAAATAAAAAAAAATACGCGACAAGTGTAAAAATTTTCATCACTCCAAATCATCCCAAATCCACTATACAGTCAGTATATATGATGTATATGCTATATTTAGCATCCTAGTACCTTTATTGGGCTAAAAATAGAACTTGATCTCATCTGATAGCAAAAAATCTGAAAAAATCATAAAAAATACTCAAAAAATTCAGGGGTGCCTCATTGGCCCTGAAAATGCAAAATAAAAAAATTTACACGATACAATTAAAAAACAATATCACTCCAAATCATACCAAATCCACTACACAGTCAGTATATGTCATGTATATGCCATTTATAGCACCCCTAGTACCCTCAATCACTTATATCACTCAAGAATCATACCAAACTGAATAATTTGGGGAGTAAATATATTTTACATGATATTTTTAGCACACCTAGTACCCTTGATAACTTAGAACAATTTATATTACTCAATATGTTCAGTATACTTAGTAGGGGTGCTATAAATGGCATATACATGACATATACTGACTGTGTAGTGGATTTGGTATGATTTGGAGTAATATTGTTTTTTAATTGAAAAATTTACACGATACAATTAAAAAACAATATCACTCCAAATCATACCAAATCCACTACACAGTCAGTATATGTCATGTATATGCCATTTATAGCACCCCTAGTACCCTCAATCACTTATATCACTCAAGAATCATACCAAACTGAATAATTTGGGGAGTAAATATATTTTACATGATATTTTTAGCACACCTAGTACCCTTGATAACTTAGAACAATTTATATTACTCAATATGTTCAGTATACTTAGTAGGGGTGCTATAAATGGCATATACATGACATATACTGACTGTGTAATGGATTTGGTATGATTTGGAGTAATATTGTTTTTTAATTGAAAATTTACACGATACAATTAAAAAACAATATCACTCCAAATCATACCAAATCCACTACACAGTCAGTATATGTCATGTATATGCCATTTATAGCACCCCTAGTACCCTCAATCACTTATATCACTCAAGAATCATACCAAACTGAATAATTTGGGGAGTAAATATATTTTACATGATATTTTTAGCACACCTAGTACCCTTGATAACTTAGAACAATTTATATTACTCAATATGTTCAGTATACTTAGTAGGGGTGCTATAAATGGCATATACATGACATATACTGACTGTGTAGTGGATTTGGTATGATTTGGAGTGATATTGTTTTTTAATTGTATCGTGTAAATTTTTTATTTTGCATTTTCGGGGCCAATGAGGCACCCCTGAATTTTTTGAGTATTTTTTATGATTTTTTCAGATTTTTTGCTATCAGATGAGATCAAGTTCTATTTTTAGCCCAATAAAGGTACTAGGATGCTAAATATAGCATATACATCATATATACTGACTGTATAGTGGATTTGGGATGATTTGGAGTGATGAAAATTTTTACACTTGTCGCGTATTTTTTTTTATTTTGCGTTTTCAGGGCCAACAAGGCACCCCTGAATTTTTTGACTATTTTTAGGATTTTTTTCAGATTTTTTGCTACAAGATGAGATCATGATCAATTTTTTTTTCCTTTTTTGGTAATTTTGATATGCCTGGGCCTGCAATAGGCTCTATACCATCCCTAAATATTTTTTGCATTTTTATTGATTTTTTGGGCTATTTTTAGTACCTACATTGGCCCTACATCATTTTTGATCATATGAGGTCATTTGCTTACATATCCTGATCTGACCTAATCAGGCCATTTTAGGTTTTTTATGAATTTTTATGAATTTTTGAGTTTTTTTGAAAATGTACTGCTTATTTAATATCTGGATGATTATTAATTACCCAAAACAATAAATATAAGCCATATGTGACAGGTGGTGACAGGCATGACCACCCCCGGGGCCATTTCCGGGACCCCCTCCGGGTTATCACAACTATTTGCAATAGGTACCCAATAACTTATCGGTACTTTTTACAAAAGTTTTACAGTATCAGCTGCTTAATCTGCAAGGTCCGGTACGGCTTAGAAGCCTTTACTCCCACGTATGGATGAAAAGGATTACCAGTTCAGAGAGATCTGGGCGCGAAACTTATTCATTTGTGCGGATACAGGTCTTTAAGTACGCTACGAAAAGTCCAATACCCGTATTTGTCCTTGATCTAGTAGATCTAGCTATTTCTACGGACGGAGTCCGATAATATACACTTAAATAGTAAAATATGACTGAAACGATACAAACACGCAAGGAAATAGTAAGGAAAACAGAGAAAAAGATGAAACTTGTCCGTATTTCGTCGTACTTTTGCCAGATCTAGAAGACCAAGCAAGTTCCGACCATGGTCTGTGCGGCATCCACATGCTAGGGTGCCTAACTCGTCAGAGTGGCTCCTGCCTGAGTTGCTCAAGTGTTTCCGACGAATTTGCTTCCGCGGAATGGTAGTGGTCTTCCCAAGTTAATGAGATAGACTTGTAACAGCGGTTGATCTCGCGGATCAAGTAGGTCTGGTCCGTAGCTTTCGAACGGTATGCATATAGCCTGGTGTTCTGGAGCGGACAACGAAGATAAATGCTTCAGAAGTGTTTTCCGTAGGTTTCCGCGCGTTTCCGTGAGTGCTGGTCAAAGCTGTACATAGCATACGCTATATCCCAGTTTAGAACTTGAACATATGCGTGTTTCCGCTGCGGGTTTCACCCGTACTGCCATGGAAATGCTAGATCATCATGTTTCCGACGGTTTCCGCAACTTTGCGTAGGCTTTCCGTGTGGTAACTCGTCCGGATAGGTTCTCATCGTGTCTGATCTGCTAGATCAAGTGAAATTTCCGTCATCACAGCCAAGTACCAAACTCAGTTGTGCCGATCCGGCAGATCTTGATACTAAGTCGATATTCCCTTGGTGTGCTCGTACCAGTAGTCAGCATTCTTGAAGGATCCCCGACCAAGGGTGCGAGCAATAGCTCTAAGTGGATATTCATGGCTGATCCTGCCAAAGGATCTGTATCCTAGCTTATACTGATACAAGTTTGACTGCTAGTTTGGGCTCACTACAGTCCTTATTGATACTATGCAACGGTCTAAGTTGATCTTTTTGATCATTGCACGCCTGCGCGGAAAAACCGCGCAACATCGGTACTACAGCATCGGAGGTGAGAAAGACAATAAGCTATTGTAAAGTAAATCAATATAAAGGTCAGCTGAGCTGTCAGAGAATAAAACAATAAGATCATAATCAAAGTATAAGACCAGACCGATGCGCCAACGGAATCAGAAGGAGGGACAAGGCGGACACTGCTAGGCATGACTAGAGAGATTCAGGAAATCTCTAAGTCCAATCGCCGAGTGAAGCTCCGACGGAGCTCGGAAGATTATGGTCGTAACAGTATCCCCCTCTTAGGCTTGAGCCCTCAAAAGCCAATGACATCATCACCACGATCAGATGACTAGGTTGATCCGATCACATGACTCCGTCGGTCCGATTCTAGAACGATGGAATCGGATTGTGTTACATTCATTGAGATTGAGAGCACCAGACAGCAACTGTATCCTTTGCCTCACATACTGTGCATGAATATGCATGCTCAGCACCTCTCAAAGACTTTCAATGGGCAACATAAACAAAGAAGTGGATTGACAAGAAATTCCGTAGATACTTCCAAAAAAGGACTAGTTTCTCAAAACAAATTATGCAATACAATACAATATGTGACACAATATAAGAATTGAGCAGCCTTAATGATGTGTGGCACAGGAGGGGCATAGCCTGTTAGCATGATTAAGTAGAAGGCGGGAGCTCATAAATGCATGTCAAATACACCCTTCATTTCCCACAGCAAGACTCCAAGAGTTGTCAAGCTTCCACGTAGACCGGAGGGAAGAACAAGGCATCCATGATCCTACTAGGGACAATCAACAACAGAATGAAGAGCGAATGAGCTGTATAAAAATTGAAAAAATGCAAATACTGGATTTTTGCGACTGCCCCAGAGAGGCTCGAACTCTCGACCTTCCGATTATTAGGTACGTAACAGTCGGACGCTGTAACCAACTCAGCCATGGGGCATAACAGTTTTTGATGCTTGTCAAGGGATAACATGAGACAAGATTTGAATCAATCCAGCCACGATTCTACTAGTACTGGACAGTTGGCAATTTGCAAAGCTGTAGCCTGTCGGAACAGGCTGAGAGTCTTGAGATGAGTATTACTGAACAACATGACCCGTCACAACACTACCAGTGACCACTGACCAGTAAAATACCGACAATTTGAGTCTCGTCCCCGAAAGGGTGTATTGATGATTCGATGGTCGATCCGGGAACGATTCAGAACGATTCAGAACGATGATCCTCCTGGAAGTCCGAAGGATGAATGGATATGGCGATGCCGCGATATCGATATCGATTCCTACGTAGAAAGGTTTACGGGAAACCCGGCAACCGACCGACACCCACCTGCCTCACAGCAACATGTGGGGGATGCTCGAACTTCTAATATCAATATTAAATAATGGGTTGTTATCTTGAACAGCACAAGCCATCAGCGCGAGATATTCGGGAGAGAGAGAGGGGGGTGCAAGGAATCGAAGGAATCGAAGAAAAGATCTACTACGGATTTTCTAACCTTTCTTCACACACCTTCCGAGCGCTTTCTACACCTTCTACTCATCTACTCCTCATCTATAGCTACCGCTAACGCTTTGAACGCGCTCATCCATCGATACATAATCAAACCGCAGTGATCTTCAACCCTCCATCCTCAAGCGCCCGAAGCCGCTTCTCGACTTCGACCGGAACCCGCGTCGCCCAGAGTCTCCCAAGGTGGAGTTTTTCTAATCTTGTCTCGAAGTTCTCGTCGTTCTTGTTTTGGTTTTGGTTTTGGTTTTGGTTTTGGTTTTGGAGAACGGGTTTGCCCGATGTTCTATCGAGACCTTTCCGAGTCCGAATTCCTACTACTGACGCTGGATCAGGATTAGACTCAGGATAACCCTGACATCGCGATTCGATCATGTCCAGTAATGATTTGAGCTTCGCCCGATCCGGCGGTACGTCTCTCCTCGAGCCAGGGAACCTGATCCCGAATTCTCTTAGATGAGGTAGCAGCGACGACGACGACGACACTGTCCGGTGTAACCCCGCATCTCCCTGAGGGGCATGCAACCATCTAATAGTAAGCGCCTCGAACACCCACCTCTCGAGCTGCATAAAATTCCACGCGCGATGGTCTACATCGCATAGATCGAGTTTGAGCAGGGACGGAGAGGAGGCGTGGAGGAGCTCAAGGAGGTGTTTGGAGCTGTAGGATATGCCGTGTAGGGTAAGTGAGGTAAGATGACCGAGCGTATCACCAGCGAGGTGAGGTCTGGTACGATCCCGTGCGAGAACGAGAATTCCGAGGTCTCGGCACCGCTGATGAGGGTGAGAGTGGTTAGGGAGGGAAAGACACAGCGGGTGATGTCCGGACCGAGGGTCTCGAGACGGTGCAGGGCGAGGATGGTTAGTGAAGAGAGCAAGGGAGAGGTGTAGGGGATGGGATCCCGGAAGGAAAAGTCGGTTGGGCATGAGGCGAAGGAGGCGGTGAGGAGGGAGGGGGAGAGGGAGAGGAGTTGGTGTGTGAGGGAGAGGTCGAGGTGGGAGGTGCTGAGGTGACGGAGTTGGTGGAAGGGGAAGGGGAATTGGGAGAGTTCGAAGAAGGGTATGTTGAGGTGGAGGGTATGCAAGCGAGGAGCGGTGAAGGACATACATGTACCTGGGCCTGAGGCTGAGGATATACCATCGAATGGGTTGGGGTTGGACCCGTCCAGGGTAAGACTGAACGACTCTAGCGAGGAGAGCTCCAAGTCAGAAGCGTACAGTTCAAAGAACGAGCCTCGGGGGATGTGAAGATGCGCATGCCGCCAACGATGCGCGTGAGCGCTCAACATATCCATCAAGTCCAATCCCAATCCCAATCCCAACTCTGGTCGTCCCGCCTCGACATCGATATGCAAGAACACATCCAACGGCGCATTTCCTGACCGGTCCAGGTAGAGCTCCGTTAGCCTCCTCACGCCTTCGGAGTTTGGGTCCTCGTGAGCTAGGATCTGGATAGAGGACCAGAGGGGAGAAAGATTCAAGGCTACGGCTCGCCATTGGGAACAGACGTGGCTGAGGTCGAGTTCGCTCAAGGAGAATTGGCCTGGGGGTCGAGAGACGATGTGGAGGAAGATGTGGGAGAGGAGTTCGTTAGGGAGGGTGTGGATTGGAGAATGGGTGGGAGTGGGAGTGGGCAGGTGGTGAGAATCCATCGTTGGTGAGAATGGAGGATTGTGGTCACAAGGTTCGGAATTCTGGATGAACTCTGGGCTCTGGGTGATTGGGTATTTGTTTAGATCAGGGACCCACAATCCCACATGGCGCTTTTGTCTTCTCAGACGTGGTGAGCCGAGATTATACGTCCAGCTTCAATATTGATTGTGGATGGTACACGACCAGGAAGGAGTCAGGAGGACCCCCGCTAATACGGTCAGAGGTTCAGGTCCCAAAGGGCTAAATTTGGGCAAAATTTTTGACCAGGTCTGATGCAAAGGGCTAAATTTGGACCAAATTTCACTCACATCTGTGGTACACCGGAGGTCAAAAAATGGCAAAAATTTTTGTATGTCTGTTGCCAGACAGCAAAATTTCGAGGTTTGACAGCGCTGAGCAGAAGAATTTGGTGAGTGCCTTGGGTAATATTTTTCTTACTTCTCTACTGCTAAAAACCATGTAGATGAGCTCCGAAAGAGCTTTTTTTGAGCCGTTGTTGAACTCCAAGCCGTTCCGGCTTGGTTCCGAAATTTTTGAATGAATGATACAAAAAGGGCAAAATTTGGGCTCAAAATTTGAGGTCCTGTGAAAAGGGCTAATTTTGGCCATCAACTTGTCCAAAAAAAAGGGCTAAATCAGGTTACCCTCGGCACTGGACCTATAACCGTATTAGCGGGGGTCCTGAGTCAGGACGCCGTATCGAATGCCGAAATTCGGCAATCCTCCTGTCACGATCCCATCCACCACAGCGTGATGATCAATAACAACTTAGACGCGCACATCGCCCACAATTACCCTACATAGCCAGAACAACAACATAACAGAACCCTATAGGCTATGAATATCATGCACATCATGGATATCACCGATACCGATAACGGCGGTACATCCCAAGGGCGTCTACCAACTCTACAGCTCTTTCCTTACCAACTCTCATCATCCCATCCCCCCCGCTCCAGTAACCCATACTAATCCGTCCAATGGCCCCTCCTAGTCCTCTTTCAAATCTATCTCAAGAAATGATCTCCATGATCACTTCCCAAGCCTCCGTCGTTATCGACGTCGTAGCCAAGGTCGACTCCTTGGCGTCGGCTGATGAGGCTGCGTTAAGAGCTTGGACGAAGGAGTTTGTCGTCGCTCTCGTAAGTACCTCAACCTCAATCTCAATCTCAATCTCACTAGGCTTTTCCTATGTGTTGAACTATTCCTAACCTCTATCTCTTTCCTTTTATACACCAGAGTCGCTACAGAAAAATAACCCGCGACCTAACCAAAGACCGGAACCCGTCCTCGTACGACCCCCCTCCCCAACTCACCGACGCCCTCTCCAAAGCCGACTCGTTCCTCCTCTCCCACACCCACTGGACCTGGGACGATCCCTGGCTCCAGCCGCGCTGGAAGCGCGCAGCAGACGAACGCAAGAAAGTCTGGGAGGCAGAAGAAGCTCGGCTGAGGAGAGTCAAGGAGGAAAGGGAAGAACACGAACGTCTCCAGCGACTCAAAGCCGAACAAGAAGCACAAGAAGCCGAAGCAGAAAACGCCCGGCGCATCTCCGAAACCCGCGCGTACCTCGCGATGAAAGACGAGCATGTCGTGTTTGACTACCCTACCGACGCAGAGTGGGACGCGCTCCGGAACGAGCCTCCGTTGCAGGAAGACCCGTTGGGGATGTTTTTCGAGTTTGGGTCGATGATGGATGGATCTATGGATATGGATTTCGACGATCATGACGCCCCTGGGTCCTCACCGGCACCGATGGCGTTCGCAGAACTGGAAAACCCTACTCGCAGCCCGTCGACGTCGTCTACTTCGACGGTTCATGTCGACCGTCGAAAATCGGGATCCAGTGGTCCCGGTGGTCCGGATGTCGTGGATATCTGGGACGACGATGTGATAGAGCCCGAGGAAGAGCCTGGTGCTAGTGCGACTGCTCATCAACCCGGTGCGACACAGCCCTCTGGACGGACTGAACCGTCCAGCGCTACCGAACAACAACAACAACACCCACCCCAACCCGTGGCTACCCCAGAACCTAATCCTTCCCTTCCCCCTGCCACCACCAAATCCAAATCCAAATCTATATCTATTCCCACTCCTCAATCTTCTCAATCTTCTTCTACTTCTACAAGCGCTGGAGCTGTCACTCGTCCACCTGTACCAATCAAGCGTGCCTCGCTTCCCGGATTCAAAACTCCCCAAACACCCAAAACACCTTCCATTGCCAGCGCATCCCATCCAGCCCAGAAACCGTCTGAGAAACCGGCTGAGAAACCGGCTGAAAATCGGCAGACGCCAGCACCTGCACCTGCACCTGCACCTGCACTAGCCCCAGTCGCAGCCGCAGCCGCAGCCGCAGCTCCCAACGCCAAAACCAATAACACCAACGCCAATACCCATACCAATAATACCAACGCCAACACCAGAACTAGAACCCGTACGACGAGCACGAGCACGGGCACGGGCACCGCCCACCCAGCGTCTGCGAATCCGAAACGACCACGGTTATCTCAGCTGACGGTGGCGTCTACGACCACTAGCGCTAATAGTAATAGCGCCAATGAAAATGCGAATGCTTCACAGGTTCGTGTGTGTTCGTCTGATCTCCGTTCTGTTGATTTCTGTAATTTCTGTTGATTGCCATGATTTTTTGTACTGATATGTGGGATATACTATAGTTGGACGGTGACGGTGTCCGTATACCGCCTGTGGCGTCTCAAGCGTCTGCCACATCTCCATCATCAACAACAACTTCATCATCAACAACATCTTCCCGTCGAAAACGGGCCCGTGATGCAGAACCTGTTGATGTCGATCATCATCTCCATCATGAGCATAAACGGGCTCGTGTTGTAGGAGATGATGGAGATGATCAGGATCATCATGAACCCGATGCTGATGCCACTGTCAACGCCGACGACGACGAAGAAGAAGAACGCTACATCAGACGCGAAGGTGGGGTGTTGATTGGGATGGGGAGGAGGAATTGTAAGTCCTTGTTTTTTTTGTCCTTTCTACATCTCGAAAATCGTTGGGCTGATTCCTCCTTTTTCCCTTTCCCCCTCTTCCCCATCACCCTTATAGCCCCACCCTGCGCCCCCTGCTCGAGCCTGAACCAAAAATGTTTCCGGCTGAACGGCAAAGCGGGCTGTGCGCGTTGTTATCAGGAGCATCAGGAGTGTCCTTTGGATGACCTTAGGGGGAAGGAGGCGAAGGGATCCAGGGAGGGTAAGGATCTCAAGGAGCCCAAGGAGGCAAAGGAGGCAAAGGAGCTCAGGGAGCCTAGGGAGGTTAAGGAGGTTAAGGAGCCCAGGGAGCCCAGGGCGAAGAAGCAGAAGGTCGCTCAAAAGATTTAAATGGATCGATTGCGTAAGTTGATCGATTAGGAGAATCTGAAAAGAGAGGAAAAGGATAGGTTATGCCAGGGCTACATAGGAATTTCTGGAAGCTGTTGTTTATTGATATATCATGGGACGATTGTCGTTGGAGTTGTGTCACAGTATTTCAGTGTTGTATGCTTTCTTTTCTGCTTCGCTTTGCTTTGCTTTCGTCGCTTTTCTTCGATGCTCTGGTATTTGTTGTGTGTGTGTAGTTTTCTATCTGTGCTTTGTATGAACAGTATACGTATACCATTTCTCGCTCTCATATTTTTCCTCAGTCACAACAAGTTCAACCATGCGTTTAGAGCTTCCCCCTTTTTTTTCAAGTTTCCAGGCAAACTTCTACTAGCCGCCGGAGCCAAACGTTTAACGTAGTGCACACTGCATCGGATGTGACGAGGTCGCAGTGATTTTGCTGTGCCTCACTGCTCGCTGTTTCGCTATGTTTCAATTGGTAGCGAATCAACCAAGATCAGTGCTGAGAGTTCGGGCGCCTGTGTCATTACATTTGTAGGCAATTCGGAAGTGGAAAATGTGTGCTCGAGCTCGAAACAAAAATATATTCCATTCGAAGGGCAAGGTGTGCTGTGCACATTGCTATCCCGAGTATCAGGAGTGCCCTCCAACCGGACGAGCCAGAGACAAAGAAACAAACTTGGTTGTTATGTAACAGCCAAAGCCGTGAATCAATCAGTATGCTTTTGCTTCGCTCTTCTGTGGTATCTGTTGTGTGTGGTTTTCATGCAAGTTGACAGATTGTTTCTTCCACTGCATTCAGTGTTCTTAAGTTCACTAAGTATCAGGAGCATGAATGATGTGAATGAAGAGATGTGATGCAATTGGGGTCTAACTCGATAGTCTATAGATCTGTAACCGACCGTCAGAAGTAACAGCTTGATTAGAATGGCTACCACCACACAACCCGCTGAATCTATGTAATTGTGAGCTAGTGAGAGCGCTCACTGCTCACCCGTCTTGGCTCATGCAGACTCCTCATTACTATTCCTGCATTGCTCCTCCACCTTTTCAGATCATCTGACGTGAACCCAACATATGTTTTACTTAGGGATTCCAAAACGCTGTCCACGAGAACCCAAGGGTTCGTCCAGTTCGGCCGCCTCCTACCCCAAAGTCCCAACGTCCCAAACCAGTCTGCTGCTCTTGAGTTTGCAGTTTCAGCCAGTACATTTGAAAGAGTAGACTGCTTCGCAGCTTCATTTTCATTTCGAGGTATGATGTGCGTAGTAAATGCCCGATGGGCTATTGCACTGTTGGGTGGGTTGCTCAATGCGCCAGTCAGAGAGAACGTTCGTTTGTATCCCGCTCCAACTTGGAACCCGACATGTCCCGTGTCGTAGTAAACTACTTCGATCTCTTTGGAAACCCAGTTCAGTACAAGATATAGTCTATAGACACCAGAATGCTCATACTCACCTTCAAGTTCCGCATGTGTCCAACGGAACAATATCGGTTTCCACTTGTCATTCATTATTTTATCAGAGATCACAAACCCTCCATCCTGCAGGCCAGAGAGGGAGATGGATAGAAAGGTGACCTTTCCATTAGCCCATTCCCAGGGATTCATCTCAGCCTCTTTAGCCTCTCGGCTCCCCCCGGATGGATTCTTCCCCAGTTCACCAAAGACATAATCCCTGTGTGCGTTGTTGATGAACTCCATATTCCCAATGAAGATAGGAGTTCCTGTTGGATACCATCCAGCCAACAACGGAGGCGGGGAGCAAACGATCCGATGATACAGGTCATCCATACTGAACAGGCACAACTTTACGGCCCCAGGGGTGGAGGATCCATAGCGTTGGAGATAAAGGCCTAATTCCCAATATCATTACTTGGTGTAAGGTCAATGGATGCCATATAAAAAATTTCTCACCCGGCTCTGTAGGCGGTTCCGTTGTATGTGGAGGGTTACGAGGGACAAGCTCTTGCACCCTCGCCAGGGGCCGAGCAGCAACATTATTGAAGGTGTCAAGCAAGTACACGGCAAGCAAAAGGATATGAGGAAGACAAAAATATAGACGCAAGTCGAAGCGTATGGGGAACATGATTCGACCGATTGTAGAGTATTACGCGATGATTGAGCTAGGATTTGGCAATGTGCTAGGAACTTGGAGCTAGATATGGCCAGCAAATCTAGTAGGTCCCAAAGTCTACGATGGCATTCAGCAAACCCATTTCGAACTCGAAGGTTGAAGCTTGAAGCTTGAAGAGTAATGACAGCCACGCACCGGTTTCAAAACTTATACTGTGGTGAGAGTTTGGTGGGCAAGAATCAAGAGTGCGAGGGCTGAGGGGAGGCGAGGGGGCGTTTCCCTCATATTCCCGCTACCCTTTAGGGTAAGGGTTTTATCCGTCCGGAGGATTTTTCTTTTGGCTGAGATTTACATGACCCGGACCGTTTTTACCGCCGGACCGTTTCTTCCTATCCTGTTCTTCTGCATTTTGTCGCTCTTTATTTACTATCCTACGTTCCTTTGCTGTCTACTATGCCTTCTTATGCAGACCTCTCTGTTATTTTCGTCTCGCTCCTGGTCTGTTTGGTCTCGGTTGTGTCGGTTGTGTCCAGTGCTGAACGTTCGTGATGAGATTAACAATGCATTTTAATGATGATATGGTGCTTGATCGTTGAAGATGGTCATTGAGACGATGAAGATGGATGATGAGGCGTTGAAGATAGACGATGAAGATCGACATAACGTTTGAATTCATTGTATAAGTATTCTACTCCTCGTCACTGTCAACGTGGTCTGATGACTCTAGATCATCATCATCAAAGCTATCATCTTCAAGTTTGTCCCGACTGGTGACGTCCTGTTTGTCGTTCTCCCACCACCGCCACCTACTCATTTCTAACGCCTCTACCCCATTCCACTTACAAAGTTCATTCCTACATCTGTCACCAGTCTTCCACTCATACGATCCTGATTTCAACTTTGTATCTGTTCCTGGTGTCAAACCGCCCCAATGCATTGTTGCACTTCCTCTCATACCTGCTGTTCGTCGCCACACGTTTGGGCAACATTCTAGGCACGGTCGTCCTAGATTATCAGTTGAGTCCAAGACGTCCAAGCGGTTCCTCACTGTTGCCATAAAATCGTCTGGTATTTTGCGTCCCTCACAAGGCAAACGCAGTACTTGGCCGTTTTCAACCAGCGTCGGATACACTAGAGTGAAAGAGTGTGCGCCTAATAACACACACTCTGCTGTTGTAAAGCCTGTCAACATGAGAGGCACAATGCTGTCGTCATAGCTCTCAGTGATGGTTATTGGGAAACCCTGACTTAATTGTGAGATGAGTGTCATAGGCGGGTCATTTAGAAAACGTACCAAGGGACTTTTCAAGTAGTAAGTGTCACCAGGACAGAAGTCTGGTCCTGCGCGGTTCACGCGAGGTAAACCAGGGCCAAGTACACAGTCCCATACACTCGTTAGCTCCTCACACAATCTCTCGGCTTTCCCAAAAGGTGTCAAAATATTGAGGTCATTTGGTGTGAAAGTCGCAGTTGGGTCGACCACTCTGTAAGCAAGAGAGCCTCCGATTCGTGATCCAAAGTGGTCGATCACCTGCAAGAACTGCGAATGACGACCGGCCTCAAACACCGTTGCCATCATATGGATGACTCGTCCTCGGTAGAAAGCTTGAACCGAAGCTCGGATGTTCGAACAAGTGGCTCCTAGTGCGAACAGGCTAAGGACCGGTGTGTGTTCAAATATCGTCCAACATAGATCTAGTTTATCCAAGAGACTCTGAAGGCTGACCGTTACGATGCCCGAGGTTGGGTTGGCAATATCGGAAGACGCATCACCCAAAGGTTTGACTGGTGGCTTTCCTTTTGGGATTTCGTTTGGACATGAATCGCTGAATTGCCACCGGTGCTCTGTCATCCTGTGAAACTTTCAGTCGACATCAATGTCGCATTTGCAGAAACGTTACCATTCTAGTATGACTTCTACCAATGGCCAATCCTGGAGTGTCATATCGTCAATAACACCATTTGTGTGCTTGACAATGACTACATTCCCTCGTAGAGATGGAACAGGCCTGAAATCGTAAGGCAATATGTTATCGCGAATGAACTTGTTGAAGGCTGCGGGTGAGGAGCTTTCCTCGAAATAGAACGTGTATGGGTGTTTCAGACCTGACGAGGCTTGAGCAGGGAAATGATCAACGTGGAACCGATTTAGGCAGCAACTGTTGATTGACGGTTTACGAGACTTCCACATGTACATCCGAACGTCCAAATCATCAATAGATTGATAGTCGTCAACGCCTGCATCGACCGGGATATGCACAAGGGTTGGGTAGGTAGAAAAAGTGCCGATCACTAATCCTTGTACCGAATCTGGGTAAATACCGGTCTGTTAGGTATAATCAGGTAAAGGTCGTACTTCAATAGAGATTGTAATACCTGCAACCATTCCTGAACCCGATTGTTGATTTTTATGAGATCTGCTGAAGAAGTGCGAAGTGCAAAAAGAGACGACATAGAATGTGTATGTGGGGAGATTGTGTGGTGTTCACTATGTCATATATGTAGGTTGGTTATCTTCAAATGAAATTGATCCAAGGCGTGGTTGTTGAGGTTCCTTTGCATACCGATGGGTCTGGGTTGGTACGTCGGTAAAGGAAAAGGTCCGAAGGTGAAGTTTTGTTCTGCAGTTCATAGTGAGGTTGCAGTCGAGATATCTTGTGCCTGTTCAGTTAAGTGGCATCCGTTGTAAATGTGTGCCAGTTTTGCAGGAAGGATACACAGATAGTGTTGAAATCTGGTGTAGACGGGATTTCCAGACACGCCGGTCTTCTCTATCACGAGGACCTTTCAAACACGTCGGAACTCTTGCATAAGCGCGCATTTCTAGTTAGGCGCGCATTTTCTCATCGGCTTAGTAAGATTTTTCATATCTATCTGTTGTCTACCATCATCATGTCGATCTTCGTCGAAAACTTACGCCTCCCTGGTTATTTGTTTGATTCTCGTATGGAGACATCGCTACTTTCGGTTGATCTTGCTTCAAGTATTCCTGCTCTATCGACGTGTGCAACACATGTTGATGTGACGGTCACCGTTTGCAAAGACGCTCATCATTCGTTCACAACAAAAATTCCGTTTGCCATATCGAAACACTTGTCGAGCCAGTGTCCCGTCATATTCGGTTCTAATTTTCGTGATGCTTGTGACCGTGTTGGTTTGAGCAGTGATACTTTGTTTGATACTGCCAGCGATGGTCCCCGCTCTTCGTCCGCAAGTCATCATACCAGTCTGAACTCTTTACCTGGCAATTTTTCTTTAACAAGTGGTGCGTCATTTTACTGTTCAACTGGCTTGTTACTCACAAGCTATATTCAGGGGTGACTTCCATTGTCCCAGACCCACTTGACCGTCGCTCAATGTACAACTGCTCGACTCCGTTCTCAACATCAGCCATAACTGCGCCAGCTTCAACTGACGGTACTCTGGGGGCTTCCACCATCTCTTTACCTCGGGCTTCCACCGCCTCTTTGCCTGGAGTCTCCACCCCCTCATCCTCTTCGCTGGGGACTTGGTCGTCTTCAATCGGGACTTGCTCGTCTTCAATCGGGACTTGCTCGTCTTCAATCGGGACTTGCTCGTCTTCAATCGGGACTTGCTCGTCCTCTTCAACGTCCTCAATCGGGACTTGCTCGTCCTCAATTGGGATCTCAACGTCTTCATCGGTGACTTCAACGTCTTCACCGGGGACTTCAACGTCTTCACCGGGGACTTCAACGTCTTCACCGGGGACTTCAACGTCTTCACCGGGGACTTCAACGTCTTTGCCGAGGATTTCATTGTCCCGGCCACCCGTTGGTTCTTCTGGATATAATCTCTACTGTGATGTTTTTTCACAGAGGTTCCAGTCGGGAATCTGTACATCTCCTTTTGTGGACAATCTGTCTGCGTTGCAAAGTGTTTCAAGCCTTCATGGGCTAAATACCACTCAATATATTGATTGTAAATCAACTTCTATTGCATTGCTGCATCACCTTATTGTTGGTGACTGTTTAAAAAGAGAGACGAGTACTTGTGAAGAATTTGCAAAAGACTTTGATTCATTGAGATCCCTTGCTGTAAGTCTAGAAGATATCATTGTTCATAATACTTCTTTGTCTAATGATTGTCTCCTTAGAATCATCAGAAGTATGGGTATAGGTAAACGTTTTAGATCTCCGGACTTAAGAATCCAACTTCTATCTGCAATCACATTGTTTTTCCAAGAACGCATGGTTGCTTCACCTGTTCCTTGCAATATGGGTGAGACTTTCAAATCATTTCATCGTTTGGATCGTGTGGTCCTTATTGACCTTGCACAATCACATGGTGTGCCAATCAATGTGTTTACAGATACTGTTGCATCCATCCGACTTGGTATTGTGAAGCACTTTGTCGAAGGTAAATGTTTTGGTAATACAGATTTGTCTGGGTGTCACGCAGTAGTTGAGGAATGTGGTGTCTCTGATAACTATCATCCATTGAACACATCACTCATCATTTTGGATAGACTGGTTCAGATATTGGCATTAAAACCTCTTCAAGATGTTCACAGAGTCCTAAATCTTCATTTCTCATCAACCGACTCTTTGAAGGATTTGCACCACCGTTTAAATCATCATATTGCCATCATGCAAACTGCAGCTGATGACCGTATATCTGTTGACGCAGAGTCCAAACTGAAAGAAATCCGTCAGCAATGGCCACAGCTGGTTCCGTCTACTTTGAAAACTAAACTCATTGCGGACTTCAAACATCAAACTTCTTCCTCGGCGTTGGCTTCTTGTGTTTGCGCTTCGTGCTCGGAGGCCTGTCTACTTTCCTCATCTGTTACTGTTAAAGTTGACGATATTGATTTATCTCCTCTGCATCGACCTGATGTTCGCATTCACAAGTCGGATGGTATAATTGTTGATAAGTTGTGGCTTGACCGCGACTGCAGCCAATCTTCAGATATTGTTAGTCCTCTGGATAGACAGCCTAATGTTTTACTTGATCCCATGGGTGTCACAGTTGCTCAAGATGGCTCTACTGCATTACAATTGTGTAAGGAATGCAGTAATTCATTGAAAAGGGGAAATGTCCCAGATCTTGCGTTGTCCAATCATATGTACATTGGTTCAGTACCTGATGTACTGAAAGATTTATCGGTAGTTGAGGAAGCAATGATTGCAAGGTGCCGAGCAAAATGTTGGATTCTGCAGCTGAAAGAAGAGAATTCGTCTATGCCAAGTGAGACCACACAACGCGGACTCAAAGGTAACATTGTGATTTATCCACAGAAAGTATCCCAGGTAGCAAGTGTGTTGCCACCGTCTCTAGATGAACTTGCAGCTCCTATATGTGTAGTGTTTGTCGGATCACAGTGTCCTTCACAAGATTGGCTTCGCCGTAAAGCTAAACCATTGGCAATCCGGCCGGGACGTGTTCGAAAAGCCCTTATTTGGCTGAAGGAGCACAATCCTCTCTATAAAGATATCACAATTAACCATGAATTATTGGATTCTCTACCAGAGAATTCTATTTTGCCCGTACATATTGAACATATACAACCAAATACTGCCTTGGACAGTGTCACCTCAGGTTACACACCTGATTTGTTTATTCCTTCTGACATACCTCAAAGTCAATCACAGACTCTTGAAGATTCTATAAATTGCAATTCATCTGATGAGTCTGTGCCTGCTGTATCGCACAGCGCAAGTCCATTAGACTTTGATGACCGTCCTGTAAGTTTTGAAAAGGTTGTCATTACTGATATCGATGGCTCAGCAACATCAAATGAAATGCGTGCTGCAGCGGTACGTCATGTACAGAATAATGGAGGTTTCCTCCAATTTCGTCATGACGTTGAACCTGTAAATGAATTTTTGAATCCTACTCTGTTTCCGATGTTGTATCCTACTCTTTTTCCATATGGTATAGGAGGTTTTGAGAATCAACGTCGATCTTCTAAGGTTTCTTTGAAACGGCAAGTCAAGCACTTTTTTAACCTCGCTGATCGGCGATTTCAAGAACATCATTCTTTTCTTTTCACAGTTTTCAATATCATTCAAAGACGTGAGGCACTGTTGCATACCAGCTTAAAGGTAAAGAGATCGAATTTCAATAATGTTGCGTCAACTTTTGCTTCTGTTTCTTCGGATGTTATACGCACAGTTTCAGAACGTATGGCCAAAGGTGATTCTTCTACATTCAATTCATCTGAAGAGTTTCAAGTCCTTAATTTAATGCGACAAATCAATGCAATTAACTCGCATGTGCCAGGCTCAACATCTGCAAGGGTTGCAATGCGTAACGAAATTCGTGCTCTCAACATTGAGAAAGGGTTGCCCAGCTTTTATCTCACTATTAATCCTGCTGACGTATATAATCCTGTGGTCAAATTTTTAGCTGGTAGCGAGATCGACGTTGACAATTTAGCTGACAATGATATTCCTCACTTTTGGGACCAGGCTAAATTAATAGCAAAAAATCCAGCAATTGCAGCTAAATTTTTTGACCTCTATATTGGTGCTTTCATAGACTGTATTTTAGCTTATCAATCTGGTACAATATGCAATGAGGGTGGAATCCTCGGCCATGTCAGTGCATATTATGGTTGTGTAGAAGCACAAGGACGTGGTTCTCTTCACTGCCATATGCTGGTATGGGTTGAAGGTGGTCTGAATCCAAATGAAATCAAGGAAAAGATCTTATCTGATGACAGCTTTGGATTCACAGATCGTCTCAAACAGTTCTTAGATGATACAATATCCTCCTCCATACCTCCTGATCCTGATCCCACTCTAGAAATTCAGTCATCCAAATATCACCCTTGCTCTGTTCGAGGTCCTTCCATCTCTACAGAGGACAGTGTACAGAACATCCGCAACAAAGACTTGCATCTGCTTGCCAAATCTTGTCAAATTCACAAGCACTCTTTCACTTGCTATAAATATTGGCGTGGTCCCCCAGAGCCGCGAGTTTGTCGGTTTGATCTTGATCTATCAAATATTAGTCCAGAGACATATTTTGACAGTGAAACGGGCGAAATCCACCTTCGGAAAATAGACGGCCTTGTCAATGATTTTAATGAAACTATTTTGGCTGCAGTTCGGTGTAACATGGATATAAAATTTATAGGATCCGGGGCTTCTGCAAAAGCAGTTATGTATTATATTACAGACTATATAACCAAATCCCAACTAAAAGCACATGTTGCATATGCTGCATTGGAGTTGGCTGTGAAGCGTCTGGAGCCCAACCTTGATACCGACGATAGTTTGTGTATTAAAGCCAAAAGATTATTGCAGCGCTGTGCATATGCTATGATCAATCAACAAGAACTATCCGCGCAGCAAGTTGCATCTTACCTGCTGGATTTCAATGATCATTACACATCTCATTCATATAATAACTTGTATTGGATAAGTTTTGAGCGCCACATCAATATTCATGATCCTTCACCTGAATGTTATCCAAAATACTGTTCATCTACCACTGTTGACAAGTCTTCTTCTGACACTTCAAATAGTGACCTTGAAGACATTGTAAGAGATGATGATGAGAGTGAAGTCACCATCACTGTCAGTGCAGATCAGATAGTGCGTGTTCTTCCTACACAGTTAGAAGATTATATATACCGGAGTGACCAGCTTGAATCATTGTGTCTGTGGGATATGATCGCACGCTTTCAAAAGCAACGTCGCAAGAAGAACAATGTACAAGATGATTCAGCAAAAGTTGATCATTTGAGTTCTGCTTCAGTGCAAAGCGAATGGAATAGAATATGGATGAGCAACAGTCATGTTCGACCTGAGTTCTCTTTTCAATCAGAACATCAACAATCCGATACTCATCTTTTGCATCTGTTAAAGCATTGCGAACGACAAATACCTGTGCCAATAGGACCGGGAATACCTCGAAGGGATCGTCCTGAGGTATATGAACGATATTGTCGCCTAATGCTAATTTTATTCAAACCATGGCGAGCACCTTCTGATCTTCGCTTGCCAGGTCAAGCTTGGTCGCAGGAGTTTGATAATTTCAAGACTTGTTGTCAACCTCAGATCACAGAATACATGTGTAACATGCAACTCCTACATGAATGCAAGGATTCTCGTGATGACCACTTTGAACAGAGAAGGCGTAAATTTTCTCAGAAAGTTAACACTTCCAGTGGTAGACCGCGCAATGATGACGATGACTTTATGGGTTGTGATGATGAGGATGAACGCATTTTGGATCACTTGTCAGATATCCATGACATGTATTCTCGAAGACTGCTCAGTATGACACAGTCAAGTGCAGACTGTATATCCGCTGCTGAAGCTTTGGGTTTATTTCAGCATAGCGGCAATATTGATTCTGATGATGTTGGAATGTTCAATCCCGCCGATCTTGGTGTATCAGAGTTTATCCAAGATATTACCAATGAGCATACACACTTAGAGTCATCATGGAAGGCTGCCTATAGTGAACATCGATCGAAGTCCAAGAAAAGTGCACAAATCCAACTGGGCAATGAAACCCCCGTCGAGTCTGTATCAAACTCTACTTTGACCGTCAATCAGATGGACTCTAGCTATAACATCACCGACAATGATGAAACTTCTGCTGTCATCGAACATAACTTTATTCACTACAATTATGAACCTGCTCAATCGAATACTCTCACCTTGCATACAGTTGATAGTTTCATCTTGAATCTCCAACCTACATTGAACCACGAGCAAGAACGCGCATTTCGTGTAATTGCAGAGCACAGTGTTGCCACTAATCCCAGTCCTTTGAGGATGTACCTGGGTGGTCCTGGTGGTACTGGAAAATCATATGTTATTGCATGCCTTGATCGATTTTTCACTGAAACAGGTCAGAAACGACGATTCAGATTGTGCTCATATACAGGTGTTGCGGCGACTAACATCAGTGGAATGACGTTACATTCAGCTCTGAATTTTGGAAACATAGCGTTTGGTAGGCAGAATGCAACAAGTCGTCGCGATCTTATTGCGATGTGGGAAGGTGTGAATTACTTATTCATAGATGAGGTCTCTATGATTGGCTGTGGTTTTCTGTATCGCATCAGCCGTGCTCTTTCGGAGGCTAAAGAATGTGATCTACCTTTTGGAGGAATCAATGTGATCTTCGCCGGTGATTTTGCTCAACTATCGCCTGTAGGTGATGCTTCCCTATGTGCACATGTCAAGACGGAACGTGTCAGCACTACTGTCGGTCAGAATATGGTTTTTGGTAAACTTTTATGGCTGTCAGTCAAAACTGTGATCATATTGTCAGAGATTAAACGGCAGTCAGGCAGTAATAACAATACCTTTGTATCTCTGCTTAGTCGGTTGCGTCTTGGTCAATGCACTGATGATGATTTTGAACTTCTCAATACTCGTCTTGCTTCTTTAGTACAACCTAACTGGTCAGATGCTAACTGGTCCGGTACACCTGTGATTGTGTGCAATAATGACACAAAAGACATGCTGAATGAGAAGATGACAGCTGCCTTTGCACATCGCACAGGTCAAGAACTTCATTGGTATATCGCAACAGATACAAGAAAAGGCGTACCTGTTTCTTCTGATGTTCAAGATTTCCTATTAAATCTACATTCAGGCAAAACAAACTACCGTCTTGGACGATTGCCTTTGGTCATAGGTATGCCCGTTGTCATTGGTGTTAACTATGATGTCCAGGCGGGCATTGTCAATGGAACTACCGGGACGTTGCGCAAAATACGTTACCGTGTAGATGATTCCGGTGTACGACATCTGGTTTCTTGTATTGTGGAATGTTCACATTTGAAAGATTTTGACACTATGCCTTATTTGACTGCAACCGAAGTCCCAGTGCTAGAAGAGACAGTGTCAATGAAGTTTACACACCCAATCAGCAAGAAATCATGCACTTTTTCAAGGACCCAAGTGCCTCTCTTACCTGCATTTGCCATGACAGCACATAAAGCACAAGGCGGTACGTACCAGCGTGTTATTTTGGATATCGAATCTTGTACTGGTACTGAAAAGCCATACGTGATGATTTCCAGAGTAAAGTCTTTAGAAGGTCTGGTTATTCTCAGACCGTTTTCACGTTCTAAAATCATGTGTCGACAATCTCAAGATGTGCGACAGGAGTTGAGACGTTTGCAACAGTTACACTTCATGACTGAAGTGTCCATGGGTGCTGTGGGAAATAACGGGCAGCTGGGATTGAATAATGATCCTGCTGACTCACTGTGGGACCTGGATCATCAAACTTCCTTCATAAATGCAGCGCAGAAATTGGCGATGTTGCAGTCATCGTCTCCTCAAGTCATTCATCCTTTGGTGGAGGATCAATCACACATACCAGAGAAGTATCGTCTGGATGACATAGAGACTGTAAGTGTAGTGATTCTTCACTCTTCTCAGTAACTGACTGTATTTGCAGATTGATGTTGTCAGGCCATGGAATACAAGGGTTCAGAAACGTCCTTTGGATACAGACGACGTGGTATGTCTTGAATTGATTTATGTTATGTTCATAACTTACCGGAAGAGTTTTCAGACAGATATTGATGAACAGTTGAAGGCAAAGAGACAACGAATGTCGAAAATTGCATTGGATTGAGGCTGCATTCTGTTCGCCGATTCACCCGCGACAGGTCATTCCCGTCCGCATTCCATCACCTGCGACTCGTTCATTCGCGACCATTCATTCGCGACTCATTTGCCGCAACTTGTCCATTCGCAACTTGTTCATTCACACTCGTTCAGTCACCTCTCGTTCATTCGCCGAAACTTGTCCATTCACCCGCAACTCATTTGCCGGGTTTCGCATTGTCTACTGTGTACATGCCACATAGATTCGACTGACGGGTATTGCCTGCAAAAGCTTGTGGAGTGACCTCCACCATTCTGTTTGCATCGCCGGGTTTCTCGCCACTGGTTATTATCTCTCTTCACTCTGAGCCCACCTATCGTCGGTCATGGTACCAATAACCATTGACCATTACTTCCGCTATGCTCTACCTCCGCTTCCTGTACTTTGGCCACGAATGTACAGGACATTTGTGTTTTCCTACTCAAGAACGAGACCTTTGGCGAGTTGAGACTCATAACTCTCTGCGACTCTCTCTAGCAACATTATTCGCCTCCGTCGCCGAGGCAGCTCTACACTCATGCCTAGAACAAAATCGTGGACAAGGCTTCCCACTCTCTGCCACTCTCTCTAGTGACATTATTTGCCTCCGTCATCGAGGCTGCTCTACACTCATCCGTAGAACAAACTTGAGGACAAGGCTTCCAATCCTCTGTTGAATTCTGTAGAAGCAAGCCATCAATGAAGAAGGATGGGTGGAACGTTACAATGTTGCTTGTTCAATAGCACATTGTCTGAAAGCGCCACGCATATCTCATCGCTTGAAGTAAGCGACGACGACGATGATAATGATGTGAGTCTAGAAGAGCTGTATCTACTTTCTAGCTGAATGCCTTCTACAGATACACACCAGGTTCTTTTAGAATATGTTGGATTACTGTCGACCCATCTCGACCCATCTCGGCACTTCTCACTTGGCGCTTCTCACTCGGTACGTTGACCGCTCGGTCTTTTCATAGTCCGCCGCGAACGTTGTTCAAACCTGAGTCAGTCAATATCATTGAGGTGTGAATCATTTTCTACGATTGTTAGTTGCCACCAATCTGTTTGACTTAAATAGATCCATCGTCTACTCATACAACTCTTTCTTGCCTTCACCTTTTTGTCTCCGTCAGTTTGTATATTATCAATGCTATTAATGGAAACGCCTCCATACATATGTTTTCATTGTCGCCACACCTGACTTCGTTGTTCAAACTGACCTGTTCGCCTTGCGATTTCAGTAGCCCGTCTCTGATTCCTCCTTGGTACGGCAACATGAGCTCCATTACTCACAGTTACTCTTCCTCTCCGTCCATTCCCGTGGTGAACTTCTGCGCCAGCAACTGGGGCCATCGAATGAGTGCCTGAAGAACCAGCTGCTGAAGAACCACCTGCTGAAGAACCACCTGCCGAAGAACCACCTGCCAAACGTGTAGGGTCTAAGGCCTGGCTGTCCAAATTGAAGATGGTGTTTTTGGAAGGAAGCATTGTGCCATGGAGGTTACATGAATTAAAACTCCTGTAGCACATGTAAGACAGATTGCAAACATAGACCAGACACTTACCACAAGCAGTTTGTTGTACTAGCAATGAAGTACTGGTACTCAACATTGCAAAACCCATACTCGTGGTTTGTTGTGTCTGCATTGAGGAGAGTTTGCATACACAAACCTCTTGTGGCATCATCATCAGAATGAATGGGTGCCATATATCCAGTGCAGTTAAAGACATTGACTCCAGTCATTCCTAACCTATCACAATTTTTACACCAATTTGTTAGTTCACGTACCAGAGTCGGATGGACATGACGAGCCACGGAGCGCATCATATCGGAAGTCTGTGAATGCTAAATATTTGAAAAACTGCTTTGCAACTATACTTTTGCTTACCGCTGCTTGGTTGAAAAGAATATACAATCCTTTCTCTGTAGTGGCCTCCAATCCAGCATATGAGGTGTATGTGTCCCCTGGTCATCCACCTGAACCAATACGAGATCCAATTGGGACCATATTGCCACCAGAGTAGTTATCAAACTGTGCTCCACGTTTCACAGCACTAACACCAGTGCTTTCAACAACTGCATCTTGTAATTTTGCTAATTTTTCTTCATCAAAGACGTTCCACCAAATAAAATCCGCGACATTCTGTCAAGAGTCTGTCAGTGTAACACGGTAGGCTGTACCAGGATGTACGTTACCTTTGCACTGACAGACGCCCAATCAATAATCTTTGAAGTAGGATCAGAGGTATCCTCGAATTCATCCACAACCAAGAGCAGCTGGTGGCCGCAACGCGCAATGATGTCTTCGATACGCTGGATGCATTGCAACTTGAATGGCAAAGTTTTTCCAACCGAATCTGGATGATACATGTCAGATGCATAAGTCATCCGGCGCTTTTTCTGATCCTGTCAAGTATAAGTCCGTGTTTGCCCAGATACTTTACATCCACTGACCTTATTTGATTTCCTGGGCAGGAGCTGTTCTTCACCAGAAACCATCGTAATACCACAACCTGTCACCTCTTCTTTTACAGTTTTCATTCTAGCAATGCGTTCAGCAGGTAGAAGGCCATTCGTGATATGAGGGAGATAAATATATTGACAGCATCGTTGAGTAGGAGGTAGATTGATGCAAGTTTGGCATTGAGTTAACAATGTTGCACGTTTTGATGATTCCCGTACAAGGTCTCGAAGCAGAATTGTTTTTTTTATAACGATCCGCCAAAGAGGTTTGGTGAAGCTCTTTTTGTCAATGATGAGAACCATACTTTTCCCGTCTTTAGAAGGAACTTTCTTCTTGCACCAATCGGACATCAAATTGATGATTAGACTGTAGAAATTCTCAAACGAGTTGATGTCGTTGAATTTCGAAACCTATGATATATATGTTAACTGGCAACACTCAAGAAAATATTCTTACATTGTATTCAAGATCCACCAGTGATATTCCCAACCATGTATCATAATGATATCGAAAGGTGTGGAGATTCACGAGAAAGAAACAGTACGAGATGTTCTGTTCACCGGGAAAGAGATTCGGCTCCGCGTCGAAGATATCCAGAAAGTCTTTTGGGGTCGATATATTCTTTCGTCCCATCTGAATAATAAATCATCAGTGATTTCAATGGCATTGATCCAACAGCAATGATTATTTACCACTTCAGACTTGTAATGAGTTAAGCCTGTACGCCATGTAGATTTGATAAATGATGGTGTCCATCTGTCTAGAACTTCCGAAAGCTGATCACCGATACGGTACATGTGTACAAGCTGTAAAGCCTGCGAGTTTCGATGGTGGATGAGAAACACAGGTGACGAAATTTCTTCTATAGTCGAGGTAACTCTGGAATCCTAACAGGAGATGAAAATAGACCATGATATTCACTTGCTTTGATAGCGAACCTTTATTGCTCTACGAAAGGCTGCGGAAGAAAATGTCTTTTTTGAAATCTCTTTCATCTCTTTGATAACATCAACAACAGGTGTGATGTAATCCACAGAAGGATTGTTGTCGAATATCTGGGATCAAGAATGTTGAATCTGTCATCATTGCAGTGATATACGAGAAACCTTACATTTGTTAAGGTGTTCTTCCACATTTCAGCCCTAGCTTTGTAATGCATGTACATATTATCCGTGGAGAGAACTTGTTTCTCTTCATTTTGCCACGATTGTATTTTCTGTTGTACACTACACCGAAAGTTTTCAGAAATGATCCCGATTGTAAATCAATACATACGTGGTGGGTAAAGGATCATCCACTAGCATAGAACTGCATTCGGGTGCATCCTCAAAGACGCTTGGATTTGAGTCTTCACAAGTGAATCAATGAATAGTGCAGATATATTGTCTGCATATGACATACCAGACTGTGATTCATCTTCCAGATTCACTGCAACCTCAATCAGTATCGTTATAGAATGACAAACAGTGGTGTTTTATACTCATTGATGCAAATGATTCCTCGAAAACCTCACCAACTGATGGAAAGATGTTTCGTTGGGGAGGCACCACAAAGTACTTATCCTATGTCAACAATGGATGAGATTATACAAATGCATCATATGTTCAACTTACATCGAGCTCAAGCAACCTGGATTCATAGTTCCTCAAATCGTCGTCAACTTTGGTATCCTCATTCCAGACCATGTGAGCCATTATATCAGTGAGTGTCATCAACATGAATCCTCGGTCTGGGTAAGTAGCATCTGCAGCACTGATATTCAGAGAATCTGCAATCCAATCGATCATGCAGGTAACCTACATTGTCGATTAGTAGATCACGATGGAGAAACATCTCAAATTACATTCTTGCGTACCAAGCTGTTGTTCGATGTTAATTCATCTCTCACATCATCCAGTAGGTCCTCTTCGGCTTGATGCAGGTGGACTTTAGCTTGGATAGTGTCCTTTATTTTCAAAATAATGCCTGTGATAGGTTTCATATTGTATGGGCAAACGTGGCAGAATGAAGATGAGTCCGCTGTTTATAATGTGACGCTAACTCGTGGAAGACATTTTTGCGTACACATGACATAGCTGCTAGTGACATCATGGCACCTACACTCTCAGCGATGTGCTATTTTATGAGAATATATATTGAGTAACAACAGTATCTGCAGGTATCTCTGCGTATTCAAAATAAGTATGAAGCTTTAAACTTCAACTACACTCTCCATAGTACATCCTGCTCGAGCCTTGCATTCGTCAATATCGCATGGGTAACATCAGGTGCGTATCAGGTGCGTATCAGGTGCGTTGAGTCTCACTTCAATATATGTCACGCTATTCGAGCTCGAATGTTCTGCACCAGCTCTTCGAGGTAATGGTAGGACTAGTTATGAACGCCAGGAGCTGCACCCCCGATGCTAAATTATTTGGGATTTATATGATAGAAGTATTCCATCGTGCTAGCGTATGAATCCCGTTTGCTCCGGATCTCTCGTTTGCTCCAAATCTCGCGTTTGGTTGGAATCCCTGGTATCCGTCGTGTCCACAAAATCCAACAAAGCATCCGAGGTGTTCGAAGACGTCGTTGTCGGCAATGGCGGCTTCTCATCATCGTCATTATAGCAGGCGATTGGTTTCTGATAGAGAGAGTTTACAGAAAAAGACGAACGCTAGGTCGAAGCGTTTCTGCTCGGTCATTCGAAGCTTGTGGGACTTGGACAGCATTGGTGATATACTGAGATTGCGGTGAGATGGGCGTCAGAGTGCGTGTCGGAGAAGGCGACAGAGTGGGTGACGATTGTGTCTGTTGGTGAGGCGATGATGACGGATTAGAACGTGCGTAAGGATGGAGATGTGCCCGAGACGTTTGATGCAAATGCAAAGTAGACGACAACGTGTCCATTTGCATTGGCGGGAGTTGGAGTATTGTGCAGAAGGCATCGAGAGAGAGTGGGTATGTGAAAACCGGTACGTGTTGTAGAATTGATGTGAATAGTGTGTGGGAGTATGCGAAAGTGTGTCGCATTGGAGAAGCGGTGAACGTGAGTGGCAGGAGGAGTGGATGCGAAGGATGAGGTTGGTGTAATCGAGGACACACTGTGACTCCATTGGTGTGGTTATGTCTATCACTTCTGCTGGTGGGGTATGGAGTGGGGATCCCACCCGTCGACTGCAGCTCCCGATTCATCGTCTCCCAACAAGTGGAAAGCGGGTATATGGTCTTCCATAGAGGCAGGCGATGCGATCTCAACCACAAGGAAATACTGCAGCCGGCCAATCTGTCCGACCTGCCGTGAGCAGCCTCTGCCTAGCTCGCCTGCGGATATCCATCCTCGAAGGAGATACACACCCTCTGAATACTCGCTACATGTTTCCAAGTGCCCACTCGTGAGCTTCCATCGTCTGACAACGGGAGGACCGTATGCATCAAGCTCTGATGAGGATGAGCTGGCGTCAGAATGCGAGCCGGCGTCGTCGCTGTCATCTTCTAGGGGAACAGGTGAGGCACTTCGTGAATGGAGAGGTGTGGAGGTCCGGGAGTTTTTGGGGGACGAAAACCGACTGGGGCTAACTTTAGAACGCGAGAATAGCTTGCGCAAATGTGATTTAGCAGATCGAACAGTGAGCTGCTTCATGAGAGTGACTGTGATGGTCTTGGCATATAACGAGGCTTGTGCGGGGCTATTGGGAAAAACGAGGCTCAGGAAGAACGGTATAGGTTCCCCGGAAGCGAAAGATTGTGGCGCAGGTATTGAGAACTGGGAAAGAAAAACAGTCAGAGGTGTAAACTGGTGCGAAGATGGAGAACATTGACATACAAAGACAGAATTTTGAAAGTTTTCCAGGCCTGTCAAAGGTTGTTTCGAATGTGACAAGGCGGATGACCATCGAGGTGACAGTGGAAAGGTGTCAACATGTTCCGCGATATTCACGTTTGGGGACTCGAAGTGTGGATCGCGATCTGAAAGAGGCTTTGGAATATCCGCGAGTGGAGGATCAGATGGACGTGTCTTGGGGAAATACAAGATGGGGATGATTTGTCTTCAATGAGAGGGAAAGTTCAGATCAGTTTTACGGAAACTCATGGAAAACTTACGATTCGGTGGGTTCGTGTTTGAATGTCATACGAGTGGCTTGTCTCGTCATTAGGACTTTCAATGAATATGTGATTTCTTCCGTGACACCAAGATGCAAACGGTAGAAAGAAGGTGGGGTAAGTGCCGTTACTCCTTGAAGCGTGATTTCTGATGGTATTGGAATAACGAAAGGGTATTCATCTCCTTCAGTTGGATGAGATGAGAGAGGAAGGGATACAGCATGATGCATGAACAAAGTGTTGCTTCTGGCGACACCACCATCAGCAAGAACAACGGTCGATAGATGCCCCTCGAGCTGTCACTGCATGAGTAAAGCCAGTAACGTAGAGTAGCATGACTAGCTTACTGTAACGCTGATATCCTCAACGAGTTCAGCATGATGTCCAGTGACCCTTCGATCTTATCGTGTAGACCATAAGCAGGCGAGCTCGTTCCCCATAGACGTTTTCCAAGGTCAACAGTCATATGTTTCGTTCGGTAAACCCAGGTGCACCCCTGGTGAAAGTGTAAGGACAGATTGCATGGTAGGAAGGTAAGGAAAGATTGGTTGCTGGGAAGGGTACATAGTGGATGTACCTGAAGGTCGAGCATGTGACATAAATTATCACCTGACACGCCGTAGATGTTTTGTTGATTGACGCGAGCCGCGGTTGTTGATAGCCATCACGCGACGTTCTTGTTGATGAAGGATGGACGCGTTCATCCGTGTATTTGTTGTTGATCAGTTGAGGTGATGAGTATTGCAGGCGTTGGTTGGATTTTGCGTGAAGGAATGGATGGGATGGGTTAGACACCCAATGTTGAGACATAGCTAGACATTGCTAGACATAGCGTCTGGACTGATGTGGTTGAGTGAAGTGATAAAGGCAAATTATGCGATGGTTTAACCAAGTAAAAGATCTGAACGAGCACACTCTCCGCCGATTAAAGCAGTACAGTCTTCACTGGAGTGGTTAAAGCATGAGGACGGCGAAAGGAATTGGGTCAGTTTTATAGTAGGCGCACGGTCCACATCGATCACGTTTATCTCCCGTGTCTACATCGGAAGATATAATTTTCACATGCCACTCTTCGCCGAATCTCATCGCTTGGACAGCCTCGCCCTCTCTTTTGCGGTACTCGCATAGATCCTCTAATTCTTCATCAAGCTCAGCTGGGCCACTACCAAGCTCAGGCTCATTTACGACTGCCAATTCTCGTCCGTCGTCGACAGTCAAACCTCGCGTTGAAAAAGTGGTATGGGTGGAGCTATTGGGAGTTTGGGTCAGGCGAGTGTGAGGAGTGGGATGAGCGAGATGAGCGGGATGAGCGGGATGAGTATGCGAAGCAGACGGAGTGCGGGGTCTGGCTCTGCAGGAGAAAGCGGAAGTGCTTCTGGAATGCAGGATGTGAGTCATCTCATCTATCATGTTGTGCCGAGCTTTCACTCAAACTTCAAATCGCAGCCCGCGCCTGCATCTACCTATCCCAATTTCCTTCCAGGCGAGTTTCGTACACGGGTCTTTCTCCTCCCTCTTCTCCTCTACGTAACGTGATTCCGCTCGTGGGGGAAGACGATGATGAACAAGGGCGGATTACACTCACCCTCAGCCGCAGGAGGAACTCCGTCTCCTCCGCCATCGCATTCCTCTCCCATGCTTACCACAGCTCAACTTCAAATCGCAGCCCGCGCCTGCAGCTACCTATCCCGATTTCCTTCCAGGCGAGTTTCGTACACGGGTCTTTCTCCTCCCTCTTCTCCTCTACGTAACGTGATTCCGCTCGTGGGAGAAGACGATGATGAACAAGGACGGGTTACACTCACCCTCAGCCGCAGGAGGAACTCCGTCTTCTCCGCCGTCGCATTCCTCTCCCATGCTTACCACAGCTCTGGATGTCGAACCACGGCTGAAGAATATGAATGAGACATTCTTAGCTCGCAAATCGCTGTGTCTTTTGTATATGCTACTTATACATCTCTCTAATTGCTGGCGTTACGTCCTCTCAATTCTCTACTGCCCAGCCTCGCGTGACATGTCCGTCTTCAAATAGGCCTCCTTGGATGCACCTCATAGTTCCTATGACTCCTATACCACCTAGCACCACGCCTCCTAGTGGTCAGTTAACTCTCATTCCAAGCAGAAGCATTCTGTCGATGGCATTCGACACCCATTTGTGCTTCAGCGAAGCGATCTCTCGCGTTAGACGAGAGTGTACAACGTACGTCTATATTCTGGGTTGTTTCTTCAGCGTTGTCAATCTCTTGCTTATGTGCTTCAGGTTCACCGACCCGTGTACCACCGGCACCACCTGTCAGTTCAAGACAATCGATCATACGAGCAGGCTTCTGTCCCTCGAGATGAAGAGGAACCTGTAGTGTTCGACACTGAACCATCTGCCATCGAATCATCATCGTTGGCCACTGAAGATGTCGAATAACCAACCTCTGATTCCCTACCCGACGATTCAGAAGCACTTCCGTTGTGTCCATCCCAACCTCAAGCTTCTGAGACTACTTATCCGCCTGTCAGCTCTGACTCTGCGTTATCCGTCGAGCCTGTTCGTCCTTCAGAATACCATCGACTCCGGAAGACAAGCCATCTTCTGACGATCACATGGGACTCACATCCATAGCGGGCGATGAATCTGAGACTGAGGTAGTCGTGGATACGTTCTTGCTACCTCAAGACACTGTCGCTGACGATCAACAACAACACCTCAAGAAGTCTGAACTAGACTCGGAGTATGTTGGTAGTCACTGGTCAGAGATCGATGCGTAGGGTCCTCTCTCCAGTTTGTCCTTTCTGCACAACATGACAACAACCGTTTGATCGAGCAATATCGAAAGTCCCTGGACCCAAAAGTGGACACCGTGACTTTGGAAGGTATCGGGTACGCATTTCGTCCAGGTTGGCATATTACTAGTCTGTGATTGATTATTACTCACCGCCGGAGGATCAACCAAGGGTGTCACTATCGTTGTCTCGCCGTTGTTATCTCTCATGACCAACCATGTGGATGCTCTTCAACCGAAGGATGTTGATGTTCTGGTCTGGAATTCGGAAACAGTTGATCACGGCGAGGTTATGAGACGACTTAGAGGCTACCCCAAACCCAGTCTTCTCTATGTGTCTCCGGAGAAGATCAAAGACAGCGGCGCTCTCAAATCAATATTTGGTGATCTATACCGTGCGGACCAGTTGGCACGTCTTGAAACAGTGTCTTTTGAGCTATGAGCCCTTTGAATGTAAACGCTGCTGAATACATGCCGGAAGCGATTGGTGCTAGTGACTCTCCCCATGTTGGTGATTGCGACTGGAAAGGTGTTTGGTTTTTGCTATGTGAGTTCATCACTCTCCTGCCCGCCGAGCCATATCGTTGACTCTGTATCCACGAACATTCTCATCTTCCTCACATAGAGACCTACAAAACCTCACTGCTGAAAATTCAGGTGTTTGGTCAATGCAGAGTAGAGAATCTTCGGCTCGTGCTTCCTGCGTGGGCTGCGACGTTTCTGGATCCTCCAACTAAATTGAGACTGGTCTTACGTGTTTCACTGAACTCCTTCATCCTCCAACGGATGGCTTTTGGTCTTCACATACCACTTTTGTAAATTCATAGGAACGTACTTACTTCCAATCTACGAATGGTACGTTCTAACTTGAACTCTTCATGTGCGTTGGAATATATCATGGACTATAGAAATTCTGGTCATAACTGAGCAGGTGAGTATGAAGTATCTCTCATGCCTTATTTAGGTTTTCGAGGCTTCAGCCCATCGCTGTTGCACAGCTCCTACGTGTTTTGACGAACTGGTTTTGTATCGACTGTTGGACATGTTTGGTTATCAAGTAAGTTTACATCAGGAAAAATGTACTGAGCCCTCAGCCACTCAAAGCTGCTCTCAGGCCCCCTAGAGCCTTTCAAGGCTTTGGAGCCCCCAAAGCCTGCAGAGATACCCCCAAATCCTAGGCACTCTCAGCCACCTGAAAGTCTTGAGATATTCTTTGGGGTGCTTTGAGGTGCTTTGAAGTGCTTTGAGGGTCTTTGAGGATCTTTAAGTGTCTTTGAGTGTCTTTGAGGATCTTTGAGTGTCTTTGAGTGTCTTTGAGGATCTTTGAGGTGCTTTGGGATGCTTTCAAAAGCAAATAATATGAATAAAAATCAATTGATTCCTCTTATTTCTATTTTACATTACATTCTATTTTATTTTATTTTATATTCTAGTATTATGTAATTTCTAATTATTATATTACATAAGACTTATATAATTACAAGAATTTGTAATGTACTATCTAAATTATCAAATTATATAGGGAATCTAATCTATAAATGTCATATATGAAGTCCTTCATTGAGATATGATAACATATATAACATGTAGATATGTAGTTAATATAGCTATATATGTGTTTTGACCAGGTGACAAACTTTTTGATTGTACATGGTTCACGGTGGCAGGCCAAATATGCCATTGAAATAAGATCTTGTCAAAGTTGTCAATTGGAGTTGTTAATGCATGTATCTTCTAGATTAAGAAAGTTCTGCAATGCACTTATCTAATTCCCTATTTGAATGATGTTTTCTTCATTGAATTTGATATTAAAGAGTTGCTACAAAGCTTTGCAAAGACTCTCAAAGACTCTCAAAGATCCTCAAAGATCCTCAAAGATCCTCAAAGCACTTCAAAGCACCACAAAGCAGTTTAGTGACCTGGGTAACCTAGGCAGCCAAGGCCATTGAGGCACTTTCAGAGTCTCTAGGAATTAGCCATTTCTTGAAGTGCTCTCAGATTAAAGTATATTTCTTTGAGGTTGCCTAAGAAATGCCCATTTTCCTCAGTGCTTTCTAGCTCTTCCAAGCATGTAGGCCCTCTAGAGAGCCTCAAAGATACTCACAGTTGCCTAGGCCTAGAGTGTTTTTCCTGATGTAGGTCTTGATCTGGGGTAAATTTTCTGCCACCTGCTTCGAAATTTTGCCTTGGAGCTTCCATCTGCTTCCATCCTCTATCCTATAGGGGTGTTACATGTTTCCAAACCTGTGGCTGTAATTTCTCAAATGTCCGTAGGAAGAGCTATGTGGCTATCTCAAATCCGGGACATCACTGACCGGGTGAATGGTGGACTTCTGATGCCAGATTTAGGATTTTGTGACTTCGACTCATCGGGATGGAGCCGTGTAATTTCCTTCCTTCCTTCCTTCCTTCGGTGATGCTGAACATCTAACATGTTTTCACTAACGTTCCTTCAAACGCCCTTCAAACGCCCGTTGGGCAAGATTGGCTATCAGGTTAGTTCGTGTCTTGCGCAGCGGTACTGTATTGCAGAGACACCGTCGCTCGTTTCACAGTGCAACTTCACAGACCGATTTTGAAACGTCGGCGTAACACGTTGGTTTGACTTGTTGTGCTAGGCTCACGCTATGCATTCACGTATTTTACTATACTGGAGCGTTGGGTTGGTATAGGTTAGCTGGGGTATAAAAGCTGAACGTGTTGAGAGCGTTTCTTCCCCATCACATTACTTCATCTCATGTCTATCATCGTCACTAGCGAAATGCTTCAGCGCAGCACGATGCCTGGTGGCGTCTACGACACCATGATCCAGGCAAAGATCGGCAACAACCCTACCAGTTTGGCCCGTGTGGACCTTGGCGTCCATTTCAAGAAGGTAGATGGTTTCAAGGACAGCGAGAAGTTTGTCGGCCCTGACCGGCGCGAATGTACTTTCAACTTCATCGGTCAGATCGCCCCTGGATATGTTGCCCATCCAGTGGGCAGCTACACTGGTAACAGTGACGAGGTGCGTATCTGCTCTGAATGCTCTATCATTGTTGATGAAAACACCCTCAGGGTTTTGCGCCTATCAACGATAGTACTCGCGTGAAGGACTCCATCCCTCTGATTGCTCCTACCTCTGCACCCCGAGGATCAATGCTATCTTCCACAACCAGGTCGTGACGCTGTTGAGCGTAATGGCTGCAGATGGTGACAGTCCCGTATGATGTTTAACATGTCTCATATGATGATCATGACTTGACGCCTTCTTCCAGGGTCATACGAAGAGGTTCGCGAAAGCATCTGAGCCTAATGGGCGTGCAGATACAATCTTTGCTGTCACGAAGCCTCTCTATGTGGTATGTGAGCAAAGGCTATTCATCCCATGTGCGACTGAACATTCCTACAGGTTAGCAAAGACACTCCGATTCCTAGGTGTAAAGTCAACATCGACGATATCGATGACGGCCACAACAACAACATCAATCCGCATGCCAGTGGCAGTAACATACCCCCCCGTATGCCCCGTTCTTCTGGTTCTCATTACGTTTTCTGATGTGTTACAAAGCTGCAGCTCCTCATGTCGGAGACTTGTACCCATGCTCTGTGCTTCCTGGTTATGGCGGGCCATGGTTCAACCATAGCTCCTCCAAAGCGGTTCAGCTCAACATTCGTAACCCTGAAGGCAATCTTATTCTTCCACAAGATACCTATCGGTGGCTTGTCCCCGGCGCTATTGTGCTCGTTCATGCAACGATGCATGTCTATCGTGTCAACCGCATAACAGTATGTCAGACTTTTCAAATCTGCATACATATTGCTTATGTGAACATGTCCCGCAAAAGGTATACCAGTTGACTGCAAGCAGCATCCAAGTCATTGATAAAGGAGACGTGATTCCCCCCACTCCTGTTATTCTTGACCTGCCTGAGCGTCGTGGTAAAGAAGAAGAGGGTAATGCAACGGATGCGACTGCTTCCAACACTGTCGTCAATTTCACCGGATTGATGAAAGGGTCCCCGGTAGCTTCTAGCTCTACTGGGGATCAAGACCACAAACGATCCAATGAAGACCTTCCATTTGACCTTGTCCTCGACACTCCGGCCGATGAAGACATTGCAATGAGTGGAGGAGACGAGAAGCTCAAGAAGGTTGCAGGAAAGAAAGCTAAGAAAGGTATGTCTTTCAACTGTACAAGTTTGAATATTTTCTGAAGCACTACTCGAAGGCTTGTAACGTTGCTACTGGCCTTTCTGTCATGATGACTTACCTACATTCCAAGCGTCCATTATTTTTGCTCTATTTATTACACGTATTTCTTATTTATTTTACCGATATGTGATCTTTATTATATAGATGTGTTATTTATTTGTTCGAGAGTCTACAGAGTGAACTTAGAGAAACTCTGAGGTGTTTCAAAGACCTGCCCGGCTGTGTTTTCCCAAGCATTGCATGTTGTGGTCGGTGAGATGCATTGAAGCACTCCTATTTTCGCAAAACGTGGGAGTTCGTGGTCATATTTTTGATTTTGATTTTTTTTTTTCAATTGGTAGTTCCTCTGGGGCGTTGTGCCTTGACCTCCGACCGCTCCCGCCGTACTCTTGTGTCTCAGGCTGCTGGTGCTAATGTCCGTCGGAAGATGAAGCAATCGGACACCGAAAAATCGGATGTCCTTTCTACTCCTCACCTTCAAAAACAGTGGCAAGGAAATGTTTTCCCGTGTCTTGTCCACCAGGTCTTAATCCTCATTTAACATACAACATCACCTTACTGTCTATCTCAATGTCTGCTTGGGACTCACCGCTGCGCACCATGCCTAGCGATGTCGAAAACATTAACAATCGTGTGATGCTCATGAAGAAGGTCTGCTAAGCTTCCTGCACGCCACGATTTATAACTTTGTTCACTTGTTTTCAGGATGGTTTATATGGACACACTGTCCAAGCTTTCTTCTTAGGCACTGCTTGTGACAATGCACGCCTCGTAAATGTGCCAGTTGATGTCAATATCTCCACCTGGAAGTCAATCGATGACCTGGACATGAAGATGTATCTGTGGACATCGGCCGGTCCCGGTATACGGTCGTGTGGTGCGAATCGGTTTTACATAGACCGTTTCCCCGTCGATGCAACTACAGCTTTGTCGAACCCTTTCACTATCATCTTTGAGCCCCGTATGACGAAGTCGGCTTGGAATATCTTGTTGGTCAAGAAAACAGTACCGTTCGAAAACCAATGGTTCCCAGGCATGCGCGGTAATATCCTAGTCTTCAAACATGACCTTGACGGTATAATCGACATGCAATTTTGGGATTGGCGTTTAGTTAAGGTCATTGTGGAATGGTATGTTCAACCTTTACAATGGGTATGTGGTACACGCCTTAACTTAAATTCCAGGTTGGTTGTAAATCGCTACGTGCACGAAGACAGAACGCTACCTGGCCTATTCTCTAAACAGCTGCCGACGGTCATCCCTCCTGATCTGTTTCAACCTACACAGCCATCAACCACAGTACCCTAGCTCCGGTTCAACGAACTCAGGTGTTCTGGGCGACCCATGAGCTTCGATGGGCAGTGTTCTCATCAATGGGCGTTGCAACTTTGTTCAACTTCGCATCTTGCAGTTGGGAAACACGCAAATGGGTTCAGTACTTCTACAGGGCACGCTTGACGTCTGTACTTTCAGATTTCTTTCCTCGAAACCAATGTTTAGAACTCGTGGATGTCATCGACACGTTTGAAGGCAGAATAGCGGGTTCCGTCGCCTACCGCATTGTGGATCCAATGTCTACCTTTGTACCAAGGAACTTGAACATCGTTGTACCGTCTGGCTGTCGGTTGGGTCTGCAGCGTGTACTGATAAAGGAGTGGAACTGTACATTGGGAATCGATGGAAGAAATGCTGGGAGAAAAATTTGGAGACCGTGGTCGAACGGGACCACTCAACTATCAACAGAAAAGGTGCCATGTTTGCCTACCCCTCGCACTGTCTTACACATTCAAACAGGGTTTCAAGATCACGATCACAGAAAGTGTCGACGATTACATGTTACCGTTGATGCTGGCAGGATATAGCACCGCAGAATGTGTGTTGGTTGGTCGACAAACCTTCACCATTCTGTATCCGAGTCTAGTCGAAGAAGGTATTGTGCTCAAAATGAGCAATTATGGCAGTGACATGCCCGACGATTATATGGATGTGTTGGCAAGTCGGTTCGATACGTATGAGTCAACGGAGCTACTCCCAGTGCCATGCGCAGAGGCTTGTCCTCGGTTGTGGAGACGATCGTTGGGACAACGGTGGTGTGCGACATATCGTTGGAGTGGACGACGGGGTCTGCCGAAAGAGAGTGACTTGGCATGGGGTTCGTTCGAGTGGAAGATAGGACATGACTGCAGAAATTCTCTTTGTCGTTGGAAGAATACTGTCCCACTCGATTTATCTCGAAACTAGGCTAATGTATGATAATTGATGGGTAGCGGGCTTTGCCGCTGGCCGGCCTTACTGATTATTTTGGCTTGGGCCGCCGGAATTATGTCGATTCCTATCAGTTCCGATGGTTCAAAGTTGTTGCCTCAGGCCTGAGACTCAAAGATTAGATTACAAGTCAATGTTTGATAAGAAAAGTTTCCCACGTCTAGTTTTCTTTTTTTCGACGACAGTCACGTCGACATGGAGGCCTCTGTAGGCGAGCCGTTTCTATTATCCAGCCATACAGCAAGCAAGAAGACTTCAAAACCACCTCAAAGCTCTAAAACCTTGTCCCCCGTCTTTGCCTCACATCATAGAGCCCGCGGAAGCTCAGAAGGCTATATCACTGTTGCTGCCCAAGGTGATGGTGTTCATGTTTCCGACGTACGTTTGTTTGTATCATCTATCCCAAAAAGCCGCTATTTACACGCAGCTGCATAGCTCTCAACCTTGCATCCAATCATATCACATACATTGGGCCCAACCACGACGTTCTCTTGTCCATCGGTTACACATAGCCAGTTGCAAGGCGTGAATCATATCTGCACCACTTACGCAGCTATATCTTCCTCTCCTGACATCTCTGAAAACGAGCAAAATCGCACTATATGGATGTGGAAGGAGGATCTATCCAGCTCTGTCGCTGATCGGGCAGCGCAGAAGAAAAAAACGGTCGCAGTACGCGTTCCATTGACATCTTTCCTCTGTGGCCCCATTCATTCATTGTTATATGCAAGGTAGCTGCCGCATCAGATTTCTGGAATGTATATCGATGAGGAACAGCGGCTGGTGGTGACCTCTCAGGAAGGCGATGTGACTGTTCTTCGAGGCGACTCTCAAGTCCGAGCTACATATGCACTACAATGTGAAGTGGTCAAAACTTATGTGTTCTCAACGAAAAACTGTATATTTGCAAAGTCCGGTCCTTCCACCACGACTATCATAGTTTCGATCGTGTCGTCCGATTCAAATGTTCGGATCCGGATTCTCGCTCTCGACTCAGAAGACCAGTTCCACGAACTAGGGAATATTGAGTTACCTGTCAAAGCTAAGGTTCGTCGCTCCTGTTGGAATTCCTACTGTCGTCTTATATGTTTTCAGGCAATTTCCGACGTTTCCTTCAACGAAACAGGTTTTTTCAGCGTCCTACGTGAGTGCTCCTGCTTGCTTATGCTTAAGTATTGGGCAGAAACTGACACGTTCTGTTCACCAGTGAAAGACGGAACCTGGTCGTCGTATGAGTTGAAGCCGACAGATGATTCGATTTACCTGAAAGCACTAGAGAACACTCAACTGTCTTCGCTGTCGTTCCTCGCGTCGTCCAATAACTCTGAAATTTCCATAACATCACTAGGATCCTCGCACGTCTTGCTCGCAGGTTTGACAGGCTCGGGTTCAAAGAAAGAGGTTGCACTGCTGGTTTGGGACCTGTCGTTCTCTGTGCTTCTAGCATCGCGGACGTTCCCACTTCCGCCCAATCTACCCGGTGATCACGTATCGATCACCCTGGTCGGCGCTCTTTCGTCTTCCAACGTTCTACTGATACTTTCCCCGACACCTCCCCCATCCGAACGTCGTCAGTCGCAAAATCAGTCGTCAACAGCCAGCAGTTCGATTTGGGTATTACCGGTGACGGTGCCTCCGAAATCTTCCTTGGCCAATGCCCTTGGCCGTGCAACAGCTACGTCAAAATGGCTGGCTAGCAGTAATGTTCCGGATGATATGCAGGATGTGGAGAGGACTAAGGTGCTGACCGAGATGCGGACGGCAATAGAGAGAAACCTTCCTGAGAACGCTGATAATGCATTTCTTGAGTGGGACAAGCGGACCTTTTCCGAGGAGACATCTTCGAAGGATAAGCTTGTACGTCCGTTATCCCTGGATCATTCGTGTCGTACTCATCGTGATCTTTACTTCGTATAGCCTGACTCTGTTCCGGTGTATGGCTATAATTTCACAAAGGAAGTTTTGCACATTGTTACGCAGCCAGCGAATCCACGCAAAATAGTGTATTCAAACAAGATCGTGCAACATCTTTTAGAGAAGAAGGCTATCAGCACTGGAATGATAGATGCTGGCATTCTGCCTGTATTGCTACGGCGTAATGACTGGGTATGTCATAATGTGAATCTGTTTCTTACTTTCTTGCTGATGGCTAGATACAGAACTCAATCTCTCTAGCATTTACACGAGTGCCGGATCTTCGTGAAGTCGAAATCGTCGAATGTCTATGCTTCGTCTTAGCACGGCACCGTCATGCCCTACGAACCGCTTCTCTCGATGCTATGCAGGTCGACACAACACCTGACTTGAACGACAGCACACCTTCGTTATTAACATTCTTCAACCTCATCCTGCGATACAACTTCTCCCCGATCCCTCTTCGAGCTGCACTTCGTCGATATTTATCCGATATTGACGACGTTGTGTGTCTCTTGGAGGTGCTTGATAACTGGATAGGTCAATGGGCTGGACGTGACGCGCGGCTGTTGCCGTCGAATAAAGCGTTGAAGAAGAACGAGCTTGGAATATATATCACCAAGCCGGAGGGTAAAGACAATCAGACGGATATCCCTACGATGTTGCAGGTAAGATAATCCTTCCAGTCCTTTCTGACTGAAATGCTGATGACGATCTTGTATCGTAGATCACAATCTTCCTACAATGCCTCATCGACACCTCCTTCCTCAACCTCATCCAGACACCATCCACTTATCGAATTCTCAAACGGATCCAGTCTCATATCGATCCTGAGATTCGGTACATCGATCAAACGGAGCAACTTCGCGGGCCTCTGGAGCTTTTCGCCAGAGCCCAAGCTAAAGCGATTAAGGAGGCAAAAGCGGCAAAAGAAGGCATTCAGATTTCACCTTCGGAACGAAGACAGCGTAAAAAGTTGCTCCATGAGCAAGCGGGGGCAGCTATTGGCTTGTATCAGCTAGAAGAGCTGACGCTATGATGCGGAAGAGATGTTTATATGTGTACATTGCAAAATATACTTCGTGCACGCTGCAAGACACTGCATGCGCTTCGCCCAGATCCGAACAATCCTTATCCTAGCTGCCACAGGCCTCCACCCTCCTCCACCTCCCTCATCGTGGCGATTGTTTCATGACCTTACTTAGCAGCTCCAGCTGCTGATTTAACTCTCCGGTTATCAGGGTAAATTCATTGATGGTTTGCTCATATTCTACGATAAGCTCCGGGTCCATATCTCCATCGTCGTCGTCCGTGTCGAGTGTGTCCTGTGCCTGCGATATTAGTGCCATGAGTTTGTCCTTTTGTTGCGCTATCTTCGGTAACAGAACCCGTACTATGATGAATGAACGAGGGTCAAGCGCAAATGATTCCAGTGCCATTTCACTCACGTTTTTCTCTAATCACTGGATCTAATTCGGGGTCGGACAAGAAAGCCTCGATGGCCTGCAAAGCTTGGTTGCAGATGGAATTATAGCTCGTCTCTGCTGATTCGATTTCTAGCAAGCTGTTGTTAGCTTCTTCCCTGGGTATAACAGCATAGTCAGCCTCAAGCTCGAAATCAAGAACTTGGATCGTTGACAAACTTCGTTTCTGGGACGGACAGAACTGGAGGCTCTATGGTTGTGATGGTCATGGTGTCCAGACAAGGTGCGTTCTGGTGCGTTGGATGACGACAACGATTCTGCCTTCACCTACTGACGCTTCCAGCGATGACGTCCATCGAGGACCGTGCCGAAGCGCCCAGGCGTTTAGTACTTCAGTAGGCGCCTGTAGGCGCTAGCCTTGTTCTGTGCAGTGTCACCTAGTGTCACCCTCAAACCTCGGAGAAATAGATTGGGGATATCGCTTGGCCAATGGACTTCCTGAAACTCAGGAAATAAAGCCTCACACGACCAGCACCAACCAGCACACGACCATCATGATCTTTTGGAGTACGCTAGAACCACAAATGGTAACAGAGTTTCGAGTTGATCACAGTCACCCTGAACTTATACTTATTTCGATACAGCCTCACGGCCCACGCCAGGATAATTTCGCTAGGGCTCTGAAGGGAGTACGTCTTGTTTCGAAGACGTTCCCATTCGCATACTCCCTTGCAATCCAAGGCTACCTGTGGCTGGTATGCATGTATGTATTCATGAAACCAGTTTTCTACTCTTCTGTTCCTCGGAGAATCCTAAATTTCAGAAGTGAAACTTGAGGGTAAATGCCAAAGGCGACAATGTAAGGACGCTTAGCCCTTTTGTTTACAGCCTCATCCAGTTTAATCGAGATGCCACAGGAATCCACTTGATCACACCTTTGCAGAGATTGACGAGTTCTCACCTAGCATCAATTGAAACTGGAGGGTATAAAACACGGGAAAAAATGCTGGAACCCCCCATCGCCCGTTAGCATTCATTCCCTAGGCTCTCACACACATCTCACCGTTCGCTGAGCTTCTTAGAGCTGGTCTCTACGTAAACTCCCCGACACCAAAATTCACTACAACCCGAAACAGAAACTGCTCGTCATGATATCCTATATGTCTTTGCGCGTCTTCGTCGTCGCGGCGGTCGCTCTACCAATTTTCCTTGCAAGCCTGGCCAACTTCTCCAATGCGTCTCCCGTCAACACAAGCCCGGGCTCGTCCCCCCTGCCCGGGCCGGAATCCAATGGCGCACTGGCAAGGGTGAAGAGTTTCCTGCGGCCCAAACAGCCTACCACCCCCAGAACCGAAGTATGTATGTTTTATCTCAGTGCGGTGAGTACTACGGGCCCGATACCCAGTGTTGCATCGCATGTTGAATATCAGGGTCTTTCAACAGGACAAGGCGGCCAATTACAAAGACAAGAAGCCTTTCGTTATAGAGGCTCATGGACGTGAACCGAGAGTTAGTCCTTTTAAGCCAGAGGAACGACTTCTTTGTACCTTTGGGAAGGCCGAGAAAAGCATGCATAGGCAAGAAAAGTGAGTTGTAGCTTTGACTCCATCGATCATGAAACTCGATTTGAACATTAATTTTGCACAGTGATTGGAAGGTAAGAATACGGCCAGTCTGTGTGCACTGTGATTCCATGACTGACGATATTACTACGACAATGGACACAGTGTACTATTGAAGTTGACGACAGCAATTTCAAACAGTCAAGCAAGGTGCGTCCAACAATCTTCGTAGCCGATGCTCAGCAACGAACCCATTGACTTTTTCATGACTTAGGACTACACCTACGCACGCGCAAATGAAGTTGACCAGTCGACAACTGCGTTCTCCATGACGGGTGGCAGAATCCACGTATACTTTCAGTATGCATCTTTCACGGATACCTCTATGTCGAGCCTTCAAATCCAAGTACAGTGCAAACCGGTCAATCCAGGTATCTATCCTATTGAACTCATATTCAAAGAGTTTATACTGAGCGTCGTTGAATAGCCACTCCAGACTTTCCTATCCCTCCATTTCTAGATTGGAACATCAAACACTGGCCCCGAGACAGTGAAGGAAAGCTGCGTTCTGATTTGGGTAATGAAGGGGATTGGGATCCATCCGAGTTACCTTGAAAATTCAGTAGAGTAGGCTTGACAATGGATTCCAAGGCTGCTAAACATGGCAGGACCTGTAGATTGAACAACCAGTCGAACCTCTGATGCCTCTCATAATCTTTTTCTGGTCGTTGCAACTTGCGATCCTCGGAACTGCAATACTATTTATATATATTTAGCCTTATATATTTTACCATACTTCAACAGGACCCCCCATAATAGGCTAAAAGGATAGGTGCCAGATTTTCAAAATTTCTGAGATTTTGTCCGAACCAAAATTGGGTTTTGAGCCCCAAATTTTGTCCGAACTTGGTCCCGGACCTTGAAATTTCAGAAATTTTGTCCGAACTGGGTACCGGACATTCCCGCATGGACCGCAACTCTCCGCAGGCTTTGAGAGAGCCAGAATTGTTCTGACATCAACCGATGCATGAATTCTCAAAAATTTTCAGCTTCCACAGTGAACTGGTAGATGAGCACCTATTCGGGTGCAGAATGAGTAAGGAGGTGTGGTTGAGGGTCTGAACTGACAAATTTTTTGTCCGAACTGAGGACCTGACCTCTGGTCCCAAAAGGTACATTTTTGTCCGAACCTGACCCGGACATTTTCGAGATTTTGGCCAAATTTTTGTCCGAACTGGCACCTATCCTCTCAGGTAACTATGGGGGGTCCTACTTCAACCCGACTTCAACTAATCTTTCTTTCGTCCACGACGCAGGGGCTGAGTACTCTGCTACAATGCTCGCAGATGCGAATGAGAAATAGAAAAATGATAAGAACCCATCGACGCTCTATTCGAAGGTAGTAGGAGTGCAATTATGGATAAAATGGCGGAGAATCAGTTGCAACGGCGTTAATACCTCAACGTCGCTCCACACTCCCGTCGCCAATGGCAAAAGCACAAATCGCTTGGCGGTTCACAATTTTCCCTTTCCTTCTCAAACCACGAGTGCTTCAACGATAATTCCCTCATTGCCCTTCCATTCCTTCACCACAATGTTCAAGAATTCCTCCTTCATATACCCTCTCCTTTTTTCTCTGGCGCTGAATGGTTCTCTTCTCGATTCGGTTCTCGCGTCTCCTGCGCCTCATGTGGACGCTGTACCAAGGGCGCCTGCTGGGATTTCAATTCCTATTCGCAGGCGCAGTGGGTTGGCAGATTCAGATGGTATATTCAACGCGGACAAGGCCAGAGTCGATGTCATCATGACCGTTAACAAGCACAGGCGTAACATGATGAACTACCTCAGTACGCAAGGTTCCTTGCCTGAGGTGAGTAATGGAAGATCTAGCTACCTGTGTGTAGACGATTGAGGTTTCCTGTGATTCATCCTTAGGGTTTCGAAATCAAACCGCTTCTTGCCCTGCCTGTGAATCTCCTTCAGTCGCTAACTAGCGTGCATGTCAAGAGACAGTCGGAATCGTTGACTGACGAAAACAATGATGAGCTTTGGGACGGACAGATTTCAATAGGTTCTAGTTCTCAAGAATTCCTCATAGATTTCGATAGTGCGTCTTTCTTGCACACATCAATTTCTGCTCTACTGACTGACGTACGTCCCCTAGCTGGTTCATCCGACCTCTGGGTTCCTTCTACCAATTGCACCGACTCACTTTGTTCTTCCAAAAAGAAGTATGATCCCTCAGCCTCTTCATCTTCGGAAGCCCAAGGTGGTTCTTTCAATATTCAGTATGGTGATGGATCTACAGTCTCTGGGCCGATTTTCGCAGACAATGGTTAGCTTGACATCACATATAGGTCTTTTTTGAATGCTAATGAGTCCATTCTACAGTGACCGTGGCCGGAATTTCTGTTAGTGGTCAACATTTCGCCGCCGTGACCAATTTGTCCAGATCGGTTGCTCAGACTCCCTTTGACGGGTAAGGACAGCGATATATTGATGTGCCCAAATACTGAAGCGATCTGGTACGCTTCCAGCATCCTCGGGATGGGCTATTCCACACTCTCCAATCTCAACGCCCCGACTTTCTTTGAAACCGCCGTCAAACAAGGTGCCGTTCCCTCCCCTGAATTCAGCTTCTTCCTGTCCACGAACGGTTCCGAACTCTACATCGGTGGAACCAACTCTGAACATTACACCGGCGACATAGAATTCCACGACGTCAACACGACCCCTGGGTATTGGAAACTGACCAACGGAAGTATCAGCGTTCCATCGAATGCTAGCGTCGTTTCTGGGATCGATACCATTGTTGATTCGGGAACTACGCTTATTTATGGACCTACTCAGGCTGTGAAGGCCTTATGGGATTCTATTCCTGGTGCATCGGCTTATGAAGCCGAACCTGGCTTCTACACCTATCCTTGCAACCAGACGTTGGGAGTATCGATGAGCTGGGGTGGGAAGAACTGGAGTATCCCAGACGAACAGTGAGTTCGTCTCTGTGTGACAGGTTGTTCGGTCACTCACTTCTCTCAGCATGAACACTGGCTATACCGATGGCTCCGGACAAAACTGTGTTGGTGCTCTCGTTGGACAGAACATATTCGGGGCCCGGTCTTCTACGTGGCTGGTCGGTGATACGTAAGAATACGCTCGCTGTCTTTTGGTTTTCTCTAGATGCTGAATCTTGCTCATAGGTTCATGAAGGGTGTTTACTCTGTGTTCAATCTCGGAACCAACCAGCTCGGATTCGCCCAACTTGCTTGAACTATTTTAATCACTTTGGCTTTTTGAACAATCGTCACGTCTGTTATCATCATCTCACCGATTTACCCTCATCCATACATGATCATCATGTGCTATTTATTCTGATATCCTTTCAGTATTTATCTTGTGCACGTCTTTCAATCTTGGACTCTTTGAGCCTTCCATCACAGAACATGCTGCGTCTGGCACGCATTTTCTACCTGCTGGCTACTTATGTTTTCATGTCGCATCTTCATGTTTTCATCAGGTATAAAATCAATGCTCGCAACCTCTCACAGACCTGACCGAGTCCTGCCATTGATCAAGTATTGAGATATTCCGAAAAGGGTAATCGAACCGAGAGAGCTTCTATCACGTGATACTTTTACAGTTCGAACTTCAAGTTCGGAATCGAAGCGGAGATGTAGAGCTGGCTGTCTTCTAGCACCATCCATCAACGTTCATCAACAATGGCAGGAGAACGCAAGAGACAGAAAAAAAACCTCGACTATTCTGAGGAATCTGACTTCGATCCTGTCGCAGATGACTCCAATCCCAATCCTGGTGTAGACGATTCCGACTTCGATCCTGATGTAGACTCCGATGAAGAGTTTGTTCCTACGCGGAAGATGAAGGTAAAGAAGCAGTCAAAGGAGCCAAAACCATCGAGCAAAGCAACAGTCACTCTGCTAGCTATGGGAGATGCGGATGTCGAGACTCAGAGTTGTAAGTATACTATGCTAATTCTGTTTGGTGACGACGGTAATCTGTTTTCCAGTGGAAAACGTCGATCAGGCTACATTGGAGCGAGTGAAAAAAGCGTTGAACCTGTCTAGGCATCCGGGGACCGCCGAACACGAAGCGCATCAGGCTTTGAGGTGTGTGTTCTCATCGAGGTTGATTTTGTTAAAACTGAGTTTGGTCTGGGAAACAGATTAGCTATGAAGTTGATGGAAAGTTTGAAGTAAGACCTTTCTCCTTAGATGCGACTTTTATTTTCTGATATCGCTTACAGCGTAACACAAGCCCAGGTACTGGAAAGTATGGAGGGAAAGGATGATAGATTGAAACAGTGAGATTTGTATATCTAGCTCGCGTCTCCAACTAACCATTGCTTCAGAGCAGGACATTCGCAAGTCAGGTCATTTTGCTCCTTGTGCCAGTGCTGATATCGTCGCGTTAGTGTGGTCACTGTCTCTTGCGAACAAAACAAAAATATGTACATTCAATCCTGGGCTTCCACAGCCTCGAGTGCTGTTTCAATGATATTCGATATCAAATGCTACACACAATCGTGAGTATAGCTCCTGTTCCATCAAGCAGCAATCCTAAGGATTTCACAGACACTGGCAGAAGAAAAATGAGATACGATATGTTTTTTATGGTATGAAAACAATGTATTGTTTTTACCGTGCGCTTAGTAAACTACTTGAATCAGGATTGGCACCCAATACCGTTTCTGCTGCCCATGCATACGAAATGGTCTGCAGGTTTCCTTTGTGCAGCTTAGACTATTGCCAATGTGTTTCTCCCCACTGCAGGTGTATAATCTGATCTTGCGATGGCGCATGGCTAACAAAGAGGCGAAAGGTATGAATGCGAAGAAGTGCGTTCAAATCACCTCGACTCTTTGCTACAGTCGGTATTCACATGAGACTAACGTGTAGTGCGTATTGCCGTGGCGTGGCGAACGGCTTGTATGATTTCGCAAAAAAGGAAAGGAAGCGAGAAGAGAAAGAAGCACGGGAAGCAGAGACCAAAAGACTAGAGGCTCAGCAGAAAACAGAGGAAGAGCAGAGAAAGAGAGAGATTGAACGATTGGAAATCGAGCCGAAGCTCGATCTGAAGGCTAGGGTCGAGGATGACGTCGAAAGCACGTATGACAACGCCAAACCATCGAAGCACATTCTCGATACATTGCCGGACCCCGCTGAGTGCGAAGCAGATGAAGATGATTATTTTGGCTGGGATGACTCGGACGATTATGGAGACTACAGCGGCGACGAGAACATGGATCTTCAAACAGGCCTAGACACGGAGGAGGCTCGAGCAGAGGATGCTGTTGCTCCTGACATTGATATCCAGGATGAAGCTCATGACATAGATCTTGATGAACTCCAGGAGAAATCTAACGAGCGATTGCAGAAGAAAGAGGATCAGAAGAAGGAGGAGGATCAGAAGAAGGAGGAGGATCAGAAGAAGAAGGATGAAGTGGTCAACAAGATTGAAGCAGAGGACCGGGACCCAGCTTGGCAATCTGCTGGTGCTCTTATTGCATTCCGCAAGACGTCGATCTTACTTGCAGATGATTATTTAAAGAGACGCGGCACGAAATTGCGTTCAAGCCGCAAACTGCCCAAACTTCAACTGAAAGGCATGAACGCATCGCAGTCATATCATAAGGGCTTGGAAGATTCAAAGAAGATCGATCTCAAGAGGAAGAGAATCAAGGCTGCAGATGAGGAGGACTGAGTGGTGCGCGTTTGTGTTTCTTGACCGTGTTCGCGTTTTTTGACAGTGTTTGGGTTTTTTTCTGACAGCTTTCGTGTTTCTTGACAGCAGAACTTCTGAAATGAATCTTGCTACTCGAAAGTTCTGCTTCACTTGGTCCAAATTGCCAGGCCCGGCGCGGTTTCAGTTTTCTTGGGACTTGGAACACTTGTTCTTCCAGTTCGAGTTGTATCCAAAATAATCCTCGTATGCATTAATACTAAGTAGATGTACAGTATACTTTGCTCCTGCGAACTCGACCAGTGACTTCAATGGGTTTGAAAGTATGTATAGCCTACATCCACTGCTTATTGGCTCATATCATATGTACTTGAACACCCATTGATCTGGGATCATCTTAAAGGCTACCATAGGATTGAATATTGACGTTTTGCGTCCAAATAGGCCAATCAAATCCATACCGAATTCAACGAACGCGTTTAACATTGGTTGAACTATCTGACTGGCTAGCGAGGCTAATACCGAATCAAATAGGGGCTGTCATCACGTGGAACTTTCACGCAAAATTTAAGTTTCACAAGCTTGATTCTTGAACGTTAGTGACTTTCTACATTCAACTTTCAGGTTCGAAGAGCAAACCCAGCAACTAGCTCTCTATCAATCTCGGAAACAGCGCCATACATCGCTTACAATGGCGCGAGAACGTAAAAGACAGAGAAAACACGTCGACTACGCTGAAGGATCTGACGAGTCTGACTTCCATCCTGTCGCAGACGACTCCGACGATGACTTTGTACCTACATGGGAGGTAAAAGTAGAAAAGGAACTCAAAGCGAAGTCTTTGCCAAAGCCACCGAGCAAAGCAACGGTGACTCTCTTAGCTATGGGAGACTGTGATTCCGAGACGCAGGATTGTAAGTATAGTGTTTCTTCTCTTTGGTGACAACGGCGATATGTTTTCCAGTGGAGAACGTTGACAAGGCCGTATTGGAGCGCATTAGAAAGGCTCTGAACCTGTCGAGGCACCCAGGTACGACTGAACACGAAGCGCATCAGGCTTTGAGGTATGTGTTCGTCATCTGGTCTGAATTTTCACTAAGACTCCGCTGGGACCAGACTGGCAATGAAGTTGATGGAAAGAGTGAAGTAAAATTTTGTCCTGAAGGTTATTTTAGATTTTCTGATTCAATCTGACAGCGTGACTCAGGCGCAGGTACTGCAAAGCATGGAGGAGAAGGAGGATCGATTGAAACAGTGAGATTTGTCGTTCAGAATCGCTATCATGTCAACTCTGAACTAACCATTGCTTCAGAGCAGGACATTCGCAAGTCATTTCGTTTCATTCCGACTCGTCTTAGTTCTCATGTTGTGATGTTAGCGTGGTTACCGTCTCTTGTGACGAGCACAAATATATGTACATTCAAGCCTGGGCTTCAACAGCCTCGTACGCGGTTTCCGATATATTCGACATCAAGGTCTATACACAGATGTGAGTTCCAATTCACATCTTACAAATACAGCCGTCGTGATCATTTCGACCTAGAAATGATGCGATTAATGAAGTGCAGTATATCTTCTACGGTACTAGGCAATGTCTTCACCACCCTCACCTCACGCTTAACCTTCGCGATTTAGGATTAGCACCTAATACTGTCTCTGCCGCACATGCTTTTGAAATGGTTTGCCCTGTACTGCAGCACATATTGACATGTTGATTTATACCACCGTAGGTGTATAACCTAATCTTGCAATGGCGCATGGCCAACAAAGAGGCGAAAGGCGTGAATGCAAAGAAGTAAGTCAGGGTAATTTCAATCTGCCGAAGGGGTATTTACAAATGTATAGCGCGTACTGTCGTGGTGTAGCTGATGGTTTGTATGATTTCGCGCAAAAGGAGAGAAAGAGGGCAGAGAAAGAAGCACAGCAGGCAGAGAAGAGAAAGCTAGAAGCCCAGCGAAAGGCAGAGGAAGAGCAGAGACAAAAGGAGATCGACCGGCTGAAGCCCGTAGGAATCGAAACGAAGTTCGATACGAAGCCTACGGTCGAGGACGAAGAAGAGGACAAGGATCAGTCCTCTACATCTTCGCCAGATCCCGACGAGTCGGATGAGGATGAGGATGGTCTCTATCGCAACTGGTATGGTCGGTACGACTTTGACTCAGAGTCCGACCATGGAGACTACGGCGAGGAAGAGGATAATAACCTTCAGAATGGCCTAGATACTGAAGAGGCTCGGGCAGAGGACGCTGTCGCTCCTGATATCAGAGTTCAGGAGGAAGTTGGCGACATAGATCTGGACGCGCTACAGCAAAAATCGAACGATCGAATGCGTCAGCAAGCCGAAAAACCACAGGCAGCTCCGAGAAAGGATGGGCGAGGACGACATCGAGTAAAGAAGGAGAAGGACGATGAGGTTATTCAGGATGTCAAGCCTGTTCGGGATGAGGTGGTCGTCAAGCTCGAGCAGCAGGAGGTCAAACTGGAGCAGCAGGAGGTCAAGCTTGAGCAACAAGAGGTTAAAATCGAAAAAGTAGATGAACCTGCTTGGGATTCGGCCGGTGCTCTTATCGCATTTCGTGAAACCTCTCTCTTGCTTGCGGATGATTACCTGAAGAAAGCAGGTATCAAACTGTATTCCCGGCGCAGAGAATCCGAACTTCAGTTCAAAGACGCGAATGCAGTGCGGTCGTACGACAAGGGCTGGGAGGACTCGAAGAAGATTGATCTCAAGAGAAAGAGGATCAAAGCTGCAGACGATGATGACTGTTGAGTGGTGCGCGTTCATATTTCCAGATAGAAAAACATTTTATACTTGAGAAGGATCCTGCTACTCGATTCTATTCAATCTTGCTTCCCTTCGTCTACTCGCTTTCTTGCATTTCTTGGAATTTTGGAGAATGGTAGTACAAGTTGCATTTCAGAAGTTGTTCATCGAACTATATGCTCGCCATGAAATGTACATACAGTATATTTTGTCCGTGAGGAGATTGTTGGTTGAAAATCTGCTGCAATTAATGGGTTCACTCTTTTCGTTTGCTACTTACCGTCTCTTTCAGTGACTGCATCCGAGTGCATCGTACTCTGCAGAGAGTTTTTCAAGAAAAAGAGAATTGAGATAAGCCCGTGATTACCTTTCGTAGCAAGTAACTCGCACGTTGTTGACAGCGCCGTCCCGTATTACTCCAGTCCCCGATAATCTGCCTACGACGTCCATGTCGCTCTAGCATGCTCACCATTCCTCACGAATTTGGCGATTTTGTGCTTCAAATAATCACCTCAAATTCTTTCCAGCAAATATTTCCTCTCATCGTCATCTTTCTCGTCCCGTTCTCGGTCCTTCTATTTGCTCGGTCATCACCAAGGCCGTTGACGAGACTGAGCCCCCTTTTTTATTCGAGCCTAATGGTACTCGAGAGCCTTGGAATTGCTTTACCGTGGAACTGGGGTAGCTCTTCGTCCAACAATCACACCACGAAAAAGAAGGGCAAGAAGAGGGCTGTTAAGTCAGAGAAATTCGAGCTGGAACCAGGTCAGTTGATTTAGTTAACTCGAGAAACACATCGAGATAATAATGTATCAAGTAGGCCAGGATGCTTGCGCTGTATGTTATCCTGGGCTTGTCAACATCTCGGGCACATATTGCTTCATGAACTCCACTGTGCAGGTACGACGAAGTATCCATTGTGGCAACACACATTACTGAAGATTTATCAGGCACTATCTTCTCTGGCATACCTTCAACCTCATATCGAATCTATACACGCCAAAGCTGAAGCCTTAGATGTCCCTACCCCTGTGATCGACGCTCTCCGAGACCTAATACACGCATTAAATGACCCACGCTCAAGACCTTCCTCCATTCGCCCTTTAGAACTCATATCCGTACTCTCTTCAGCAGGTCGTGCCAACTCATTATTCAGCTCTAGGGAGCATCAAGATGCGCAGGAACTCTTCCAACTCCTGTCGGAATGCATTAAATCCGAAATTGCTGCTATAGATAAAGAAGGTGCTAGAGATCGAGGTCTCGGTGACCTTTCGCAAGAGGTCGAAACGAAGATTGGAAAGAGTGTATTCGATGGATTGACTGCAAATCGAAGGAGCTGCGTTGTCTGTGGCTACACCGAAGCCGTCATGCATTTTCCGTTCGATAATTGGCAGCTAGCGGTACCACCAATGACGGTGCGTTTTCAACCGGAACTTCATTTATCCTTATCATTTAACTCATCTCTTGTTCCAGTCCACATGTTTGTTGGAGGATTGTCTTTCCGACTACACCCGACTGGAAGTTCTGAAGGATTGTATATGCCGGAAATGTTCCATGACGGCTACACATCAGAGGCTGACGCAGGAGATTCAAACGCTCTCACAAGTCGAAAACCCATCTGCCTCGAAGAAGCGAAGGTTGAAGGACGTAAAAAAGATGGCTGCGAAAGTCAAATCTGCGCTCGATGAAGGTAGGGTTGAGGACGAACTGAAGGATGTACGGATGGAGAAGGTCATCAGTCTGTCTACGAAACAGGCTATGATCGCAAGGGTATGTGTCGCTCTGACTAACGGATGTATCATGCTCATTGAGTCAAAACAGCCACCACCTGTTCTTGTCCTTCATATCAATCGTTCCATGCACTTTTCGCATTACGCATCCAAGAATAACATCCGCGTTATCTTTCCAGAAGTTCTTGATCTCACGCAATACACCACTTCAGGCAATCTCTCCACTGTCCCAACATCATCACTTTCTACTCCACCACCTCACCCTAAACGCTCGACGACACCTACACCCGAACCTCGCGACTCATCATCCCGTACCATCTATCGATTATCTGCTGTCGTATGTCACTTTGGCCAACACTCGTTTGGCCACTACATCTGCTATCGCCGGAAACCCAAGAATAGTTCAGGCAAACTAGAGGACAAGTGGCATCCGCCGAGGCTTGTTATAGAGGTTCTAGATGAAGCTAGTGCTTCTAGTCCAATCAAACGCGAACCAGGTGCTGAAGACACCCAGGCGGAGGGTGAAGATGCTGAGGGGTTTGAAGAATATATATGGGACGACGCAGACCCGTCTACTGCTGCTGGAACGGGCAGAGGGTGGCTTCGAGTCTCGGATGATGCTGTGACGGAGGTGGGAATTGAGAGTGTGTTACAGGAAGGCTCGGGGGCTTTTATGCTCTATTACGAACGTGCAGTGATCTCAGGCATCGTACACGCTGGTTTGGCACACGGTGGCTCACCGTATCCTCAGGCGATGGATATGAGTATGAGCATGGCCAATGGTCAAACCGTCAACGGGAGCGCGAAGCGGATGACGAATGGTTATCCTGTCGGTGTTGGCGTTGGCGTCGGTGTTGGTACTCCGCTGAACTCAGAAGAGACTCTTAAGCCCCAGCGCACGATGACGATGATGATGAATGGGAACGGGAGTATCGGGTCGTTGGTTAGTATGGATGAGAAGGGTCGGGAACGAGATATGATGTCTTGGTCATCCATGTCAGCAACAAGTGGATCACCACCCGTGTTCGGACCAAGGGTAGTGAGGAGTGTCGCTGCAGGGAGGAGGAGAAGTCACAGTGCCGCCCCAGGGACGTCAGAGAAGAGTCCCTCGCCGATATCGACAGCACCTTATGCTTCCTCTTCGTCATCGGTGTTGTCTCCGATGTCCTCACCCACTTTCCCAATATCGTCTTCCCAGCCTATCGCGGTGCCTAACGACAAGGCAAGATCCACAAGGGAAGATTCAGACAGGTTTGATGAGGTTTATTATGGGAGGGATGATGACGACGATACGTCTTCCTCGTTATCTACCAACAGTAACAGACCAAACATCAATCGTATCAATGGGCATAGTGCCCACGTCAACTACAACTCGCCCGGCTCTCTCAATTCATCCTTCTCTTCCCTCATGTCTTCCTCGCCTCCAATCATTGCAAAGGTGCGAAATCACCCAATGTCCATGTCAAATGGGTCTATCGCATCCATGACATCGATATCAAGTACAACAAGTTCCGGGTCGTCTGCAGTGTCTGTGCCCAATTCTTCTGTATCATCGACGTCGACTGGATCTACGGGCTCATCGTCAGGGTCAGCGAGACGAGGAAGGGGAAGACCTGTGCATAAGCCTGGACCAAAAGGACGTTCACCACAGTCTAGGCATCCGCCGTTGCCGTCTTCGCCTATGGTTGGATTGAAAGCATAGGACGGTAGAATAGGTTTTGCGCATGTGCTGCATAGATCTGGGTATGTTAGGAGGAAGGTAGAGTTTATACACCTACATCTGTCTGTCGGTCTGTTCCGCCTGTCTTGTTCTCTTTCCTCACGCATCGCCATCGTTCTGTTATTTACTCTACTACTGTTATTGTTATTCCTTTTGACATTATTTCCGTACCCCACCCAACCATATATATGTAGTAGCGTCTGTTCGTCTGCGTAGTGCTCGTTCAACCACCCCACTCACATAGCTTGTGTTAAAATTCGCATTGTATCACTAGATTTAATCGCATTTCTTGGTTAGCTTTGCAGTTGAACGTAACGTTCTTCAATTATGATGTCATTCGCCTGCTCTTGACTCTTGACTACGATGAGCAAAGTCAGTAATGTCGGTGTGTCTTCCTTGCAGACGCGTTGACCTGTTCCAAGTTCATGCAAAAACTCCAATCGAAGATCGTAAGAGTATTGGATAAACGTGATGGTGAGGTCAATGCGCCTTTCAACATCCCTGCGTTGGTTCAACCACCAACGCCTCGTCAAATATACCGCTTCCGCAAACAGCATGGCGTCAATCTTGGATCCTGGTTTACATTAGAGAACTGGCTGACACCTAGCCTCTTTCAACAAGCCGCCGATCCCAAATCGAGTGAAATGGACGTGCTACGAGGTTTGGGTCCCCAGGGCGCAAAGTCCATGCTGGAAAATCACTGGGCACATTTCATCGACGCAGGAGACTGGAGGTGGTTGGTCCAGCATGGAATCAACACCGTTCGTATCCCCGTCTCGTACTATCACTTCCTGCCAGGCCATCCCGATCCAGAGATTCGTCGACTGATGCACGGTACGGAATTCGAACCATTCGCAGAGATCTACACGAATGCCTGGAAATACGTCGTTTCTAATGCTATCCAGGCTGCGCGTGAGTTCCACATCGGTGTTTTGATCGACCTCCATGCTGCTCCTGGAGCTCAGAATACCGATAGTCACTCGGGTTTGAGTGGTGGCAAAGCTGGTTTGTGGGACTCGAAGGAGTATCAGAAGCGGACAGTGCAGATCCTTGTGGCTATGGCTCAGGAGATTGTGAAGTATGATAATGTCGTGGGGTTGGAGTTGCTCAATGAACCGAAGAATAACAATCGGTTGATGAGCTGGTACGATGAAGCTATTGGGGCGATTCGTGCGGGTCTAGGTAACGATGCCCAGGATCTCCCCATCTACATCTCTGATGCTTGGGACACAAACTGGTACTGTAAGTATAAGTTCGAGTTTTACGTTCTTCTATTCATCTATGAAACTCTAGCAAAATATGTCAACAATCACTCAAATCCCGCGTCATTCCTGGTCTTGGACCACCATCTATACAGATGCTTTACGAATCAAGACCAAAGTAAATCCGCTTCTCAGCACGCCAACGAAGTTCATCCATCCAACAATGGGCCTTCCGCGTCGATGCTTGCCAACGCATCGAAGGAAACCCAAGGGTCTCTTGTCATCGGCGAATGGAGCGCAGCTCTTAACCCTGCTTCGCTTTCTTCTTATCCAGATCATAGTTCCAAACTTGCAGCTCAGCGTGAATGGGGTCATGCCCAGTGGGAGGCTTACGACAAACATTGCGCTGGTTCGTTCTTTTGGACATTCAAGAAAGAAGGAGGACCGGATCGTGGGTGGTGCTACTATACAGCTGTCGAGCAAGGTGTTATACTTGCACAGGCAGATAGGTTTAAAGCTACGTTCACAGAAGGGAAACATTCGTTTCAATCGCTGGAAGCACAAGGTCAGATGAAGCATCAGGAAGCGATGCAGGCCCATGTCGCGTGGTGGAGTCAACATTCCTCCAATCCGAACGAGTTTGAACATTGGCGTTTCGAAGAAGGGTTCAAGCAAGGTAGTTTTTATACTGATGTTAAGGATGTATTCCCCATTACTGAGTTCGGTTTCCAGGCTGGAACGATAGTATGACATTCTTTCTTCGGAGGGGAAGGACTAGGCGGGTCTGAAATTGGATTCTGGGGCCAATGGAAACGGTTGAGAACGGAAGCGCATAGAAAGGAAAGGGGAAACAGTAAGATGGTTTGGGAGTTCGAACATGGCTTGGAGCAAGCGATTAGGCAATTCAAGGAAACCTTACTTTAGTACATAGTATGTACTTAAGAAAAGAAAGAAAGACAACGACGCAGTGCGAGTAGGATTTGGACCCGCACTGCATACAAAATAGTTTTGAGAAAAAGAATCAAGGATAAAAAGTAATGACCACCGCAGGACTCGAACCTGCAACCTTTTGGTAGAACTCGGCAATCGAAGCCAAACGCGCTACCATTGCGCCAGGTAGCCATGTTAAAGTGAAAAGCTGATTGAGTGATGGACAGCTACTATGCATGACATCATTGTTTGGCGAGCACATGACTAGGATTAACGCGAACGCGCTTCGGCTTTCAATTTGTCCATCACCACTGACCAGCCTTAGCCTGAGCTTGTGCCACTCTTTGACTTCTATCCGAATTGTTCTTCATATGCTCAGTATTGGGATACCTTGTAATGGTCATGGCTGCATTCTCTCAACACTCTTCAAATCCCTTGGATCGTGGTTCTTCTGATAATACGTTATCGAGAAAGAAGAACATATCTCTATTTTCCAATTCCCGGATTGCACAGTCTTCCGACGATCCATTATCACTGGGAGGACCAGACGCACGGATGCGGGAGTTTGTTGAGCACCTGGAGACCGTGCATCCAGCCGCAGCCGCCTCTGTGAAGAAACAGGCTTACGGTCTCGGTCCGTTGAAATCGAGAAAGACTGCCCCAAATTTCATAGACTTGGACGACGATGACGACGAACCTGGAACAGACGAGCTCGAGCTACCGAGATGGGATAAGACTATCACTAGGAAGAAGCTTAGAAAAGAGACCGACAAGATGGAGACAGACGATAATCGAGAGGAGGAGAAAGAAGTAGAGGCGGAAATCGAGGGTTTACCTGACGATGAAGAAGATGCGGACGAAGAAGCGATGTCGGAAAGTTCCTCCGACGATGAAGAGAACAGCCTATCGAAGAAATCGCCCGAAGAACAAGAGGAGATCATGGCAGAAATAGAAGACCTCGAGGAGGCAGTACCTCAACTCTCGGCCAACTACAAACTACTCGACCGTCTCGGGACTGGGACATTTTCATCCGTGTACAAAGCTTTGGATCTCTACTATCACGATAAATGGTTCAATGTTCCATGGCATGGTCATCATCACACTTCATCTTCCGCATATTATCAATCAGCTCCTCGACCTCCAGGATCCAAAGTCTACGTCGCTATCAAACGCATCTATGTCACGAGTAGCCCTGAGAGAATCCGGAATGAAATCTCCATTCTGGATGTATGCAGGTCTTGCAGACACGTATCACAGCTGATCACGGCGTTCAGGGAGCAGGACCAGGTCGTGGTGATCATGCCATATCAGAAGAACGATGATTTCCGGGTAAGTTCGCTCAGTCATGCTCATTCAGATGATCTAGACTGTCAATCTTCAATAGGACTACTTTGCAGCGCTACCCATGGAGGGCATCAAGTCTTACATGCGGTGTCTGCTCCGAGCTCTTCGTGACATCCATGCTCGTCGTATCATTCATCGTGATGTAAAACCGGCGAACTTCCTCTTCGATCCTCGAACGGGTATTGGGACATTGTGTGATTTTGGGCTCGCGTGTGTCAGTCCTGACATTGGTCTACCTCCGAAGTCTCCATTGATGCTGACTCGCTATAGCGTATGAAATATGGCTCTGGGCAGAATCTCTGCTTGCATACCCCACCAACAGCGGAGTATCCTCATGGGATGTCGAAAAGCAGACGTGAATATGATGTGAATAACTACAAACAGATGAATCGAGAAGCCAAGGCCAAGTCTGCAAAACCTTCTGAAGAGGTTGGATACCTAGAAAAGGACACGAGGTTTGAAAATCTCTTCACATAATTCCAGAAAGTATGGACTGAATCACGCTTGTAGGCCATTCTCAAAAGCAAATCGAGCCGGTACACGAGGGTTCCGCCCACCGGAGGTCTTATTGAAGTGCGGAGACCAAACTGGAGGTAGAGTAATACTATACTCACTCAGAAGAGTACAACGAACTAATTGTAACGTCCGTTGTAGCTGTGGATGTTTGGGCTGCAGGAATGATACTTCTTTTCTTTCTTACAAAGAAGTTTCCACTGTTTCAATCCAACGACGATGTAGAGGCACTTATGGAGATCGCGACAATCATAGGAAGAAGAAATATGGAGAAAGCCGCGTGTATGCACAGTGAGCACCCGTCTCCTTCTCGGTCCAGTCCGTTTCTTAAGAAAAAGTAGGCCGGACGTTCTCTACTAATGTACCTTCTGTCACACCCGATGGAATATCCTGGTCAGAGTTTGTGACAAAACAAAATCCAGACCTATATACAGTACCAGAACCTGACGTTAGGTTCTACCCGTACACCAAACAGCTGAGGGAGCAGGCTCAACGGCAAATCCAAGAGCTCGATGCTCCTGAACAAGACCAATATGACGATCCCGAGCACGATGAAAATTCTCAAGGCGATGGCTATCGTCCTACCCCAGCTCCTTCTTCATCGCCTAGCCACCTAAGTATCAACACAAAATCCGTCAATCTCTCTTCTGCTTCGTCTCTAGCTTTCCCTTCGTCGCCACCAAAATCTATTGAATCCGGCGAACAATCACCTTTGACACCTCTTGAAGATGAAGAGGAGAAACGCGGTGAAACTCCTGGAGTGTCACTACTATTGAAAGCCCCATCACAAGAACAACACGAGAAGGACGTCAACGACGCCCTCGATCTGGTTGAAGGGCTCCTTCGTCCTTTGTGCACGGAGCGACTTACGCCTCGTAGTGCATTATATCATCCCTTTTTGTATCCCATTGGCACCCGTCGTCGTCATCGTCACAAGGAAGAGGATGCCATGTCAGATGAGGATATCGATATGGAGTTTGAGGCTGATGAAGACTTGGATGAGGAGGTGGAGCCCGAAGACGATGAGTTCTTCCCTCATCCGTTCGGTGAGGGCGTATGTAGGAGGTGGCATTTCCGAGATGAGGTGGGAGCGCCATATGTGAAGATATACGCAGATGAAGAGGACGAAGACGACGATGATACCGCGTTCTTCAGACGTGGTGCTAAGAAGAGGAGAACTGTTCACAGGAGTCTGACAAGCGGAGAAGGGATCGCTATCGGAAGGCAGCCTTGTGAGTTTCATAGAGTCGGTTACGAGTTAGAGATGCCAGAGACATGATCATCGTAACTTTGACAATATGTGCTACTACGAGAAGACAAGTGTAATTCTATAATAATCCGTGCACAACGATATGCATAAATACGTCTAGCAAATCAGTGAGAATGAGGGGGAGTTCCCAACAGTCTAAGTAGTCCGATATGGCCTCCAATGGCAGCCCATAAACTATCTTTCTGTGTTTTTTGTTCCAATCAGAATTTATCAACGCGATGAATATTTTGACATACAATCTCGTACTTGACGCCATATTCTTTTGCAGTTTCACGAACGATCTTTGCAACTGCTGGAAGATGCTCTTGAGCGACGTATGGGAAGAGATGGTGGACCACCTGCGTCAATAGTTAGTTGTCCACTCTTCCAATCGAATGAAGAGGAAAATGATACCTGATAATTCAAGGAGCCTGAAATAAAGGTAGTGAGCGCTCGGTCGTGGCCATAGTCCTGCGCTGTTTCTACTTGAAGCCGTGCCCAATCTACATCGATATTACCCGTCTTGGGGTTCACCTGAGGAAATGCTGCAGTATCGACAACGTGGGTAGCTTGGAAGATCAATGCGAGAATGATGGATAACGTGAAACTGAGGGGTGAGTGTAGCAATATGAGGTGAAGAAGGGGCAGAGATGTAAATGAACACTTGCTCCGCCACGAAAAACGCTGAGAGAACTCGTGAGATGGAGGCCCCCCAGAGTAACGGCAGATAGATGCGAGTTGCGAAGAAGAACAGCTAAGGAAACTCGAGTAAGTATGTGCATTTGTTGAGAGGAATAAGAACTATCACTTTGCCACCCCAGAATATGACGCGTTGTGAAGGGGTGAAAGGATTCACCTTCAATGGTCCTCGACGCTATGTTTGTTTTGGTTCAAAGGCGACCCTCGACAGTTGAGACTACAAGAAACTCACACCGGTGAAGTAGTTGACCAAATCTTCAAAGCGGACAGCACAGCCAAGGAATACATAGAGGAATGGAGCATAGATAGACTGAAAATGATAGAACTTGAAGTACTTCTGGCTTTCCTTGATGCGACGAAATTCGACGTCCTGTGTATCGAGGTCGGCATCGAATCCATCTACATTCGTGAAGATATGGTGACTCATAATATGTTGGTATGTCCTGATCGAAAGAATTGTTCGAGAAATTCAATCACTATATATTGGCGGCGACACACCATAAAACGTTCGAAGTCCCAACGAAGAAATCATGACCGGTGAGTAAGAGTTTCCAGAGTGCTGGATTATGGCCAATGGCACCATGAGAACCATCATGTACGGCAGTCAGACAATATTGAGATATCATAGCGCCATGAGCGGCAGAAATGAGATAGAACGTCCAGAAAAACTCGGCAGGAAGCAGCCATTGCAGCCCATACAAGAACCAGATGCCAATTGCGGTAACCAAATATCTTCGGCGAGTGCCTTTCGATTGTTTCGGATCCAGCTTGCAAGATTTGAAGTACGTATCGACGCGCCTATCGAGAGCCAAAGAGAACTCATCCTGGGGTGGAAATGATGGCACATCCTGTCCAGCTAACAACCCAATCTGATATTTCTGCAGAGCCTGATGCTGTTTCTGGCTATGATACGTTTCGAACATCTTGGTAACCTGATAGCTGCATTTGAACCTTGTAGAAAAAAGATGATCATCTTGGTCGATGATTGAACGCACATCTTTACCGGCGGCCAACAATATGAAATCCTGTCCTCCAGGGTGGCGAGTATAAAACTCAGTCAAATCATACACCTAGTGATAAAGTAAAAAGTGAGCTGGGTAGCCTGGGTTGCATGATGAAACCAGGATACATGCCATGCCACCAACTGATACCCAGGCTCTGTTCTGAGTGCATGCCTGCTTCAACTCCTTCAGAGGAATGAGATTCGCTTGAGACGCGGAAGGACATTCTGACCCCGCCCTCTGCAGGGCGGATTCACTGGAGACTCTCATAACCTTTTGCCAGCGACGACGACAACGAATGTTGGGAAAGAGTCACAACCAGGTCACAACGAAGAAGCAAGAGAAATTGAAGACGTTCGGATACTATTTATGTATTAGATTGAATACACGGACATCAATCAGCCCACAATCAACGACTCTTGAGCCTGAGGGCACTACGTGATAAGGGCATGATGGCGATTCGCGATGGACTGTTTTGATTCATTTGGTTTGCTTATTCAGCAGATACAACTTGGAGCGCTCCGATAGTAGTTCCGTTTTACAGCTTCCGAGAGTATCAACTTTCAAGAACGAAAGCAGTGACAATTACTCCGACACTGCTACAGGATTGTAAATAGACTTTGATGGTCACTGATCCTCATGCATATAACTCGAACTCTTCGTACAGGTTCATGCACAGTCCAGAGGTATCTGCAATCTTTTCCAATTTCCTTGATCTCTCTTCTAACGAACCGGCGACTCTCGTTCTTCATTTGCTGGTTCTCTGATACACGTCGAACATGGATGGCATTGTAGTCGCTTTCAATGTTATTCAAATTGCAGGCTGCATTAGTGGCGTCGTTATAATGCTAACTGCACTTGTTTCACGCTCGCTTCGTCGTCTGCCCACTTGGTATCTTGTTCTTTGCAGTAGTACTGCATATTCGCTCTCGATGTCGATGCTGGCAATCGCCCGTAAACAAATTGGTCCTTCTGAGCCCAACTTCACGTTATGTTTGGTACAAGGTGCATTAATCTATTCATGTCCAATCTGGTACACTCTTGATCTACTCAAAAATACTATCGAGACTGATGTAACGCTGCCAATGTTCAGGCTTTTGTCTACCGCTCTTGCATTTGCTCTTCAGGTACTACTATCATCCCTCAACCTCATGCATTCTCCCACGGATATTGACACCATCACGATTGAAACCAGTTTCATTTAACGATGGTCTATTATGCGAAACAATATTTTAGTTTGATACCGACCCTACTTACTACTGATACTACTGGTACTCTCTGTATCCCCCCTCCGCTTTCATCCCCCCTGCAGTCTACCTTCCTCTTTGCGGGTTGAGATCGCTGCAGATGGGGTTGTTAGTGCCGGCTGTTCCTAGTTGGGACCCCACCTTGTGTGGAGCCGTGTATAATTCATTCATTCATTCACAGGATTCATACGTCGGGATAGTACATGGGTGAAATAATCCTCCTATCTGCATACTTACGTTCTCGCACTGGACTAACAATATTCTAGATTCCATTATCGACAGTGATTCTATTCATCGCATTGACGGCGATGTTTCTTGCAGTAAGTCGTGCTTCAAGCTTCAATTAATGATCGACTGGCACTGCTAACCGATGGAACTTTTCACATATGCGATAAGATTGGTGCTGTTAGGCCAGATATTGTTGAACGTAGTCCGCAACAGTTCTACTGCCATTTCTCAAGCAATATCGGGTATTGACTTCCCCTGCATTCAGAAGTCGAGTCTCTTGTGAAAGTCGTTATTCAGGTCCTACTTTGTGACTGGGTTCAGCATCGTCTTTGCTTTCGCAGCCGTTATTTGCGAATGTAGGTTATACGCCATCCTAGTCCTGTCATTGAATTGGTCACTAAGCATGAGGTTCTCTCTACAGTCAAAACAGCATCGCTGCTATATCAGCATTGGAGACAGAGGAATGAGTTCTACCACCAGTCCGATGGTCAAGTTGCCACTAGCGTGATGATTCGCCTTGCAGGCTTTAGTCTGTTATCGGTCCTCTCTGTAGCGTAAGAAGGAAATTTTTCGCCTCTATGTAAACTCACTGACCACATTGGAAGGTAGTACCTGCGTGGTCTACGTGCTCCCCATAACTCCCACTGCAATACAAGGATTCATCGTCTTCAATGCATTCCGTGAGACTTTGCGCCTTTAAGTCACAATCACAGAGCGTTCGCTGATTGCAGAGTGTGTTCTCACAGTCTCCAATCTCGCTGGCCCCTTCGTCATAGGTTTAAACATGGTGAGTGTTCTGTTCAGTTGGACCTTTCACCATTCCAATTCCAATTCGAAGTCAATCGTCCGGGCATGGATATTCTGGAAGAAACCAGTTGATGTCCGTACAATTGATGTCCGTAAGATCGCGGTTGAGGTGAAAGTGGAACAAAGCCAATGTTAGATTGTTGATGATTTTCTGACCGTGGTACTCATTTAATGCAATCCAGAGACTGCACGCAAGCCCTCCTCGTCCCGAGTCCTGAATGCTCCGGTGCCGCCTGTTTCTTCAAGAATGTGGATTGCGTGTCTAGGCTTGTTTGCCACAACAACGCAATGAATTAGAACGTGGCTTATTCATCGCAGTACCAAAAGTTCGACACTTCTTCCCACTGTGAGGTTACCTCTTGATAAAGATTTGAGAGCTCAGAGATAGACCCACACCTTGCATTGAGCAAAGATCCCCGGCAAGTCCATGTTGATCGTTTGAGACCCAATTCAAGACTTGTGACATATGTACCAGGCATTTTTCGACGTGGTGGAAAACGAAATGATCGCACTGTGCATCATCGCAGTCACGTATTGGCAGTAACTAATAGCTGGCAGAAATGTGCGCTCAATCATTGAAAATTGAATGATGCATGATGATGATCAGTGTGCCTACTATCGTTCTCGTTTCTTGTTCTTATCGGATTCACCACGATGTTGAAAGACCTGATCATACTAGTTGCAACGTTGGCAGAAACATCATCAAATTCTACAAGGTATCAGATCGGGTTCCGTCTTGCAGGTGGCGACCGGACTTGGGCTCTGATAGTATCTGAGGTTCGAATGCATAAAATTCACCTACAAACTCGAAAGAACAAGGTTGGTGAGATCGCGCCGTCAAAAGTCAGGACTCAGGAGGTTAACGGTATGATGGAGGGTCGGATACCGTTGTGACAATCATGATTAATCCAGCCTGAACAGATGGTCATCCCTCATGCATATAACTCAGGCTTCTTGTATAGGGCGCACTAGTTTTGGTACCTATCCTATCCTTTCTCTTCTCTATCTTTTTGCAAGCTGAACGTCGGTCTCTCCGCATTCACTTGAACTATGGGGGGCAACTTGATTATAACGATATTCAATGTCATCCAAGTTGCAGGCTTCGTTGGTGCCTTTGTTATAATGCTAACGGCATTATTTTCACGCTCGCTCCATCGTCTGTCCACTTGGTATCTTGTTCTCTCCAGCATGGCTGTATACTCTTTCTCGATGTTGCTACTAGCAATGGCCCATGGTCAGACTGGACCTGAGCCTCATTTTGCACTATGTCTGGTACAAAGTGCACTAGCTTATGCATGTCCAATCTGGTGAGTACAATCTTGACCTGCTCGAAAGTCGCAGACTGACGAAATGATTCCACAATGTTCAGGCTTTTGTCTGCCGCTTTCGCATTTGCACTTCAGGTAATATCACCATCAAGTTAATGCTTGCTCGTATAGATCTCAACACATGGACGATTTCATCCAGTTTCATTTGATGATGCTCTATTATGCGAAACAATACTCAGGATTAATACACCGTGACAGTAAATGGGTGAGTAAACTCGTTCACTTACTCGCCGGCACTGAGATGGATTGACGATCTTCTAGATCCCATTATCAACGGTGATCCTCTTCGTTGTATTGATGGCAACATTCCTTGCGGTGAGTTATGTATGCTTCCAACTTCAAATATCACCTGGTTCTCAAGGTATTTTCCGCATGTGCGATCAGATTGGTGGTGTCAAGCCAGAAATCGTCCAGCGTAGCCCGCAACAGTTCTACTGCCATTTCTCAAACCAGATAGGGTATTGACCTCGCTTACACTGATCGATTGGTCCTCCGGTGAAAACAGTATCTACTAGGTCTTATACTGTGATTGGATTCGACGTGGTCTTTGGTATAGCAGCCGTCATTTGCGAATGTAAGTTTACAAGCCGCCGTCTCGTTACATCGAATTGGTCACTAAGCATCGGCATTCTTCCACAGTCAAAACAGGAGTCCTGCTTTACCGGCACTGGAAGCAGAGGAATGAGCTTTACCGTCAGTCGAATGGTCAAGTTGCTATCGGGGTGATGATACGCCTTGTAGGCTTTAGCCTATTATCTCTCCTCTCTGTAGCGTAAGAAGGATATTTCTCTTCTGCCTAAAATCTCTATTGACCCCAGTCGCAAGTACCAGCGTGGTCTACGTGCTGCCCATAACTATGCGTGGAAAACAGTACTTCGTCATCTACAACGCATTTCGTGAGACTTCGCGCTCTGAAGTTGACATTCATTGATTGCTGAGTATGCCATCGTTCGCAGTGTCCAATATCGCTGGCCCCATCGCCATGGGTTTGAATATGGTGAGCGCCCTTGTTGCTGATTTGTTATCCATCCAAGCTTAATTCTGGTAGTCAATCGTCCGATCATGGATATTCTGGAAGAAAGACATCTCAGTCGAAGTGAGAGTGGAACAAGACCAATGCTGAACCCATTGTGTGTTCCCCTATCGTCCTCATACATACGAGGTCAGTAACACGATACTCACATGCATGAGGATGTCAGGAAATGCGGCTGGAATCGATGGAGGATTCCGTACCTAACTGCAGAAGTACAATGTTGTCACATTATGATTCGTTGAAGGTTTCCATATAATAATACACATATACTTAATTATACCGATATGATTCAAGAGCCATACTCTGGTGGATTGTCCACTGGAACATCACCGACCAAAGTGACTGTGCTTGATTCCGCAGGCGAAGTGTAGCTCGCTGAGGGGCATGAACAAATTGAGTGATCGAGCTTCATGTAGTGAATATTGAGAACTCACGCAAGCCTTCCTCCTCCTCTGCCATCTGTCTCTTCATGTAGATCGCACGCTCTCTTGTCTTCTCCAACAACGCAATAAACTCAAACATGGCTTGGTTCTTGAATCGAACCTCGACAGTTGTTCCCTTGGTTAGGCCACCTCCAGATGAAGGTTTGATCTCGAATGAGAGGTAGTTCGGCCCAAACACAGGCTGTTCGAAGCGGGTAGAAAGGATAGAGGGCAGTGGCACTGTCAAAGAGTCGAACGATGAGTCCGGTGATGATGTGAAGAGGAACTAGTCACAGCGGTAAGTAATGCATACGGCGATGATGAGAGCCAAGATAGACTAACGCACCCGATTATCAGTTAGCCATATCCTTCCCATTGCTTTGAGCTTCTGAGAGCCTCCAGATCCCCCAGATGAACGACTACCTTCCGGCGGAACGTCTGGTATCACAAGGACGACTTCGGCGCCTGATGTAACGGTGTATATCATAGTCTCGTGTGGTAGAGGTATTGGCTCTCTGATATCATTGAGCATCGCACAGTTGAGTGCCATAGTGAATACGGTGTGCTGTATGTGGTGGTGGTACGTAGGACAGCAGTGAGCACTGGTCTGCGGTGCAATTAATCAGGCGCGCGCTCGTGGGAAAAACAGGACACGTGGTAGAATGAGCACTGAGCGCTCTATCGAAGACTCTGACTATCGTTTTTTCTCGTTTCTTCCTCCTCGTTTCTTCCTCCTCGTACCTTCCTCTTCTCAATTTCATCTGTCTGTTTTTATTGGGTCACGCTTTCTTGCAGAAAATTCGAGCTTCCATGATATCAAATGATGCGCTTTGATTTCTGCAACTTGGATTGGTTCGTATTCATATTGTATCAACTTGAAGACATGCATTTCCAACTGTTTTTTCGGTCTAGTCAGTCCTGGAATGTGCTAAATACCCATTGTCTCCTCTTCCTGAGGCTTCAGGTACTACAATATGAAAGCTGTCTGACGATGATAGTCTCAGAAGCTTCAACTTCACGATACGCAGATGGATGGAAGGTCCCACCCAGTGTGATTTTGCATCGTAAAACTTCAATCTTTCACTCAGACACACGGACGTTCCAAAACAATGCTTGCGGACTAATTCATGCTGATCACGGATACCGTCGACGGTCGAACGGGTTCTCCAGGTCAATGCCCCCACTGATTCTTTGCTCAGACATAGTACAGGAGTCCTGCTGCTCTGATACTTTTTCGGTGGATCTGTCCAGGATCTGTCTGCAGCTCAGTTCATGAATGGGACTCATCATTTAAATTGCATGTCCAAATTTTGCTGTCGACGTCCAATGGAAATGTGTCTAGCTTCCATGCTGTTGCCTTGCATCCGCACAGCATTCAAGAATGCTTGCATGCTCGGCGAGAGCCAATAACTGACAGTGAGCAGGCGATACGGAAAACACCGGATACACCTGGGACACACCCTCATGGTATCCACGTTGAATCTTAGTTCCGATGACGGAGTCGAAGAGCGTCTAATGCACTTTTTTGAGCGTAGGTCTCCCGGAAGTATTTTCTACTATGTAGACCTTTTAGAAAGCGAATGTGCCAATAAGTTTTAGACGTCTAGTAGTACTATCAGAGCGAGAGAGAGACGAATCCAAGCAGGCAGGAGGATTTCTGCGAATTTTGCCAGCACTTTCGCGCATGGCATGAGTCATGACGGTGTCCCTGAATGAATTTACGCAATTTACCCTAAGCCAATCGCCTCGAGGCAACCTCGCGGAATTGGGGCCGTAGGACAATAAGCATCATCTAATCTTTAAAAGCCCGTCTTGTTCTTGTAGTCGAACCATCATCAAGCCTTTGTACTTTTTTTCATCTTCATCGCTATCGCAATCGGTAGTAACCTTCACTGCACTCCATTTGCATCATCCAGAGAGACACCCACCCATACATCCTTCCCTTGTAACACGTTTCACGACATCAGACAGAGAACATGTACGACGAAATTATCGTGCGTCTTTTTCTTTACATCCCTCTACATGGCTGATATTGATTGCTGCTTCTATTTTCTATCTTCCTATGTTTTTCTTGATCAAACGTAGCCCGGTGACGTTGTTGCAGTCAACCACAACCTGGCAGGCCGTCAAGAAGGGCTCGTTATAGGCTCCCACGTCGATTACCTAGTACGTTATTTTCGCCAGATTCTACCATTACTCATGCTCATCATCGTTTATTCATAGGGTCGTACAATTATCGAAGTGCGGCTGGATTCATATGAGGTATATCACGCTTGGTGAGCCTTGAAGTTACTTGTATCAGTGACTTTTTCTGACTTCGCGTTCACTCGTTCTCCTACCGCACACCTTCACTCCGTACTCATCAAAATTTTCAACATTTTCTCCATACAAGGCAACCTACGGTGACCCGTATCACCCGTTCGGTCTACAACCGCCCTGCCCAGGTTCCTCTCATCGGAAGCGTTCCGAGGACGAGGACCGTCGAGAGAAAGATCTACTGGTAGCCTTTCAACATTCCTTTACTCGAGGCTCCTAAATCCCATTCCACGAACACTTTCATTTCACCTGGGACTTGTGCTCCCGAAGTTGGAGGCCTTCGGACCCAGTAGAACATCATATAAGAACGTATGAGTACGATGGGTTCGCACATTCATACAAATGGTTCCTGCGATACGGTATTTATGAAGACAATTATCACGTATTTTGATTTTTGGAGAAGTTCAATGAACAATTTTGTCATTGTTGATTGACAGGCTATAGCGCTATGTGCGTAATCTTGGTTCGACTTCACATTGTGAACAAGCTGCAAGCTACATATCTCCAGCAGGTGAAGATGAGAATAGTAGAACAATACCTCGAGTCTTTTTGATTAGAGCACCGTATGCGACTCTGTATCATCAGGGTTTAGCACGGACGTCTGGTGCTGGCGATTCTTGCAACTTATAATTACTGGCGCTCATAAAGCACTGTTAGACTGGAATGTGGACGTGACAGATTTCAGCATAACCGCCTTCGAATCGTAGATTGTATCACAGATACATCCTGAACACATCGCAACGACTAAGTCACCGAATATTGAAACTCCCTCACTCGTCTCTAGGGTCTATCCACAGCAGCGCCTCCCAGGGCCACCGCAATCTTCAAAGGCACGGAAGATTGGGGTATTAATACCAAGTACAAACATGACTGCAATGCAAGGTATCGACGTTGTCAGGGAACGAAGCTGACCATTGTTCGGCCCTATGTCTGATTCGGAGGCCTGCCCAGGGTTCTTCTGAGTCGGGAACTGATACTGGAGTTAGAAATTGCGGGTTCGAAGGTGTTGGCGATTGCGTCGGTATCATGAGCGTTGGCGCTGACTGTTGTAGCACTGGATATGAGGAGCAGTGAGAGACATGCGATGATATAGAACTTCATGACTCAAGAGTCGAGTGTCGGAATACGTGCAAGTCGTAATGTTGGGGAGCGAGTCAGGACCAGCCTGGGGATTGAAATATTGAGACTTCACGCCTCTCCACGCCCGGGTTCCTTTTATACGGTCATCGTTGGTTACCGTCGCACGTCGCTCGCATACAAAAGCCTCCATCGGTGTTCGTTTCAATTGCTTTGCTGAACCTGATATGTCTATAATCCTGTCTACTAGACTTCGTCTCACGGCGAATGAACGAGGTGCTGTCGATACTGTGAAACTGAAACCGGACGGTTGAAGTCCAAACAAGAGATCTCAGTCTGAATTTTGAAAAGACATTAGAAGAGAGGAGCAGTAGAGGCAGTAGGCTTGAGGGAGGAATCAGTGTAAATTCCTAGTCGGTTCCGTTCAAATCGTTCTACTCATCTAGCCTCATCCCTATTCTTGTGCAAAAGAGACACTACATGATTGAAGACGACTTGAGAATAAACAATTTGAGAAAATCAAAGTGTAGATGCATCAGTAGTGACAGCACTGGTCCTTGTTCCCAAAGCAAAATGCATAGTAGAAACTTTGGTAGCATCCATTCTGATTGGCGGTGAGTCAGAAGTATCTTCAGAGTGGCCAGTACTCGTGAAATGTTGGCTGTGTAGAGATTCTTCAATGACGGAGTTATTGAGGCTGACCATGATGATAACTGCTAAAGGATAGAGGACCTGGAATAAAAGGCCAAGCTTTTGGTGCATGAATACCAGCGGATGAAAGTTGATATACTCACAGCGAAACCATTAAAGATAGAGTAGAGTATTAAAGTGGTAACTTGAATTGAGGAATCCGTAGTGGTGGTTTGATACAGGTTGAGGGTTTCGAAAATCGCGAACAAGAGCTATGTCGAGGTGCATGCTTGATTCCTCAATCATGGTGAAGAGAATGATACGACTTACTTGAAAGAGGCAAAATGCACTGCCCGATTCAACTAGGAAGAGCAACAACTTCTCTACGACTGTTCTTCTGCCTTTGCGAGAGATGATGCTGATACTTCTACGATGTCGGCTGGTCATTGACGATACGAAGATCAGCTACCCAGAATAAGGTAAATTTGTCGATCATACACACAGCATTTTCAACGCGACTATGGACGTAGCAAAAGCATTGACACCGAGGGAGACCCAGATTGATGCTGTGTCCAACGCTAGACTATGGGTCTGACCCGAGGGATTAACATCTTCCATGATGACATCTGCAACGTTTACAGCTGGCGCACAGAACGCTAAGAAAGAGTGATGACCAGTGATACTGCTGCAGAGAGCACACACCTATGTTGCCGAGCATCAGGAGAACCAGTGATGCCCGTACAATGATCTTGTGAGGATAGATTGCCCAGGCCCTCCAAGAGACGATGCCATCTCCAACCAGAAGCTAGAGGAGAGAATATCAAGCCGAGGCTCAAAATATTGAGGAAAGAGATACATGAACATACGTTGATAGTTACAGGCCATCCATCAACGTATTCGTAAGGCAATGTAGCTTTATTCGCAGCCACAGCCTGAGCGAGGACACCTCCACTCAACGGGCGCATCAATATATAATCGATCTGTGTAAGATACAACCCGGCTCGATTAATGACATCCCAGGTTGTGCTCAGCATGATAATCAGTGTCAGGGAGAGCAAAATCTTCCTAGCGAGACCCCGTGTACCGTTTTTCCTGTTGTGAGATTACGAGGAACAAAAGGAAGATTCAATACAGGGAGTAATTGGTGCATTTAGTGAGAGACGAACGCACAGGAAGAGGGACACGGCGATTGACGCAGCTAGCAGATTGAAGCCTAGAGAAGGGTTTTTGTCGATCTTTTGTACTACAAAGTGAAGGATGGTTCGGGGCGTACCATAGGCGATACAAGTAACGATCAAACTCGCGACGTTCCAGTATATGACCTGCCCGATACCAACAAGAATCATGCTTTCTTGGGGAGCATTGGACATGGCGTATGAGAGAGGGAGTAGTCCTAGGGAAAGATACCTAGAAGCAAACCCTGCTTACTTGCTCTTAAATGTACCAAAACGTGTATAGGGTTGAAGAATATAAACATTGTCACCGCCCGATCGTCGCTGTAAAGAGGCTAGCGCGCAAACTGTTCCTTGAGTATAAATGTGGGGTCTGCTAATCTGGGAGTATTCAAAGGGTGGGGAGGTGCAAGCCACCGAGTGTGACGGAAATTCACATTTCCGAGAGGAAAATGAATTGCAAAGTCCTCCAGAGTCCTCTAGATGGACAAGTCTGCAATCCGTTCCTATGAGTATTTCTGACATATCTTGAGGCAGGTGTATTAGGAAAACATCCGGATTATACGTTCTTGCGATTGTGGCTGCAATTCTACTCTTCATATCCGCTCACGAGGGGGGGTGGACAATTCATCATCTTGAACTCCCGAGCCCAAATCTGATACATAAATCTCAATTCGAAAGAAATGTAAATATGTGGCTTATCGGTTCCCGCTGTCCCTTTCTACACTTTCACTCTCGGTGTATCTTCGAACACATTCCTCACCCCTTGTTTGAACACCCCGATCTCTTTTTCCAACGCAACAATCATCTCCCTGACCTCTTTACCAACCTGCCCGCCTTCATTAACCACACCGAACCCAATCGAAAGCATTGTCCTTGCGCGCAATAGCGTTTGATACGCAAGCTGCAGCCTCGGAAGACCTGATGGAGGATATACCTGTGTTAACTCCTTTTGAAATAGATCGCTGTCGGATGCGCGGTGGGAGGGTTCGTCCACTGCGAGGAGTTTTCCTAGTCCCACGAGTGCAATTGCGAGAACCGGGTGACCTTCCCTGAGGAGTGTCGTAAGGCCGTTGACATTTTGGCTTGCTGTGCGTATGGTCTCGTCGAGATGGTCTTGAGTGAGAGGATTGGGGAACGACTCGGTTAAGAGTTGTTGATGCAGACGGGTTAGGCCAAGGAGAGGATGAGAAGAAGGTGGAAAACCAGCAGAGATGAGAATGGGAATGAGATTCGTCGTGAGGCGTAGTGATTTTTCTGGGTCTTTGAGCAAACATAAATGGTGTGAGAGCATTGTCAAGCGGGATCTTTTCGACTGCAACACACCTCTGAATTGCAAAGCAATGGCTTTATCTAGACCTTCTTGACTAACTCGTAGTGCGTCTAAAGCAGCCTCAACCGAGTGTACGACGGCATGACACTTGAAACAGCGAACGAGAGGATGATCCACATCTTTGAGAGTTAGATCTTAGATCAAGACGTTGAGATAAGAGAGCTTGGGATGTACCTTCGATAGGGAGCGGACACAATCCACCACAGTTCTTGGGGCAATTTAGAGCCATTCGCGGATCCACTCCAACCATGGAACACAAGCCACATCTACACTCGAAGTTGTAAGTTTCGTTCAACGATTGCTGGCGTAATCTTGTAGGTAGAGTAGCGTCGATGTATGATGTCAAGATCTACAGAAAGAGCAACATCAGACGAATAGACTTTTGTGTCACTGGTCAAGGACATAACTCTTCCTCCGGCTGAATGTCTCGGATAGCGACAACGTGCATTAGCGGTTCGTTATTCTTTGGATCGGAAAAGACTCGAGGGAACACTACGACGGCGTTGGGGTCGCAAGAATGATTGATGAGTGCCACCACTGGAGACACAGCAGCACCCAGAGGGACAAGTGTCGGATCGGTGACGGTAAAGGTGTTGGTGATGAACTGTACGTTCCATAGACCATCAACGATTGTCAGACGACGTAGATGACTAGACTCACGCGTGAAACCGTGTCGACCAGATCGGCGGCAGATGAGAGATGATATTGCGTCATATCGGCAGGATTCGAGAAGTTCATGTATTGAACAAGCGATTGAGCGAGGTAGGTGTGGGTCTCGTACGCTGAAGGCTTCAGAGATTTTCGGTCTGGGGAGAGTTAGTCGTTCTCTCATGCACTGGGAAAAAGACTCACGAGATTGCATGTTGGCGATCTCTTTAGCCTGAAATGATTACCTGCATTCAGATGTTCATTCTTCTTTCGAAAGGGAACTTTGCAGCGCACCTGAATCGTATCGAATCCTCGTTTCTGCAATTTCCACAACATTCGACTCAAGCATCGAACAGCATCAGACGGAGGTCCAATATCACTAGAGGGAGCAGCTTGAAACCATTTTTGTAACGACGTGCATTCTAGCTTGTGGATTGCCCAATCGTTCGTTTGGCAAATCTAAAAGGTTTTTGGTCAGAGACTTGTAGGAGCATGTTAGAAGAGGTCGAAAGTCTCACAGAGTCGCAATAATGGGCGATGCGACATTTTGTACACCGACGCATGCCATTAGAGCTTGACGGTGCGAAGCAGGAGGAGCAGTAAGAAGATAGATTCGAGGTGGATAAGGCTGAAGCGAAAGGTTTTGTTACAAAAATCACACTCCCTACGCAGGCTCTAAGTTCAGAGTATATAAGGCGGAGTGCTTCTCTGTTGACACACCTGCTTTGATAGTTGATGTTGTCCATAGCCCTCGTCCATTCACTTCTGAGTGTCTGATTTCAAGAGAATTAGGAAGGGCATTGTATAATTTCTCGTCCGAGGAAGCCTTCTGAGGTTCGTGGCCTGGCTGTGATTCTTCGATGGGAGCTGAGATAGCAGGACGGTCCACAGACGAATGAACATACGATCTGGCCTTCTTGGAAGACTTGAGTTCTTTGAAAGACATTTTTTTCAAAGATTTGATTTGATGGTGGTCTTCAGTGAAGTCTGAATGAGCGCCAAATTTCGAATTTCAACTCCCGGGCGCTTCTTGAGCGCTTCCTCCTCTTCATCGGAACCTTTTCATCCTCTGATTTTTCTTGGCTTATTTTGCTTCCGCTTGCAGCTTTTGTCACGGAAGAGGTCAGAGTTTGCTCAGAATCTCTCTGCATTATCATTCAGTCATGTAGATAGAGGTTCTTGTCGACTTGGACCCTCAAACTTTCTTCCAACTACGCCCTGACTCAGAACCGGACGATTCTTGGTTGATACAGGTGAATGGTTACAGTAACAAGTAATTGGCATGTCCCTAACTTCAACAACGAAGAATCGAACTACCTCAACCTCACTAATCCACCTGCCGTTTATAGGAACTTGGCATGAGTAGGGATGGTAGTATTACGCTCATAGACGACTTACTCGCAGCGAATGATCCCAACGAGAGCGAAAGGAAACGAAAGCTGGTGGCAGGAGATACGAAACCCTCCTCAGACAGTGGAATTGACCATCTCAGTCCTCGAAGTGACGAAACCCACTACAGCAAACGCATTAGACTTCACGTTGACATTCCACCGTCAAAGTCTATAGCCACATACTCTGTGTCAGACAGCCAAAACTATACCGAGCTTGAAGAGTCAGAGTCGGAACCCTCTTCGTCACTATCTCCGGACTCGTTGTTCGATGAAGCATTATCATTCCCGGCGTCACTCTCAGAAAGTGAGGGACAAGCACCGCTATCACAGCCGCAGAGGGGCAGTGTAGCCCTGAGGAACGCGCCACCTATTCCTGGACTCTTCTTCGATCCCTCTATGAAGATTTCAGAAGAATTGGGAGAAGAGCTGCGGGAATATTGTATGAAACAGTATTTCGACGCCGGCGAGGGTAAAGGAAGGATCAACCAAATCATGCTTTTTGAAAGAGCACCCTCTGACAACACAGAGCCAGCTTATCTCCCATCAACTGGCCTCCCTCCCCCTCTCATTGCACTATTAGACAAATTATCTGACCTCCTTCGACCACCTGCTTTACCTCTGCAGATTCACGACCTACTATTTCCTACAGCTAACAATCCCACATTTCAAGCTACTGCTTCTGAGGCAGGAAAGCCTTCCATATTGCATAACGAAAAACCCAAGCAAGCGAGACAAGCTATTTTAAACCTCTATGCTCCAGGTGAAGGTATCTCACCTCACGTCGATCTACTACGTAGGTTCGGGGATGGTATCATTGGCGTGAGTCTACGCGGAGGATGTGTCATGCGCTTCGAGCGAGTCCATGAAGAGCAGGAGGGCTCATCACAGCGTGACACTTTCACCTACCATTCTTCATCTTCATCTTCGGATCCAAGCTCAGGGTCAGAGTCTCATGAGCTATATCTTCCCCCAAATAGTATCATCGTGCTCTCCGGGGATGCTCGATACAAATGGACACATGGGATTGAGAAGCGGCTGGGAGATTGGGTGGAACGAGGCTCTGGTTCGTCTGATCATGGAGGAATTTCTGATGAGGCGACTTTGGCAGGTGCAGGTGGCAAGCCAGTTGACGCTGAATGGATTCCTCGTGATACGCGCTTGAGCATTACGTTCCGTTGGCTGCTGCCTGGTGCTGATGTCGTTGGCTATGATGACTCTGAATCTGGATAATCTCAATGGTCTGTACCTTCTCGAAGCTTCATCCGATATCATATCCGTGCAATTGTATGTACTGTTGACTACCTTTATGTTGCTTCATCTGAGGAGGCTGTGGATAAATACTGTACTATGTATGTAATGAAAATCGTCGGAAAATTGGCTGAACCGTACTAAAGCCGAAGTCCGCGGAGAACGCGCCTGTTAGACGCTCACTTGAAAGTCACGTCGTAGAGCATGACTCATCCCCAGCCATTTCGGACTTCTGATTCAATCCGATTCTCTAACCTGCACAGCACCTACAACATACAGCATCTCGCTTCCACGCACCGCATGTCTTCCAGAGAATACATCGAAATACTTGACTCAGACTCCGATCCAGAAAGTGAACCTCAACATATCAAGCGGCAGAAAATGGTTCATCCAAATCCAAGTGTGTATACTTAGTCTTGTCTAAAAGAGGGTGTTCAGTCCTCACGTTGAAACCTTTGTTCGTTACAGGTAATACGGCCAGGGCGCCCTATGCTGCATCTGAAGCTGCTGCTAGCTTGGCTAGCAGGAATACCTCGCTAAAGGGACGAAAACGCTTCATCGCTGACCTGGATGACCTCAAGACAGCTTGTGATCAAGGTTTTGTGGCGCATGGTCTTGTTTTACAAAGTAAGAACACGATCTCCCAAAAGACATGTAAACTAACGCATATACTTTCAGGTGTTCGTGCTGGCGACGACGAAGGAACGTTTGAGACCATGATCAAAACATCGAGTGGCGAACACGTTCTGAACCTGAACATCATGCTTTCTGACACGGCTGACTATCCAAAGAGCCACAACTGCTTCTCGTATTCGTCAGACTCAAACGTGGCCGAGAACATACAATCCGTCATCGAACGAATCATGTCTCTTCCTTCTCGCCCAATCGCAGAGACCATGGACAGAGTGCTTGCCAATCTCACCAAAGCCATGAGCACAGGTTCGATCGAAAGCGAGCCTGAAGACGAAAGCGCGCCCGAAGATGAAGACGAGGGAGACACGGAAGAAGACTACATCGACGACGATTTCTACACAAGCAGTCATTCTCAGAAACAAATTCAAATGTCGCGACTGCACCGCCACTTCCTCGAGATGGTGGCTAGAGACTATCATCCGGGCCTCATTCGCTTTGGCGGAGACGAATTCTGCATCAGCGTTTCCCTGTCCGTCATCCAACTTGCAGAGACTGTTCCACCTCGTGCGTTGAACGCATGGGATCGTCGGCTCCTTTCGAAGACGCAACACCTTGTCCTTTTGATCTCTGGCTTCAGAGGAATGTATCCACCTTCGGAATCCGACGACACCAAGCTCACGTTCCATGTTGGTCTCAGCGGGGTGTACAAGCCAAGCAAGGAGCAAGCGAAAGAGGCATGCAGAAACTTTGGATTGATCGGTCACGACGCGGAGGATATGTTGAGGCTTGCCAAGGAGAAAGCTGCAGCTGAAGCTGCTTTGATGTATGACGATGTTGACGAATTCGAGCCTGAGGTCCAGGAGAAAGAAGAGAAAGAGGAGGAGGAAGTACCGGATAGATTCGATAAGTTCAGTTTGAGTGGATCCCTGGATTCACTCATGAACCATCAGTTCGTTAAGCTCGTGAATATGAGGAGGAAGTATGGACTGGGATGGGCAGGTGCAGAATTACTGTACTCAGAAGTGGAAAGGAATCAGAAGTCGGAGGAGGACGTACTTGCATGTACTTTGGAAGTAGGTTCTCAAGTCATCTCATGTTGACCGAGCTTCAATTTCACTTCTCCAGAGGATTCATATCGAGGATGAAGCCGAACGCGAGATGATTCGCAATGGCACCACCATACTCCCCGATGACCCTATCCACAAGATGGGAAACAACGATCAGATAAACTGGCCATTGACAGCTTTCTGTTATCTGATCAGAAGATTGACTGTAAGCAGTATGTGAGCGTCGTCAGAGATGTTTTTGACTCCTTCTCAGCTCTGCACGCGTTATTGTATCGTCTGCCACAACAAACTTGAGACGGATTACGTGGCTCTCAAGCCGTACGTTTGCAATTCCAAGTTATGTTCGTATCAGTACTATTCTCTGAACCACGGTCCTTCTCTTGAGGTACGTGCTTCTGTTTGATCTTAATATCCCTCTCCCAACTCCATCTGTGTAGTATGAAATCATCCATAACCCAGAAACCGTCGACCTCCTCGTATCTATCACTCACTCCGCCGCCGCTGAGAATGTACTCGATGAACCTTTACCCATAGGAATGGGTCTCAGAGTCCCATTGCCAGACGCTACGAAAGTGCGGGCTGCTCCGCCAAACACAATTGTCGTCGGAGTGCCCATAATGAATCAAGCCGCTGCTCCCACCAATTCTCCTCCTCCTCAAGCACAAAACCGACCAGTCATCGGTCCTGATGGGCTGTGTGATTTTGATGAACTTGACCCGCAACAGGTGGGTCTGACTAGCTTTGACTGTGCTCTGCAGAAGATGGGATTGATGTACTGTCTAGATGAGAGCATCGGTCATGGAATTATTAGACTCGTTACCACCTGTGAGTAAGGTCTCTACTCTGTCGTGAATGTTGCATCTTACATACAGGATATTTTATTGTATAGATCATGGATATGAAGTGCGTCTATCTTCTCTCGGATATCTGTCTTTGCTAAAGGCATACATATAGGAAACATCTCGAACAAAATATAAAACCTGGAAAGTCGAAGCCAAAACTTCATGGAACACCAGTAGCGGAGAACGTTGTACCTGCAGCTTGGAAATTGCTTCGATGGTCTGCGCCACTGATGTCCTCTTCTTTGGGTGTGTGCTGATCATCACTCATTCGTCCAGGTGTGTCGGATCATGTACAGCGTATCTCGAAGAAATATCATCCGAGGAAGAGAAGATTGTGAACGTCGGTATGCATCGATCTGATCTACTTGTCTTCCTGATGAACGTGTGCTCTTGCCTGTAGATAATTCTTGGAAACAGTACCGATTCAGTGTCGGTGCTCCCGATGCTGAAGCCAAATTCAAAGCAGCCGTCGAAGAGTCTAAAGCCAAGGATAGCAACGCACGGAAGTATCCATCACTCTATGTGCGTAAACAGCCCTGTAGCCTCTTCTGTGCCATCCAAAGTGAGAACTCGATACTCAACACAGGCATTCCACGGTTCTCCGCTCCGTAACTGGCACTCTGTGAGCAATGTTGCCTGCGTTCAGATTAATTGAGCTTACTCAATCACATAGATCATTCGAAACGGCTTATGGTTCAAAACTATCTCACATGGTAGAGCCTACGGGCATGGTGGGTATCATGCCACGTTTTCCCTTCCCCGATTAATCGAGATCATAGGTGTTTACCTCGCAAAAGATGCTAATGTATCTATGAGCACCTATGCAAGTGGCGCTCGTGCTCCCTGCTGGCGTAACAGCAAGATCTGTCCAACTAACTGTGCCGCCTTGGTCGAGCTGGTCAATTTGCCGTCCGAGTTTGTCAGCTTTACTCCACATTTCGTTGTCGATAAAACGCATTGGCTAGTAGTGTACGTCGTCGGCTCTTATGCTCTTGAATGTCCGTCACAACGTGGCTACTGGTTTCCTTTAGTCGCTATCTTCTCGTCAAAAGCTCAAGCAAAGCAGATAAGGACAAACAAGGCAAGGAAGCATCCTCAGGACCGAGAGCAATGCAGCGAACGCCTTTTGTTCGGCTTGACCCTGCTCATCCGCTAACTCTCGGACACGCACCCATTCAGATTCCTGAACCGACACACCAGCTTGAAATGATCTTGCGCACTCGACGGGCCGACGCTGAAGCTGAAGCTGCCAGATCCAAGCCAGATATAGAAGACAAAACCGTGTTTGAGTACGATGAATCATTGGATCAGAGCATCAAGGGGTGGAGTGCAAAAGGGAAAGGTAGAGCAGACGATCCTATGACGATTGACGGCGATGGCTTTGGCGGAGATGAAATGGATATCGACGATGATGTTCCTTATCAATACGCTGCTTCAAATCATCGACCATTAGCATCTTCTGGTTCAAGTCGTATGGCGCCAGATCATCAACGTCAACTCGAGTCCACGCCTCAAATTGTAAAGAGACGACCAGCAGATGATTGGGTCCACGATCCAGAATATGTTCGGGCGGCCATTTCCAGACTCATGCCGCCGCCTGAGATGTCCACTCCTGGAGGGACTATGGCGGTGCAGAAGGAACTCAAGGCGTTATTGAAAGAACAGAGGTCTTGTAACAACTTTAAAGAGCTAGGATGGTATATGCCGGAAGAATTTATGGGAGACAATCTCTTCCAGTGGATCGTCGAACTCCATTCATTTGACGAAACGCTGCCGATCGCACAGGACCTCAAAGCCAGGTGAGCTTTTCTACTCGTACTTATCGCGTATGTTTGAGCTATTTACATGGATACGGCCGAATCAAGAAAGCTCAACTCTTTGATCTTCGAAATCCGCTTCCCACCCGATTATCCACTCAGTCCACCGTTCTTCCGCATCATTACTCCGAGATTCTTGCCTTTCGCTCATGGTGGAGGAGGGCATGTTACAGCGGGTTAGGTGCTCCTATTTTCGACGTGATAATGCTCTCAACCGCTTCATTTTCGAAGGTGGATCCATCTGCATGGACTTACTTACTGCATCGGGCTGGCTTCCTAGTTACAAGTATGTATACATGATCGTCCTGCCTCTTTTCACAAATTGATGTCTTTGCAGCATCGCCTCGGTTCTCCTACAGATCAAACTAGCAATATCCAACCCTGACCCTAAGCCTGCTCGGTTGGCCCACAACTGGAATACTCCATACGGTGTTTTGGAGGCGCTGGAGGGGTATAGGAGAGCCGCTACCACGCACAACTGGATTGTGAGTAATCAAATCGGTCCGCGAGCTTCGATACTGATACACTTTACGAAGATACCAGCAGGCCTGGAAAAGTTGGTGCGTTGATACTTGATAGAGTGAGCAAAAAAACCACATATCGATTGTTGAATGTTATGAACCCAGTAGTTGTATAGTATCACATCATGTACATAGATGTGGCTCGTGAAATTAGAGTATATGGAGTTATCGAGCATACTACCGATGAGTTTCTCGACCGCCAACAGTGTGAAAACTTGGGATAATAACTAGCAGGTTAGACAAATACCAGAACCTCTCTGCATGGTCACCTTGTTGGGTCAAACATTCCCTGATACTAATCATCTTTTCTGCGTCTTTCTCCCCCAACATCTCCTCCAAGTCATCCACCAGATCTGACCTCCTGGCAATTTGTACCCAATTTGCACCCAGACCCATACCTGTTTTCAGTAGCTGCGCACTCTCGGGTTCAAGAAGAAGAGTTATTGAGTGTTTGAGCGGGTCATGAGGAGAAACCATTGGTTCATCACTTGCTGGGAACTTCACAAAAGAATTCGACTGAATGTCTGAGTTGTGCTCATACTCCACACCTTCCCCCTTCTCATACACAACTACACGTCCACGAGATGAGGCCTTGATACGAGGTGATGATACACCAGATGAAGTATCCCAGTCGAGCCAAGGCTCCATGACAACCTTGCTAAGACGAGAACAGAGGTCAGCCTCTACCATTGTTTCTGCCAAAGCACCATCAGGTGTCATGGAAGGAACTGCGGTGGCGGCATGGCTTTCTGGGTGACTGATAGATTGGATCCGACGCATACTCCACTCGACAACACCGCTTGTATGGGTGAGCGGAAGGGCTGTAGGACCGAGTATGGGGAAGAGGGTAGGGGTTAAAGGAGAACCCCAAGAGTCGTCGTCAGTCTCGTTGTCGTCCCACGATAAATCAGTGGCGATGTTTCTTGCTCCCCAACCTAAGGAATCATCAGGCATATGATCGTCCTTGAGATTTGTCGAATCCCATACGTCGGGTTCTCCATTGTTTGTCAAAACGGACACGGCGGATTCTGGTAAACGATGCATTTCTGTGTCGAACGTAAGCTACTCAAATTCTTAAGTTGATCGATGTTCAGTCACCTTGATCTAGCTCTTGGGGTTCATCATGTAATTGTTCGAACACGGATTCTGGTGGACGATCCAATTCTACTGTGTCTCACGTAAGCGATTCGACTTCGTCAGTCGATATTCAAGATTTATTCACCTTGGTCTAGCTCTTGGTGTGCATCATGTAGCTGTTCCGCTGGTATGTCAACATGATCTTCCTCTCCAAGCTCGAGTAGCTTGAGAGAGTCTCCAGGAGCAGGTATAGCTGCTGCGATTGGAACGAGTTCACGTTCAGGTCCAGGGTCGACGCCCAATGTTTGATCAATCTGATCCTGCTGTCCCCATCTTTGTGCCCGAACAAGATCATTTATGTTAAATAGCTCTATACACCCTCCAATGAATTTGTCGTTCCACGGAAGACGTCTCGAGATCTGAGAGGTTAGTGGAAGCTCCACTTTGGCGAAGTGGGCAACGGCAAGTGCTTTTTTGAGAGCGGCTATAGTCTGAGATTCGGCCGTGATGCTGAAAACTCCATCTTGGATGAGGAATTCGATGTAGAAGCCAATCAAAGTAGGAGTCAATGTGAGATTTCGGTCATCGCTATTGAAGACACATCGAAAATCAGATAGATTCAGAAAGTTCAAGATCACGTACTAATGTAAACCCTTCTCCATCATATAGCTCGACAAGTATACTTGCACGCTTTTCGCGGGGTCTTTCAAGAAATAACCTGAACGATCTAATTCGTCCCATTCAATTTCTTGACTATGGACGTTCTGATGATCGTTCTCAGGCTGCTGAGGTCTGTTTTTCTTCGGTTCGATCAATCGTTCGGTGGACACTATGACCGTAGTTTGGGGACTGTTTCCATCAAGCTCTCTTGTGATAGTATCGACTGCTTCATCTTCCTCTTCCTCCTCGATCTTGTCGTCGTCGTTATCAACGTCGTTTTCTCCGATTTTGTTCGATCCTTGCGTGCACAAGGTACCGATGTACACTTGGAACTGGAAGGGACAATTGAGCGTCAAGGTTTCCAGAACGACATATTGTAGTATAAGGCGTAAGAGATCTTAGTACTAACTTGGTCCCATTGATTCCTTACTAGTTTGTTCCTCTCACCCTTCGGCCAGGTGCGATTAGCATTGAATGCATGCGTTGCCTGGTGTAGTCTGCTTGTAGGATCGTCATTTCTGAAACGTAGAAGGAATGAGATTTTGAAAACCATCAGAAATGGCGTCAGTAGTCACTTATTATAGAATTCGCCACTCTTCGTTGTGCTAAGGATCTCCCATTCTTGCACCCAAGTTCTTGGTTGCGACAAGCCAGCAGTTTTGCTAGTATCGGCTTCTATCACATCATGCTTTGCACTCTGTGAGTTCGTCTTGCAGAAATCCCCAATGTGCCTTTTCAAAATTCTGATAGTAGGGATTCCTAGGCTATCGACCTCCGGCCCTTCGTAGTCGTCCTCTTGAACCTTGATGCCGTTCTCTTTGAAGTCTTTGAAGGAGATTATGCTAACATTGACTGGAGGGGAAGGGAAAGGAGGAAAGGTCACTCGATGTTCTAAGACGGGCTTCTGTACTGCCAGCATTACCGAGATTACGAGTTATGAGAAAACCTGTGATATGTAGGTGTATCGGTGTGAGGGTGGAGCAGATGTAGAACGACTGCCAACTCGGTCATACCGTCGAGTTCTTATGGGTATCCGACTTGAAGTCGACAGCTGCGCAAAGTGTAAGTTCGCTTCGATGTTCAAGTTCGCAGTAGGTCGCAGTACATCTTGATCTTGCTTACCTATATATCATCCTATCCGTTCTACCCCCACGACTGCAGGCAGATATTGCTGCGCTCTTGGAAAGATCGTCTTGATATAACTTGTGCATCTGGGGCACGTTGAGATTGTCCATCAGATAAGAGAAACATGAACAATCGATGGAAAATAAAGAACGAGAAGGTCACTAGAATAGTCTGAATAAATGGAATAAATGATTGTGATTGTGAGAGATAAAGAGATGTAGAAAAGTGATAGTTACACTTAAACAAAATACAACGATCGATATTTCGGGAGATCAAGAAAAGGGAATCCAAGTAGACTATAAATTCGGGTAGCGCAAGAGATCTAGAATTGAGGATTAATGATAGAAGACATTCGGAAAACTACAAAGTCCAGTTTATGAGAGTCGTCGGATTATTGGGCAACAGGCAGACTATACGGCGGTGCTATGAAGCCACCCGCTTGTATCGCACCCTTTCCAATACTCTGTGCAATAGCCTTTCGTTTATCTTCCCAAGCTTTGAGTGCCTTGAGCAACTGAAGAACCTTATCCCTCTTGCCCTGACGAATATCATTGATGCTGACGCTCCCCATCTTCACGTCATTATCAAGGAGGAAATCGAATAAACGAAACAGACCGTCAAGCTTATCGTCACCTGGGTCAGATGGGAAAGCAGAGTCCGGGACGGGTGGGGAAGACGGTCTTCCTTTAATGGCTTCGGCGAGACGCAGGATCGTTAGTCCTCCACAAATCGACCCGCTGGTATCCGTGATTTGAAGAGTTGAAGGAAGGTGAGAGTTAGCCCATTCAATGAGGCCATCGTCTATTGGAACGTTCTGTACCTGAAGAAACAAATCAGTTTCATTCTACACATGAAGACAGGGGTTCACGTACCAATGTCTGAGAAACACTAGCCCGTCTAGCTTCTCGAGAGGGTCTTGGGGGTGCGGGTCCCTTGCTGACGTCGTCCACAGTTGTGGAATTGAAGAATGATTCGAGTTTCACTCGTTCCTCTTTCGTGTCAGTGCTTGCGGGCAGACCCATCAGTACCCTCGCGTCACGGCTAGATAGCTGATTGGGATTTTCACGACGCAACGCCTTCTGCGTTGCATCTCGAGCTGTTGGTGAGGGTGGACGGGGAGCGGGATTCATGGCCTGCGCGACCATGAGAGGAATAGTTGGGATATTGACAGACGAGATAACGGGTTCTATAGGAATAAATGTTACGAAAATTGAATGACGCATGAAGCTGTCGACTTACTTGAATAATCTCTGCCTATAGTGGCCTTCATGATAGCCTTCATCCATTCTCTGATAAGGGTTTTCTCTTCTGAGCTGAAGAAATGTGTCTTGTCGTTTTCGTGCTCGATTCGGAAACCGTATTTCCCTGGATTGACATTCTCGTCCACGGTGACCTTGTATCCAATGATATTGATATACCCTTTAATTTTGGTTTCCTAGGAGAAGATGAGATTTCAAGGTCGTGGAATGTCGAAAACTACTCACAGCATGGCTGTCGCTCCTCAAATAATACATATGTGGCCCTTTCAGCACGAAGTACCTCAACTTCCAGCTATTATACCGGTCTCCCTTCTTCCTCATCCATCCCGCATGATCAGGTTCCCCAATCTGATCCAGGATACTCTGACCAGGCTTCAAAGGACTCATCGGACCATCATTCCCACCACTACCATTGGCCTTGGAAGCTCCGTTGGTGTTCCCGTTCGTCTGCGGAGAAGAATCGCTCGTGCTCCTCTTTTTCACACTAGCATCCGCGGAGGGATTCGGACCTGGATATGACGAGGTACGTTTGCGCAACAGTGTAGGATCGTGTTTGGAGATGTCCTTGATAGGCGAAAGTAGATCTCTGCTGCTCTTTTCCTTGTCTTTAGGTCCACTAGAGGATCCTGGACGAGCACTGGACTTTCGGGGGCCAGTAGCAAATCGTGGTAGATGGAAGGACGATCCAGAGTTAGATTTATCGACAGGCGGAGCTGAGGTCTCTTCGTTAGCCCTATGTACACGATGACGTTAGAAGTGATCTTAGAAAAAAGAATATGCAAGTGAAAGCTCACCCTGAATACCGCGGTGGAGGTTTTCTCCCTTTACCCATCCCACTAAACGTGCCGCCGAAAATACTAAGACGTTCACCAGATTTTCCAGCATCGATACTCTTCCTTGCTCTCGCATGACTCTTGCCGTTGACGGTATCCTTCCCATCTTTGACTTTCTCATCTGTCTCTTTGGACTGGCTATCAGGAACAGTCGGCGACGGTCCATCTTTCAATGAGGATCGACGCGAGTCTTTGCTTCCTGAAGCAGCCGAATCTTGTGACCGACCGAAAAGCCGACGTCGTGCGCTTTGTGTCATACCCGTGGAAGCTTCACCCTAGTCAGTGGACGCGATGAGTGAGAGTCATTAGTGAGAGGATCCCAGAGACACCCACTTCGCTCAGAGCTGCACGGTCTTCTTCTGCTTCCGTAGCTTGCGATGTAGCTGTGACATTCTCATTCAACGCGCTGTCGCTAGGCGAAAGTGTAAGTTGAGCGGGTCGAAACTTCTATGAACGATCGAACCATCATCAGTCGATAAGATCAAACACGAAGCACCAAACACGCATGCTTACTGGTCCTCTCTCTTGCATACCGGCAAACATCTCATCTGACCTCGGCGAACCAAGCAAGTCCCCTGTATGCGGCGCACTCTCTGGACTCAATAGTCCCGCAGCAGCAATCAGAGCCCCATTCGAACCAAAGGAATCCCTGAAACCTGACATGGAATTCGCACTGCCGGGAAATGAATGATGTGACTGAGACTGAGATTGGGTCCGGGAATGTGTAGGGTTGGAGTATGGTTGGGAGTTGATCGAGTGAGGAGATTGAGCGTAGAGCTGCGGAGATTGATTCATCATTCTCTGAGCGGATTGAGACGCCGCGAAAGGAGATGGGGGGTGTTCCAAAGGTTGTTCGTCGTAGGTTATTGAAGGTGGGCGACGAAGCTCGGCGATGGCGTTAGCTATTCGGACTCGTTTGCCGAACGCCATGATGCCAATCTCATTCTTGAGTAAGTTGACATCAAGCTCGAGGAGGACATCGCCTGTGATCTCCTGTTCTGTGAACTTATCGCAGACGTCTTCGCCAAATCCTTTGCTCCTTGCCCATTCCACCACCTCCTCAACGGTCCATTCAGATGGGTGGGTTTTTTCCTTCTCCTTCGTCGGTCCGGCATCCTTCTGAGAAAGTTGAGGCTGACCTTGATTGCCTTCGCTCGCGCTAGCTGGAGCAGTGACAGGAGCCGAAGAAGGTACAGAGCTCAAGCTGTTGTGCTGAGATTGATGGGGGCTGAAATGAAAAGCGCCAGAGTTGCTGTGGAATGAAGACGCTGTTGGAGAGGGCAGAGCCACCAAGGTTTCTCGTACGGGTGACGGGCTCCGCGCAGCTGCCGGGGTTTGAGCGCGAGGTGGCGTCAGCGCGTGTGGTGTAGGTGTGGCCACAGGAACAGGAGTCGGTATAACGGTGGATATGGTAGATTCAGAATGAGCAAAGCCAGGGGATGTCGGAGTAGGTAATGAGATGGACCGTGCATCAGTAACGTCTTCGGTAGCAGCCAACGCAGGAAATGAAGGAGCAGTTGCCGTCAACGCCTCCATATCATCCCCCTCTTGTTCCGGAAGCGTGAGATCTTGGTGAGGTTGAGGTGTATGTGTGGGAGCAGTTCCGTTGTCCTCAGTACCGTCCTCGTCTACTTCTTCTATCGCAGAATGTCGACGTAAGAAGCTTGACGAACGAGTATAATCTTCATCAACATCATCATCTTCGCCTTCACTCTCGTCGCTCATCTCAACCTCGATAGGAGGAGCACTAGACCTATTTCCTACGCTCATTCCTCCCATCATCATTTCCAGCTTCTCAGCATCTTCCACGGCTTTGCGTGCCTTTTCGGCGAGGCGCTGCCGCGTGTTCTTGTGGTGGCCTTCGTCGTCGAAGTCTGGGCTTTCCGTGTCGCTGAGGTCGTAGTCTGTCTCGGACTCGCGATCTGTATCCCTAGAACTGGTAAAACTGAAGCTTCTTGAGCCATCTCCATCGACTGAGGAGGTACGATTCCTGCCCAATTGTTCAATGGCTTTTTGCACATCAGTTAGGGTCGCCTTCATGACTTCGCCATCCGCTTCAGTACCGTTGACGAATATGGCTGGAGCATGAGGAGAAGGTTCCGGTTCGGACTCTTCCTCGAGGGGTTGTAGAGATGCGTTTGAAGCAGACTTGAAGTTTTCTTCCTTCATCGAGGCTGATGTTTCCGTGAGACTGGCAGCCGGTGCAGGGGCTGTATATGTTTGAGGGAAGAGACCAGTTTTGCCTGCGAGATTTCGACCCTTTATACCAAACCGTAAGCCCCTGAAAGCGATAGCAAAGAAAAGGAGAAGAGGAGTAGAGTGTCTGAAAAAGAACAGCAACATACATGCCACCATCCATCACCATAAGCTTCATCCTTCTCGATTACTTCTATCCGTTCACCAGCCTTGAACGGCACCTCGTCGTCGTTCTCGGGTGAGAAATCATGGAGAGCATAGACGTATTCAGGCATCTTGTCGAGCACGGAAGGAGGCCTGGTACTTCACAGCAAGTACAACAGCAAGCCAGGGGTGTCCAATGACAGCTGCTGAAAAGTTGTGAGAAAGCTATTCAACGCGGGTTCAACGTGATTTGTGCAGAATTGATGTGATTTCTCCTGGTATAGTCGAGCGTCTCAGCTATAGCTGTTATGGGTGGGCGTCGTCCAGAATATCGAGCTCGATGAGGACAGCAATGGTGGTTCGAGATAGGTTTTTCAATCGGATACTATGGAATGACATCTTCACGTAATACGGCCAGAAAGTTGTGCCACGTGTTTACCGGACTTTGCGCGCCTCTTCCTCAAGAGTCAACAGCACGACTTTCTATCTCGTTCAACACGTTGAAATTGGGCTCAGAATTTCCATTATGTATGTCGCGCTCAACATATCGAATGGAGTTTGCAGATATCTATCCTTTTCGCTATCTGAATCTCACGAGGGGGCTTCAAATGATTCAGCGCGTCTTTAGGTACTTACTTCCGTAGTATTTAGTACTGCGTCAAATATCACGATACGTCTATCACTTCATGGCAGCTGTAAGCCTGTACTTCATAACACACCGTTCCTTCATACCTCAAGTCATAGCTCAAAATATGCCGCCTATGTAGATTCCGTTCTATGAGTGGTCGAAAATACTCCTAAACGTCTCCATAGTTTTCTTTGGTTCATCCCAATGCATCTAAGTAACATGAAAGTCAGAAACCTATATCCATTCTATGAACGACCCCCACACTCACGAAATGATTACACCCTTCCATAATCTTGAAATACACAAACTTCCCGCTCTCTCCTCCACCAGCACCTCGATCATCGTCTCCAACCAACCAATACGCGGGCCAAATGAACGGATAGGACCTATCTCCAAGTACATGCCATACCTTCATATTCTTCAACGCCGGACTAGACCGATACTTCTCGTCAAAACAGGCTTTGAGGTAGCAGTTCCTAAGGGGCTCTTGCAGGATATGAGAAAAATGCATGTCTTGAGCTAGGGGCGTGATGATATCCTTGCGTTCTTCGTCCGTGAACGTGAACAAGGTGGGAACGCGTGATGGAGATGGCGAAACGGCGGAAAGGATGTTATCCTGATCACGTTCGGTAATCGCCTGGTTTTCGTAATCGTAGTAGCAGGTTATGAGGTGTACAAAGAGAGGGATTCGTGCTGAGACTGGAATCAGAGGGTCGCGGGTTGGTGCCCAAAAGTCTTCAGGTAGGTTGAGACCAATTGTAATGATTGCTGGTTCTGATCACCATCGTAATGAGTTTTAGTGGAGACTCAAAGCCAAGAAAAATAGAGTACATACCTAGTAGTATATGTGCACGGAGGTGAGTACTCAGCCTCCCGCGCGTCTCGTCCGAAATATATACAGAGTCGACATTCCCAGTAGCAGCCAGCGTGAAGGCAATACCCAATGACCAGCCAAGAATGGCGACACCACCTACTTGTTTCCCTTCGTAATCAGAAATCGACGGAAGATCAAACCGTTGAATGCATTCATCAATAAATCGGAGAATCTCTACCCCTCTATCCTCTAGGAAGCGCCGTTTTTCTTCGTTTGAATGCACTTGCTCGTTCGAGAACATCGACAATTCATGCAGAGTGTAAGGAGTCGAGCCAGCGTATCCCCGACGATTGAGAGCTATGAGTCGTATGTTGTATTCTTTACTGCGAGATAACAATCGCTTGAAGACAGCTTTGCAGGATAGAATTAGTCGAATGACTTGGTGAGGAGTCACTGCGAAGTAGCACAAACCATTGCTGAACGAGTTCCCGTGCACCAGAATGATTGTCTCATAGTATTCAGTTGTGGGCGGTCCACTGTCGATGTAGGAGAGGACAGTATTCGTAACCTGGTTGACAACGATCTCTCCGGTTGTGTACATTGCAGAACCTCGAAGAACTCGAATCGAGCCTATATTCCAGCAAAGTGAATGCTGGTAGACGTCCAGAATTAAGAGGGATGAAATTCGAAATCATATCTTGAAGAGAAAGAGAGGTGGCAAACAATTCCGGCAGACTTTCCCGCGAGACGGATGTGCCGCGGATCAACAGACCAACCTTGGCGGCTGGTCCCGGTCAACACCAACTGTCGAAACTGAAGTTCGATACACAACAGTCAATGGAGTATAGAAAGAGCAATCCAGCAAAAGTAAGTTGGTAGTGTAGTAACAATATCAAACATTCTCTCCAGACTTCTCTACGTTGGTATCTGGATTGTGAGAGGAACTAGCAGTGGGATGAGGAATCAGAATCAGAGTGCAAAACAGGACGGGACAAGGAATTCACCAGGGCCGGATGGAGAAGGAGGAGGAGAATGTGGAGAGAATGCATAAGCAAAAGGAAACGAAAACCAAGCAGGCATGTTCAGATATGTATCTTGAAGGGAATGTAAAAGGAGAAAATGCTGCTGAATCCAATTCAATGTCGATGATGAAGTCCGTGGATTGTGAGTGACGTGGCAGGGATGTACCAGGGGTAGGCGAGCTCGGTTGAGGCGGTAGGGTAGGAGGCGGGCGTCGGTAGAAAGGAGGAGCCACGTCTTATGTTAGTGGGTCCTTGCGTTTTCGCGTTCGTTCCAAAAGCCTGGCAATATAGCGAGGGTCCTTTTTGAGCTCCTTGTTTGCATCGAAATGAGCAATTAAGCGACTACGAAGGACATCGGCTGTTATGTTCTCGGATGGAATCGTCAGAGAAGAAGCGATATCAACTAAGCCTTTTGCTTTCATTGTCTTCAAATTTCCTGAAAAAGAGACGTCCGACTGTTCCTGTTCGGGTCGTCGAATGATATCTGCGCGTTGAGTCTCGCTTGTCTGTTTCTGCCTATCATTCCCTACCCTCCTCGTACTGTCCTGTCCGACTTCCAATAGATCTTCCCTTGAAGTGAGCATCCGAGGCGACCGTGGCCGTAAATCACTCTGCTCTGCTTCCTCGTCGAGCTTGTGTTTCAAAATAGAGCATTGCTGTTCAGCATAAATCGCATACGCCTGAAAGTCATCACGTTCCGCTTGGAGTTTGTAGCGTCTCTCGTTCAACTCTGAGCTACTCTGAGATGGACTCCATCACAATGGAGTGTCGTATCTGTGAATAGGCATGTTCGCGCTGAAGCCGTTCATAGTCGCGCAACGAACATTCGCGAGCTGACGGAGAAGAGGAGATACTAGATGACGGGGAAGAAGACGAGGAGTCCGATTCAATCAGCAGAAGAGCTCGGGCTGACTGGGATCGTGTTCGACGTGGAGTACTAAACTCCTCAATCAGCTCCGAGTCCTTCTGCGCTGGAGTGAATGAAGGGATTCGCGCTGGACAGTAACGACTTGTCGTGTATTTTGGATCTGGGTATTTTACCAAAGCCTATTCAGCCTTTTTTGCAAGTTCTTCGAACTCTTCGTTGATGATTCGAGCCCTACCCGTAGCACTACGCAGGCGCTTGGGTCTACCTTGAGGTATCAGAAAGAGATGCGGGCGCTTGTTTAGGCTTGTTTTGCCTAATCCCACCAACTGGAAAACCACCATCACCGTTGAAAATTCCGAACCCACATATGCTTCCACAACCTTTCGTCACTCGACGGCACCTCCAACAACTCTAACTCGTCTTCTCATAAGAGACTCCAACGTGATGCATCTCATTGAATGCTTATCTTCACCATTCTATCGGCTCAGCTCAAGTTAAGGTGACGGTCATTCGCTGTGGTCACTGGTGTACTATGCACGGATTATTTTTGTCCACCTCACTCCTTCCAGGCTCTCACCCTTGTGAAGCCTTTACGCGGCATTGTGGCTGAATTCAAGGTATCTCATAATTATAGAAGGTATATCGTGAATATTCGAGTTGTTCTCGATAGAAATTCCTTTACCTGATGGATCCTGATGGCAGGTCGGAGGTCAGTGTATTCTCACAGCTCACGGAGGCTTACGGGATCTGAAGTCATATCCAGCCTCTCTGAGTGGCAAGAAGTCTACTACTGGAAGGACATCGTACGATTTCCCAATTGAAAATGTCGTCCACAGGAGCAGTCGAGTTAAAGCTGATAGTAGATCTCGAGCCAGCCAAGCTTCAGCATCCTAGGACCTATACAGTGTCTTACTGACAGTCTGACACTGTCCTCCGAGGTCTCTACAATCATCAATCATGAACCAAACGGTGGTGCGAACGTACAATTAATCGGGAACAAAAATGAACTCCGAACAATCTTGAACTCAACAGAATCCAGATAAATCTCGCCGGGGTGATACGGTAAGAACCCCTCCCCTTCTCATTCTCATTTCTCAAAGTGGCAAAGCTCACGAAGGATCCTGGTTCCACTGATGTTACTTTCCCGTCACAAATATTACAGTTCACACACCACCGTGAAAAAAGCCCTTGGACTTACTTAATCTCTTATCTTACTAGATTCATCATTCAACCTTAAAAAAATCCAAAAATCCGACGAACCCATCGATTTTGACCCACACCACATACCATCATGGTCTACAGCACGTCCATAGACGACTTTCGCAAAGTCCTGAGACGGTCTGAAAATATCATCGTGATCGCCGGTGCTGGATTGTCCGCTGCTTCAGGTAGAGTGTATCGTGGAGGCAGGTCTAGGAGATATTAATAACTCACTCTGGATCACCTACTACTACAGGGCTCTCGACCTTTCGGGAACGAGGTGGTTTGTGGCGTACTCTGGACACATCCAGTCTCGCAACCCCATCCTCCTTTCGTTCCGATCCCTCTTCTGTCTGGCAATTTTACCACCACAGAAGAGTAAAGTAAGCCTTTCCCTCTTCTAACCTACAATTAGCCCACTGATCGATCGCTGCTGCCATAGAGCATTGCAAGCGTCACCCAACGCTGCCCATAGCGCACTTGCCCAACTTGCCTTACCGACTGTCCTCAGAAAGGTGGCCCCTGCAGCAACGAGTTATCATCTGATCACACAAAATGTCGATCGTTTGTCGGTGAAGGCCATCATGGCACTCATTGCAAACACGAACGACTCTGGTGCGCCGGACAACGCTCGATCACTAGATTCAGTGATAGAAATGCACGGGCGGTTATTCGACGTCCAATGCATAAGCTGTGGGTATTGCGAGGAGGACCTATCGAATCCATTGTGTCCCGCTCTTGGTAGAGCAGAGGATCTATGTCGTTCCGATCCTCAAAAGTTGCTGACCAAACCAGAAAGCATCCCTGTCGAAGACCTCCCGCGGTGTCCTCGATGTGGAAAGCTTGCTCGACCGGGAGTTGTTTGGTTCGACGAGAAATCGCAGAGAATGGACGAGATCAACAGTCTGGTGCAGAAAGCTGATCTATGCCTTGTCGTAGGTACCTCGTCTACGGTGCGGCACATTCTCATTGGTACTATTTTGATCCCAACGATTCACTCATTGTGGCATAGGTCCGTCCTGCTTCAGGCTTTGTCTATCGAATTCAACGACACGGTGGTACAGTTGCGGTCTTCAACATCGAACCAGCTCCTGGCGATGCTCGAGCGGACTTTGTGTTCAAAGGGCCTTGCGAGGTAGAATTACCAAAAGTTCTCGGGATCACTTGAATGATACACGTTCGAGATACAATTGTCAATTTACTCTGTGCTCATAGAACTCACATACAATCAGTATAATATGTCGGTCGATCATGCCACGGTGGGCCTGAACGTTCTCATACATATCTGCTTCAAGGCAGACCTCGACCAGAGTTCACGGCATCCGCTACCTGACTCGTATTGGGACGGTTGAAGGCATATCTGCGGTCATATCAAAATATGATTATCTTGAACGCCTCTGGGAAGTAGCAGGAAGTAGCCTACATACCTTTCATAACTGTCCAAGTACAAATCTTCTGTGTTACAGGTACTCGCGAAGTTCGGGTGATTGAAGAGCTTGTCGATCCATCTGTCGAACTTTTGCCCTCGCGGGAGCTCGAATCCTCTGTAATGCTTCAACACGTTTGAAGCCCGGTGCAGCCCTTACAAAGGGCATCGGCACGAGTGAATTGATTCAGGGAGGGATTCATAGAGGTGAGCAACTTACAAGGTCCAACCATAACATCGACCAAGCCAGGGTCTTCATTCTCAGGAATCCATAATCCCAGTCCAACAGCGAGAGCTTTTCTTTCACCTTCACCGGAAACGGGACCGCTGCTTCGAACGATCTCCTTCTCGGCACGATCCAGAAGTTGGACAAGGCCCTCGATTGATTGGTGGAATTCTTTTCCTTGGTCAATTTGTGCGGTTGAGTCTTGCGCTTGAAGGTATCGATAGAAAGAAGGAACTAGTGAGCGATTGACGTGGTCGCATTGGAGCCTCACGAGAGCCCTGGCGTCTGTTGTGTTTTCTGAGTAAGTAGATGCACGATAGAACATACTATGGACTTCGAAGACTGACATGGGTTGGTTATAGGAGGCAAGAGGCTGCGACCATTAGTGTTCATGGCAAGACTATCCAAGGATCATGAATAAACGCAGAAATGAGATCAGAATTAGTGATTCTATACTCATTAATATACTCCAGAATCACTGTGCTCTCGTTGAGAGCTCTGGGAGGATGAAAGTTGTTCAACTTGAGCCCGGGCACTAAGCCTTTCGATGAGACTTCAAGAAGGTCCTTGGGCTTCTTGTACGGGTCGACCTCATCTATTTACTAGCTCGAATAGGCCCTCTAGCAAGCCAGAATTTAATACTTACAGTACTTGAAATGGAAATTGGTCAACGCAAGGGAACCGCATTTCCAAGATCACACGAGGTTACCTTGTACGGGATCTGCAGATACTCAAAGCTTATCCACACACGCTGAACGAACGGGCAGAAGCAGCTTCCGAAGAGAGTGAGGTCCTGCTCTTCTGATTGTTTTTTGACAGTTGCGAGGGCACTGCCTGTGCACTCGTTGCGATATGTCTTTCCGGAATCGTTCTTGGAGGCCATGACTAGAGTTTAGCAGGTGGTTATCGTTGCGGAGAGAGAGAAACTGGGGTAGAAGAAAGTATTGTGCTTTTCAAGTAGAAACACAGTTCATGACGAACCATGACGTTGAAGAATACATACCGGAAGTTGCCGGACCCCAGACGCTTGCGGCTTAATCAAGCAAAAATCCGGAATCGGACCTCGCGTTCCGGCGAAAACACTTCGGACAGAATGAGAGGGACACACATGGAGAACGTCGAAGTGACTCGAGTCAAACTCAAAAGAAAAATGGTAGCGGCGAGATTCGAACTCGCGCGAAGTCACCTTCATTGGGAAGCAAGAATCGAGGGAAGAATCTTAAATCCAACGCCTTAGACCAACTCGGCCACGCTACCTTGTCTTTGCATCCGTGCAACTGTCCCATATATACATCTTGCTTATACTGAACGTTGCATCGTATAGGATTCTAGGATATGTTGTATCATATATGCAGCGAGTGGTCAGAAATTATCTGTAAGAAACTACATATTACGAAAATGTTATGAGAAGTGAATGATGCATGCATGAACGTTGAACCAAGGTTTGACAATGAATCTGGTTGTCAACTCGTACTTAGATAAATCATGCGACGTAGGCGAATGTATCCTTCGACCCTTCTACTCTTTCGATGTACTCCTTCTCGAGCAGAGTTTCTATGGCCTATGTATCGAACGATAAATAATGAGCAAAACGTGTTCCGTCCGCAGGAAACAAAGCATCCACGAACCTTCTTGATATCTGGGATCTTGGGTGCGAACCGATGTGAAATCTGAGAAATGACTTCTTGGATGAGGGCTTGGTTCTTCATGGTCTTTCGTGCTTTCATGATACTGCAAAGGGAAGAGTTCAAGAACAGAAGCGGCTGTAGTTAGAGAAGGGACTCACCGAACGATAGTGGCTTGAATGGCATATTTACGATCCTCATCAACAGCCCTTAGGACCTCACTAGTCTCTTGTTTGACTTCGGCCTTGATAGGCAAATTGAGGTTGACACGAATCTTCTTGGACTTGAAGCCTATCGTTCCCGGAAAAAATCACAGCACGTCCATTTTCAGAGGTTTCAAGCTGATAGCTCATAAAGACAACATACCCGGGTTCAAATCATACTGATCAGTCTCCTCATTGATCAATATCTTGGCTTTCACAAGCAACCCCAGCACCTGAGTCAAAATATCCTTCCCAATAGACGTAGCAGCGAAAATCTCCTCAAGCGACATCGTATCGTTCTTGTTGTACAAAACCAACACCGCCATCTGATACGAACTCGTCATCAGGATATACTTCTGGTTGAGATAGTTCGTCCGAAGCTCGTTCTTGGAATAATTCCATAACCAGGTGAGTTTCCGTCCAGAGTGCTTCTTTTGGTAGTATTTCTGGAACCGGTCGTAGGTGGTGAGGATTTCGGCGGGTATGACGAATTCGTGAGGGGGTGGGTTGAGAGGCCAAAAGTTGGTGCCGAGGACCATGATGCTGAAGGTGATGTCGGTGTCATCGTGTTCTTGGGACATTTTCTCCTTGAAGGAGTCAGTGAGGTCCTTGCTCAAGCTCATATCTAGCCATACGTCGAGCAGTCAATGCATGCGTATGTGAAGTAAGAAAAATACGAACCGGTGAACATGCGCTGGAGTTTGTTGGTGTATTCGAATCCACAAGCTTCCTTCAATTTCGATATCATACTAGCTTCACTTTCGTCAGATGCAGAGACACCGTGAATCAGACGCTTCGAGAGTTTCGTTGTGTAGAACGTTTGGAATACGTCCTTGTCTTCCAGGTACTTGAACAATATCATCTAAAGACCGGGTCAGATGCGTTGCTACCCGCCCAAGAGATGTTCCATACCACTCGGTTCAAAGCCCCTTCCAAATCCTCCTCCTCAGCCATCTTGTTATTCTTTCTCAACAACATATCCGCATGTTTCGCGATGAGCTCGGGTGATTTCGTCGAGGACCCTTTCGTGGCGTCATTCCGATTGACAAAGTCCCTACAGGCCTTATCCAGACTCGCAGCGAACCCAGCCTCGCTCTTGAAGCTCCGGGCGACCGTCTCCGAGTTCTTCTTGTGCACCTCCAGCAGAGCGTCGACATATACCTTTGGATCGATCCCATCCGCATTGCCTCCTTCCATGACCAACTTTGAGATAGCGGCCGTCCCTGCTTGCTTGACATGATCCTCGAAGCGTTTTCGGAGAGGTTCGAGTCCCTCCGGTATACGCGACAACAGTGCGTACATCCGCTGAAGATCCTCATCCTGGTCGAAGTCGAGTAGCTTTTGAAAGCTTTCCCACATGAGCTCAGAGTGTGCCCGGATAAGGACCTCTTCACACTTCGAGATCAGTTCTTTCCGTGTTTTGGTGTGGAGGTACCTCTCTATCCGGTCTTCTTCCTCACGCAGACGGTCCTCGGCTTTCTTGAGGTACTCGGACACGGTGTTGGAGGCGAGGAATGTTTCGGATTCGACCTTGTAGTAGGTATCGGTGGCCTCGATGAACGGCGTCTCAAAGTGCTCTTTGTATACATCGAGACACTCTTTGTTGGGATCGTTGTTGTCGAGACCGAGAGAGACGAAGGAGAGGACGACCTTTTTGACTAGACCCTGGTCTATCACTTCACCGTTTCGCTGTCGCTCGATCATACGAAGTAAGGCGCTAGCGAGTTTGGTGTGTTCTTGTTGTATCGGAACAAAGAAATGTTGTTTCCATTGAGCGAGAGCAAGCTGGAAGAAAGGATCAGAGATTGTTTGACAGGGTGTATGTAAAAGCACACGACGCACGGTGTACACCTGGTAAACCGTTTTCTTTCCTTCATCGCGCTCTCGTTTGACCCAGAAACGGTTGAGGTACCCGAAGAGACGGTTGAGAAAGTTGGCACCGGTGGTATATCGGTCCCATTCGGTAGCGTAGTATTTTAGAAGTTCTTCATCTTGTAGTGTAGCAGTTCTCTTTTATAGGTAGATCGATCTATGTGTGTTCGCATTTATGGAGGATTAAGCTTACGTCTTTCATTGTTTTGAAGTGATCCACGAAATATTCCTGTAGCTTCAAGTATAAATCCGCGCCTACGAGGTTGGCGCCACCTAGAAATCATGATTAGGAATCAGATTCAAAGATGAGTCAAGAAAGGCATAACGCAAGAAAGCAAGAAAAGAATACTGACTCCGATTACTATCGTGCTTTCCTTGCATCTTCGTAGACGTGCAGTAGTTGTAGACTGTCGAATAAAGACTTGTGTAACTGGTAAAGCTCATGCCTGCGTCAAGCTTGTTCATGATGTGGTCTACCCCCAGTTTCAAGTAAGTCCATGTCTCTTCAAGGTCGGCTGTGCGACTCGGAGGGTTATCGAGCAAGGTGGAGGATGAAGAGGAAGCCATGGGTTTGTTGTGGGTGTCAAAAAGGAAGGTATAGTACAAGCAAAGAGGAGCAGGCGACTTTTGGGGGTCACGCCGCGTCCGCGCGGCAATGGAGAATTTAAGCGCCTGAATAAGCGCTCATCTATCGTTGTTACTGGTTGCAAGTGAAGAGGCACTTTGAGAACTTCCATCTACGTATGAGTAAAATGTATGCATATCTGAACGCGACTTATGAGGTGTCAAACGACTAGAAAGAGGTTGCAGCACGCCTGGTTGCGGAATCAGCTTCAAACGGTCGTCGTCCGACTCGTCGATAAGGACGGCCCGCAACTGCTGCTCTCGTTCCTCCATGAACTCTATCGATCTTCCAGAATCCATGAGCAAGATCCATAAGGCGCCTTTAATGACAATCTTATCAGAATAATGGAAGAGCCAAAAAAGCGTATGGTGTCAGCCGCATCCGGATCATGCCTCTGAGGAATCCTAGTGCCTTCCGTCCTTCCGTCCTTCTTGACCTTGTACCACCACCACCACCATTATCTGTTCTGCAAATGGCTTCTGCTCAGCTCGCTACGTTCAAGGTCCCGGCCGTCGACAATGAGCCAATGGTTAGGACTACTCTGTCTTGAAACGATATCTGTACTTATTCACATCCATCTCCGAGTCTAGAAATCCTACGCGCCAGGCTCCGTTGAGCGTGTTGCTTTAGAACGCGCTATCGCTGAGATGGAACAACAACTGCCTTTCGAAGTGCCCTGTGTAGTCAACGGAAAACCTGTACGTTCCATTCATCCCTCTATCCCTCCATTCGTAGCACAAACATCCCAATCGCTAAACCCGATCTGTTCAGGTCAAAACCGGCAAACTAGCCAAACAGCCCATTCCTCATGATCACGCAAACCACCTTTGCACGTATCACGAAGCCGATCCCGAGACCGTCGAGAACGCCATCAACGGTGCCCTCGCTGCTAAAGCGGAATGGGAAGCCATGCCTTGGAACGATCGGGCTGCTATCTTTCTGAAAGCAGCTGATCTGGTCAGCGGAAAGTATCGGTATAAACTCATGGCTGCGACTATGCTTGGTCAGGGGAAGAATGCGTGGCAGGCAGAAATCGATGCCGCTGCCGAGGTATATCTATAATTCGAAGTTGCTGGGGTTTTTATAGATAACAAGCTAATGTTTGACTGGATTTAGTTGACGGATTTCTTGCGATTCGGGGTCAAATTTGTGGAAGAACTGTACGCTCAACAACCTGCGAAAAACTCTGCGGGAGCCTGGAAGTACGTCGTCATATCAACTCGAACAAGCACTCTCATCGAAACCTTTTTCCCCAATATCTAGCCGTATCGAATTCCGACCTCTGGAAGGTTTCGTCTTCGCCGTCACACCTTTCAACTTCACCGCCATCGGTGGTAACCTCTGCGCCACACCAGCTCTCGTAGGCAACGTCGTCGTCTGGAAACCTTCTCCCGCTGCTACCCTCTCCAACTACATCGTCCACCAAATCTTCACCGAAGCCGGCGTCCCACCCGGCGTCATCCAATTCGTACCGGGACCACCTCCAGAAGTCGTCGCACAGGCTATCGGACACAAGAGCTTCGCTGCGTTGAACTTTACGGGGAGTACGTTCGTGTTCAAGAAGCTTTGGAAAGATATTGCGGTCAATTTGGATAAGTATAAGGGATACCCGAGGATTGTAGGGGAGACTGGGGGGAAGAATTTCCATGTGGTGCACCAGTCTGCTGAGGTTCGGAACGCGGTAATCCAAGCGGTTCGTGGTGCGTTTGAATACCAAGGTGTGTATAGTCCCTTGTTTTTTTTTTCGTGTCGATTCAACCTCACAAAAATCACAGGCCAGAAATGTTCTGCGTTATCCAGACTCTACGTCTCTTCCTCTGTATGGACGGGAGGTTTCAAGGATCTCCTGTTATCGGAGATATCCAAGATCAAAGTCGGTTCGCCCTTGGATTGGGGAAACTTCATGGGACCAGTAATGTAATGTGTCTCTTCAACTCTTTTGCTATCAGACAACATTCAATGAATCATGGATGTAGTGGCCGTCCGGCGTTTGACAAAATCACTTCATACATTCAAAAAGCCAAAGATGCTGGAGCTGAGATTCTTGTTGGCGGTACCGGTACGTTCGTTCATCGGTTTCTCTCCAAAGATAGAGAAAGGCTCATAGTAGAGTCACGACCAGGTGACGACTCGAAGGGTTACTTCATCCAACCAACAGTGGTACTGACCAAAGACCCACATATGGTGACCATGGTCGAGGAGATTTTCGGTCCTGTCTTGACGGTGAGGATCAAGAGGCTCAGTCCCATCTATGCAGCGACAAGTGTTTATATACAACGATTGTTACAAGGTTTACGTTTTCGAAGATGCAGACTACGAAAAGACACTAGAATTAGTTGATACGTCCACGGAATACGGCCTAACTGGTTCAATGTACGCTCACAACTTCTCCTCACGAGCATTTTTTTTCTAACAGAAAACCTTTCCCTCTATCCGCAGCTTCGCATCCGAGCGCAAAGCCCTCATCACCGCAACCAACACCCTCCGCAACGCCGCCGGAAATGTGTACTACAACGAAAAATGCACGGGTGCCGTCGTCGGTCAACAGCCGTTCGGTGGTGCGCGGGCGAGCGGGACAAACGATAAAGCTGGGAGTATTAGTATATTCTATAGGTTTGTTAGTGCGAGGAGTATTAAGGAGAATTTCATTGGGTTGGAGGAGTTCCATTATCCTTCGAATTTGGTGTAGGAAATGTACAGGGCGGGGCTGGATAGGATTTGGTATGCACCTAACTGTGACGTTGCAAAAGAGCAAGAAATTGAAGAAAAACATATTGTCTCCTTGCTTGTCATGGTATCTCTCACCCCGACAATGTTTGGCTTAGTATGGTTTATGTCTGTGGAGATTCAGTTGGAGAAAGAAGAAGAAAAGAGAGAGTTACCTTAGCTAATTCTTGACTTGTATCTCTGTTTTTTTTTTTTGATGTGGAACACACTCAAAAGCTCAATTGGCGAAGCTCTGGTTTAGCTGAAATCAAGACCATTTTATAAGGTAGACAAGACAGTGCCTGCGCTTCGCTTCGGCGGATACGAGTATACAGGAGCATAGCTGAGCATACCCACAAAATCTTGAAGGAGGCAAAGCTCAGATTTCCCTTCCTTCCTTCCTCATAGCCAACTACCATTGGGGAGCAATTGTATCATGAACTTGAAAGTAGTCATAGGTCGGGAATCTTTCCAAGTGATTGTAAGGTAATTCAGCACGATACCAACACACAGCTACGAATGCGAACGTGAGGTTGTCTGTTGAGAAACTGGCAAGGGAATGTGTTTTCAAAAGTGTATTATGAGAAAGATAAGTGCTCATAGCAGGCTATGGATGTGACAAAAGTGGAAGCTGTGAGAGGCAGACCATTGATCACAGATAGCGCAAATGATATTGTTCAGGACGTAAGGAAGTATTGAACATCCAAATACCAGAAAACAGACATGACGGTCATGTTGTGTTGAGCCTGCTCGAGCCAATAATGAGAGCACGTAATAACTTTCCAGATGGGAGGATTCTGTTGAGGAGCTGATGAATAGGATATGACAACTGAGCGAGCACATACTTACGTGAGTAATTGATGTTGAAAGTGAAGATTTGGTCAACCGTCGAGGCAGTAGGAAGCTAGATCGTTGTTGACCACTGAGGGAAGAACGCGAGTCGTACCATGTCAAATGTGACCTCATTCGGTATGGTTGCGGGATGGTGCCTTGATCAGAGAGTTAAGGACGATGTTGAGGGCAAAACCATGTCAGTCTTCAGATGATGTAGATAATGCCAGACCAAGCTCCGTTACCATTCCTATTGTAATAGATAGCGGATTCCGATGGCGACGAACTTGGTAAGAGATTTGCAGATTTCACAGACATCCTAGCACACGAGTGCCCACATGATATTGTATGCGGCCATTAATCGTCGTCTAATGCAACGTCAAAGGATATGAGTCTATGGAAAATAGCATGATAGAGGTGGTGGCGAAGGAGTTAGAGCCCATAGGCTACATACCAGTAAACATCAGATGGAATGCTATCGATGACTATTTCATATTGTCAGCTAAGACGCGAATAATGATGAACAGAACGCAACCGACCGAAGGCCACAGGACTATCTTTCCAGCTGCGGAGCACCTTGCTCGTTGAAACGTTGAAGAGTCGTAGGTATAGAGCCGCGATGAAGAATATAGAAGGCCATGAGAAAGGTGAAGGGTAGGGAGTTTCGGATAGGAAGCAAACCAGACCCGCGGCCTCAACGGAGAAGGGTTGACGTTGGGCGGCTAGCTTTGCAGAGCCAGCGGAGCGTTGCCTAATTAGGGGGCTGGGCGTCCGCAGGTTGCGGTATGCTGTCCTCGTCTCGGTAATCATCGTCTGCCTGGTCCCGTTGTCTTCCCGGTCGCGGCCGTCTTCGCAGTGTATCATCGACATCTTCAATGAAAGGGGCGTAGCGTGCGACTTAGGAGAGACAAAACCAGAGGGAGGTAAAGGGGTATATGGGATCGAAAGGAGAAGGACTCTTGGGGGACGCTTCTAGAAAGCTCAAGAGAGTTAGAGAGTCGGGGAGTATGAATCAGACAGATACAAACAAAATGAACAACTATCTTTATCGTCACCCTCGTCATCTCCTCCGAACCGTTATCCTTATCGTGTTGCTATCCACGTCTTGGGCCTCACATCACGTTTCGTCACTGACCGCCTGATAGACTTTGTGCGCGAGTCTGTATTTGAAGTTGAATGGAAGTGGAAAGTCCATCATATCCACAAAGGTTGCACGGTCGGTGTGGGTGAGGAAGAGGGCGAGAAAGTTGTTGCCAACGCTAGCTGCCTGAAAGGAACCGTGTTAGTGGGTAGATTTCATTTGGATGAACAAATCATGCACGAGTTTGTGGATGGTCGCTTCATTGTTTCGCCTACCCGGTGTCTCATGTTCTATCATTGTCTGAGGAAGAGAAGAGAGAGGAAAGGGCGTGAGGGAGGTAGCAAGGGATATGATGACAGTGCTGGAGAGGATCATCAGAATGCCAATATGATTGTACAAAGTTCTACAAAAGTCGGCAACTGACAGGAAGAAAATTCATTGAAACGAAAGTGAACAGGCGTACGATGTGTTTTCAAGATGGATGTCGAGGACAAACCTAGAGCAATTGAGGAGAGCGCACAACGTAACTGAAAAAACAATAAGAACAATAGCCCTGTACCCAAAAGGAGGTAGAGCCAAACATGTACACACGAAGTCGAGGCATCTCTTTCATATATGATATTATTATGGCTTATCGCTTTTCAGGCAACTGCCCCATTTGACATAAGCCCAGCCAATCATTTTCAAGATGACATAAAATCCTCTTACTCACCGGTAGTGCCGACCTTGCGGCGGTCTCCGACTCTTGAAATGTCTTGAACACATTGAAGATGATAACTTACAGAGGAGATGTTGAACAAATGATACCCGGTTGAATTATCCTTGTGGAAGTGCGTGCTCCCAGGTGCTCCCACTACACCTCAGTGGTTTCAATTTGCAATCATTCCTGTTCTTCCCCAACCTTCCCCAGCCAGCCAGCTTCAAGAGCTTCAACCGGGCTTCAATGTTCAAGCTCAAGAATCAATGTTTAACACCGGTCCATTCAATGTTCAGGCTTTTGGCAGCTCTGGAAGAATAATTATATACCGTGGAAAGTGAAACGGAGGAAAATTCAAAATGAGACCCTCTGGCATCATGTGCCATCATAAGGTAATACTGCATTACTTGACTGATTACTGTTGAACTACTGTAAGTATGTATTCCTCAGACGAGCACGAACAAGTGCAAACGACTCGTATTGTAGCTACCTGTTGAACTACTGTAAGTATGTATTCTGTATATATCGATAATCAGTATCTTCGGGGACACAAAGCGTAACGTAGGAACTCACCCTCAGACGAGCACGAACAAGTGCAAACGACTGAGGGTGATGTCGGATCAGCGTACGTATAAATAAGTAAAGAAAAGTCTGAAACGATAACGCCCTCAAGGCGGAAGTATATCTAAAACATATAAATTTTCATGGTAAGTAAAAAGGAGAAAACGTCCATATGGGAGGCCACCGCCTCGTCCTCCGATCGGGGCTCCCTCTCCATCCTGACCTATGCTCGACACTCCCCTAGACCCGGTTGGAGGGACTGAGGCCCAAGAGACCAACTTGACGACGATGAAGAGTGGTACCGAGGATCTTGGTGAGAATGTCGGCGGCATTGTTCTCTGATTCCACATAGTGGATTTTGATTTCTCCCCTCTTGACGAGGTCTCTGAGATAGTGGAAGCAAATATCGATATGCTTGACCCGCTGATGGAATTTGGGATTCTCTGAGATGGCGATCGCTCCCCTGTTGTCAGCGTAAAGGTTCGATGGAAGCGAAGGGGGATGGCCGATCTCCGTCAAGAAGTTATGTACCCATCGCGCCTGTTGGGCACCTTTTCCGTACGCAATGTATTCGGCCTCTGTAGTAGACAATGCTACTACGTCTTGACGTTTGGCCATCCAGAAGACTGGTCCACCTGCGAGGAAAGTAACAACCCCAGTAGTTGAGCGTCTAGTATCGACACAGGTAGCATAATCGGCGTCACAATAAGTCTTCGGGTCGAGCCCACTCTCGGAGCGACGATAGGTGATTCCGTGATCCTTCGTCCCAATGATATATCGACAAAGATGAATAAGGGCGTTCCAGTGAGCTCGACCGGGATTTTGGAGGAACCGCGATAGAATATTCGTTGAGTAAGCGATATCAGGTCGACAAGATCCTTGACCAAACTGGAGGGCTCCAAGGAGCTCAGCGTAGGGCTTGTCCCGCATAAAGGCTCTGTCCTCGTCATTCTTCGGGCCTTGGTCGATAGAGAGAACGATACCTGTGGGGAGAGGAGTCGATTTCGGTTTGAGGTCTTGCAGCCCGTGTCTTGTGAGAACTTGATCCCAATACGCTGGCATGGACAGGGTAGCTGTACCAGCTTCCCGGTTGTGTACCAGTTGCATCCCTAAGGCAAACTGGACGCTGTCGGTATCCTTCGCCCGAAACTTCTCTCCAAGCTCCTTCTTCGCCCTCTCCATCTCCTCAGTCGAGGATGACCCTCCGAGTGTGTTGTCGGTGTATGTCCCAGTGATGGTCTCCCCTGACGCCGATACCCGACTCCTCACACACTGGTCCGCTTGGGAGCGTGTGTAGCCCAGATCGCCGTAGGCCTGATCCAAAGTTTTCCACCAGTTCCTCCCCGCCTGCATAGTCCCATAGAGTGATTTCCTGAGCCTCATCACCTGGCCAGATCCCCTACCCTCAAAGCCTTCCGGTGGACGAATGTACATCTCCTCTTTGAGATCCGCGTTGAGGTAAGCTGAAGCAAAATCGATCTGCCAAATGTTGTATCCGAGAGTGATCCACACCGCGATAAGTATTCGAAGAGACTCGAAACGGAGTACGGCCGCGAAGGTCTCATAGTAATCGATACCCTCTGTCTGCTTTCCACCGTTCACTACAAGTCGGGCCTTCTCGTCGACGATGCACCCCATTCCGTCGACCTTGTGGGCAAAAACCCAGAGGGGATTCAAGATCGTAGCTCCTTGAGGAGGATCCTGTAGAGGGCCGAAGACGCCAAACTCTTCCATCCTCAGCTTCTCCTTCTCGATTGCAGGGTTCCAGCGTTCCGGGTCTTCCATTGCTTTCCCATAAGATTTTGGAACAAGGGGTAGACCGACAGCAGCCAACGCGAGGTTGTATTCAGCTCCCACTTCGTCAGGTAGAAATGTTGTGATCATCGCAAAAGAGGCTAGGTTTGCCCTCGGGATCCTAGACCCTGCCCAATCTTCTCCTGATTTCTTTGCTTCTTCTTCCCAAGAGCGGAATTCGGTGGTCTGAATGGCTCTAGTCGATGGGGTCTTCTGCCTCGTCGAGCGTCGAAGTGTAGGTAAGATGGGATTCTGACTCTGAGAAGGATTGATTTTGGCATGGGATTTGAATTCGGCTACTTTGTTGATGCCGAGGTCTTCGGGTTTTGTGTTATCTGTCATCTCGACTACTTTCTCGACACCGATGGCTTCCTCGACATCACCACTGACATCGGCTGGGTTGGTGTCTTTGCTAGCACTGGTTGGGAAGATAAAGGCCTCCTCTTCATTCCCTCTCCCCTCTTCCCCAACTGGTGGTAGCAACGGCATAACACACTCCTCAAAATCCACATCCCTACTAGGAACGATCTGACCTGATGCTGTATACAACAGATAAGTACCACGACCGGTACCATATCCAACGAGGCGGCCTTTGAAACCGGGAAGATCAAGTTTTCCAGGGGACTTGTCGTTCACCGCTGTACCCCATGCCATCGCGCCGAAGGGACGTAGGTGAGAGACGTCCATTTGACGCTTGTACCAGACTTCGGCAGGAATTCTGAACTCGATTCGGGCTGCAGGGACGAGGTTATCAGTGTACACAATATATGCGCACGCATAGGCCCAGAGGAAGAACGGTAGTCCAGAGTCGTGGATGATCGTACGGACGCGCTCGAAGGTGACACCGTGTTTACGCTCAGCGACACCATTTGATGCAGACGAGTAAGCTGGGATAACCTCCAAAATGATTCCATTCTCATCAGCCCACTGTTTCCAGGCCGCACTCCCGAATTCCTTCCCTCCATCGATGCGGATGTACAACAACTTCTCACCGGTCTCATTCTCCGCCCTAGCCTTATACGATTTCATCGCCGTGAGGGTCGTATCAGCTTCTTTATTCGCCAAGTAGAAGTCCCTTCCCATCGCCGAATGGCCATCTACAATGGGCATGGAATAGTAGTACCCCCCCACAGCTCTGACTCGCATAGGTCCTGTGAGATCAACGTGAACCCTCTCAAGTAGACGTGTCTCGCGAGTCGTTATAGCGTCGAACGGACGTCGTTTAGCCTTTCCCAAGTGGCAGCTGTCGCATTCTTCGAGGTCCTCGGTAACTGGGCCAACGACTACCAGACCATCCACCAGGTTCTTCTTGATCATCATCTGAAGTCGAGTCATCCCTATATGCCCCAGTTCACGGTGCCACGTCTTCAAGTCCACAGGATGGTTCAGAGATCGTGAACGTACGGCCATACCACTCGGAGACTCTGCCTTCTCAGTCAGACGATACAGGCCATTTGATCCATGACCAGTCAAAAAGTGTACACCAGTCGGGCTGAAGAACTTTGCGACTCCGTTCCCAAACAGGACCTGATATCCCAACTTGTCCATTCTGGAGACTGAGACCAAGTTATAGGACACGTCCGGGGAATGAAACACATTATCGAAGGTAAGAGTGACTGTCCCATTCGGCCCCTGGAGGACTTTCCGTACGGTTCCAAAACCTACGATGCGAAGGGGAGTCGTCGCCTCAGAGGACTTAGCGAGCTTGGTACAAGGAGTATAGGATATGAAGTTGTCGCGATTTCTAAAGAAGTGATCGGATGCCCCTGTATCAGCGAAGATATCGCCTGGACTCTCCCCGGGGTACGAGGCCGTTAACCCATAATGTTGGGTAAGCTCCCCCACCTCTGGGATCGACGCGACATTCGCGGCGGGACTATGCGACGACGTTCCGTGTGTATCCCTTTTCCCTTTCCACCAGGAAGGATACTGACCTTCCTTGCCTCCTCCCTTTCTAAAGCAGTCCTCGGCAATGTGACCCGACCTTTGACAGTTTCTACACTTCTTCTCAGGGGATCGGACGGCGTTCGCCGATGCCAACATCTGCTTCTCGATAGACTCGAGACGGGACGCGAGAACAGAAACAGAGTTAGCCTGAGGAAGACGATCCCCAGGGATAGCGGCATCTGGACGATTGGTGGATCTAGAGTATTGGAACGCAATCTGCTGCATGACCGACGTCGAAGTCGCGAAGATGGTAGGATTCGCATTTATGTTCTGCATGATAGTATCGAACGCGACTGTAGGAAACGCCGCAAGCACAATCTCCCTGAAGACGGAGTCTGGGACGTCGTTTCCCATATCTATGGCCTCTTTTCGGAGGTCTCTTAGCGTCTTGAAGAACGCATCGATGGTTTCTTCTTCTCTGTAGATATGACTCCTCAACCTCCTCATGGAGAGGGTCTTTCGCATATCGTCCCTCTGCCCGAATTCGCTCACCAGCTTGTCAAACAGCTTATGCGCATCAAGCTCGTCCACTTCGGGTACAAACGAGGGAAGGTCCGAAACGAACGACTCAATGATACCCTTCGTTCAATTGTTTCGGAACTTCCACTCAGGGAGAGAGGGACGATCAGAGAACACAGGCGTAGCGTCGGGAGTCTTGGTCGTACCGGTATCTTCTTTCGGTTCTGGTTTTTTTACGGTGCCATTGATGTATCCATCCAGGCCTTGAGCTTGCAAAGCTACTTTTATTTTCCGTTCTATAGGCTTCCAGGCGATTCGGATGCCCCCGTCAAATTTCTGGTCTTCGGGGACTTCCGGCACTGGAGCAGGGATAGAGGCGTTGTTCGACATGACGATAGGGATTTTATATCGGCCGTTATTCGAGGATTATGTTCGTTGGTAATTTCAGCAGCGGGCGGGGCCCATAACCTGTTGAACTACTGTAAGTATGTATTCCTCAGATGAGCACGAACAAGTGCAAACGACTCGTATTGTAGCTACCTGTTGAACTACTGTCACAGGATACAGTAAAGCTTTTGTAAAAAACACTGATAAGTTATCGGGTACCTATTGCAAATAGTTGTGATAACCCGGAGGGGGTCCCGGAAATGGCACCGGGGGGTGGTCATGCCTGTCACCACCTGTCACATATGGCTTATATTTACTGTTTTGGGTAATTAATAATCATCCAGATATTAAATAAGCAGTACATTTTCAAAAAAACCCGAAAATTCATAAAAATTCATAAAAAACCTAAAATGGCCTGATTAGGTCAGATCAGGATATGTAAGCAAATGACCTCATATGATAAAAAATGATGTAGGGCCAATCTAGGTACTAAAAATAGCCCAAAAAATCACTAAAAATGCAAAAAATATTTAGGGATGGTATAGAGCCTATTGCAGGCCCAGGCACATCAAAATTACCAAAAAAGGAAAAATTGATCATGATCTCATCTTGTAGCAAAAAATCTGAAAAAAATCCTAAAAATAGTCAAAAATTCAGGGGTGCCTTGTTGGCCCTGAAAACGCAAAATAAAAAAAAATACGCGACAAGTGTAAAAATTTTTATCACTCCAAATCATTCTAAATCTACTATACAGTCAGTATATATGATGTATATGCTATATTTAGCATCCTAGTACCTTTATTGGGCTAAAAATAGAACTTGATCTCATCTGATAGCAAAAAATCTGAAAAATCATTAAAAATACTCAAAAAATTCAGGGGTGTCTTATTGGCCCTGAAAATGCAAAATAAAAAAATTTACACGACACAATTGAAAAACAACATCACTCCAAATCATACCAAATCCACTACACAGTCAGTATATATCATGTATATACTATTTATAGCACCCCTAGTACCCTCAATCACTTATATCACTCAAGAATCATACCAAACTGAATGATTTGGGGAGTAAATATATTGTACATGATATTTTTAGCACACCTAGTACCCTTGATAACTTAGAACAATTTATATTACTCAATATGTTCAGTACACTTAGCACTTATCACACCTAACACACTAAAACTCATAACAGTACTTATATGTATTATACTTAACACAGTTGACAATGAAAATACTTAAAACAGTGTTATCAGTCACTATACTTAACACACTTAACAGTCAAAAAGTCGGAACAATGTTACTTTATATACATAACACTCATTGTTATACTATAACACACTTATAACAACGAGTTTTGGGCGCTTATGGGCGCTTATTTGGTGTGTTTGAGTCAAAAATCATTATAGCACACTCAATAATGTTTGTCTGGCCTCTATACTGTGTCAGGATGTTGTCTATATCATATTCTTCTAGATACAATTCAGAGAACTCGAAAATTCAACCTGTGGGGCTGGCTATATTGTGATCTTTTGAAATATAACAGTGTTTTATGTAAATGTCAATGCATATGTCCATGTAATGCAAGTATACTGATGGTGGTTCATGAGGGAATCACTCCTACAGTCTATTAGAAGTGTCTGGACATGGTTCAGATACTCACTATGACTATTGGACTCTGTGATATACATGTACATGTTTCATGTACACTATAGATGTCTAGACTTACATGTAACAATAGATGTCATATTCAATGACCCCCATTACAGATCTCTTTGCTGTATCACATAGGGTTAGCATAGAATAGGTTGTAGGATGACTCTTCTCATGACCCAGTAGCAGTTTGACTTCATAACATGGGTGTATGCATTGACATTTACATAAAACACTGTTATATCACAAAAGATCACAATATAGCCAGTCCCAAAAGCTGTAATCTTGAGTTCTCCGAGTTGTATCAAGTGTAGTATAATATAAACAACATCCTTACACAATATAGAGCCCACACAAAAATTATTGAGTGTGCTATTAATGAATTTCGACTCAAAAACACCAAATAAGCGCCCATAAGCGCCCAAAACTCGTTGTTATAAGTGTGTTATAGTATAACAATGAGTGTGTTATGTATATAAAGTAACATTGTTCCGACTTTTTGACTGTTAAGTGTGTTAAGTATAGTGACTGATAATACTGTTTTGAGTATTTTCATTGTCAACTGTGTTAAGTATAATACATATAAGTACTGTTATGAGTTTTCATGTGTGAGGTTTGATAAGTGTTAAGTGTACTGAACATATTGAGTAATATAAATTGTTCTGAGTCATTAAGGGTACTAGGTGTGCTAAAAATATCATGTACATTATATTTACTGAATGTTGTCAGTCTGATATGATTCTCGAGTGATATAAGCTATACTGAGTGATTGAAGGTACTAGAGGTGCTAAAAATAGTATATACATGATATATACTGACTGTGTAGTGGATTTGGTATGATTTGGAGTGATGTTGTTTTTCAATTGTGTCATGTAAATTTTTTTATTTTGCATTTTCAGGGCCAATAAGGCACCCCTGAATTTTTTGAGTATTTTTAATGATTTTTTCAGATTTTTTGCTATCAGATGAGATCAAGTTCTATTTTTAGGATGCTAAATATAGCATATACATCATATATACTGACTGTATAGTAGATTTAGAATGATTTGGAGTGATAAAAATTTTTACACTTGTCGCGTATTTTTTTTTATTTTGCATTTTCAGGGCCAACAAGGCACCCCTGAATTTTTTGACTATTTTTAGGATTTTGTTCAGATTTTTTGCTACAAGATGAGATCATGATCAATTTTTACCTTTTTTGGTAATTTTGATGTGCCTGGGCCTGCAATAGGCTCTATACCATCCCTAAATATTTTTTGCATTTTTAGTGATTTTTTGGGCTATTTTTAGTACCTAAATTGGCCCTACATCATTTTTTATCATATGAGGTCATTTGCTTACATATCCTGATTTGACCTAATCAGGCCATTTTAGGTTTTTTATGAATTTTTATGAATTTTCGGGTTTTTTTGAAAATGTACTGCTTATTTAATATCCGGATGATTATTAATTACCCAAAACAGTAAATATAAGCCATATGTGACAGGCATGACCACCCCCCGGGGCCATTTCCGGGACCCCCTCCGGGTTATCACAACTATTTGCAATAGGTACCCGATAACTTATCGGTACTTTTTACAAAAGTTTTACAGTATCAGCTGCTACTGTAAGTATGTATTCTGTATATATCGATAATCAGTATCTTCGGGGACACAAAGCGTAACGTAGGAACTCACCCTCAGATGAGCACGAACAAGTGCAAACGACTGAGGGTGATGTCGGATCAGCGTACGTATAAATAAGTAAAGAAAAGTCTGAAACGATAACGCCCTCAAGGCGGAAGTATATCTAAAACGTATAAATTTTCATGGTAAGTAAAAAGGAGAAAACGTCCATATGGGAGGCCACCGCCTCGTCCTCCGATCGGGGCTCCCTCTCCATCCTGACCTATGCTCGACAATTACACAATGCAATATAAAATTTCCTAGAAGGGCAAAATTGCAGAATTTTCGACATTTGAACACCACAAAACCCTCCTCTAAAGAGTCGGAGATCTCACATTTACACACTTTTGACATGCTGAGCCGAAGCAGGCTGTCACTCAGTGATGGACAAGTCACTATTTGTCTTTCAAAGTCAATGACAATGACTTTTGGCGGCACCCTGGGAATGTGCGGCAGTGCCCGGCCAGAGTAGGAAAATCTCAAAAAGGAATTAGCGCTGTGTCAGAAAGTTGTGTGTTATTAACACCTGAGTTTTTGACATGTTTTTGACACTGTTAAAAACGTTTCTGACACCGACCTCTGAAAGTGACTGTCAGAAACTGTCAGAAAGTCAGGTTAGATCAGTGGCTTCACTCCATGTCCATTGCATGACAGTTGTTGCCCATTGGTCCAATATTGGTTGAAATTTGTGTTGCATCTTGCACAGACAATTTTCATTTCAATGCCAACACCAGCATATCATTATATGCACTGTTCACTGATCCAGACCCATATGACCCAACAACACCACTTGTGTCATCAGTGGCAGCAGTGTGGAGGAAGACTTAGCTGATGATCCTTTCATTGTATGTTCATCTGCTCACTGGAAATCATTGATATGGAGGAGGAGGAACCTCTTTATAGTTTTTGACACTTTATGACATGTCATTTATTGTTTTTAACAAGTTTCTGGCAGTTATTAACATTCTTGTTAAAAACATGTTAAAAACATATGCTAGAAATGGTCCCAACTCGTCTGACTTTCTGACAGTTAAAAACAAGCGACAAAAAGTTTCTGACACAGCGCTAAAAGGAATGCAATGAGACAGCAGGTGTCACATACAGTCACAAGATGCGAAACTTGTGTCAACCCTTGGGTCAACCGGTACTTGGCTGACTTTAGTAACTGAAAGCCACTTGTCAAGACAATTGATGAACTTTTGATAACTCAGAGTCAAAGTCACATTTTGTGACTTTGACATTGACTTGTCATCAATGACTGTCCAACACTGCCATCACTGCGGGGATCAGCCGATTTTCTTGCAGCGGTTTAGTACAAAACTTACCAAAATGATGTCCACGTTTTTTGTATAGGTTTTCTGACTTTCCTCGCAGCAGTTACGGTGAACCTGGGTGGGGGCGCAGAAATTCTGAATTTCCCTTTGATATAATCAACCTAACCTCGAGCTACCTTGAGGCAAACATTTATAATGTCCGCTGCTATGTTTTTGTACATAACAACCAGGACCCCCGGCAGCCCACCAAAATGTTTGCGCCCTCGGATGGTCATTTTTACCCGAACAAAAAATCAGCTCAAAATTGCCATTTTTACCCGAATTTGACCCAGGGGTCGCAAGAGACCCCATTTTTACCTGAATTTTGGTCCCAGACAGAGAAATTTGCAAAAAATGAGCACGAACAATGATATAGTGAGGATAGGAGCACAATATCTATGAGATGTGCTCATATTCCTACAAAAGTCATCTAGAACATTACTGATATTGTGAAGAGGTTATAGTGACTACTATTGCTCCGCCTGGGACCTAGGGTGCACGGATTGGACCTTCGACCTAGCACCATTTTTACATGAACGTACAGTCAGAGCACTCCAAAGCCCTCATTTTTACCCGAATTTAGGCGCGGAGATTTCAAAATTTTTGGGCCATTTTTACCCAAACTGGGCGCTGACTTTGTCTCAAGAAACCCCCCATTTTTACCTGAACGCAAACAGGGATTTTGGTGGGCTGCCGGGGGTCCTTAACAACCTCATATAATTAGCCTTTCAGGACCAAGTCAATGGGTCAATCCCCGCAGTGTGTGCCTGGAACTGCCTGCCTTTCAAATTTTTTTCCCCACAATCTCAATGCAGCAGTTTTCCAGTAGCAAGTGCATCCATAAAACCACTATAAACTATATCTCCTACTACAAATTGCAGCTCAAGGTAGGAGGAGATATTTCATTCACAAAGGTAGGTAAAATTTGGTGTTACTGCTCTTCAGAGTCTTTATCTTATAAACCATCCCAGATCTCCAAAGTATTTCTGAGAGAGCTGGAAAAAGAGCTGGAGTTGAAGTTTAGACAGCATCTGGAGTTGTGGGATTTATTAGTTGAGGGTGTGGTTGTGAGGAAGGGGAGGGAGGTAATTTATAGAAATAAGAAATATGCATTTTGGGGAGATGGGTGTGGAAAAGGGAGGCTCAAGGTGGTCAATATGGCAATGCATTGCAAGCAGCTTCACAATGGGGAAACTGAGAAACTATAATACATGGTTGAAAAAGGTGCAGATGTCAATGCTTAAGGTGGTCAACAGGGTTAGTCAAAGTAGGCAATGAAAACACCGCTGAATACCTTGCTGAAATTTGTCTTTGGGCCCACTGAGATGGAATAACGTTTGACTGACCATTTTGATGAACCTGCTGAAAAAACTCGCTGAAATCCCTTGCTGAAATCCCTTGCTGAAGCTTGTATTTGTAACTTAGTACATACCTTTTTGAAATCCAACTTTTCCATCCCATGCCCTCAGCTGAGCAATGCCCTGCGTGTGCTAAATGGCTCATTTGTGCTTCAAGATCTCAAATTTCACCACTGGAATCACAAGCGAGCAGAATGATGTAGGCATGTCTATCATAGCTTGAGCCTTCCAGGTAGATGTATGAAGTTTCAACAACGGTTTCAGGAGTTGACGAGTTTGGATAGTGAATTGGATTTAAGTACTTCAAGCACAGAGTCATTCCTTCACAGCAATGATGAACAGGAGCGAGTAGCAAGACTAGCACCACTCAAACCATTACCCAACCTGCAGCAGTTACATTGACTTCCATCACTTGACTGTAATTCTGATCTCTCAATGTCAGACAGTGAAATGGCAGATGTCGAGGGTTCAGACTCATGTTTAGACTTGGAGGCTTCGGACACAGCAAGTACACTTGGCTCGAACACTGATGATAGCAATGAAGAGGAAGATAGTAGACCCTATGGAGCAAAGCAGTGGGTCAGAGATGAGATTGAGGAGATGTATGAACACTGGTATGAAGTTCCACATACACGACTCCTTCGACCCTCTGAATCCTATCTTCACCATGTTCTTATGACCTTGAAAACTGGGCATGCTGACCATTTCTAAAAACAACTCCAAGTTACACCATACACATTTGACAAGCTTCTTTTTGCCATTGAAGATGATGTCATATTTGAAAACTACTCAGAAACTGCATGTCAGGCACCTGTAGAAGAATAGCTTGCAGTTGTGCTCTACCATTTTGGACACGATGGTAATGCCGCAAATGTTCAGGGAGTGTTGAATTGGGCAGGTATTGGAAAAGGGACAGTTTTGCTCTACACAAGATGTATCTTTACAGCCTTGTTGCATCCTGATTTCATGAGTGGTGCTGTCAGGATGCTGACTGAGGCAGAAAAAGAAGAAGCAAAGGAATGGGTTGAGAAGCATTCATGCAAAGGTTGGCGGAATGGCTGGTGCTCCGTGGATGGCACTCTGGTCCCACTTTATGCATGACCTCATTGGTTCAGGGAAAGTTACTGTACCTCTATGTAGGGAGGCGACCGTCACGTGCGCATAACGCACCGAATTCAGGCGACGAAGCCACTTCAAAGCGTTACATAGGCGACCAATGGCTCCACCACCATTGTTCACATCCTATGTAACGCTCTGAAGTTATGCGACAGCCACCCAAACCAGCATTACATAACGCTTTTTAGGCGACGCAACAGGTCCCGCGTTATGTGTTACCGTTGCCTCCCTACATAGAGGTACAGTACTTCGATTGCAAGTGTCATTATTCATTGAACTTTCAGGTATGAATGAACACATTCAGTATGGAATCACTCATAGTTATCTATAACAGATTGTGAATATGCCCAACCTCCATATCATTGATTTTGCGTATGGTCATACAGGTAGTACACACAATGCTACAGCCTGGGAAGGAACACACATAGCACATAGTCATGAAGAACTACTAGAAGAGGGAGAATGAATCTGGGCTGATTCTGCATTTACAGTATGTGTCTTGCATATGTTTTCAGTTGTGATTAACAAATGAATGTTATCGCTTATAGATTCAGACTTGGGTTGTAGCTCCATATAAAAACCTGAACATGATGATCCCAAAAATTCAGTATTCAATGAATGCCTCTCAGGACTACGAATCTGCTCAGAACATGCAATTGGCTTCCTGAAGGGCCAATTTCAGTCACTCAAAATCTTTGTGTCAACATATCTGATCCCAACTCACACCGGTTTGCATCATTCTGGGTTACTGGATGTATAGGTGTCCATTCATTTGCAATGCAGTGCAAAGCTGAAGAATGGGAACATGATGAGGATTGGGACTTTGCAGAAGACCCTTTTGTGGTACAGGGACTCTTGCCTTCAGAGGAATCCGATGATGATATCAATATTTTCATGCTGCAAAGAGGTGAACAGAACTCACAGATTAGGCTTCGGGCAGCAAGGAAAAAACATGTGTATTTTAAAAATAAATTGTTATGCTGGAGAGAACATAAGAAGCAGTACCGTAGTAGTTAACAAGATGTATCATGAAGATAAAAACTTTGTAGAAGACTTAGTTACAAAAAAGTTCATGAAATTCCTGCGTGTTGAGATTAGAACCCATCAAGTCTTCAAAACCAGTATCCGGTGCCTGAAACCCACTGCCAGTTGATGAAGAAGAACTTACTCCAGGGGTCTGGTAGATATCCAACAAGCCTTGGTGTAAACATATCATTCGTAGTTCATGTTCCTGCTGTAAGCATAGCTTTTCCAACTCAAAATCTGCACGAACTTTTTCCTTTCCCACCTTTGTTGTCCCTGCAACATGGATTTGTTCCAATTCAATCTCCTTCTGTACACTTGCCTTTTTATGTCGCAACTCAAGCCACTTCTGCAATGTCAATTCTTCAGCTTTTGTCAGATCAACAAATTTGTCAACAGGATTTTGACTCTTTCACCCAGATTTCCCAAGAGCCACTTTCTCAGAACCTCCCTCTTTAGGACCCCGCTTGACTTTAGAACCTGAGCTCTTCAAGTTGCCAGTGTCACTTGGCTGCTTCCATTTTGAAGAGATGACCTTCTCTGGCAGGTCATCTTCACTACTATTGAGCTCATTTTCTTCCTTCTCATCTGCACTGTCCACATCTTTGGAAGCATCAGTTTCAATGGGAGAGGTTCCACCAGAGAGGAATGAATCATCAAAGGATGATGACTTCGAAGAGTTGATATGAAGGAAGGATGTGTCGATGGGTGTATCGTTGTTTCCGAGACCAACAGGTGTGATGTTGGGTCTTTCACCAAAGATATTGCGCAACATGAAGAAGCAAAGAAGGGTTTTCTTTACTTTGCCTGATTGATGAATTGAGTACATGGATAAAAGGTGAAATGAATTCACTAGCTTACTCCATGCCATCATTAAATGGTTATTCATACTCATGTCAATTTGTTCCTCAGAGGTGAGTCCTACGCCTGTTTCTCCCATCGAATCCTTTGCCTTTTTGAACTTGCTAACCAGCCTACTCAACAAGAGACTTGGTCAGTGCATTTGATTGAAGAAAAACTCATGGTAGGCAGCAGCTTACTCTTCCAGTTTATTCTTCACCCTCATTGACCACAAATCTCTTCCCACAGCTTCTTTCATGTTATTGTCAAATTGTAGCTTGTACTCCGAAGTATCAGCTCCAAATACAGCCTAGGCCAACATGTAATGATACTCCTTCTTTAGATGGCTATTAGACTTGGTTACAGGAGCCCCATCATTGTCAAGCCCAACAGTTCCTGGTTCCCCTCACCAACAACCCTGAGGGTTGTTGGTGAGCTCTGCTAACATAATTCGAACAAGCTCATCTGTCCATCTAAAGAACTTGTTATGGTGCAGTTCACCTAAAGACCACATATATCTTGAAATGCTAACTAGTCCCTCAGATTTATCATGTACACTTTGACACTCCATGAAAAGACTGTATTTGAGAAGTACTATCGAGTTCCTAAAACACTTTCCTTAAATTCTTAAATTTAGTCAAAATTTCACCATCAAACTCGCCAATATCACGTGCATATTACGTACTCAATTCAAAATCAACATATATAGTAAGCATTACATCATTTCTTAGTCTATAGATTGCAGCGGAGAGGGCCCTGCAACAGTTGCAAGCTGGTTATCTTGACTGGATCCAGCATCAGAGACTGCTGATAAGCTGAGTATACTACACTGTACACACATAATTACTTGAGATTTATATTTTTTGTTGGATGAAGCTGGAGGAGGGGTGGAGGTGAAGCCAACTCGCCGCTGCACGTGACTTTCCCACAGTTTAAGCGCTGAGGTCTCTAGGTGAACTGCACCATAGTCCATCTAGATCAGAGTTACAAAATACAGTGTCATACTTCTCAGCTTCTTTTGCCTTTCCTCTTTGTCCTTTGTTAGTTGTGCCCATTGGTTTCAAGGATTTTGAGGATTTCAAGGCTGCATCTGAGGCTGTAGAGGTATCTTTTTTTCTTGCCATGAAGATCATAGGACTCAAAGAGGTCAAAGCAAATTGCATTCAAGGTTGTCTACCCTAACCCTAAAGTACAAAGAGTAGCTTATGTTTCAGCTGTCAAAAGTTGGTTTCAGCAGCCCATGAGCTGCTGAACAATTAAGTTGTTGCTGAAACTTTCATGCCACTGAAACTTGATTTCAGCCAAGTTTTCAGCAAACCATTCAGCGGCGTTTCAGCACCCACTTTGACCGACCCTAATATGGTACTGCAATGCAAGCAGCTTTGGAAAGCTTGAACAATTCAACAGGTCCAAGCATAGTGACCTTCCCAAAAAGCAAAGGTACACATTAGCATTGCCTGAAAAATATTTATTATACTGTAGTCTATTTAAATATTAATAGAATACTAATTTACTGTTACTGGTTATTGGAAGATTTCTTTTTTCATCCTTGGTGATAGTCTACACATGAACTTACTGCTTACCCTGAATACTGCTTGGCAATGATATCTGATTGCATACATAATACACACAACTCAAGATATAGAAAATCATCCAAGTCTCCTATCTCTTTCATAAATCAACCTATCCCTCATCCTCCTCAGACACTTCCCCAACTCCTTTTTCAACCAAGAATTCCACACCCAAAACTCATCATTAATGTTGTGTTCATTGTCTAAAGTGTGATACAATATTTATTAATGAAGTGTGTTCAGTATAATGAGTGTAATAAATAATTATATTGCTTCAAGCTTGTTAGGTATACAATTAAGTATGTTATATCTATACTATATTGATGAAATGAGATCAGTGTACTAAAGTATATGAAGGACAAGTTTTTCAATTGTCAACTGTACAGTGTACAAAGGCAATTTCCAACAACTCGGAACGTGAGAACCATATTTTTTTTCAGAAACTGTATCACTCCAATTACAGCAGTAAAAACCATTGGTATATACTCATTAGATGCTGTATGATAGGACTATCACAGCAGATCATTGTAATTATGAATTATATGTACAAATGACATTTCTTGATTTGAAATGCCAAAGAAAAAATGCTGGAATTGGCTGGAATCACTCTTCAAAGGTATTCAAGAAGATGGAGAAGGATTGCTATGACCCATAAAAGCATCCTAGGCCCTGATATTTATCAAAACAACACCCATATCTGCAGCTTGGCAATGAGATTCATCATTCTTGATGATTTTTTTCAGAATCTGACAATATATTATTTGGTCTTGTGTACTGAAATTTTGATCTCTAGTTCCTCTAGGTCTCAATCCAGGTTTGTATCCAAGTCAGAAAACTAATCATTGACGGAATTCTCAGACTATCTTCAGCCTATCACAGGTAGATGAGCTCTTGCATTGAAGCCTTATGCTCCAAACTGGTGCTGAGCCACTTTCTGTGAACAACAAGGCTTAAAATACTATAAATATGTCAGAAATAAAAGGCAAAACTTGGAAAAAATTTTCTCAAATTGAAATGACTACCCAAAAAAAACCAGAATGCAGGATTATGAGTATTTTAGATGGTTTCCTTACTAAATAAAAGTTGACAGCTCAAAAGTGCCAGGGTCGGCCTTGGTCAAGGTGATGCATCAGCAAAATCTGTTTTGAAAAATGTACTTTGAGAGCCTCCAAAGACACCCCCCATTTCCTAGAGAAATAAAAGAGCTCTCCAAGACTTGAGGGGCTTTCAAAGACTTTGAAAGACTTTCAGAGATCCAAAAGAGCTCTCAGAGTAACTAAAAGAAACCTAGAGACTCTAGGGATTTTAAGAGCAATCTTTAGTTCTCTAGGGAATGGGGGTATCTTTGGAGACTCTCAAGCAGAAGGGAATTTCCTGATGTGGAAATGTCCTTCTTACACTGTAGTGAGTGTATAATGCATAACAAGAAGTAATACTGTTTTTATATATAATATATGCTGAAATGTATCACTCCTTTCCTTATTTATGGTGCTTACACTCAAGTATAGTTGCAATACTTATATCACAAGTAGGAAGTACAATAAGGTGGTACTCATGAACACTTCTATTCTATTGGGTGCCCCAGTGGTAATGAAATGTCAGCAGGTTGTTTGGAACTCATGAAAAATCTGACCTGTGACCAGCAACTGACCCATGGAACTGGTAACTGTGACCTGCAGGTAATCCCACAGGTCAAGCCAGCAGGTAATCCCATAGGTCAAACCAGCAGGTAGCGGCCAGTGACCAGGACTTGTGAAGACCTTTAGTATGCACCAGAACATGGTGGAACCTATTGAGCAGCCCTTGAGTTGAGAACTTGGTACTTACAATCTGACCTTGAGTCTGACATTGCTGAACTTCTCTCACACCATTCAAAGAGATGGTTGTTGCTGGTGGTAGTAGGTGTTTGATATGTTCCTTCATGTATCATGCAGTGGCATGCCCAATTGCTCAAGAATATGTATCTAACCATGAGGTCATGGAGATGTCAACAATGCACAACCTTGGTCCAAGCATTCATTACAGTGAAGGCTGTGACTGCATTCTGAAGCAGAGTCCATGATAGTTAGTTATTTGTTGGAACTTTGAATTCACCCCCCTCCTCCTCTACTGCTTCTCTCTTCCCTCCAACTCCTTGCTTTCTCTGTTTCAACAATATTCTATCCTGACCAGATACTAAGTGCAGTAGTACTGCACTCTATCCTCATTCCATACATTGAATTTGCCAATGTTCCTCACATTGCTGACATGTGTTTCATAATCTTTCCAGCACTGCTGTGTTCTCAATTCTATTTGGATAGCATGTCATCAATGCCATGATCACCATCAGTGTAATCAGTAGTCAAGCTGTCTGTCAATCAACCTATTATATTTCAGCATGTCAGACAATTTATAAATCATGATTCCCAGGATTGCCATGAGGCAGGGCAGGGAAACATAAAAGCAAGACAAAATTACTCCCTTGACTTTTCCCCTTCTGTTCTGACACATCTGACATATATCTCAAATTTAAAAGAAATAATCGGCCCAAGCCTGCTTTACAGAATGTCTTCAACTGCATTTCCTGTAGTTGATCAAGACACATCTCACATACCTTCTGAATCTTCTCCTGGATTTCATAATGAGAATGCTCCTCAGTCAGGAGCTATTCCTGCATCTGCTCATAGTAAGTGATTTTGAATTTCACGTCTGTTGAAACTTCTTGCGCTGTTATATACTAACTACCAGAAGCTTACCCCACAGCTCATCAAGGTCAATTCCAAGAACATCAAGGCTTTGGTTCCAGAAGTAGATATATGATTCCCCCTTATAATTTTTCATTTGCTAGGGGTGGTATGTTATTTTGATATTTCCTATTGACCACAGCATTTATCTATATTTGAAAACATAGGCAGGTCCTATGACTATGAGGAGAAATATGATCCTGATCCTTTAGGTGATGAAATGAAGGAAAATGCCAGAGTCTGGAAAGTGTATCTAGATGAAGCAGAGAGCCATGATTCCGAAATGATAACAGGTTTTAGAGATACAATTGATGCACTTTTGGTTTTTGTATGTTTTCTACTCATTTACATATGCAGGCTTACTGAATTTTATTATAGGCAGCACTCTTTTCTGCAGTTGTCACATCTTTTATCATTGCTGCAATATCTTCACTCCAACCTGATTTTGGAGAGATCACTGCTACACTTTTGATTGAGCAGACAAAACTGCTCAGAGCTGCAGGAAATACCACACTTATCAACTCTATTCCTGAATCTTTAGTGGATCTCCAAAATGGCTCTCCTGGAACAAAGGATATCTGGATCAATGGCTTGTTTTTTACAAGTCTAGCACTTTCCCTTGCTACTGCACTTTTATCAGTTCTTATAAAACAATGGCTTCAGGCATATGAAAATCTACCTTCTGGTAATGCAAAAGAAAGAGCCATGATCCATCATTTCAGGTATACAGGATTAATCAATTGGAAAGTCCCTGAAATTATTGGGATATTACCACTGGTTCTTCATATGTCACTTGGGCTATTTCTGATTGGCCTCTTCTTATATGCATTGGAGCTGCACAGCACTCTTTCCTGGATTATAATTACTGTGACAGGCATTGCATTCATTATCTATTTTGGAAGCATCATTTTGCCTTCCATTAGGCTGGATTGCCCCTACAGAATTCCACTGCTGTTTACTTTAGGTGGATATATGAACTATGCATTTGCTGTCATTGTCTGGTTTATGAAATGGGTCAACAACAAAATCTGGAACTTGAAATGGAACTTAGAATTTCCATCTTTTCAATTGAGAACTCTCAGGAATGCTGAGCTAGCACATTTTACATCTGATGACCAGGAGAATGCAATCTTAGCACAGATTTTGGCATGGCTTTGCTTATTTACATCAAATCAATCAATCCAAAAAGTAGTGGCTGAGGCTCTTCATGAGCTTTTTGAAAATTGTCTCCATCTACCATTTTGGGAAAGAAGAGATTATCTTCAACCATATACAAATCTGCTCCAAGCTCATCTCAATTCTCTTGAGACAATAATATGGGAGAACTTTTCAAAAACCACTGATACAGACATGACTATTTGGGAGAAAATAATTTATAAGTGGTGGAAAATTACGACAGGGTACTATCGTCATGGATTACCATCATTATCTAATGTTCTTAGAGAAAAATGCTTTATAAAAGCATTTCAGAATAACAACCCAATTGTTGTTGCAAAGATTGTCAAAAATCCAGGTATTCAACTTGAAGAAGAATCTATAATCAAAATAATTCATGCTAGGACAGAAGCAAATAATAGCTGGGATGCATTAAATTCATTCATTGCACAGAGCTCCAACCTAGAGATTGCACAATATGTATATACTAGCTGTCTTTATAGTGCATCATTGAGAGGTTATCTAGATATAGTTCAAGATGTACTTGAAAAAGGTGCAGATATAAATGCCACAAGAGATGACTATGGCAATGCATTGCAAGCAGCTGCATATATGGGAGAGTGGGAAATTGTGAAGTTCTTGGTTGAAAAAGGTGCAGATATCAATGCTCAAGGTGGTAGATCTGACAATGCATTACAAGCAGCTGCATATAGGCAAGAGTGGGAAATTGTGAAATTCTTGGTTGAAAATGGTGCAGATGTCAATGCTGGAGGTGGTAGATATGACAACACATTACAAGCAGCTGCATATAGAAAAGAGTGGGAAATTGTGAAATTCTTTGTTGAAAATGGTACAGATGTCAGTGCTCAAGGTAGTGAACATGGCAATGCATTGCAGGCAGATACATTTGAGGGAGAGTTAGATATTGTAAAATTGTTAATTGAAAAAGATGCAGATGTCAATGATCAAAATAGACCATATGACAATGCATTGCAAGCAGCTGCATTTTTTAGAGAGCTGGAAATTGTGAAATTCTTAGTTGAAAAAGGTGCACATGTCAATGCTCAATGTGGTTACTATGGAAATGCCTTGCAAGTAGCTGCACGATGGGGAAACTTGGAAATTGTAAAATTTTTGGTTGAAAAAGGTGCAAATGTCAATGCTCAAGGTGGTTACTTTGGCAATGCATTGCAAGCAGCTGCATCTGAGCAAGATTCAAAAATTGTGAAATTCTTGATTGAAAAAGGTGCCAATGTCAATGCTCAAGGTGGTGAATTTGGCAATGCATTGCAAGTAGCTGCATTTTTGGGGAAGTTAAAAACTGTAAAATTCTTGGTTGAAAAAGGTGCAGATGTCAATGCTCAAGGCGGTAAATATGGCAATGCATTGCAAGCAGCTGCATATAGTGAAGAGTTGGAAATAGTGAAATCTTTGGTTCAAAAAGGTGCAGATGTCAATGCTCAAGGTGGTATATATGGTACTGCAATGCAAGCAGCTGTACACTGCCTGGACCAATCAATAGGTCCAAGCATAGTGGCTTTTCTCAAAAGTAAAGGTGCACATTAGCATTGTCTAAAAATATATATACTATACTGTAGTCTATTTAATTATTAGTAGTATACTGATTTACTGTGATTGTTCATTAGAAGCTTTATTTCTATTGGGTAGGGGTTTAGAATCACACATAAATGAGTATTTACAAGAATGATACATATATTACAAAATATCAAAACTATCTAAGTCCTCTATCCCTCTCATCAATCAACCTATCCCTCACTCTGCTCAAACACTTCCCCAACTCATCTTCTCATCCCTATAAATCACCTCCCTCCCCTTCTCCCCCATCACACCCTTCACTAACAAATCCCTCAACTCTGGATGCTGTCTAAACTTCAACTCCAGGACTTTCTCTATCTCCTCCTCAAAAATCTCACCCCAATCTGGTTGGACATAGGCTGTGTTTACTGTGGAAAGGGAATACACAGAGGAAAGGGAGGGAGAAAAATGAATTCTGGGACTCTAGAGATGAGAATGATTTTCCTGATGACTTGTTGGTCATCATTGTTGAGGCAAGGGATGAGCAGATTAGGTTGAAGGTATGATGGTACAACACACATTTAGTATGAAGAGAGGGGTCTAGGGAAGGGTTATAATGATTTATGAAAGGAGGTACATACTACAAAGGGTGGGTTTGCTGGAGAGGTTCAAGTTGACATCCATGCTAAGTGCTTTGTTCATTGTCATTGTCATTCAGATGAAGACTGAGTCTTGTTGCAAGCCAGTGATTATGATTTACACATTACCTCTAAGGGTCTTCAGCAGGTCAGGTAACCTGTAGATACCTGCAGGTAAGATCTGTGGGGTGACCGAAATCATCCTCTTTTGAGAGGTAAACTGTTGTATTGTCTGCAAAGAATGTGGCTATCAGGCGGTTAATTCTATTAGGGATGTTGAATCCATGAAGCGGGAATTGGCGCAGGGCTTCCCTGAGAGACTCTATAGCTATATCAAACAGTATGCATGACAGAGGGTCACATCAGAAAAAATGTACTGAGCCCTCAGCCACTAAAAGCTGCTCTCAGGCCCCCTAGAGCCTTTCAAGGCTTTGGAGTTCCCAAAGCCTGCAAAGATACCCCCAAATCCTAGGCACTCTCAGCCACCTGAAAGTCTTGAGGTATTCTTTGGGGTGCTTTGAGGTGCTTTGAAGTGCTTTCAGGATCTTTGAGGGTCTTTGAGTGTCTTTGAGTGTCTTTGAGGATCTTTGAGTGTCTTTGAGGATCTTTGAGGTGCTTTGAGATGATTTCAAAAGCAAATAATATGAATAAAAATTAATTAATTCCTCTTATTTCTATTTTACATTACATCCTATTTCATTCTATTTCATATTCTAGTATTATGTAATTTCTAATTATATTATATTATGTAAGAGTCATATAATTACAAGATTTTGTAATGTACTATTTAAATTACCAAATTATATAGTGAATCTAATCTATATATGTTATATATAAAGTCCTTCATTGAGATATGACAACATATACAACATGTAGACATGTAGTTAATATAGCTATAGATGTGTTTTGACCATGTGACAAACTTTTTGATTGTACATGGTTCATGGTGGCAGGCCAAATATGTCATTGCAATGAAATTTTGTCAAAGTTGTCAATTGGAGTTTTTGATGCATGTATCTTCTAGATTAAGAAAGTTCTGCAATGCACTTATGTAATTCTCTATTTGGATGATGTTTTCTTCATTGAATTTGATATTAAAGAGTTGCTACAAAGCTTTGCAAAGACTCTCAAAGACTCCCAAAGATCCTCAAAGACCCTCAAAGACCCTCAAAGATCCTCAAAGCCCCACAAAGCACTACAAAGCAGTTTAGTGACCTGGGTAACCTGGGCAGCCTAGGTCATTGAGGCACTTTGAGAGTCTCTAGGAATTAGCCATTTCTTGAGGTGCTCTCAGATCAAAGTATATTTCTTTAAGGCTGTCTAAGAAATGCCCATTTTCCTCAGTGCTTTCTAGCTCTTCTAAGCATGTAGGCCCTCTAGAGAGCCTCAAAGATACTCACAGTTGCCTAGGCCTAGAGTGTTTTTCCTGATGGATATATTTGGGCTGCCACCATGAACCATGTACAATCAAAAAGTTTGTCACATGGTCCAAACTTATATATAGCTATATTAACTACATATCTACATGTTGTATATGTTATCATATCTCAATGAAGTACCTTATATATGATATTTGTAGATTAGATTCTCTATATAATTTGATAATTAACTAACTAGTACATTACAATATTCTTGTAATTATATAAGTCTTATGTAATATAATATAATTAGAAATTACATAATACAAGAATATGAAATAAAATGTAATGTAAAATAGAAATAGAAGCAATCAATTGATTTTTATTCATGTTATTTGCTTTTGAAAGCATCCCAAAGCACCTCAAAGACCCTCAAAGATCCTCAAAGACACTCAAAGACACTCAAAGACCCTCAAAGATCCTCAAAGCACCTCAAAGCACCCTAAAGAATACCCCAAGACTTTCAGGTGGCTGAAAGTGCCTAGGATTTGGGGGGTATTTTTGCAGGCTTTGGGGGCCCCAAAGCCTTGGAAGGCTCTAGGGGGCCTGAGAGCAGCTTTTAGTGGCTGAGGGCTCAGTACATTTTTCCTGATGTTTGGGGGGTGTCCCTGGAGTCTCCAGAGACAAGTGTGAATTTCCTGATGAATATCGAAAGCTTCCTGGTTGTGTGCTTTTGCATTTTTATACCGGCCATTTAGGACTTTCCATACTTCGTAACATATTCCGTTCAATCCCGGGCCTTGTAGTTGGCTGACAAGCGCAGTGCTTCTTCTACGTTTTCCCTGATTAGCACCCGTTCGAACTCTTCCTTATGTTGTTCTGGGATTGTGACTGTTATACGGTTTAGTACCTTGTCAATAGTTTGGCTTCGAAGATCTTCATCCACTATTTGGTCATCTTTTTGGAGGGTCCCATGGTGTTCTTTCATCATGTCAGCCATTCGCTGGGAGTTTTTTTCAAAACTAGGTACATGTGGTATCTCTCTTCTGTGGACCGCATCTATTGGCTCATCATCGTTGTGAGCCCTGTGTGGCTTCTTGAGCCTCCATATTAATGCTCGTGGTTTTTGTTCGCAGTTCTTCTTTGTCCAGTGCCTTGATATTGTCTCTTTGTAGATATGGTTCTTTGCTCTGGTGGTCTTTGAGGCTGACACCTGACGCTTTTCAGGTAGATTGAGAAGTTTCTCGTTCAGTAGGGCTGTTGTTATGGATCTTTCAGTTTCGTCTAGCAAGGGGTCATTACAGGTCATATTCATTTTTGTTTTTGTGTCTTTGATTTCTTTTTCAATATGCGGAATCACTATTTTCACACTCTCTGTCTGGCGAGGTCGATAAACTTCCTCTTGAACGTCGCCCACAGGGATTGTACATTGTGATGCTCATCCCATTGGTTGTTGTTTTCCACGGTATCCATTGCTCGGCTGAGTGCAGTTCCTTCAGATTGTAGGAAGTCTCTTACCTCTTTGTCATAGAGGATGTGGGTGGGCATCACCCATCGCCCCCTCACTATTTCGGGTGCATCTTCACATGTGTAGCTTACAGTGATCATTTTGTGGTCTGTCCTCACATTTGCTTCCTCTATCCCCCAGTCAAACGATCTCTCCATGCAGTCCGCTTTCACATATATCCGGTCGAGGGTCGTTGACCTCTTAACCACGACGTTCAATGCCCGATACCAACCACAACCACAACGTTAGAAGGTCCAGTGTCCAACAAATCCGGAACAACACAACTTCAATACAATCCAAACCTCGTCCTGCACATAAAACGACCACCTCAGTTTCACAATATCCCTCTCGAGTCTCAAGCGACAACTCCGCTGATGATGACTCCGACTCGGATGGGTCCAACTTTGAATGTCCGAGTACGAGCTAGTGACAAGGAACTCGAGGGAAGGAAGGAAGGGACGAGGGGGAAGATCGAAGCACGAAGGAATATGAGGGAGGGGTAAACGTATGGAAGAAATCCATTGTTCACTGAGTAGATTTCACAGAACCAGTAGTACGGAGAAGGACTACCCACAGGGGTATGAGCTGTGTAGTACGTACACGGCATGTGAGTAGATCCCTCGGAGGCGCCGGGGGGATTTCAGATGGGGACCAGGAACGCTAAGCGCTGATGCATGATGGTCCAGTTGGAAAAGAGGACTGAGGTTAGAGGGAGGGGGGGTATGGTTACTTCTTGTGAGGAAGAGACGAAGGATTAGGATCTGGATTAGGTTGTGACCGATGTCTCCCTATGAGGTGAATTGAATGATAGGCAGTGGTGGGCTCCCTGCTCCTGTTCCTCCTACCGAATGCATCACAACACGCGTTGGTAAAGGCATTGTAGACGGTCCTTTTCCCATCCTCCTCTTCTTCATCCTCGTTAGAATCATCTTCGTCGTCCAAATGCAAATCCAGAGGCGGAACAGCACGGCGTTTGGGCTTGACCTCGTGGAATAACCCTGGTTTGGAGTTATGATTTCATAGGAAAGTCGACTAGGCCTTCTTCTCCTGGAGAATTAACGGTATTTGGTTGTGGAGGAGGAGGTGGGATAGGACTTCGTTCAGGATCAAATACGATTGGCACAGGCCTGGGCTTGGGCTTGGGCTTGGGCATAGTCGACGTTGTAGATAGATGAGACTACGAACATACGTCGTAAGTCAAAATCAATGAAACAACACGAAATGAAACGAATACACGTACCATTCTCCTTCCTCCCTTGCAGGCTCGTTTCCATCCTCCGAAACTGTGTTCGCATCTGCAACTGAGACTGCGGCAGATGCTGTGCTTGAGTGAAAACCAGATAGAGAACCACTATAGTGATACTGCGCATAGTCAGGGAGCGGCGTGTGTCGACTCGAGGATATCGATAAGCTCGTTTTTGCGCGTGTGATGTGATGTTGATGGAAGTCTCCACCTCACTGACAGGTGAAACTCTCTTCCTCTGCCACGTCAGTACCGCCGTCTCGTCTTGTGCTCATGGGCCAACGGTGTTGGTGTGTGGTATGGTACAATTGGTGCTCGTTAAATCCCTTGAATATATGAGCTCTACACTCGTATTGTCTTTGTCCTCGTTTCCGTTCTATCCTTCTATCCTCCCCTCCTTCTGTTGTCTATAGGCTTCATCCCAGGTTTTTGAATGCTTTCAGAGTTTTGCTAGGGGTAGCGCAGGAGCTTCGAGCGGACAGAGATATATGAGGATATATGACAATGAAGACAAAAGTGAACGGTCAAGCCGAGGTCAAGCAAAGGTTCAAGTCGACAGGAAGATTGAAGAGACGACAAATTTGAAATGCTCGATTCCTGTTCCAGGGTAATTGACGCCCAGTCGAGCGCCTAATTGTTTCCTCTTCTTCTCGATCTCTTCTTCTCTCAACCACCATCTCAACGCTCAGCACAGCAGCAGCACCAACAATGACATAACAACCCATCAGAGTACCACAACCTCAAGGCCTCGGCCTCAACGTTAACATCAAACAAACAACCTCATTCTCAACACGGGCACCACCAACCACAGTAGAGTCAATCTCACTGCTCGGCTCCTTGCTGGATGATGACGATAGACTCAAGTGACAGGTCTTAAATGGATTCTTTGCACATAGTCAGATCGTTAATGAGGACATTGAGGCTCAAGCTCAAGGGAGGGGGCGCTGGAGAGCGAAGCGCGATCAGAAAAGATTGTTCAACGTTGCTGAGGTCAGAGAGACTCCGAAGAGAGAGAGAATTCGTCCAAGTACAATCTACAAAATCATGACGGGATCATACCGTTGAACAATGAACGTATGCGTGAGTCCCCCATCCCGTCCTATCTTCTTCGTCTTCGTTCGTTCATTTATCTGCTTCGTTCGTTCATTTATCTGCTTCGTTCGTTCGTTTGTCTTCAGTGTTCATCACTCTTCTAGATCAATCAATCATCAAACCAGTCCTCATGCACATGTTCCATGGAGTAGGGCTGTCGTTGATGCAAATCGCACGCCGGTCACACTTCCTACATCTATAGTCCTCCTCCTCTCCTCAAAACCTCGAGTTCTTTGCCCAAACTGTTCCGAATGGTCGCAGACTCGTAGCTGCACAAATCCTGTCACGAAACAAACCTCATAAACTCTCAGGAAAAAACCTTTCTGACCCGATTGGGAGAACTAATTAATCGAGACGATGAAGGTGAACATGAATAGTAGGTGAGAACACTAGAGTCAACATACGACGCTTGATGATAATTGATGGCAGACACTCTCAGACCTCTCTTAGACCATCTTTCGTGATTCACCGAACACAGACGAGGTAGAGGGGAGGGAGGGAGTCCGAGGGTCTTAGCATCGAGCATCGAGGATCTGTTCCTGCGGAAAGAGCTCTTCACCACGCTCTTCCGCATGCATCACGGATTTGGGCAAGGCACTCAGTCAGTACAACACTCGATCATACACGAAACACCCTTACTGATGACCAATCTAATTTCCTCTATTCTCTTCAACTCGACCACATTCCAATGAATATCTCTACTAACAACCAACTCTGTCCGCCGTCATGCATCCTCGTGTTCCTTGTCGTCGTCAATTGCGTTCAGCTCTTCTTCGAGGGACATGGATAACTGGAGTTGATGTTGATCGCACGCGTCTGACCGTTAACGTGGAACTCTTGGTTGCACCTGCAGCCAACTTGCAGCCAACGGTGGCAGATGAAGATCACTTCCTATCGCAGACGCTGGATCGTGTGTCGTCTCGGATTCCTTCTTTCAACTCAGGGACCACGACAACGATGGAAAGGGATATATACTAGGGACTCGAAGTTCCGGACGTGTTGGAGCAAGGATCAGCTTCAGCATCAATATCCATTGCCATTGCGAATCCTCCACCTCATATCCATGATCCTACATGCTTCATGCCTCCGATGCTTTCGAATCATCTTATCCTGGTCCACGACAGTGTTCCGAACTCTAACAACAATGTCAACCGCTGCCTCTTCCTCCCCTTCCACTTACGCTCTACACCTCCCATTATCATGCACAGAGGGTCGTTACAAGCGCAACCACAGATAGTTGTTGACAACGTTGAACCACCGTTGGTTCGACTTCCCACCAACCACTACCCATAGCGGCTTAAGCATCCAGATTCCACAAGAATCATTGTCACCCAAATTCCCCCACAACTCCAAAAACTCCAAGCCTCCCTTCGTCTTCTCCTAATGATCCTTAGCCCAGCAAGGCTTTGCACGACTGGACTCTGGACTTCTATCCCATACCAGACTCATCGAACACGCTAAACTCGAGAAGTCTTTTCGCTCCACGCCACAAACCTTATTGGATAACAACAGAGATTGCACCTCATCATCACAACATATGTAATCAATAGGCTGACATATTGTGCGATATGTCAGGCCTAGTCCCCTGAAAAGCTGGTCTGTCCCTCACTGCCAATAAATCTGGCAATAATTATCTTATTTCTCAAAGTAGAAAGAGTCCGGCTCCCTCAGTACAGCTCAGTACGCCCATGTCATGTTCGCTCTCCGTCACATTCTGCCAAGCGCTCATTGGATTACTCACACATTGGTGCTTACTTGAATTTGTTTCTCCCGCCTCCTGCCTTTCATCCCGCCTTTCTGTTTTGTTCCACCTCTGTACAAAGCTGCCTAATACACCTCATTTACATTTTATCCACACACACTGTCTGCTGTGTCTACTTGAAGTGTGCAAGCTATAATAGAGCAAGCCTCTGTCTCAACAATCAGACAGAGTCTGCAATAGGTACAAGGAGGAAAGGAAGGGCATAGCTTGGTGAGTTTTGAATCATTTCCCTTCGTCGTGTGTGCGTTAGAACGCGCTCTGTAAGTACTCACAAGTATGCAAACCATGAGGCAGCAAGCAGTCTTGCCTTTGAGTGACAATCAGACAAAGTGTGACAGGTACCAGGAGGAAGGATGGGCATAATTTGGTGAGTTTTGGCCCGTTTTTCTTTGTCATGTGCGCGTTAGAATGTGCTTTGCATGTACCTTTGAGTGTGCAAACTGCGAGGCAACGAGCTATCTTGTTCTTGAGCAATAACCAAATGAAGTCTGGTGGGTACAAGGAGGAAGGAATAGGTATTACTTGGTGAGTTTTGGCCTGTTATCCTTTGTCGTGTGCGCATTAGAATGTGCTTTGCATGTACTTTTGAGTGTGCAAACTGAGAGGCAGCGAGCTATCTTGTTCTTGAGTGATAATCAAATGAAGTCTGGTGGGTACAAGGAGGAAGGAATGGGTATTACTTGGTGAGTTTTGGCCCGTTTTCCTTTGTTGTGTGCGCGATAGGGTGCGGATTGTGAGTGCTTCTGAGTGTGCAGCTGATACTGTAAAGCTTTTGTAAAAAGACCTGATGAGTTATCCAGGAGCTTTTGAAAATAGTTGTGACGACACAGAGGGGGCTCCGGAAATGGCTCCGGGGGGTGGGCATGCCTGTCACCACCTGTCACATCTGACCTATATTTACTGTTTTGGGTAATTAATAATTATCCAGATATTAAATAAGCGGTACATTTGTAAAAAATCCTGATAAACTATAAAAATTTAAAAAAAACCCAAAAAAACCTAATTAGGTCAAATCGGGGTATGTAAACAAAATAGCCTTATATGGTAAAAAATGCTGTAGGATCTATCTAGGTGCTAAAAATAGCCAAAAAAAATCACTAAGAATGCTAAAAATATGTAGGAATGGTATATAGCCTATTGCAGATCCAGGCATCCAAAAATTACCAAAAAAGGAAATTTTTGATGATGATGTCATCTTGTAGCAAAAAATCGGAAAAAAATCCTAAAAATAGTCAAAAAATTCAGGGGTACCTTGTTGGCCCTGAAAATGCAAAATAAAAAAAAACACGCGACAAGTGTAAAAATTTTTGTCACTCCAAATCATACCAAATCCACTATATAGTCAGTATATATAATGTATATGCTATATTTAGCATCCTAGTACCCTCATTGGGCTAAAAATAGAACTTGATCTCATCTGGTAGCAAAAAATCTGAAAAAATCATAAAAAATACTCAAAAAATTCAGGGGTGCCTCATTGGCCCTGAAAATACAAAATAAAAAAATTTACATGACACAATTGAAAAACAACATCATTCCAAATCTTATCAAATTTACTATATAGTTAGTATATATCATGTATATACTATTTATAGCATCCCTAGTACCCTCAATCACTTATATCACTCAAGAATCCTACCAAACTGACAACATTGAGTAAATGTAATGTACATGGTATTTTTAGCACACCTAGTACCCTTAAAAACTCAGAACAATTTATATCACTCAATATGTTCAGTATACTTAGTACTCATCACATTTAACACACTAAAACTCAGAACAGTACTTATATGTATTATACTTAACACAGTTGGCAATGAAAATACTCAAAACAGTGTTATCAGTCACTATACTTAACACACTTAACAGTCAAAAAGTTGGAATAATGTTACTTGATATACATAACACACTCATTGTTATACTACAACACACTTATAACAACGAGTTTTGGGCGCTTATGGGCGCTTATTTGGTATTTTTGAGTCGAAATTCTTTAATAGCACACTCAATAATTTTTGTGTGGGGTTTATACTGTGTAAGGATGTTGTTTATATCATACTACACTTGATACAATTTGGAGAACTCAAGATTACAGCCTGTGGGGCTGGCTATATTGTGATCTTTTGTGATATAACAGTGTTTTATGTAAATGTCAATGCATACACCCATGTTATGAAGTCAAACTGCTACTGGGTCATGGAAAGAGTCATCCTACAACCTATTCCATGCTAACTCTATGTGATACAGCCAAGAGATCTGTAATGGGGGTCATTGAATATGACATCTATTGTTACATGTAGGTGTAGACATCTATAGTGTACATGAAACATGTACATATATATCACAGAGTCCAATAGTCATAGTGAGTATCTGAACCATGTCCAGACACTTCTAGTAGACTGTAGGAGTGATTCCCTCATGAACCACCATCAGTATACTTGCATTACATGGACATATGCATTGACATTTACATAAAACACTGTTATATTTCAAAAGATCACAATATAGCTAACCCAACAGGTTGAATTTTCGAGTTCTCTGAATTGTATCTAGAAGAATATGATATAGACAACATCCTGATACAGTATAGAGCCCAGACAAACATTATTGAGTGTGCTATTAATGAATTTCGACTCAAAAACACCAAATAAGTGCCCAAAACTCGTTGTTATAAGTGTGTTATAGTATAACAATGAGTGTGTTATGTATATAAAGTAACATTGTTCCGACTTTTTGACTGTTAAGTGTGTTAAGTATAGTGACTGACAACACTGTTTTAAGTATTTTCATTGTCAACTGTGTTAAGTATAATACATATAAGTACTGTTATGAGTTTTCATGTGTGAGGTTTGATGAGTGTTAAGTGTACTGAACATATTGAGTAATATAAATTGTTCTGAGTCATCAAGGGTACTAGGTGTGTTAAAAATATCATGTACAATATATTTAATACCCCAAATCATTCAGTTTGGTAGGATTCTTGAGTGATATAAGTGATTGAGGGTACTAGGGGTGCTATAAATAGTATATACATGATATATACTGACTGTGTAGTGGATTTGGTATGATTTGGAGTGATGTTGTTTTTCAATTGTGTCGTGTAAATTTTTTTATTTTGCATTTTCAGGGCCAATAAGGCACCCCTGAATTTTTTGAGTATTTTTTATGATTTTTTCAGATTTTTTGCTATCAGATGAGATCAAGTTCTATTTTTAGCGCAATAAAGGTACTAGGATGCTAAATATAGCATATACATCATATATACTGACTGTATAGTGGATTTGAAATGATTTGGAGTGATGAAAATTTTTACACTTGTCGCGTATTTTTTTTTATTTTGCATTTTCAGGGCCAACAAGGCACCCCTGAATTTTTTGACTATTTTTAGGATTTTTTTCAGATTTTTTGCTACAAGATGACATCATCATCAAAAATTTCCTTTTTGGTAATTTTTGGATGCCTGGATCTGCAATAGGCTATATACCATTCCTACATATTTTTAGCATTCTTAGTGATTTTTTTTGGCTATTTTTAGCACCTAGATAGATCCTACAGCATTTTTTACCATATAAGGCTATTTTGTTTACATACCCCGATTTGACCTAATTAGGTTTTTTTGGGTTTTTTTTAAATTTTTATAGTTTATCAGGATTTTTTACAAATGTACCGCTTATTTAATATCTGGATAATTATTAATTACCCAAAACAGTAAATATAGGTCAGATGTGACAGGTGGTGACAGGCATGCCCACCCCCCGGAGCCATTTCCGGAGCCCCCTCTGTGTCGTCACAACTATTTTCAAAAGCTCCTGGATAACTCATCAGGTCTTTTTACAAAAGCTTTACAGTATCAGCTGCACACTCAGAAGCACTCACAATCCGCACCCTATCGCGCACACAACAAAGGAAAACGGGCCAAAACTCACCAAGTAATACCCATTCCTTCCTCCTTGTACCCACCAGACTTCATTTGATTATCACTCAAGAACAAGATAGCTCGCTGCCTCTCAGTTTGCACACTCAAAAGTACATGCAAAGCACATTCTAACGCGCACACGACAAAGGATAACAGGCCAAAACTCACCAAGTAATACCTATTCCTTCCTCCTTGTACCCACCAGACTTCATTTGGTTATTGCTCAAGAACAAGATAGCTCGTTGCCTCGCAGTTTGCACACTCAAAGGTACATGCAAAGCACATTCTAACGCGCACATGACAAAGAAAAACGGGCCAAAACTCACCAAATTATGCCCATCCTTCCTCCTGGTACCTGTCACACTTTGTCTGATTGTCACTCAAAGGCAAGACTGCTTGCTGCCTCATGGTTTGCATACTTGTGAGTACTTACAGAGCGCGTTCTAACGCACACACGACGAAGGGAAATGATTCAAAACTCACCAAGCTATGCCCTTCCTTTCCTCCTTGTACCTATTGCAGACTCTGTCTGATTGTTGAGACAGAGGCTTGCTCTATTATAGCTTGCACACTTCAAGTAGACACAGCAGACAGTGTGTGTGGATAAAATGTAAATGAGGTGTATTAGGCAGCTTTGTACAGAGGTGGAACAAAACAGAAAGGCGGGATGAAAGGCAGGAGGCGGGAGAAACAAATTCAAGTAAGCACCAATGTGTGAGTAATCCAATGAGCGCTTGGCAGAATGTGACGGAGAGCGAACATGACATGGGCGTACTGAGCTGTACTGAGGGAGCCGGACTCTTTCTACTTTGAGAAATAAGATAATTATTGCCAGATTTATTGGCAGTGAGGGACAGACTCCAGCTTTTCAGGGGACTAGGCCTGACATATCGCACGATATGTCAGGCCTATTGATTACATATGTTGTGATGACGAGGTGAGAGATTGCATCCGCTCAACGTCGAGATGGCAAATATATCACACTGCTTTTATCCCTGGCTCATATCCCTGCTTATCCATCAAACGCGAAAGGGTTGTTAGCGTGAAGTTTTAAAAGGCTTCTCACTCCACAATGTACATGCGACCACTTTCAAGTACTACACCAGAAGTACATTCTCTTTCTGTCAAATCTCTTCCTTGTACTCCTCGCTTGCCACCCATCCCAGATGCCAAAACAGTATCTGTGGTTGAGTGAGCACCTGGTTGACACTGAGTCTGTGGTTGAACCAGCGCCTGCCTTGTTCCAGCGGTTGAGCAGAGGTGGGATACAAAACAACAAGGTGTTTGTCCTGTCGTTGTGCTTGTGCATACTGCAAGAACAGTGAATAATGAGGATACTGAGGACAAAGTCCCCCTCCTCCAGACCCGAAATATCCTCCCTCCTCCTCTTGCTTCGAAGCAGATTGACCCATTTTGCTTGTCCGTCATTAGCCCAGTACAATCTCGTCTCATCTCGTGAAGTTTTGTGGGTCAATAGTGTTAGTACACAATGTGTTGGTGCTAAAGTGAGGGATAATCGTCGTATCATTGTATTGTTGCATCATTGTATCTTCTTTATCCTCAAATTGACCTATCGTTGAACTTTGATCATCTCTACCTTTGTCTCAACCTAATTGGCACTTCGTCAGACTTCGTATGGACCGCTGTAACATGTGCTGGCTGAATGAGAGGACAAGAAAGGTTCAATGTGAAGGAAAGGAAAGGAAAAAGATAATGTTTACTAGAATCTAGATAATAAGACTTCTTCTGTTGTTTTGCCATGGTGCTGAGACACTGGTTGAGAGAAGGCAAAAAAGATTCATACAAAGTTGATAAGCAAGAGCTAGTCTATGCAGTGACAAGTGTGATGAGCTGAGGAGACAGTGTTGGAGGCAATATGGAGAAGTAGAGGAAGATCTTTTGAATACTCAGAAGCCACCTTTGTTGTCATGACTCATTGGTCAATGCCATAATCACCCTCGGCGTGATCGGAGCAGTAGTCTGGCTGATTGTCAGTGCCAGTCAACAGCAGTCAACCTGTCATATTTTGCATGTCCAACAAATGATGAATCATGCCATGAGGCAGAGTAGGAAACTTATAAGCAAGGCCTAAATCTTCCCTTGACTACTTTCCCCTCTTGTTCCAACACATTACACATATATCTGAAACTTGGACAAATAATCAGACCAATCCTGTTTTACAGAATGACTTCAACTGTTTACACTGTAGCTGATCAAGAACCAACTTGCATGCTTTCTGAATCTTCTCCTGCATCTCATAATAAGAATACCCCTCAGCCAGGATCAATTCCTTCATCTGCTCATGGTAAGCTATTTTTAGTTTTATTTCTAATCAGATGAGTTGGTCATTCTATACTAACTACCACTAGCTTACCCTGCAGCCCATCAAGATCAATTTCAAGAACATTATATCTCTGGTCCCAGGACCAGATATATGATTCCCCCTTATCATTCATCATTTGCTAGGAGTGGTATGTCATTTTGGCAATGACTATTATTCACAGCACTTATTTATATTGAATAACATAGGCAGGTCTTATGACTATGAGGAAAAATATGATCCTGATCCTTTAGGTGATGAAATGAAAGAAAATGCCAGAGTCTGGAAAGTGTATCTAGATGAAGCAGAGACCCATGACTTTGAAATGATAACAGGCTTTAGAGATACAATTGATGCACTTTTGGTGTTTGTATGTTTTCTCTTATGGACATATACTTGCTTATTGAACTTCATCATAGGCAGCACTTTTTTCTGCAGTTGTAACATCTTTCATCATTGCTGCAATATCTTCCCTCCAACCTGATTTTGGAGAGATCACTGCTAAACTGTTAATTGAGCAGACAAAACTGCTCAGAGCTGCAGGAAATACAACTCTTATCAACTCTATTCCTAAATCTTCAGTGGATCTCCAAAATGGATCTCCTGGAACAAATGAGATCTGGATCAATGGCTTGTTTTTTACAAGTCTAGCACTTTCCCTTGCTACTGCACTTTTATCAGTTCTTGTAAAACAATGGCTTCAGGCATATGAAAATTTACCTTCCGGTAATGCAAAAGAAAGAGCTATGATTCACCATTTTAGATATACAGGATTAATCAATTGGAAAGTTCCTGAAATTATTGGAATATTACCACTGATTCTTCATATGTCACTTGGGCTATTTCTGATTGGCCTCTCCTTATATGTGTTTGAGCTGCATAGCACTCTTTCCTGGATTATTATTGCTGTGACAATCATTGCATTCATTATCTATTTGGGAAGCATCATTCTACCTTCTATTAGGCTGGATTGCCCATACAGAATTCCACTACTTTTCACTTTGATTGGATATTTTAAACATCTGTATGCTGTTACAATTTGGTATATAGGTTGGGTGAACAGTAAACTCTGGAAATTAGAGTGGCAATTAGAGTTTCCATATGTTCAACCTAAAACTCTGAGAGATGCTGAGTTGCTGTATTTCAAATCTGATGATCAGGCAAATGCAATCCTAGCACAGATTTTAGCCTGGCTTTGCTTATTTACATCAAATCAATCAATCCAAAGAGTAGTAGCACAGGCTCTTCATGAGCTTTTTGAAAATTATCTTGTTCTGGGTATATGGAAAGGAGAAAAATATATTCAACCTTATACAAATCAGCTCCAAGGTCATCTGAAAGTTCTTGCAACAATGATATGGGAGAGCTTTTCAAAAACTACTGATATGGACATGAATATTTGGGAAAAGATAATTCATAAGTGGTGGAAAATTGCAGTGGAGCATTATGATCATGGATTACCATTATTCTCTAATAATTTAAGAGAAAAATGCTTTGTACAGGCATTTCAGAATGACAACCCAGTTGTTGTTGCAAAAATGGTCAAAAGGAATAATGAAGGCATTCAAGTTGGAGAAGAATCTATAATAAAATAATTGATACTGGAATAGAAGAAAATGATAGCTGGGAGGCATTAACATCATTAATTGCACATAGTGCCAACCTAATAAATGCACATCATCTATATACTAGCTGTCTTTATAAGGCATCATTAGGTGGTAAGCTAGATATAGTTTATAATCTTATTGAAAAGGGTGCAGATATAAATGCTACAAGAGGTTATCATGGCAATGCATTGCAAGCAGCTGCATTTGCAGGAGAGTTAGAAATTGTAAAATTCTTGGTTCAAAAAGATGCAGATCTCAATGCTCAAGGTGGCTTCTATGGCAATGCATTACAAGCAGCTGCACAGTTGGGGAGGTTAGAGATTGTAAAATTCTTGATTGAAATGGGTGCAGATGTCAATGCTCAAGGTGGTTTCTATGGCAATGCATTGCAAGCAGCTGCATATTGGGGACATCAGAACCTGTGAAATACTTAGTTGAAAAAGATGCAGATGTCAATGCTCAAGGTGGTGAATATGGCAATGCATTGCAAGCAGCTGCATTAAGGGGAAAGTTAGAAAGTGTGAAATACTTGGTTGAACAAGGTGCAGATGTTAATGCTCAAGGTGGTGATTATGGCAATGCATTGCAAGCAGCTGCATATTGGGGGGAGTTGGAAGTTTTGAAATACTTGGTTGAAATCAGTGCAGATATCAATACTCAAGGTGGTAAATATGGCAATGCATTACAAGCAGCTGCACGGAGAAATATGGAAATTGTAAAATTCTTGGTTGAAAAAGGTTCAGATGTCAATGCTCAAGGTGGGCACTATGGCAATGCATTGCAAGCAGCTGCACACTGGGGAAATTTTGAGAATATGGAGTTCTTGATTGGAGAAGGTGCAGATGTCAATGCGCAAGGTGGTAAATTTGGTACTGCAATGCAAGCAGCTTTAAACTGCTTGGACAAATCAAGACGTCGAGGCTTAGCAGGATTTTTAAAAAGCAAAGGTGCATATTAGCAATGTTCAAAAATATATATACTATAATGGAATATTAGTAAAATACTATTGTTCATTGGAAGATTTCATTTTCTGCTTGCTGAGGATTTAAAATTACACATAAATATAAGGCTTGAGCTTGCTAGTCAACAATATGTAATTGCAAAAATTTCACATACAATACAACATATGAAAATCACCCCAGCCCACAATCCCTCACCCTCCTCAAACACTTCCCCAACTCATTTGCACCCCTCCCATCCCACCCCCATCTCCCCCAAAGGCATCCTTCTCATTCCTATATATTACCTCCCTCCCCATTCTTTCCACCACACCTTCAGCTGGTCTCAGTAGTGGCAATGCTACATATCTACTGGAGAAATGCAAAATCCGTGGCGAGCAGGTGAACTGTAATTCAAGGAAGCAGAGGATATAGTGGTTCTATACATAATTTGAGTTTGAAAACCACCCTCATACATGATGCAACTCAATCATATCAAGTATATTATATAGGAAATAATATGGTTCTAATTCTTCTCCCTGCTCCACAATTTCCTGAGATTCCTGCCCATTATGACAGATTTGAGCTTTCATGAATGAAAACAACTCTTCGATAGGATTGAGATCAGGTAAATATGGCGGTAGGTATATGAGCTTGACACCCCGTTTGTCACACATCTCTTGAGCACCAGGAACATGGTGGATTCAGCAGTTATTAAGCACTAGAACACTGCGAGGAGCAGGATATGGATTCATCTCTTCCAGAAGCCCTTCCAACCATTCCAGAAAATTGGCAGCACCCTTGAAGCTGTCTGGTTTGATGTAACTGTAGAAGACACCATCGAGAGATACTATAGCTGGTAGGACAGAATATCTGATACACTGTTCAGTAGAATATCAGTAAATAATCAAAATATGCTATGCACTGTTGACCCTGGACAAGATTACATTGCTTCCTTGCTCAAATGCCATGATAATTCCATCCATTGAACCAATATGTTGTGTGTAGGTTTACAGAGCATTCATCAGCAAAAACCAGATACTCAGGTGGTAAACCGCCCATTTCAAATGTAAATTCCATATGTGTCTCTTCACTGTGTTCAGATGCAGTCTTTGATAACTGAGATATGGATAGTGAGGAAAGTAAATGTATATGAGGGGGTATTGACACATACCTGCTTGTTACTGATTCCCAATCTCCTTAGTGTACACCAAATGGTTGATAAAGAGATAGTGAGACCATATGTGCAGTACAATTCATCTTCAATATCTTGACAAGATTCAAGTTGAATCTTGTCAAGATATATGTCAGGCAAGTGTTCTATCAAACCAAACAGGAGCTGTAGACTTCAAGTTTGCTTCAGTGCTCTGACGTTGTACCATAAGCTACACACCTTGCATGCATCTGGGGTCATGACTCATGAGAGGAGCTTGCCCAATACCTTTTCACTCCCTACAGATGTCAGACATTGTGAATCTCATTCCAGTTCTTCTGAATGCGTTGAATAACCTGTAATGGAATATTGAGCTCTATAGTGACTTTGGTGGTTTTGTAGCCCAGTGCAAATAGCTGGTGGACAGCAGCAAGCTTCAGATCTTGAGAGTATGTTCTCCTTTTTGGCTGGCTTGTCTTTCGAGGCATTCAAAAGAAATATGGAGTGAAGAGCATGAATATTATGGTGAAAGTGTTCATGAAATCAAAATGAATTATATCTCAAGACTGAAATATACAAAACCCTTGGACGAAAGGTGTAAAATATAGTATTTTTCAGCCGCTATCTAATGCGCTCATCCACAAAGTGATTAGTGAAGCAATGAGTGAGTTATTCACATTGGAAGATTCACTCAGGCAATTTTCAGAAATCTTGGAATATCTGTCAAATTTCCTGCCACACCTTATGCTCTGCAAACAGCTGTAAAATGAAATCAGGATAAAATCATATGTGAATTGGTCAGAAAATCATTGAAAAAATGCTACAGACTTTCTTTGCCTTTTCCTTGTTAAATCAGACAAAAATTGAGATTGAATTTTCAACTAGGATTACATATGTAATTTACTTTTATTTTAATTAGGAAATATTTGCCAAAATTTGATCTGATTTGTGCTGTGTTTTTTGGCACACCTTTCATGCGTGGGATTTCTGATCCAGTCTTGTGACTCTTGATTGATATTCTTGCGGTCATTAGCCTGGAACCCAGGGCTCGTAAGGCCATCATGCTTGATATGTTTGAAACTCCGACGCAATGCCAGGTGCTGCCGGTCGATCAATTTCACATAACTGATATGACTCTCATACTGACTCTGAGTCTTTTTGCCAATTTCTTCACTTACATCAAGCTTAATGAATACAGGAAACTGTGTGAACACAAGCGAGTCTCTGAGCGCAAGACTCCCATGACATTCTGGGTACATTCCTTGCAGGAAACACCAATTTGGCCACCCAGAACACTCAGCTTGGGCCACTCAGCCAGATTGTACCAATGTCACTATGTCAGATTTGCATGGCTTTTACAACTCTTGCAAGTGAAGGGACTCCAAGAGAGAGCTGACAGGAGAGTCTGTCATGAAGCTGATTCATTGGCATATAAACTCAAGACAGAGCACATATATACAAGACTTACAAGTTGAAGAAAAGAGAATCAACGAGCGCGAGCGTGCTATTGCATCAAATTCTCACAGGCCGGCATCAAGTGGCAGTGTCAAAATATTTCAAATATGTTGAGCACGGGGATCTCAGGAGCCCTTGGTACTAGGCATTATTCTAATCTCGTACCCAGATGTTCTAGGGAACTCCGGCATCCCAGTGCCGCGAAAATACAAATGTAAATAATCGAACAAACAAAAAAACAAACATCGGGTCGTTCCCTAGAACATCTGGTGCGTTCTGCTACCAGGGGGGCGCCTTGATACACAGCCACTGCCAGCGTGACATCCAGGCGCCCAACAGACGCCTGCTTCTTGAGTTATTTCGACCTCTATCACACAAAATTCAGCTATCAAGCCTGGCTATTCATAGTCTCTAGGTGGCTACTAGATAGTACAAGCTGTAAGGACATGAGAGGGACTATGAATGATCATAGAAAAGCTAGACATCACTGTACTTGGATGTTTTAACAGAGATTATTGACATTTCAGACTCTATGCATGCCATATATTGCACTCAGTTTTTTCTTGGGCTACTGTATGCTTGAAAGACATGGCAGAGAGCCTTTTTGAACATGTATGAACTTCAGTAAGTATGCAACTTGGTGTTTCTATCACTACATATTGGATGGGAAAACCAGGGAAAACTGCCGAGTAACGCGAATGTCACGGTGGCTGTGTATCAAGGTGCCCCCTTGGTTACGAAATGCACCAGATGTTTTACAACGCAACAGAGTGTTTGTTTTTTTGTTTGTTCATATGTTTACATTTGTATTTATTTTCTGTACCGTGGTGAAGTATAATCTCGTTCCCAGATGTTCACAACGCGGTATCCGGACATGCGGACCATGTTGACAGCAAAAAATACAAATGTAAACTTTCATACAAACAAAAAAACAAACAGCCTGCCGCGTCGTAGAACATCTGGTGCATTCTGCTACCAAGGGGGCGCCTCGATACACAGCCACCGTGACATACACGTTACGCCGCAGTTTTCCCATCCAATTTGTAGCAATATAGAGCAAAATGTACATCAAATTTCATGTTTACAGAAGTCCATGTATGCTCAAACAGGCTCTCTGCTATATCTTTTAAGCATACAGTAGCTCAAGAGAACTTTGAGTGCAATATATGGCATACATTGATTTAGAAATGTAACTAACATCTGTTGAAACATCCAAGTACAGTAATTTCTAGCTTTTTTATGAATATTCAAAGTCCCTCTCATGCCCTTGCAGCCTTTACTATCTAGTTAGCACCTAGAGATGATGACTGGCCAGTCTCAGTAGCCAAATATTGCAAGTATATGTGTGTAGAGGTCAAAAAGTAAGCATCTCTTGGGCGTCTCTTGGGCGTCTCGGTGTCACACTGGCGGTGGCTGTGTATCGAGGCGCCCCCTTGGTTACGAAATGCACCAGATGTTCTCACACCGGATTTAGAAAAAATTCCAACGAGCAGAAATTTTGACCAATAGCAAAAAAATCTATCTATTTTTCACAACTCTGGAAATGAGACACAAAATACCATATATTTAAACATTTGATTGTACAGCAGAAGATTGACAATTCAATGCACATTTTTTGTGGTCCAAGATGTTCATTGAAAGGATATAATTACTGGAGGAAGAAAACTGTTATGAAGCATAACATGATCTTTGCCACCCCCACAAATTTCCCAAATATTCCCAGCATATCCCCTGATTTTTCCTGATTTTCCTACTATTTTTCCATATTTTTCCATCATTTATTCGAGTCTAATTCACCTCTACAAGCCTTTTCTATCGTTGGCCGAGCCTACGCCGAGGTGGCGCTTATTCGGCGTCTCGGCATCTCAACGCAGAAGCGCCGTCTTTTACTTTTTCCCACAGTTCCTCTTCTTCCTCGCTCCTTCATCTCCTCGACCACCACCTCGTTTCTCAACGCCACAGGACTTCCGGGAAGACACTAAGGAGCTAGGAAACGAAGGAAAGACAACAGAGACGACGAGGGAGGGATTTAGAGGGTTGGAGGCCGCGATGACGCGGCCTGCCAACTAATTCTGCTAATGGTGCGTAATCCGTTCATCAAACGGATTACTTCCACGCTAACGAGGTGCCGCCGTCATGACAGGCCCATCGTCGACTCACTGCGACGATATCCGACCTATCCAACGCATCCCGGATCATCCACACCCAACATCGGCCCCGCTCCTTCCTGTAGACGATACCCCTCGGTTCCGACGCGTCAAACGTCGTCTCGCCTCCCGTTTTTCCGCTCGGCCTTCCCTCATTTCGTCCTCGTCATCCTCGGCTTGGTAACGCTCTGATTAGTTGTCCTTGATGACGATACTCATCCCGGAAACCCTTTTTTGCGCTAATTCATCGGTTCCGCCTTGTCAAGCTCGTCCTCGCCCCTCCTTTTTTCATTCGGCACCTCGCCGACTCGTTCTCATCATCCACGGCTCGTCTACGTCGACGCCGGATCTTTTACACCTCGTTTCGTCATTTCCCACTACGATAAACACCCCGGCACCCCAATTTGTGCCGTTTAACCTATTACAACCCCACTCTCGTCATCTCCGGCTCGCGTACACGCGTCGTATCGCGTCCTTCGGCTTCCCTTCTTTTCAAGCTCATTATCCTTGGCCCTATCTAGCATGTCCAACCTCGTCTTGCTCCATTCAGGTAGGTTGCGGATACTGCCGGTTATCTTTCGACGACGACAGGTGATTCAAGACGAGTCATGACGACTCTTCACCTTTCGTCATTTCTTCTTGTTTATTTCACACTTTCTTGTCATTTAACCGGCCGGGTTGACGCGTATGCCTACGTCGACCCGTGCCTTCTTTATTTGACTCGACGATGATTGACAACGACATGGCTCCGGGTCATGTCATCACGATTATCATCGTGGTGACGTGTTCCACAGCCGACAATTATTTATATTACTTACCTTTTATATACATTACCTACAGAAAACCTATATAAACCCTATGTACTTGCATGTACCAATCCCCAGATTGGTTATTTTACAGGTTCTCAATAGTATTTGGCTTTCTTCTCTCATCTCGGTCTGGTTATTACCAGTGTAACATCAAGTGTACTACTAACAACAAAGTTTTGGCAATTGTCAATCACTCGGAATCCAGATCTTCGGTGTAGACTCATTAGCCTAGCAGTCTGTCTACAACGTTCTTTTGGATGGAACGCTTGTAGCCTTCGTCTTTGGTGCTGTCGAGGGATAGAGCATCGAGCACCTAACAAAAACAATAGAGATACAAAATATTTTGATCCAGCTGTTTCCTTTTTTGAATCCATATATTTCATGAAGTCAGAAAATCCAGCCAAAACTTGAATTTTTGTCTGCTTTGAGACAACATCTGAATAGGAATATTTCTATTGTATTTTTGAGAAGAACAAAAACCAAGCCAAAACCCGGCCTTTCGGAGCTGCTGAAAACCCTAAACTGAATGCAACCGGCCCTTTTCAAATGATTTGAAACTCTGGATTTCTGCTTTATTTTCATTTGCTGGGAGAAGATATTTGAAATATTTTCATTCTAAGAATAAATCAATACTAAGAGTTGTATGGGTTTCAGGTGAAATTTTTGCCCATACAAAACATCTTGATCCAAATAAGTCAAAATGTGCATGAAAAGCGCTCAATTCTTTATTGTTTTCTTGTTGTCAAATTCATGCCCTTTCAACAAACATCTAAATCCATACAAAATGTGCTCCAAATTGTAGATTTTTGACTGTACTTTCACTGTTGTGGGAACACAATATTTTGTACACATTTTCGGAGAGAGCAAAATTTTATTGGAATTATCTACTATCGGCACAACTTTCTGCTCGATGGAATTTTTTCCATCTCCAGTGTGTCTAGGGAACGACCCGGTGTTTGTTTTTTTGTTTGTTCAGTTGTTTACATTTGTATTTTCGCAGCACTGGGATGCCGGAGTTCCCTAGAACATCTGGGTACGAGATTAGGTGAAGTACGCGTTGTAAAACATCTGGGAACGAGATTAGCATTATTCAAGAACGACTTTTCTTCTTGAACTATTGCGGCTAGCCAGGCTATGCGGTCATCAATCTCGAGTCTGACTTGGGAGACTAGTTAGTCAGTACAGGTCAGTACAACACTTCTTCATCATACACGAAATACCCTCACTGATGATTGATCTATCCTTCTCTAGTCCGTTTGACTCTACTAGTAGCAGAGCTCAATGAATCTTGCAACCAACCGTTGTCGTCATCGTGCTCAGCTCTCCAAGGCTATCAAATAGGTTAACAACCTGCAGTTAATGTTAATCGCACGCGTCTTTCGAAATGTGAACACGGAACTCTTGGTCGCACCCAACAGTGGCAGATGAAGATTGCTGCACACTGCAGACTCGAGGAAGAGGACGACAACGAGGAGAGAAAAGGATGTATAGCGGTTCGGAGTCTCAGACGTGTTGAAGCAAAGCTTAGCTTCAGTGTCAACGTTTCAACCCCAGTCAAAACCGGCAATGGAATAGTATGGCAGAATATGGCAAATCTTGGCTAATCCGAGGCCTGCTAAAATCTCACCAGATCCACCAGCTTTTTTTCGTTTTACTGGTGTAGATATGATATGGAACGGTTTGTTCAGGATCGATACCTATAGCTACCATATATACACATTTCGATACGAGTCTACATGGTGCACTATGTATAAGGATTGTTCTCGACGCCCGCTTATGTTCTCTTCACCTGCTAGTAGCACTTGTAGCGCGTTCAAGTCCTTGAGTATGCACGAGAGTCGATAATCAGTCGTTCTGAACAAAACAAGCATTAGTGAAATTGATCATATGATACGATGATACGCACTTTGTTATTTCCGTTGTTTTTCTTGCCCTTCTTGAGCTCTTTACTGAGCGAGTTCCAATGCTATAGTGATATTCAAAGTTATCTAGTGCCATGTTAGGAGTGTATGTAGAACTACATACCTTTTGTCCCGACGATCCAAGCGCGTTCCATGCATCTTTGAATTCTGACTTGGTGCATGTGTTGTTCTTGAGATAATCTATGGCAAAAAGATTTCTATATAATCGTTGTCAATAAGAAACACTGAAGGATATGATGTGAATCTGACCGAGCCGTTATGGATGCGGGATCTGCTACCATCGCCTCATCCATCTTCTTGGGTTTGAGACCTTTTGGCTTGGTGATCACCGGCGAAGATGGTTCTGTTGGTGGCACGAGTATCGAGGTGACCCGAAAGCCGGACCTGTGTGTGGACGTCAGTCGAGGGATGATAATAGAAAATTGGTGAACGTACAAAGGATTACACTATCGAAAGACGATGAGTTCCAGTCGAATGTACAATATACGATGACTTACTTTGGCAAAACGAACAGGGACATTTGAGCTAGAGGAGAGATCTGGAGTCAGAAGCATAGTATCCCCAGTTGAAGAGGACAGTGTTGAAGAGTTTGATGAAGCAGAGGGCAGATTTGCATTGGGCATTGCGGGCAAGGTTGAGGATGATGAATTTGTTTGTGGTGCAGGACCAAGGACCGGCGATTGTGGAAACGGGGATGAAGCATTTGCAGTGGGCGAGGATGACGACAAGATAAGGTCAGGTTCATCAGGCATAGAGGAGCGAGGAGCGACCGCGGTGTTTTCCACTGTAGGAGGAACGTCAATGGGCGTTGTTTGAGGCTTGTCGACGAGGTTACGAGACAAAAGAGATTCTTGATCCTCCTGCAAAATCAATGTGAGAAGCTAATAGGCCAGGTGAGTTGAGGAATGAGAACATTACCGAGATATCGATGCTTGGACCAGTGACTTGGGTAGCTCGTTTGCGTCGCTTGTGTGGCCGACTAGTATCCGGTGGAGAGGAAAGTAAAAGTCTTGATTTCTTCGATTCGGTGTCCACACGCAATGCTAAAGACGTAGATAAGTACACAGAACACATTAGAATGGGAAGTGTACGCACCTTCTATAACAGGATCTCGCATCAACTTGCCTTTATCACAATAATCTCGCTTCCAGTCTGGATATTTTCCTACTGCATATACGCGAGCCTTCCATTTCCCATCGTTGCAGTATTGGAATTCAGGAAATTCGGCAGCCATTGCGCAATAAAAGTAGATTGCAACCTCGCTACTGATCTTGCCCCATGATTCGGCATCCAGATAGACTGTATAAAAGTAATTGAAGATTGATTTCGCATGTTGATAGAAAAGTGATAAACGGTGAGGGTCATCAGAAGTAAACGAGCCATCGTCAGCTTGAAGACATCCTAGAGCAGTTGGAGGCTTGTTGCTAGTGTTTTTCTTCATTTCGCGGTATTCATTCCAGTCCTTTTCGAAGAAGAAGCGAATATTCGGACATTCGTCTTGAGCTAGAAGATCGTACGTGCATTCAATCTTGGGCAACCTTGCAGAGGGTTTCATTGAAGATGATTCGGGGCCAACATATGGGGTAGAAGCAGCAGGCACAGAAGAAGAAGGGACAGAAGCAGCAGGGAAAGCATTTCGATTATTGATGAGAGATTCATAAGTGGAGTTGATATGTCTGCATAGATGAACAATGCAGTTAGTACATGATACTAGAATGCAAATATAACTCACTTGACAGCCCGGTGCTCAGCAGATAGTTCCATGAACCTCATTTTGAGATCGTTGAATGCAAGGTTACCATACATTGAGAGTTCCGTTTCAGTAGCGCTTTGAATTGCTTGTATGCGTTGAGGATTCATTGACCTTGGTCCCTGCGTGTTCTAGAGCATATTTTAAGATGCGTTTGAGAGTGAGAGGCCCAGAAAACGAACATATGGCACTGGATACGGTACGTTCTGCAAAAGAGATGATGACATCAGAAATGTACGGCGAGAGGATGGAGACTCCAGAATGTTCCTTTGCTCCATTTCATTGTCTTCAGAGTAGCATCGCGGAGGTGAGCTACCCTGTTGCGACCACATATCCATGGTTGTGGAGAGAAGAGAAGAGTGTTTGTTTGTTTGTTTGTTTGTGTATCACTCTATGCACTATGTTTTCACGCGATTCGGAATTCCTTCAAGTTCTTCCTACAAAAATATTTATTATTAACCAAGCTATGTACTCGAAGATGGACGCCAAAGCAAATGAGTCATATTCTACCGAGCCTGTGTAGCTAAGATCCGTCTGCCAGTGAGTTAAGCGCCTAGGGCGATTCCGTAGAGGTAAGTGGAAGTACAAGTGAGTTCACAGCACATAGACGAGGCAAAGGCATCAAGGAAATGGCATAGACCATACCCGCAGATGCAGCAACAGGTGTACAGGGACCCGCCTACAAGAGTCAACGTGGATTCAGGTGAAGATCCTCAAGCAGCCGTGAACACCAGCAGAGCCTTGCCTAGCTGAGGGGCTGGGCGTCTGCTGGGTTTTCGTTGCTCGAGGCCATGGAGGCTGTGGACGTGTACGACTGATAGCCAAGCACCGACGGAGGTGTAGCTAGCCAGATAATCCAACATATTGTCATCACGATTGATAGGTAGCTCTCCTATGAATTCGAAGCTGATTAACGGGGGTACGGTTACGGTGCTGACGACGACACTTTGAACACCCTAGAGAAAGAAACATTAGAGGAAAATATGAAGAATTTCAAATAAACGCACACACTCCTCCAAGAACTGGCAAGGTCAATTACAATGTTGTCAAAAACTGGTATTGTTATGTCTGCTTGAACTTGAGTGAAACTGTAAATGGCCCGCGCCCTGGAGAGAGCGCGCAAAAACCATTGGCGTCGTGGGTGGTGGTGGTTGTCTGGAGAGAGAAATAAAATATTCACACGGTTTTGTCCAAAAAAAGTTCTACGGTCATCGGTACCAATGTACAATTATCACATTGTATTCATATCTTCTTCATACCCCGTCAAGACTCCATCATCGATGCCTGGTTTCTGAACTACGAACCACCAACCATCTTCCTCATGTTCAAATATCGGGAGTGGTTGCATTGATACGACTGATTTTATGTGCTTTACTGGTGTTACTTGCAAATTTTGTGAACCAAGATACTTGCATGCCCACAATGCGTTAGTTGACTGCTGCAGTAACTCACGATGAGGCCTTCCATAGATAGAGACCATTGCATATGCATGCTGATCTTCATCCATGAAGTAGTACCATACTTCGCCGAACTCCGTTGAACCGTTGCAATGAAGCTAGTATGAGTGACAGCTTTAGAAGGACATATTAGTTATGTATCAGATGAACTTACCTTCACATTCCGTGTAACGCGAGGTTTTCGTCTTCTGAATAGATCGAGTTCAACAAACCGTGAATGAGCAATCTGTCCGTTCGGAAGTCTAAATCGCCCCCATCGTCGAATGCATCTAGTATGATCAGAGTGATTCAATAGTGCCGTTGCTTCTTCTTCCTCAGCCCAATGAAGTTTCCGTTCGCGGGGACGCAGGAGCACTCGACCATCTCCCAAGTCAATTGATCCACGGGGTAGCTTGGTAGTGTTAGGATCGAGTTCAGGATATATACACTTGAGAGCATTGACCTGAGCACGACGAAGAGCCCTCTGAGCCAAGTTTGCAAAAGGATTCGAAGGCTGTTTAACTTCTTGTCCTAGATCACCAATTGTGCGCTCCATAGGAAATTGTGTTGAATATGCACCTGGCCCAAGACGAATGATTTCGGATACAGCATGTGCACCAACGGTGTGAATGCATGGGCGACAGAAATGAAGACGATCCTCACGGCGCTGATAATACAAGTTTTCGAATCCTTCTGCAAAGTTTACCAAAAGACCACGAGCTTCTTGAATCTGTTGACCTGTAATACTCCACTGCAAAAGAGTATGAACTCCACGAGCCAATTTGCAGAAATTTTGCCAATGTTCTGCATCAAGAATAGTTCGAAATAGCCCAGGACCTAGACCAAAGACGTATAGATAATATTCGGTAGCCTTATACCCACTAGAAAGCTTCTGCGCAGGATTACGAGGTGGGCGTTCGAAAGAACTGGGAAAGTACTGGGTGGCATTTGCCACCACTTCGCCATGGTCTTCCCATGTTTTACCAACAAGTTTAACCCAAGACCATACTTCAGTATCACTTTGCTCACGTTTGAGGGTTCCCCGCCAGAGGCACAACAAAAGATCTTCAAGATTGAGCAGGAGTAGATGCATAAGGTCGAGCCCGAAGCATCTGGGAACAGGTAGGGAGTATTTGGGATGGAGTCCACTAAGCATACTGGGCTTCGACAGTCCTGTGATTTTCCGGTTTCGTTTATACTCGGCTGTGTCTTTTGAAGCACGGAGCTTTGCGATTCTTTCGCTATATTGGGCTGCAGTCTGGGGCTCAAGCTGCTGAATATCGGTATCAGGATGCTGGTTGTCAGGAATGGATGCATCATTGGGACGCGCGTGTACAGCATAGTAATGCCCACTATTGGGTTTGTGTCGACCCTTCATCTCACATCCCAGCCGACAGCCCTGCGCTCCATGATGTCCAACTCGTCCGTCCCATTCAACCATGCCTAGAGCATCTGCGAGGCCAAGAAGAAATATTACGCGCTGATAGATAACTTGTTCCTTCAGAGCATCCCATACTTTCATTCCACGGCCGCGGTTCTCTTTCTGTAACGCGGACAAGTGGTGTAGGCCTGGAAATAGGAAAGAGTCGGTATGCTTTGGCTTATTGGGGCCAGGAATGATGATATTTGGGAGTACTTTGTTCTTCTTGTAACGGACCTCCGGAGCATAGTCTTGACATATCCAGATTCCAATCCAGCAGTCAGATTTTTTGTTTTGATACAGCTGAGCACCGTCAATAGATGCAGAGATAGCCACATCGTCTTCGTTGACGTTGATATTTTCAAGAAGCTCTTGTACGTCGTCACCACACCAGATATCATCGTACACTATATCAACACCTTCGCCACCATTCCTATAATCCTCGGCCATTTGATGAATGTCGGCAAGCTTTTGAGAGCGATACTTCCTGCTCTCTGACCCTTCACGCGACCGTCGGATAGCAGCTAGCTGTGGACCGAGTAGGATTGTGCTACACTGTAGCCGTGGCACTTTTTCATCTGTTCGGCGTAAATGTTCGGTATCGTATCTGGGTTCATTGCAGTAGAAGCAGTTTTGAAGGTCTGCCCAGGGTCCTGTGAACGCATGGCAGGAATTGATGCACATATCCGTGTAGATGTTAACGACGCCAGTGAGATCAGCGACTAGTGTTTTCACGGTGTGATAGGAAAGGATTTTTGATTCAGGAAAGCGGTTAGATATTGCAGAACGAACATTGTTATAGGTCATTTCGGATGCATGCGTGATTGAAAGGTACAAATCGATGGAAAGGCGGGTATCAGGATCGAGCTCGTCTGGAGGACCTTCACAGGGAGTTCGAATTCGCTCAATGAGATGATCATCAAGGCCACCATTGTCTAGAGTTGCCTCGCGGATGAGCTGGATGAATTCGTCTGCGATGCGTATATCCTCAATGGGCGATATGATGGGTACAGGCTCTTCCCCTCCGTTATCTTCGCCATCTCCACCTTCCCCTCCATTATCTTCGCCATCTCCACCTTCAATTCCTTGTCCGTCACCAACGTTACGGCTGGGTGGCTGAGTACCTGCAATTGCCGCTGCATACCGTGCGTTGGCTAATTCCTGCTGTTCATCCTCGTCGCTGTCTTTGTCGCTTTCCTCGTCGCTCTCTCTACGACTTTCCTCGTCGCTCTCCCTACGACTTTCCTCATTGCTCTCCTTACGACTTTCCTCATCACTCTCTTTGTCAGTCTCCTCTTGATGATCCTCATGGCTGTTACCATGCTCTTCAAAAAAGCCACCTATTGGTGATGGAAAACGTCCAGTTGAATCTTGTTGGGTTTTTGGCCGACGTGAGCCACGCACAGGAGGTGAACGTAGTGGAGATTGGCGTGAAGGAGCACGTAGTGTAGATCCCTTGTGGTGATAGTTAGCTCTATTACACTATTGTTACATGAAAGAATACATACCTCGGGCTCTGGTGTATTTGTTGAACTTACAGGAGGAGACGCTAATCGTGGTCTTTTTTCTATACGAGCATCTTCGATCGCTTCCTGGTGCTTTCTGTCATCCCGTGCATGTCCTTGAATAGTTCTTCTGCTGACCGGAGGACGGTGGCCACCACAGCGAGAGCAAAAACAGATGTGTAGTTGTTCCATAACTGCAAAGTCGTTGGTTTCAAGCTAAGTTTCAGACAAGTAGGATGAAATAGGATGAAATCGAGTTCATTGCACGATGACGGTAACAAAAGAGGCAGGAGAATTACGGAACTCCGATCACTACGAGGTATGTATCAACATTTCTGGCCAGCCGTACCCAGATTCTCACGGATTTCATCCTTTTTCACCAGACTATTCCATTGCAGGTTTTGACTGGGTTTCAACGTTTCAACGTTCAATGTCAACATCTATCGCCATTGCGAATCCTCCACCTCATATCCATTATCCTACATGCTTCATGCCTCCGATGCTTTCGAATCATCTTATCCTGGTCCACGACAGTGTTCCGAACCGCCTCTTCCTCCCCTTCCACTTACGCTCAACACCTCCCATTATCGTGCACAGAGGGTCGTCACAAGCGCAACCACAGATATTTGTTGAGCTACCGTCTCCTGTTATGCTCAGATTCTGACGGTTTGACTCCCTGCGAACCACTGCCCACAGCGGCTAGAGCATCCACAACAATCATCGTCACCCAAATTCCCCCACAACCCCCAAAACTCCAAGCCTCCCTTGGCCTTCTCCTAACGATCCTTAGCCCAGCAAGGCTTTGTACGACTGGACTCTGGACTGCTACCCACCCCATACCAGACTCATCGAAGACGCCAAACCCGAGAAGTCTTTTTGCTCCACGCCACAAACTTTATGCGAGAACAAATTTTACGACGTTGAGAAGGGAGAAGACCACACGTATAATTTTTGCTTGTGAGCTGGCTACTGACACAGGCGATCCCCGTGCGCCTAATTTGCTACCATCTCATATCCGCTCGTATCCTCTCGTATCCCGTTCTTCTGTGAACTCGATTACATATCAACCTATGACTGTACGAACCGAGAGTTGAGAAGTTCGTCTTATCATCACTGTCAGTTCGCATCTCCTTGCATCATCTGCGCATCATCAGACGTCGGTGTCCAAGTCGGAAATGCGTATCCCCGAAGAGGTGGTTTTGTCGCTCTTCCTTGGGCCTTGGCAGTCTCTCTAATTCCCCTGCATCAGCATTCACCGTGGTGTATGGTAGCACCTGCCACCTGTTGGTACTCCATCTAACAATAGAGCCCAACCACCCACCAGTAAATATTACTGAGTAACCTACAGGAGCTCCAGACTCCAGTCACCAGTGTCCACTGTCCGGACTCCGAACTACTCCGAACCGCTGGTCGCTAGTGGTCGCTTCAAGACTCAAGTTTCGTATGTATTGAGACCATATCACACCGCTCGTATCCCTGACCTGTATCCCTGCTCTTCCCATCGAACGCGAAAGGGTTATCAGCGTAACTTTCCAAAGGCTTCTCACTCCACAACGTACATACATGCGACCACTTTACACTTTCAAGCACACAATCGTCAGGAATTTCAACGACGCACCACACAATATGGGCTCTCGACGTCAACTTGAGATCCAAGGGAATCAATCGCGATGACCACGAGCTTCTCTAGCATTCCCTTGTCTTTTCAGAGTCTGTCTTCCTCACCCTCCTTATCCGCGTTTCACAATTCTATTAGCAACCAACCGGTTCGCGCACCAGAACGGATAATCATACTACATACTTGATCATCCAATCATCCAGATCATCCATCCCTCCCAAATTCTGGATCAAATCATTGTTCAAGCCGGTGGAATTGAATTAGATATGCGCCATTTCTAGCCGTCCTTCGCCCAATAGTAAATACCCACCGAAAAAACGCGGGATTTATTATACATACAATTGTAAGTAAATCTTGGCCTTCTCCGAGATATGGATATATAACGCGCGTTGTTTCTTCTCTCCCTTTCTCAATCGCCCCACGACCTACCTAGAAGCCTCTCTCTTTTACGTCGCTTGACATCCCTGTCCATTCCATTCCTTCACTTCTTTCTGCTTTACCCAAGCACCGCACATCCAAGATGCGAGTCTTCACTCTCGTATCTCTCCTAGCAGCACTCCAAGTCGCGGTACCCATCCTAGCCGCTACCCTTCCCCGTAACTCTCCTCCTTCCTCTTTCTCTTCCCAAGCAACACCCCTTCTCCCTCGTCAAGAATCCAACCCAGACCCCGCCGTAGGCGGAAGCCCAGACGACGGATGGCAGTCGATGCCCGAGGTCGCAGACGCGACGGCGTATCCGAATTGGATCTTGGATGATTCTGGAGCGATGTTGGTGAGTACGGAATACGACAGAAATAGACAGAAATACGCGCTAGTTCAGCTCGGAGTCTTTTGTGGTTGTTGTTTTGTTGAGTCGTTTACTGACTATTTGGTGCCTTTTTCTTTTGCATTGCAACAGCCTGTGTACCAAACGACTGGCTTGGTCCCTACTGAGGTTACTAGAGCCGTCATCGTTTTACCCGGGAAGGTAAGCACCAGAACAATCCGTCTTCCCACATCTCATCACCTTCCCTCTCGACCGATCTTCCAAAACTCACCTCTTTCTCCTTTCATTCCTAGCCCCGAGACTGCTGGTACTACTTCAACGCCATGAACAACGCTCTCTACCTCGCCAACTATCAAAACTCTTCCATCTCCCGATCCCAAATATCCCTCATGGCTCCCTGCTTCTGGACAGAGGCCGACGTCGAAGCGGGCGCCGCCCCGGAGGATGTCTTGATCTGGGGGATGACGACGTGGATAAGTGGACACGAGAATACTGGGCCGGATGGGATAGACGGGTATAGTAGCTTCGAGGCATTGGATAGGTTGATTGGGTATTATATGAACAGGACGGTTTATCCAAATCTGAATGTGAGTATATACGAGTGCTTTTGGATCTCTTATTCTGTTACATACGAGCTAATGTTCCTTTTCTCGTTTTTGATAGACGGTCGTCCTCGCAGGCCATTCCGCAGGTGGTCAAATGGTTCAACGATACGTTGGTATGCGCCAGACGACGACGGATGATGATCGTCTTCATTTTTGGGTTGGTGAGTCTCCCTCCCTCTTCTATCTTCTTCTTTCTATCCTATCGATCGAGCCATCTCATCTCATTCATTCCTTTATACTACTCCTAGCCAACCCCGGCTCACTCATGTGGCTATCCGCCGACCGTCCCTATCCCAACGCATCATGTTCTGGCGTGGACGACTACAAGTACGGGCTAGCAAGCGGTTTCCCTGCGTATGGGACAGATCTGGATAGGGATTCGGTGTTGGCGTTGTACAATTCGAGGATTGTGAACTATGCTTGGGGAACGGTTCGTTCTTTCGTTCGCCTTCGTCCGTCTCAGACTGAACATCATGTTTTGAAAACCTCTGATAGGCTGATGATGGGAACGGAGATACGAGATGTGAGGCAGAGGTAAGCAACTGAATCACTCACTCCTCGACCCTTCTTGGAATCTGAGACGTTAACATTCTATCACCGTTGCTCTTTCCACAGACTCAAGGTTCGACGCATTATACCCGAGGGCAAAACTTCGTCAGCATGGTGAACGCGACATTTGGTTGGCCAGCTAACGCCACTGTTGACTGGGTAGAGGGTGTGTCGCATGATAACGTAGGGATGATGGAGAGCACTGAGGGTATTGATAAAGTAAGTCCTTACGTTTCTCTTCCTTCTTGCAATGAATATTATTGGATTCTGATGAAATTATTGTTGTTTTCTCTTGGGGGTTCGTGCTGGTAGTTATTCGTATACTGATTCAAGCTCGTCTGGAGTTTCTATCCCTTCGTATCGTACCACTTGGTCTACCATTCGGTTTAATCATATGACAACGTACGTAGACATCGTCCGGGTCCATTCTCGCTAGAGTAATCATCGTCCTCGTTTAAATACTATTTATTATCCACCAGATTTCACCGTGTACAAGAAAGTGCAGCGTGCAGTGAGTCAAGTCTAATTTACCCCAAGCTGTAGACACATCTTCAAGCAGTCGGTGGCCAGCTAGTTTTTATCCCAATTTCGCGATAACTGTACTCAACGTCAATTTTGCTGCTCATGAGACGAGGAATCATTTGAATGGCTGCCTCGTAGTAGCTATATATATATAACCAGTAGGGCCGACTAGCGGCACAGCCCGCTACCCGGTCCCTACAGGTTTACAAGAAAGAGAAAAGGTTAGAAGGTCCAAAGAGCCATGAAACTTCTCGCGTTGATATTGAGGACCAGAAAGTTAACGCTGCATGAAACACAACCTTTTTGGTAGACACGGAAAGAAGCGGATCGGAAACGGCCCGATGCACATTTTTCGTAAATCTCAGCCAACGGAAAATCGAGCTGGACCATAAAACCCTTCTACCCTAAAGGGTAGCGGGAATAGGATACGGCTCTCTGAGTCATAGTATTTCTTCGTATAAAGATCACTGAAGGCATTCACCGAGGAAACTTCAGGAGTGTGACAATTGCGATTGGCGAAAAACAACAACGGGCTATGTAGTAAGCAGTCTATCTAGGATCTACTTCAATCGGAGGGAACGTAATCAGAGTCTTTGGGGTCATAAGGAACTGATTCAGAGTCCGAATCAGCAGCCGTGTCAGACTGGATGTTAGTACTAGTTCTACCACCACGGCGTGGCCGAGTCACAGCCTGCTTTCCCTTGGCAGGTCTAGTTCTGCGGCCTCTTCCAGGCGCCCCAGGATCAGCAGAAGGATTGTAGGTAGGGTCTTTCGTAACGTCATCACTATCACCGTCATCACCGTCATCAGAAGTAACCTGCGTTCGCTTACTACCACCAGCACGAGCACGCCCTCCCGTCGGTGCTGTGGAAGCTTTACTGTCATCAGCACAATATCGATTCTCTACGCGTTTTCTCTCTTCTGCGAGATCTGGAAGAGGGATCAACTTGCCGTCGACCCAAGCAGACGTCCCGTGCTCATGAGCTGTCTCCAACCAACTTAGGGCTGAATTGTCGTAGGTGTTTACTTTGGCGATTAGTTTAGTATCGGAGGCCGATCCGCGGGGCTTTATACCTTTGAGTTGTGCATAATTGTCGTCCGCTTGCTGCTTGTTGTCCACGTATCTCTTATAACTGGAGTCAACGAGCTCCTGATCCGGAGCACCTGCCCTCCGGCTAAGCTTCGACTTGAGGTGATTATACGAAGCATCTGTGACGGCGCTTTGATCGTGCTGGATGAGAAATAACAAACAGATAGTTTTGATCAATGCTATACTATGCTGCGCGAGGAAAGAAAGGCGTACATCATGGGCATCAGTGTCGTCTCGTAGACTCCATGTCTTGTCGAAGAGATCATCGGGACTCTATAACCAAAGGTATCAAGAGATGTTCAAGTCAGTATCGATTCGGAGAAATGGCACAACGAATGATGACACTGACAGTTCGGACAGAATCAACGACGATAGTCATAGCTTTGGGCTCGCGAACATCGAGCCCCGCAGCGGACGGCTTCGAGTCAACGTGGTCATACGAGATATCGGCCAGTGTAACGGCGCCTTGAGCGTGCTGGATGAAAAATAACAAACAGATATCTTCGATCAATCCTGCTGGTGTAGTATGCGCAAGGAAAGAGAAGCGTACATCATGGGCATCAGCGTTGTCTCGTATGCTCCACGCCTCGTCGAAAAGGTCATCGGGACCCTATAATCAAAGGTATCAAAACAGCTATAGAGTCAGCATCGGTTCAGAGTTAATGGCATAGTGAACGATGACACTGACAGTTCGTACAGTCTCGTCAGAAAGGATAGTCGTAACCTGGGGCTCACGAACATCGAGCCCCGTAGTGGCCGGAAAAGAATCAGCCTGGAATTGGTACAGGGGTGCAGTAGAAGGCTCTTCAAGACCAGAAAGAGCCTCCGAAGGAGGTTGCAAAGTCGGTGCAGCGAGGGTAGTAGAAACAGCCCCGACGACATAAACCACTCGAAGTGCAAGGCGGTTCATATTTTTAGATGGACGATGGTAAGATATCGTTGGAAAGAAGATAGTGCAGTACAAGACAGTGAGTGGGAGAATGTGCGCAAAATATCAAGGAGACCAGCTCTGGAGGGAGATTGCGTATCTTCTCGAACGTCTTTTTATCTTCGACTAGGCACGCCCGAGGGCCAAGGGTTGGATTATCCGGCTGTGCTGTGGCATCATTCGCTATGAATAACGAGAGTGTATCGAAGTCTAGATGATGATCAGCAATCCCGTATCATCCATGATCATAATTCATTGAGGGATATTTTGAAGGAACTTGTCTGGTACAAGTTGAAACTGTTTTCGCCTGGTATATACCCATCCTACGTACCTTGACAGTTTTGCTGGTAAGCTGTAGCATATACGTTGAACGTTAAACCTTAGTTCGGGGACCAAAGTTAGAGCTCGATTCTTGGAAGTAGGAAAACAGCAACTTCACTGGTTCGAGAGCATATCGCCTATGGCAGTAGCTCAATTCATTCTTCCCTGTGGAATCGGCTTTTCTGAGTTTCAAGTTCTAACCCTTCTTATCTTTCCCCGTGGATTGATCAGGACGGGAGAGGACGGGAGATGATACATGTTGTTGAGCCTTGAGCTTTCTTTGAGCTTGAATGCCTCCCAAAGTTGAATGCCTACTAGGATGTACATCACTCAAAAGAGAAACCAATCGAGTACAACAACTCACAATGGTCGTCAATAGCGAACGATGACTCGGCTTTGGGTTTGCGTGAGGCCAATACTTAGTGCCACATGTAGTAGCACTTGCCTGTGTATGAAGCTGTGCATTCCATTGGAAAAAGGCTTTCAAGGAGACCCGCATGTTGATGGGCTTTTTGAGCGCACTTCACGTTCCAGAGGTACGAAAGCGTACAAACCGGTAAGGACCAGTCGTAAATAGCTCTGGTGGCGGAGCAGAGTCCAGATTCTCCATGTCGAGTCGGAGATTTCCCTACCTCGTCTGCGTCCTTTCATCCGAGTAAAAAGTGTAAGGCAATGTTTGATGATCCATCGCTGACTGTCGTACATCGAATGAGAAAGTGGCAGTGAGTTGCTTCGTTTCTGTCAGGTTCAGACGCAATGCGCCGAGGCACCCTAGACGACGAAGACAATAACGTTGAGAAAGAAAGTATGTAGGTAGTATACGGCGTCTACCAGTGTATATACCGTAAGCGCCTAATACTAGGCGCCATATCATGACGGTTTCGTCCAAGTTTCGTCCGTTCTTAGTTTCAAGTATCTCTCTCATTTCCTTTGTCATTTTTTCTCTGACTGATTAATGATTAGGACTGCTCGTGGCTTTTGGTCGTTTTCAACATTGGATAAGCTGATGACGGTGAGGGAGATACAAGATGTGAGAGCAGATATCTCATGATTTCCCTTCGTGTGAGGCGGTACTCGATCACTGAAGGCATTCACCGAAGAAACACGAATTCCAGGAGTGTGACAGTTGCGATTGGGAAAGTACAACAACCTACAACAACGGGCTTTGGAGTATTTGAAGTAGGATCTATGTAGAAGTTACATATAAAGTTCAGAGTCCGAGCGGTCAGAACCGGGAACATAATCAGAGTCCGAATCAGCAGCTTTTTGCGCTAAAGTGCTACTTTTAGTACTAGGACCACCACGGGATGACCCAGTCTGAGACGCTCCCACTCGAGAAGAAAAGCCAGCGGGAGGAACGTAGTCACCATCTGGATCATCACTCTCCGTAACCTGCTTTCCTTTTCTTCGTCTTCCGGCTTTTCTCCTACTAGTAGTAGTACGCGCTCTAGTCCCAGATTTATAAGGAAGCCAGGCAGAGTCGGCGGAGTCGCGATCATTATCGTCAACAGGCTTCTTCCGTTTATATCCTCTAGGTTTAGAAGGAACGTAGTCGTCGGATTCTGACTCGGCATCACCATTATCACTGCCAACCTTCTGTCGTTCATATCCACCACGATTTCTAGCAGGCCCTCCCGCTTGAGCAACCGGGGGAGACGTGGGTGCTTCGGAAGTTGCACCAGTGATAGGCAGAGATTGAGCTTTGGATATAAGGCCATTCAAGCGTTCCGTCTCTTTTGCGAGATTTGGAAGAGGGATCAACTTGTAACCAGATTGGCCCTTGACCCGAGCCTGCGTCCCGCGCTCATGGGCCTCTTTCAACCAATCTATGGCCTTCTGGCCATAAGAGACAACAACGGCGACTTTGCGAGTCTTCCTCGGGCCCCACCCGGATGGCTCTATAAGTGCGAGTCCAGCATAAAGATTCTCCGCTGCCTGCTTGTTTTCCACGTATCTCATATAACTGATGTCCACTAGCTCTTGTGAGCTGGAAGTTTGTGAACCGGAGGTAGACTGTGTCCCAGAGCCTGCCCTCCGGCGAAGCTTCGAGTCGACGTGGTTATACAAAACATCTGTAAGTGTAACGGCGCTTTGATCGTGCTGGAAGAATAACAAACAGATATCTTGGATCAGTCCTCCTGACTATTACGCGCAAGGAAACAAAGACGTACATCATGGGCACCAGCGTCGTCTCGGAAACTCCTCGTCTCGTCGAAGAAGTCATCGGGATCCTATAACCAGAGGTATCAAGGTTCAAGTCAGCATCGATTCAAAGAAATAGTACAATGTATGATGACACTGACCTGAGTTCGGACGGAATCGACGACGATCGTCGTAGCTTGGGGCTCACGGACATCGAGCCCCGCGGCGGACGGCTTCGAGTCGACGGGGTTATATGAGATATCGGCCAGTGTAACGGCGCTTTGATCGTGCTGAAAGAAGAATGACAAACAGATGTTTTCAATCAATCCTGCTGCCATGGTATGTGCAAGGAAAGAAAGACGTACATCATGGGCTGCGGCATGACTCGCGTCGTCTCGTATGTTCCACGTCTTCAACTTGTGGAAGAGGTCATCGGGATCCTGTGATCAAAGGTGATAAAAGAGGGATAGAGTTATTATTAGCATCGATTCAGAGTAATGATACAGTGAGAAAATGACACTGACAGTTCGGACAGACTCGTCAACGACGATAGTCGTAGCTTGGGGCTCATGAACGTCGAGCCCCGCAGTGGCCGGAAAACCATCAGCCTGGAATTGGTGCGAGACTGCATTGGAAGGCTCTTCGAGACCAGAAAGAGCCTCCGAAGGAGGTTGTAAACTTGTTGGTGCAGCGAGGGTAGTGGACGCAGCACCGACGACGTAAACCACTCGAAGGGCTTGAAGGCGTTTCATAGAGGATAAAATCGTCGGAAAGAAGATAGTAGTGCAGTAGAAGATGAGTGCGAGAATGTTGCGCAAAATATCAAAGAGACCGCCGAACTTTGATCTTAAACCATCACCTGTTCCGAACTCTCCCACGGTTGAAAAGCCTCGGAGAACAAGGAAATACAGAGGAGAAAGTCAATAAGTAGGCAATAAAACTATAATCTCCCTCGAAATGGGCGATTCTTCCAGCTTACCAAAGCGAAAAAACCCTCCCGATCCGGGAAAAGACACCGAAAAAACACCAAAAGGCCCGAGAGCCAAAACTTCCTTCACTCCCCCCTCACGCACGTCATCACCCACACCACCTCAGAGGTACAAGAATACCACAGCCGAACATGCCGCGTCAAGACGAGATAGCAGGTACGATCCTATCAAGAACACATCTCAAATAAACACCACGTCGTCACGCCGAAGCGAAAACAACTCACCCTCAATAAATGGACGGGAAGGACGGGAGAGCCAGCTGTCGAACTACTCGGAGCCCGGTCCCATGGACCAAGATTGGGACCAGCCCGGACAAGAGACAATTCAACAGCAACCGCCGCCAGTACCGAATTACCAACAACAACCAGTTCTAACGGACCAGGCCATTCTAACATCCGCAATCTTCTTCACCATAGACCAATTGGCGAAAGATCTCCGGAGGGCCTTACGAGAAGGGGCCATACCATCAAACTTCGACGAGCAAGTGGGTTCCACGGGCGAAGAGCTCGTAGACCTCCTTGCACAGGTTGGATTGAGAGGGAGCAAATCAACGGACAAGGTAACGCTGGCAATATCGAAACTAACCGAATCCTTCGCCGAAGCCAGGAGGACAGACTCTGCAAGGATCACTGAGATAGAACGCGCGCTCAAAATCAACACCGCGAGCAACGTTAGGCCGAACTGGGCAGCGGACTCTTACGCGGCCAAAGCTGCGAACGCGCCGCAACAACAGAACCCGGGAACTACGCGTAACAAGAAGACCGCAACAACGTCGAAGAAGGAAAGCGAACGGGCATCGCAATTCGTGGCGCACTTCGAAGAGGCAGTACCAGAAGAATTCCGTAAGGATCCATGCTCGATCACACGAGACTTAAATGCTTTCATAGGTTCGCACCCCAATGCTGGAAATATACGCGTCGCAACGGCGAAATGGAACGTCAGCGGTAACCTCGTACTGTCAACAGTGGCCGGTCAATCGGCGAAATCCCTGGAACCCTTCTTTCAAGACTTCCAAGAGTTCTACACCGTGAACGGCACGACACCTGTGGATACCAAACTCAACCACGTCTGGCACAAGATAATCGTGGATGGCGTCTCGACCGGGAGCCAATGGAGACTCAACAGCGGGATTGCGCCAAGACCACACAACACAGCGGAACTCAAGGAGGAGATGACAACGTACAACCCCGTACTCGCCGAAGGGAGGTTTGCACTTGACCCAAGGTTCGTAGTCCAGGCCTCGGAACTGGCTAACAAGAGAGAGTCGTCGATACAATTCGCGGTCTCAGACAGCCAGGTGGCGGAAGCCATCCTACGCGGCAAGGTGCTGAACATGTTCGGGAAGGCCTGCAAAGTCCGCAAGTACCAGGACCGAACCCCGACGAACCCCCAGTGCAGACGATGCAAGGCATTCGGGCACCGCGCGGACAAGTGCAAAGCCCAGGAACGATGTGCATTGTGCGGACGAGAAGACCACAACGAACTTCAACACACCCTCCAATGCGGATCATGCAGAGATAACCCAAGGTACAACGAAATAGTATTCGACGAAGAAGCGATCCGAACTGGGACTGTGGCGCAGTGTAACCATAACCTGAGGTGCGTCAACTGCAGCGAGAAGAACATTGACGCAATTCATAGTGCGACGAGCCGGGCGTGCCCAGAGAGAATCCGACAAATGGGAACGACTAGAGACAACAACAGGACACAAGACCAAGGTAGAGCCGAAACTGACCAATTCCAGACCGTACCAAAGAAGAAGACCAAGACGAGGAAGAACGCGGGCAACCCTCAAGACTCGCAGGCGCAGACGCAATCAAGGTTTGCCGTACTCGAGCAGCAGCCCGAAACCTCAAGCAACACAGACGAAGACCTCAACATGAACATGGATCATGCCTGAGACACCCAACGCAAGATCTACTTCGCAAACACCGATCCGCTTTGCCCAACTCAACGCTAACAAGAAAAAAGCGCCCGTTCTGGCGCTACTGAACAATCACATCGAAGACTTCGAGGTAATATTGATACAGGAACCTAACTGGTCTTTTATAGGACAGGATGGGGACCGTCCGATATTGGGGACCGTCAACCATGCACTCGCATGGACCCCAATATCCCCAATTCCTTCTGCCCCCGACACGGTGGTGCCCAGAGTATACGCGTACGTGAAATCATCTATTCAAGCTGAAGTTACCCTTCGTACAGATATAATTTCGGACCGAGATATCATGGTACTTGACGTGAAACCACGACAAGGTAGGTGTGTAACCTTCATCCATGTGTACAATGACCCTTCCAGAGGACGGCAGCAGAGCCTATGGCAGCTCAGGATGCTGAACCTGCCCCTCCAACAACCGCTGGTTATTACAGGTGACGCAAACTTACACCACATACGGTGGTCGAGGGGAGTCCCCCGCACATCGACGATCACTGAAGAGATCGTCGAATGGATGGATCAAAACCACCTGGTACTTGTCAACAAGAAAGGAGACCCGACACACTTCCCACACGACACGGAGAAGCACCCCTCCGTTATAGATCTCACCTGGACGAACGTCCGCGCCTCGGAGATAGATGCAACGAGGGAGTGGGCTATCGATCATGAGCTCGCCACGGGGTCAGACCATGTGGGAATCCGCTGGTTATACGACCCGGGACAAGGCCAAATCGAGAACCCACTGGGAGTCAAGTACAACATGAAGTCGGTCAAACCGTCGGAATGGATCGAGGCCTTCGACGAGGAGATAGGACGCAGGACGGGACGCCTCGAGCCAGTTCGTAGGAACGAGGAAGCGACGGAACGGCAGCTGGACGAGGCGGTGGAAGCCTTCACCGAAGCCATGCAAGCAGCCACGGAACGCGTGGCCAAGGTAAGGAGACCGAGCCCGCATGCCAAACCATGGTGGGACGAGACCTGCACGGCGGCTCTCAACCGGGTTCGTACAGCCCAACGGAATGCGCAACGCCACCGGGTGGAGTTCGGATTCCGGGACCAAGAGCTGACGAAGACAGTGAAGCACGAGGACAATCACTTCAAACGTCTGGTGAAGTTCCAGAAAGGTAACTGGGCGACAAAGACGGTGGAAGAAGCGCATCCCGACGACATGTGGGGATTCAGGAAATGGTCCAAAGGTACGAGGAATTACCCCATGCCGGCGATACAGAGGACGGGACGACCACCAGCTACGACACACGAGGAGAAGTGTGAGGCACTTCGGGAGGAGCTATACCAACCCCCCCGCAGCTACCGCAGCAATTCGAGGTGGACCTCTCAGAGGCCCTCCCAGGTGACATTCCCTTCCACGAAGTTACTGACACAGAGATAGAAGAAGCGATAGCAGATACAAGCAACACCTCAGCACCAGGGTTCTCACAACAAGGATACCGACAGGTAAAGTGGGCTCTGCAGGCCCAACGGAGCCTACTCACGGGAATATACCGGAAGTGCCTAAGAGTGGGGCACCACCCGAAACTCTGGCGGAAGGCCATCGCCGTAGCACTACGAAAACCACGCAAGCCGGACTACTCAAAGCCCAGGGCGTATCGACTAATCACTCTCCTCGAGTGCCTGGGAAAGGTACTCGAAAAGATCGTGGCTAGACGGCTACAGCACATGGCAGCGGTACATGACCTAATCCCCAACCAGCAATTTGGCGCGAGGACGGGATTCTCCACGACAGACGCAATCTTAACGTTCACAAACGACGTTCAGGCAGCCTGGAACCAGGGCTTAGTAACAACAGCGCTGACTTTCGATATCAAGGGGTTCTTTGACTTTGTAAACCACGACAGATTACTGACCGAGCTTCGCAGGAAGAACATCCCCCTGCAAATCGTCAAGTTCATCAAGTCCTTCCTGAAGGACCGTAGTGCCGCAGTATGCGTGGACGGGATCATCTCTGACCTCAAAGACGTACAAAACGGGACACCCCAGGGATCCCCGCTATCACCTATCCTATCGGCCTTCTATGCAGCGGAACTCTTAGAAAGGTTACGCTACAACGCACCGGGCCTCCAAGATATCGAAGACCTTAATGACACCGACACCAGAACAACCCCGCCCAACCTCCTCATGTACGTGGACGATGGTAAAGTATACGTATCCTCTTCGTCGCTTGAGGTAAACACGAGGGTAATCCAAAAGGTTTGGGAAACGGTAATTGCCCCGTGGGCAGTGGAGGTAGGATTTGAATATGACTACGACAAACGGGAGCTGGCGCACTACACAAGACGCAAGACTGACAACAGCATTTCACCGTCGATCTCCTTCGATGACCGGGATGGGGTGACACGCGTAGTGAAACCACAACCCATCGTGAAATGGCTTGGAGTATACCTCGATAGGAAACTCCTGTTCAACCACCACGTCAAGACGCTGGCAGGAAACGCTGGCAAAGCGCTAGGGTCCCTCACGATGTTGGCAAACACTGTGAAAGGCCTGTCCCAACATCACATGCGAACTATGTACAAGAGCTGTGTAATACCGGTGATGACATATGCCAGCCCAGCGTGGTGGACGGGTAAGAAGACACACGAGAAGCTTTTAGAAAAAATTCAACACCGGGGACTAAGACTAATATGTGCAGTATTTAGGACCACCCCGATAGTGGCGATGGAGATCGAAGCATCCATCCCACCTATACGACTCGAACTGGACAGGCTGAATCGGGCATGCGCGTTACGGTTCAACAAGCTAAGTACGAACAACCCGGTGATTCAGAGACTGGACGATGCGTGGAGGGCAGGGAATCCACCCTCATACCCACCGCCAATCCAGTTCCGCCTGGGAAACCGCAGCGGAAAGGACCAGCGAAGAACAACGCAACTGCAAGAGATCGCAAAACAGACGGACCCGGAGGACGAGCGCATCCTACCATTCCTAACACCACCGTGGAGGAGGACGAGGAGTAGCTTCGGAGATCGTCTACGATTTGTACCTCCGCCGCCTAAAGACAAGAAGCAGAAGAAGAAGGAAAGACTGAACAAACTTGTAGAGGAACACAATGGAAAGCTGAGTACACTCCAAAATTCGAACGCGAACATAGTGGTATACACTGATGGATCCCTGAAGCCATTCCACCGAGTGAGAAGAGCAGGCGCGGGCATCGTAGCATACCACGGAACACAAGAGACGTTTCACCGAAGCATAGGCCTTGGGATGTACGCGGAAGCGTATGACGGAGAAATAGTCGCCCTTAGCTTCGCAGCGGGGCTAGCAGCGGCCTACACGGAGCAACATCCTGAGGTTAAGCACTGGCAATTCTTCACTGACAGTGCCTCCTCTGTAGATGCCATTTTTGATGTAGAACCAAGGCCAGGCCAGAGTTACTGCTCAAACTTCAACAGGAAAGTATCCGAATTCCTAGAGGACCCAACGCACTCTGTGGAGATCGCGTGGACCCCAAGCCACACAGGGATCAAAGGTAACGAACGCGCAGATAACCTAGCGAAAAGAGGAGCCGAAAGGGCAAACGAGACGATATGGAAACGGTCGCGCTCGAACGCCCTAAGGATGAACAAAAAGAAAACGGAACTGGCATGGAGGAAGATCTGGGGGGAAAGGTCAGTCACCGGGCGATTTGCAGTAGCTAACAGCATTCCCCCAGTGTTGAAACCCACGGAACGATTCAAATCAACGAAACGAGAAACTTTCGGAAGGCTGATGCAGTGCAGGACAGGACATGCATTTATCGGCGAGTACTATTCGAAGTTCGTACCCGCGAAGAACGTTGACTGCCCTTGTGGCATAGAAATGCAAACCAGAGAACATGTCCTGAGGGAGTGCCCTCAGTACGAGGACTTCCGATTCACCCTACGGAAAGTCTCGCAGGACGTGTGCCTAGCAGACATCTTAGGAAAGGAAGAAGGAATAGAAGCACTGACAGAGTTTCTAGAACTGTCAGGAGCGTTCACTGTCACCGGGAGACCACGAAACCAACCAGAACCACCGGAGTACAGACCCCGAGGTATTCGCGAGGAACTGGACGACTGGTTCAACGAGGAAGACAACGACAACGAGGACACCAGAGAGGCAGACTGGAGAGAAGAAGTGGTTGACGAAGACGACTACACAACCGACGACGAGGGTGAATGAGGAACCCGAACCAAACTAACCACAAAGCCAATTTCATACTTACAAAGCATGCACACGAAATCCCGGGCATTGGTGCGCTGGATTCACAACCCAGTTGCGTGGGATTTGGTGTCACCGGTGAAGAGGAACACCGGGGACACCGCCCAAGTTCAGCAAGAGCCAGATGGCCACGGAGCGGATACGCCCGGAAAGGGAACTTGGTTTTGCCCTGATGCTCACCCTCAATCACAGGGACAGAGTGTGCGATGCATAGCGTAGACTTTCCTTCTTATTTTCAAAGGCCTAAGGCCGAGCGCAGTTATCTTCCATCAACACTCCCATTAACCCTCCGAGACGACAGTTAGCTACACACATTACATAGACACTACCATGGCCTACCAGACAGAGCAGAAAGGAGGCGCTTCGCGCCTCCCCGCGCCTTAGTACTTAGATTTACTTGCTAGCGGTTATACAAAGAGTTAAAAAAAAAAAAAAAAAAAAAAAATATCAAAGAGACCAGCTCTGGGGGGATATTTGCGTAGATTCTCGGACGTCTTTTGTCTTTGACTACATAGGACAACCAGGCTAAGGGCTAAGGGTTGGAATATCCGGCTGTGCTGTGGCATCACTCGCTAAGAGCGTATCAAAGTATGATCACTGATCAGCAATCCCACATCATCTCATGTTCATAATTCATTGAGGGATATTTCGAGGGGCCGCAAGTTGCAACACTTGTCTGGTAGAAGCTGGTACTGGACCCTGGTCATGCTGGTAAGCTGTAGCATACGCGTAGAACAGCGTTGAACGTTGAACCCTAGTTTGGGGACCTTCAGACTCCAGAGCTCGATTCTTGAAGTCTTCGAAGTCGGTAAACGGCTACCAGCGGCCACCCCATCATTGCACTTCACTGGTTTGAGAACATATCGCCAGACCAGCTGAGACTCGAAAGTCAATTCATGCCCCCCTTCGGACGACGGAGACGGCTTTTCTCTTAGTTCTGACCCTTCTTATCAGTTCTTATCTTTGCGCCATCTTTCGCTATGACTTGATTAGGACGGGAGAGGATATCTCTGAGCTTTGAGCTTAAGGGCCTTCCAAAGTTCCAATGCCTACTAGGACGCACATCATCAAGTGGCGGACGAGAAAAACAGTCGTACAACGACTCACGATGGTCGTCAATAGCGGTCAGTGACTAGGCGCTTTGAGTTTTGCGTGAGGCCAGTGGAGTATTATGAGGTATTATGGTAGATTATGGTATTAGATTATGGTAGTATCTGGTAGCAGCTGGTAGCACTTGCCTGTGCATAAAGCGGTGCATTCCCCCTGGAACCCTCTGGAGACCCGATGGGCTGTTTGAGCGCGTTTCACGAGGTTTCACGTTCCAGATGGACGAAAGCGCCGCCCGAACCGGTAAATGCCAGCTGGTGAAAGGTGGTGAATGGCTCTGGTGACGAAGCAGAATCTCCCATGTCGACCTGGAGACTCTTGAAGATTCCCCTGCCTCGAGTCGTCCAGTGCGTCCTGTTATCTACCGAAAAAGATGTGAGAGTCTGAGAGTCTGACAAGGTCTAACATCGATGATCGTTGAGTGTCGTTGTGAGTCCACGTTCAAATTCCTCGTCTTGACTCTTGAACGAAAAGTCCCTCCCCGAACATGACGGTGAAGTTGTTGAAAACCAAACTCTAATAGTAAAACATAACAATTGCGGAATACCAATCACAGCCTACTGAGTACTAACACCCTATACGATACCTAAGAACTGGTATCTGACTTCTTCTTGAGGGGTGGAAGGGGTGGATCTCTGGGTGCACCACCAGCCGCGACGATTTTCTTTTCGGCCTCATGTGCCTGTTTCAAGTACGCCCTGGCCGCGCTCTTAAGGTACTCCAATCTCATAGCAAGACCTCCAGTGTAAACACCCGGCGTGTTCTCTTTGAGCTCCGCGCGAATACCCTCTTCTTCTGCCTTGTGAGCATCGTAAAGCCTCATATACTCGTCCATCTTGTCCTTTAGGCTTAGTTCCGTCCTCCGTCCAAGCTTCAGATTGACATGCTCATACGGAACATCCGCGACAGCGTCTTGGATGTGATCGTGCTGAACAGTGAACAGGAATGAACAGACAAGCACCAAACTAGGTCAATACTGATATCATGATGCTCCCGAGAAAAGAACGACGTACTTCACGAGCATCGACATCGACATCTCCTGAGCTCCACGTATTGTCGGTGTCGACGAGGTCATCGGTACCCTATAATCATAGAAATATAGTCAGCGAAACAGTCATTACCGATCCAGAGTTCAACTTACTGTGACCGGATCAACAAGCATAGTGGCCAGGGGCTCACGAACATCGAGTCCCTGGCCATGAGATGGGACGGCGGGGGTGAGATCGACCTGTGGCTGGCGCATCGTACTAGCACCAGAAAGCTCTTCGCGACCAGAAAGAGCTTCAAGAGCGCGCGAAGCCCCCGAAGGAGGCATTGGCAATAAAGTCGGAGCAGCGAGGGAGACGGTGGACACAGCCCCGACGACCAGAACGACTCGAACAAGTGCGAAGCGGTTCATGGGGTTTTTTTTTTCGAAAGACGACGAAAGTGTTCGAGGATTGGAAAGAGGATGTGGAGGATGGGGGGCAAATCGATTGCGATAGTTGGAGACCAGCTCTTGGAGGGAAAAATCTTTTGTGGCGACCCGAGGGGTTATTTATATTCGACGACAAAAGCTAGGATTCAGGCCTCAGGAACGGAACTGGGTGGAACAGCAGGCTGTGCAGCGTTCTTGCATCAATGATCATTCGTATCAGCCGGATGAAATATAGGGAGTCCGAGGGAGTCCGCCGCATGATGATGGAGTTCGTCGCTGTTCGTCGCTAAGTATATTTTGGCCCACCGAGTCACCGAAGGGCGTAACACCCTCAGATAAGTAATACGCAAAGAAATTCGCGAAACTGTTTTTCATTCAGATTCCACAAGCATCCAGCACAGATTTTTTTTGGTCGCGCGAAAGACGCTATAGGACGTTATACGAGGCTGAACGGTCCACAGGAATAGACAGAAATCCACAGAAATCCAAAGGATGTCCGAGGGTAGACCTAGGATCAACTATCAGATCGTTGAATCAGCGCAACAGTGGCTAACAGTGGCTGAGAGTGTCTGCATACCTCTGCATAGGCCTGTACACGACACTGTATGTGGAGCGGACACCCAGACTCCAGGTGGCAGCGCGTCGAAACTGTCGAAACATACGCATCATACGCATCATAGCGTATCATAGCGTAAATCCGAATGCACAAGTTTGATTCTTGATTCTTGATTCTTGACCGAGATCGTTAGCACTTTGTGCCTGAATCTGTCGAGTCTCGACGTTGTCCACTGTCCAGCTCGTGAAAGCTCGTGGAGGAGCTTCAGCCCCTTCGAGGGACGTTGTTAATGGCAAACCTCGAGGTTTGAGTCATGCAATGCTGGAAGTTGGGGGTCGGGGGGAGGGTGTTCTGAACCGAGCCAAAGGGTCGGACTCGTATCAGCGTTATCTACTATCAGCCGGATGAATTATAGAGACTCAGAGAGTCCGCTGGAGAGATCAGCTGAAGTAGGTTGGAGTTCGTCGCTGAGTTACAGTATAGAATTTTGTTTAGATTTTGGGCCCACTGAGTACCCCGAAGGGGCGTAACACCCTCAGATCTAGATAGCCTCAGATACGTAGAGGAATTCGGCGAAAATGGGTTTTGGATCATGAGATGCAGACTACTGAGCGCTAGCCTCCAGTACAGACTTCTTTTTGTCGCGTGAGAGACGCTGTACGTTATACGAGGCTGAACGGTTCACAGAAATCCACAGAAATCCACTGGAGGTCAGGTAGACCTAGGAAGGAAAGACCTGAATAGGATCAACCATCAGAATCGATTGCTAGCGCAACATGTACAGTGGCTGCATACCTGCATAGTATTGATTCTTGATTCTTGAGTCTTGCCCGAGTAAGCCCGAGTATCGTCACTCGTTGCCTGAAAGTTGAAGCTGTCGAGTCTCGACGTGTGTCCGGCAGTGTCCAGCTCGGGGAAGCAGGAAAGCTCGTGGAGTCGAGGACGTTGTAGGATGTTGTTGAGTCCAAGTCCTGAGCTCGAGCGCTGAGCCTTGAGTCATGTAAGTTGGTCGGAGTGGCAAAGAGTCGTATGTCATGTATCAGCTCGTATCAGCCGGGATGAAATATAGAGAGTCCCGCGTGGAGAGAGATGTGTGTGTGGAGGTTCGGTAACGCGTCGAAAGATCACACATGATATCGGACGAGATAGGACGAGATCGTGCGTGTATGAAGCTGCGAGGTGTGGTCCAGCACTTGGAGGAGCTTTGAGAACGAGAGAGTGATGAGCGCTTGAGCACAAGGCCCTACATACAAATCCAATTCCCAGGTTCGAACCCCGCGTGGGGCCTAAATTCAATTTTTTTTTCATCTCCTAGTCGCCTACCACGATCACCATTTTGTCTTCTATACGCTCTTCTTCAAACCAAATGTCGAAACGACCCGTGTCTCCACCAACGGGAGGAGCGTTGATCAAACGCGCCAAAAGCTCGTTGAACGACGACACGAGGGAGATTGCGATTTCGTCGAACAACGATGTGAGAAACAAGAGTTTGATACGGAGCGTGCCACGAACGAGTGGGCTGGATGCTCCGATTGTGAGTCTTGCTGGTGCCCATTCGGTCAGTTGGGATCTTTCTTTTAAAAAAATAGTTTTGTTAATGTTGTTCAGGGTGAAATCTTCTCCTGCCGGTTCTCCCCCTCCGGGCACCACCTCGCCGCGTGTTCCTCCGACCGCTCACTCTCGCTCTGGAACACCTACCCGCCCCACACCAACTTTGGCCTGATCACCAACATCGCCAAAGCGCCGTTGCTCGACTTTCAATGGTCTTTATTCCAACCCTGGATATACACCGTCTCAGCCGACCACGTCCTCTCTGTCGTCGACACCACCACGGGCGAGCGTGTACGCAAAATTCGCGCGCATGCGGGGATCGTTAATGCGCTGGATCGGACGATGGCTGCGGGGGGTGCTGGGGCGGAGTTGGTTGTGACGGGGAGCGATGACGGGACGGTGAAGGTGTGGGAGGGGAGTGCGGATGATGGGGTGGGGAAGTACCCGGTGAGGACGATCGATGTGGGGTGTCCGGTGACGGGCGTGTGTTGGTCGAAGGATGGGCAGAATGTGTATGTCGCGGCGTTGGATAATGAGATTCATGTGAGTTTATAACACACTCCAGTTGTTACTTGTATTCATCTCTCTCTTTAGGTATACGACCTCCGCAACACCACACCCACCTCCTCCTCCTCCATCCCACACACCCTCCCCCTCCTCTCCCTAACGGGCCACACCGACACCCCCACATCCCTCTCCCTCTCCCCCGACGGAAACTTCCTCCTCTCCCCCTCCCTCTCCTCCACCGTCCTCATCCACGACATCCGCCCCTTCTCCCCGTCCCCCACGCGGGTCCACCGAGTCCTCCGTGGGGCCCCAGCGGGTTTCGAAAACACACTCCTGAGAGGGGCATGGACGAAGGACGAGGAGGCCCACGGTGGGAAGCCGGGACAGAGGGTAGCGGTGGGAGGGGCGGATCGGATGGTGTGTGTGTGGGATGTGGAGAGTGCGAAGGTGGTGTATAAGGTTCGGTGTGACTTTGTCTTGGGGTTGATTTGTCCTGATTTGTTTTGACTAGCTTCCGGGCCATAAAGGAACGGTCACGTCTGTTGATTTTCATCCTAGAGAACCTATATGTGAGTTTTTTTCATCTCCTCCACTCATTGCCTTCATACCAAATCCTACCTCGCATGCGTACTAGTGCTCACCGGAAGCAAAGACGGAACGATGCTACTTGGCGAGCTCGAACCCGGTATCGCTGTATAATCATAATCCAAATCTTATGTACTCATGTACCCATCCCAAAAAATCGATCTTGGCCTAGGTTCGTTACCGTGTAACAAAGCTACATATATATACAAGCCCTTTCTTATGCGACTGAACGCGACGACGACGACGATGTGACCAAAAGACACTTGAGATCTGTATCGAGTCCATTGACAGCGATATTTCACACAAGTACATTTTAATTTTTGATGCCTCTCTGGACCCTGGTTCAACGTTGCAACTCTTGTCAGTAACTACTAACGTATCAAAAGCCTCAAGGAACCTTTTTCTTCATTTTTCTTCATTCTCCTTCATTCTCCTTCATTCCCCCTCCATCTCCTACTCCAACTCCTACTCCTCACACCAACTTATTGGCTTGAAATTCAGAATGACAACGCCAGATCATGGGGGCGCCCGGGGCATTTGTCGTTGTTTTATTCACACTGGAAGTGGAATAAATTCCTTTGAGCAGAATTCTTTCCTGATAGCAAAAATTTCATTCAGAAAATCAGGAAATAGAACTAAAATATCAAATTTCCACATTTATGAAAACTTATTCAAAAATAGCCAAATTAGTAGAACTATTGCATCTAATGATAAGTGTTTTGAAAGCTTACAAATATTATCAGGAAAAAATACAGAAAGCAAAACTTTTGGTGCATATTTCTTCCCTACTGAATCATTGTGATTCATACAAATAGAAATTTTTGTGGAAATCCTTAACTTCTTTGGTGTTGAAATATAATCTGAATGGCAACTTTTCTATTGTACTATTGGGAAAGACAAAAACGTTGCCAAAAGCCGGAGTTTTGGATCTGCTGAAAACCCTGATTTGAATACAAATTGCCATTTTCAGTAGTTCTGAAATCCAGAATTTCTGCAAAAATTTCATATGTTGCCATATGGAGCCCGAAATATCTCAATTGCGCATGTATCTCAATCTTATTGTTTATACAGGTTTACGATGAAATTTCCCCTCATACAAAAGTTCTTCATTCACGCATATTGAAATGACTTTGGAGAAATCTAATTTTGATAGCAATTTCTTCCTTTTATATTCATATAATTTCAATGCTCATTTTCAATAACACAAAATATACATTGAAATTTTAAATTTTGGCTCTTATTTTACTTATGTAGAAATATCAAGTTTCCTTCCTAATTTCAGAGTGAGTGTAATATTTACTGAATTTTCTGCAATCTGTACAAATTTCTGCTCGGTGGAATTTTTTCCAATTTCAGTGTGATTGTAGTTACTAGAAGATGTTTACAGTTTTATAGATGTTTTAACACCTGAATTGGAAAAAATTCCATCGAGCAGAAAGTCGTTCCAATAGCAAGTATTTCTAACAAGTTTTCACTAGTTTTGTAATTTTGAGTGAAACATAATATCTATATATAAGTGAAAATACAGCAAAAATTTGAATATTCAACTGACATTTTCTACTATTGGTAATTTCTACTGAAAGTCTATGAATATAACAAAATAAAACAATACAGAAATTGAAGCTTTTGGAACACATTTTGGCTTAGTCAAATCTAGATATTTTGTATGACTCAAAATTGCACCAGAAATCTGTACAAATGTTAGCCTCAAAAAGTCCTTCGAATTGACAATTTCTGGGCTTCTTATTGTTATAAATGAAATGATAACAGAAATTCGGAGTTTCAAAGCAGCTGAAAATGGCCAATTGTATTCAAATTGGGGTTTTCAGCAGGCCCAAAACTGGGGCTTTCTGCCAAGTTTTTACCTTTCCTGGTTATACCATAGAAATTAGTCAACTTAGATCATAATTCAGCACTGATGAAGTGGATACTTTCAGGTGAATTTTCTACTTCATTTTTGATTGGGAAGTTTTCCCCATTGGTCAAAGAAGTCAAATCTTGCATTCAAATTGATATTTTTTGTACATTCTGTTCGTTATTTTTCTCTTAGAGGATCAAATTTTATTTTCAATGAATAAAAGAAGTATAAAAATTATATTTTGCATCAATTTTGGCTTTAAGTTTCTCCTAGGGGATACTCAAGCCACTTGGTAGTGTCAGTAGATACTCAGAATTGTGCCCAATATTACATAATACAATTTTGCTTAATTTGTTACTCTCATGGTGTGAACCTCATTATCTGCTTCGGGTCCCTACACAACATTATCCTTGGCTGGTCACCCATATACTGCTCCCCTGTGAAGGGAGACATCACCTCATAATCTAGAGTTACAAGATCCCTTTTGTAGGATAACACAACCCTCTTCTAGGGACACAAGAAACTCATCTGAGCACTTGAGTCTCTCTTGTGCTCCCGTTCTCAAACCTTGATTCACTCCTTGTCTCAACCAGCATCCACTGGCATATGTATTTGGAGTTCATCATTTACACCAATGCTTCACATACATACACCAAACCAGTAACTTTATATAAGCCCATCAAAACCACATACCCACTCCTAGCAAATGAAAAATGATAAGGGGAAATCATATATCTATTCCTGGGACTGGCAAAGTCTTGATGTTCTTGGGAATTGATCCTTGATGCTTCAAGTGATGAGCTGTGGGGGTAAGCTCATTGTAGTTAGTATATAACAACTTACAAGCTCAAGTTTAAGCAGATGTGGAAACTGAAAATTACTTAGTTACTTTGAGCAGAAGACTGAAGTAGAAATAGCTCCTGACTGAGGAGTATTCTCATTGTAAATCCAGGAGGAGATTCATGTAAGAGATACAGACAGAATTGCAATTGAGTTGTGACAGTCATTGATGACAAGTCAATGTCAATGTCACAAAATGTAACTCATCAGGAAAAATACCTTCAGCCCAGAGAGCCTGGAGACACCCCCAAAAGCCCAGGCCTCCCAGAGATACTCAAAGATTTTCAAAGATTTTCAAACCAACTCAGGTAAGCCTGAAGACACTAGGTTGACTTGAAATAATTTCAAAGTCTTTAAACTGCCTGAGATTTTGGGGGTGTCTCCAGACAACTCCAGGCAGCCTGGGCCTAGATATATTTTTCCTGATGCTTTGACTCTGAGTCATCAAGAGCTCATCAATTGTCTTGACAAGTGGCTTTTGGTTACTAAAGTCAGCCAAGTACTGGTTGACCCAAGGGTTGACATAAGTTTCACATCTTGTGACTGTATGTGACACCTGCTGTCTCATTGCATTCCTTTTTGAGATTTCTCAACTCTGGCCGAGTGCTGCTGTACATTCCCAGGGTACTGCCAAAAGTCATTGTCATTGACTTTGAAACATTGACAAATAGTCACAAGTCAGTGACTTGTCCATCACTGCTTCATGCTCTGCTCATGCCCCAGTCCTTGCAATGATTTTAACCAGGTGGGAGTGTAAATCTATTCTGGACAACTTTACCTACAGACAGCTAAGCCAGTTTCCACCCCTACATGACCCTTACTATATATAACTCAACCCTATATACACTTTACATTATTTCTTCTCGGCTTCTTATTTCTTCCTCCTCTGTCACCTCCCTTTTGGATTTGCTCTCAATGTTCTCAATCATATTGTGAATCATTCAAGCATTGTGTTTTTGTGGGTATTTGCACTACAAAATGTGCTTCCGCTTTCCTACTAAAAGGTCGCTTGGAACTTCATTTTTATTCCAGCAGTCCAGAGCTGCTTCCAATGTGCCAAAGTTTTCACCTTGAGCATTGAAATTTGCACCTTCTTCAACTAAAAATTTCACAATGTCTAACTTTCCTGTCATTGCAGCTGCTTGCAATGCATTGCAATGGCAGCCACCTTGGGCATTGACATCTGCACCTTTTTCAACCAAAAATTTCACAATTTCCAAATTACCACTATTAGCAGCTGCTTGCAATGCATTGCCATAATGTCCACCTTGGGCATTGACATCTGCATCTTTTTCGACCAAGAATTTCACAATTTCCAAATTTCCTCTCGATGCAGCAGCTTGCAATGCATTGCCATTTTCACCACCTTGTGTATTGACATCTGTACCTTTTTTGACCAAGAATTTCACAATTTCTAATTGCCCCCGATATGCAGCCCCTTGTAATGCATTGCCTTTTCCTGGAGCATTGATATCTGCACCTTTTTCAATCAAGGATTTCACAATTTCTAACTGTCCCGTAAATGCAGCTGCATGTAAGGCATTGCTATAATAACCACCTTGAACATTGACATCTGCACCTTTTTCAATCAACAATTTCACAATTTCCAATTTGCCATGACATGCAGCTGCTTGCAATGCATTGCCATAATAACCACCTCGAGCATTGACATTTGCATCTTGCTCGACTAAGAATTTAACAATTTCAAACTCTCCCCCAGATGCAGCTGCTTGTAATGCATTGCCATAGAAACCACCATTTTCCTGAAAGCGTTTCACAGTTTCCAATGATTTCCCATCTGCAGCTACTTGTATTACATCACCATAGTACCCACCTTGAGAATCAACCTTTGCACCTTTTTCAACCAAGAGTTTTACAATTTTAATATTGCCTTTACATGCAGCTGCTTGTAATGCATTGTATAATTGACCTCTTGTGGCATTGATATCTGCACCCTTTTCAATGACATCTTGAACTATGTCCAGCTTGCCTCCAAATGATGCCCTATAAAGACAACTAGTATATAGATGATGTGCATTCTTTAGGTGGGCACTATGTGCAATTAACGATTTCAATGCGTCCCAACTGATATTGTCCTCCATTGCATCATCAATCATGTTTATAATGAATTCTTCTTTGAGTTGAAGCCCTCCAGGATGTCTTGCATATTTTATGACAATATATGGGGTCATAAATTTTTTAACAACAAATGGATTGTTATTCTGAAATGCTTTTGTAAAGCATTCTTTTCTAAGTTTATCAGATAATGCAGGAATATAATCATCATATGCAATGGTCCACCAATTTTGAATAATATTTTCCCAGATATTTGTGTCTCTTTCAGTAATTCTAGAAAAACTCTCCCATATAATTTTCTCAAGAGTGTCAAGATGATCTCGAAGCTGATCTATATAAAATTGGAGCTCTTTTTCTCTTATGCTTTGAACATTTTGATGACTATAATTCTTGAAAATTCCATGAAGGCTCTGAGCCACTACTCTTTGAATGGATTGATTTGATGTAAATAAGCAAAGCCAGCCCAAAATCCTTGCCAAAATTGCAGCCTTATGATCAGTAGATTCAAAATACACCAGCTCAGCATCCCTCAGAGTTTTGGATGGTAAAGATGGAAATTCTAAATTCCATTTCAAATTCCAGAATTTGCTGTTGGCCCATTTAATATACCAAATAGTAACAGCAAATGGATATATGATATATCTACCTATAGGAAAAAGAAGTGGAATTCTATATGGGCAATGCAGCCAGACGGAAGGCAAGATGATGCTTCCCAAATAGATAATAAAAGCAATGCTTGTCACACTGATTATAATCCAAGAAAGAGTACTGTGTAGCTCAAATACATATAAGGAAAGGCCAATCAGGAATAGCCCAAGTGACATATGAAGAACCAATGGTAGTATTCCAATAATCTCAGGCACTTTCCAATTGATTAATCCTGTATATCTGAAATGATGCATTGTGGCTCTTTCTTTTGCATTACCAGAAGGTAGATTCTCATATGCCTGAAGCCATTGTTTCACAAGGACTGATAAAAGTGCAGTAGCAAGAGAAAGTGCTAGACTTGTAAAAAACAAGGCATTAATCCAGATATCATTTGTTCCAGGATATGCATTTTGAAGATCTACTGAAGATCTGGGAATAGATTTGATGATTGTTGTATTTCCTGCAGCTCTGAGCAGATCGGTTTGTTCAATCAGGAGCTTAGCAGTGATTTCTCCAAAATCAGGCTGAAGTGAAGATATTGCAGCAATGATGAATGATGTCACAACTGCAGAAAAAAGTGCTGCCTTTAATATTCAATGAGCATAACATTATGTTGATGAGTGGAAAACATACAAAGACCAAAAGTGCATCAATTGTGTCTCTGAAGCCTTTTATCATTTCAAAATCATGAGTCTCTGCTTCATCTAGATATACTTTCCAAACTCGGGCATTTTCTTTTATCTCATCACCTAAAGGATCAGGATCATATTTTTCCTCATAATCATAGGATCTGCCTACATTAGTACATTTGCATGAATGCTGTGGATCACAGAAAATATCAAGTTGACATACCACTTCTAGGAAATGAAGAGTGATAAGGAGGAATTATATATCTACTCTTGCTGGCACCAGTATCAGAGTTATAATGTCCTTGGGATTGACCTTGATCAACTCTTGCAGTGGAAGGAATTGAGGCCATTCTGTAAAGCAGGATTGGTCTGAATATCTGTGTCAACTTTTAGATATGCGTGAGATGTCTTGCAACAGGAGGGGAGGTCAAGGGAAAAAATTGTTGTGCTTTTAAGTTCCCCTGCCCTGCCTCATGGCAATCCTGGGAATCATAATTCATGACTTATCAGATATGCCAGAGTATGACTGGTTGACTACTTTGATCATGCTGAGGCCCAAGGGTGATCATGGGATTGACAACAAATGCAGTTTTTTTGAGGGTTGACCGTTGAATTCTTTCCCCTATTGCATCAATCTCCTTAGCGGAGGAGGCAGAGACACATGCCACAAATGGTTGATTCATTGAATAATTTTCCCAAGCAGGTGGAGCCAGTGGCAGTCTGCATTGAGCATCATGAAACAACATCTGCTAGTACATTTTAGGTGGAACCATGAGATCCAGGTCATTACATGATAGTAATGATGACTATATAGACAATGTCAGTTTTGAGTCAAAAGATGCTTTCTATGTTTAAGAACTTCTCCTTAATCCACTACCTGCTTATCTTGTTGAGTTGCATTTTAGATCATACAAAGGGATTGACAAATTGTCCAAGAGAACAGGTCCAGATAAGCATAGATTCAAGCACAAATTAACACTGAGATGCTTATGATAACAAACATACATGTTACCTAGGACCCCTGAATCCCTTCTCCATCATTGACACCTTTGACTCTCAGCATTTGACCGTCCCCCTTGGTCCTCATCTAAAAAACGCCACCATGGTTGAAACTTGACAACACCGTCAACATTATATGAGGTGTGGCCGATGACACAAGGGTTGACGTTGAGCCCAAACCCAGCATGGTCATTGTGGCTCAACAAGTGAGAAGCCTCCAGCAACACCTGTTACTAATGCTACACTTGCTGCTTGAGGTTGAGCCTGGGCCTGTGGATCTCATGTAGTTGTTCCTATGTAGTCAAAGCGAGAAATCAGTAAAGCGGTTCTGCTCCATTCAATGTGAAGTAAACTCACTGGGAAAGGTGCAGGTGCAGGTACAGGTACAGGTTCGGCAAACACGAGTCGGAATCGGAAGGAGATGACGCTGAGGATGAGGACAGCGAAGGCGCAGTACCGCGCAGTTCTTGATTGAGATTTCGTGTATCATTGTGTCGGAAAGAAAGAAATGTGAAAGATCTTGTTCATTCGTTTCCTCCTCTTCCCCCCAGTGACACCCATCTCCCCTCCTCTTCCACCACCTCCACCCCCCACCTCTTCCACTCGAACTTGTCCCGTCCCCCTCCTCGATGTCTAAACCGATTTCTCCCCCATACCCATACATCTCCCACACGGCGTTGTATGACTCGTTCTCGAACGAGTCCCTTAGAAGTAACGGAGAGGGCTTTTAGATAGGGAACATGGGGAACGGTCGAATGGAGATGGGCCGGTGTTGGTTGAGTTGGAAGAGAAGGGTGTAGGAAGGGAATCGGGAGGGAGGGGATGACGATTACTTGTAGAGGCGGAGGCGGAGGAGGTTCATATTGTTGCCATCGTCGTTGAGACGACGCCTGAGCAGATTGGGTTGAGTGAAGGATTGAGACAGTCGTGGGTTTCCTGCCAACACGCATCGAACGAAGAGAGGGGTCTAGGGAACAAAGGAAAGTTGTGTTGTCGCCGTTGAGACGAAGTTTGAACGGGTTGCGTGGGTGGATTGGAGCATACGCGGTGCTAACGATGTTGTGGATGTTGTCTTCGTCGTGGTCGTTGAGACGACGTTCGAGCGGTTTGGGTGGATTGGAGGAGAGGTGGTGGTGCATTTCTATCTGCTCCTCCTGCTGATCCTCCTCCTCCTATCGAAGGTGTCACGACACGCATCGGTATCGGCATCGGCATCGTATACAGCCCTTCCCTCTGTCCTTCCCTATCCCTCCTCGCTCTTTCTCCTCGTCCTCCACAGCCAAAACCCTCGTCCTCGTTCGAACCTGAATCAGAGTCTGGAGGCGTAACAGCCTCATGATACAGTGTGCGTGCTCATTGTTGTGGGATAACCCATGCGTGGATGCTTGGGGTTCGATGGAGAAATTGACGGGGAAGTTGACTAGGCCTTGATACTCCTGCTGAAGGTCATTCGGGTTTGGATACGATAGAGAGTATACTCGTAGCTGTAGGAAGATGAAAAAGTTGAACATAAGAACGAATCGAAATGAATAGCATCAACGAATAGACCTACCTTCTCTCCGTCTCTTTGTTTTCTCCTTCCTCTTTGTCCTCATCTCCTGCGTGTTCGTTACTGGCCTCCAAGACTGCACTTGTGGTATCTCCGGCTCGCCTTGTGTTGTTTCGTGGGTAAACGGCGTTGGTTTGGTAAATGGGGAGAGGAAGAAGAACGGAAGGAAGAAAAGAAACCAGCTCTCATGAATTCAAAAAACGCAGCGTTGTAATTGGTCAAAACTCTGGATTCAGGTGAATTTTGTTGCTTGGTATTGTTACATGTGTATATGGATGCTAGATAGAGGAGGGGGGAAGATCGACTGTTGCAACGTTGGCTATTAATGTTGGTATTGAGATGTTGGAACCTGAAATCGATGAACGGATAGGTGTACGAAGTGAACGAGGGAATAAGACAGAACACGTACGTGCAACGAAGTATGTACATCGGATTCCGTTCATCGTTCTCTCTCCTCCTTCATAATACCTTCGTGCTTCACCCTTAGATCTTTTCCCTTTGAGCCCTTGAAGTTCCTGAGTCCTCAAGCTTCTGCAAGGCCTTCTTGATGAATCGTTCAGCTAGTGACGAGAGTCAATGAGAGTTAATGAGAGTCCATCTAAATCAGTCCATCATCGCTGTTGTCGTCATCAAACGCGTCGTTGACGGTTGAGAGAGGTATCGCGAGATTGAGATTGGGAATGGGGAGGACTATGTATATTGTATATTTCGTGTCGAGCATTGAATATTGAGGCCGAGTTTTTGTGTGTTTTGTACCGTGTTTCGTTGTTTGTGTAGAGCGTATAATATTTAACGTTGCTTGAACATTTGAATGTTTGAACGTTGAGACTGAGGTTAGAGGGTTGGCGACGTGGTGGTTGAGAGAAGAAATTATGTATTTTGTAGGCGCTCGATTGGGCGTCAATTGGCCTGGAACAGGAATAGAGCCGAAAATGCCGAATTGCCCACTCGTTCTTTTCTTCTTTTCTCTCTTTTGCTCGACCTCAACGAACCGTTTCTTCCTTCCTTCAACTTTTGTCATCTTCTTCGTTGTCATCTGGTGTCGAATAGAGCTTTCAGCTGGAAAGTAGAACGAGAAACAAAGAATGAAGATGAGACGAAACGAAACGAGAAGAGAGGAAGGATAGAGAAGAGCGAACGAGAACGTTGTGGAGATGATTGAAGAACGTTATTCAACAGGTGACAAAGAGAGCACCATTCAAGCTCATGAAGCAGTTTGGAACCCATCACCCGAACACACCCACCCACCAACCACCCAACCATGATACCTCACACACACACTCACCGCTCACGCTCTACCCTGCTCTGTCATACCCATACCAGCGGGACCTGAACCAGAACAAGCTATCGAGAACGACGAAGAGAAAAGATGGGTCAGTTTGGTTCGAAACAATTAGATGTAGTTTCGGAATCAAGCACACAAGGGAGGATAGGAAGACGAAGGGGAAAGCGAAGAGGACTCAGAGAAGGTAGGTATATTCGTTTAGTTTTGGTTAATCTAGTCGTTCTTACTTCTGTATTTTTATCTAGCTACAAGTTAGCTACAACTATGCCTATCACTGTTCCATTCCGGAGTGTTCTTCTACTCTACGAGGACAAGCACAAACCTTTATCATTATTCTCTTCGGCCTCCAAATCCTTCAGGTGACGATGTCGATGAAGAGACACCTCTAATACGTACGCGTCGTTACCTGTACCTTCAGTATCCGCAAGAGGAGGAGCTGGGAATCCGCTTCTTCTCAACGACCACGAGTCACGGCAAACGAACGCAGGGGAGTACGAGGAAGGAAAAGACGAAGATACGGAAAGAGGATAGTACGTGTATCGATTTTGTTTCATGTAGTGTAGTGTCGCTTATTGATGCTTTCATCTAGCTACTACTACGAGCCCATACCCATGCCAATCATATCTGAACTCAAACAATGCCCTATTATCCCTCTCATCCCTCCTCCTTCTCCTTCGCAACTACACGGTTTTGGTCCCCGGACGTGTTGGTGTTACAGGAGGAAGCAAACGCTGACTCTACTTCCCTCTCGAACCTCACCATCAACCCAGGGGGTTATCCCATGAGGATGAGCACAACTGCCATACCTCCTTTCCGCCTGGGGATTCTGATTCGGACGACGACCCTGATTTGGACGACGACAATAACGCTTGTGACTCGGAGGACGACGAGGGAGAGGGTGAAGGGGGAGCGGAGGACGGAGGAGAAGGGCCGTTGCGTGTCGTTACACCGTCGTTAAGAGGAGGAGGAAGAGCAAGGAACCCTAACGTCAACGCCTATACTCCAACCTCTGGATCCGTTCAGGCGTCTCAACGATGATGAAGACAGCATGCACGACATTGTTCTGACCCTCGTCAAATCCAACAACCTAACCTTGAGCCTCATCCTCCGTTTCTATCTCCACAATCCACCATCGTTCCCTCTCCCTAAACCCGTCTCTAAACCCACCCTCCCCAGTGGTCTCCATCTGCAAAACCCTCCCATTATCTCCGGGACTTGTTGACAATGAGATATACAGAACGGTGTCGGATATATCCCGAGGGGGAGGGAGGTGTTCGGGGTGGCGTATGGGTATGGGTATGGATGGGTGATGGGGAGATGGATGTGCGGGTAGAGTGTGTCGAGTAGAAGGCGGAGGACGGTTGTCCAGGATGTCGATCTGGACACAGGGGAAGAAGGAATGAGAGTTACGTTCCCTTTCCGGCTGCTGTCGATCGTGCACACGGTGAAGCATCGACGATGACAATGGAATGTGCCAACAATCCTCGACAATGTTGCTGACCGCGGCGGCACAACCGACAAAGGCAAAGCGGTGAACGAAACAAGACCACCTCCACCTTTTGTTCGTCTTCTCTTTTTTGAAGTGCTATCAACTATTGATTTTGCATACATTTGAATCACCAAGGTTCCGCTCTTGCAATCAGCAATTAGCAACGTGTGCCTTTCATGGTTTTCCCTGCGCTGCTTCTCTTGTTTTGATTCGGATGATCTTTGGACTCGCTGATAGAGATAAAGGGGAAAAAGGAAGGGGATTGAGATTAGGAAGAGGTGGTGAATTCGGTGTGATGGGCATGAGAAGATGAGTCTGAGGAAGCAATAAAAGTGTTGGAGGTGATGTCGATGATAGATAATGGCAGCAGGGGTCCCGGGTAACATGTACACCATATACATGTATGTTCATTGTCATATCTCAATGATAACTTGTGCTTGCAGAGTTGAATCTGTGTTCCTTTCGGACCCGAGTCTTCTTTCAGAACCATTTCAGTGGAAATTTTGATGATGTCCAGCCAGAGTACCGAGATGAATATTGATCCCTATCTTTCTCTGATCTATGGTGCAATGTGATCAGACTCCGCAGCAGTAGTCAAGCTGTCTGTCAGCATCAGTCAACCTATCATAGTACATACTTTGATTAATTGATTTCCATGTTGGCCATGAGGCAAGGCAGGGGAAACCTATAAGCAGAACATAAATTAATTTTCCCTCAATTTTCCCTCCTTTCCTGCTTCACAGAATGGCTTCAAGTGCTTACACTGAAGTTGATCAGGAGCCATCTCACATACTTTCTGAATCTTCTCCTGGAATACATAATGAGAATACCCCTCAGTCAGGAGCTATACCTGCATCTGCTCATAGTAAGCCTTTTTCAGTTTCATTCCTGTTAAAATAAGTTGGCTGTTATACTTATACTGACTATCAGTAGCTTACCCAGCAGCTAATCAAGGTCAACCCCAAGCACATTATAGCTCTGCTAACAGGAGTAGATATATGATCCCTCCTTATCACTCTTCATTTCCTAAAAGTGGTAGGTCATTTTTACATTTTTTCAAAACCACAGCATTCATTTAAATTTGATAACATAGGCAGGTCCTATGATTATGAGGAGAAATATGATCCTGATCCTTTAGGTGATGAAATGAAAGAAAATGCCCGAGTCTGGAAGGTGTATCTGGATGAAGCAGAGAGCCATGACTTTGAAATGATAACAGGCTTCAGAGATACAATTGATGCACTTTTGGTTTTTGTATGTTTTCTGCTCATTTACATATGCATGCTTACTGAACTCTATCATAGGCAGCACTTTTTTCTGCAGTTGTCACATCTTTTATCATTGCTGCAATATCTTCACTCCAACCTGATTTTGGAGAGATCACTGCTACACTTTTAATTGAGCAGACAAAACTGCTCAGAGCTGCCGGAAATACAACTCTTATTAACTCTATTCCTGAATCTTCAGTGGATCTCCAAAATGCATCTCCTGAAACAAAGGATATCTGGATCAATGGCTTGTTCTTTACAAGTCTAGCATTTGCCCTTGCTACTGCACTTCTATCAGTCCTCATAAAGCAGTGGCTTCAGGCATATGAAAATCTACCTTCTGGCAATGCAAAAGAAAGAGCCATGATTCATCATTTCAGATATACAGGATTAATCAATTGGAAGGTCCCTGAGATCATTGGGATATTACCACTGATTCTTCATATGTCACTTGGGCTATTTCTGATTGGCTTCTCCTTATATGTGTTTGAGCTGCATAGTACTCTTTCCTGGATTGTTATTGCTGTGACAATTGTTGCATCTATTATTTATTTGGGAAGCATCATTCTACCTTCCATTAGGCTGGATTGCCCCTACAGAATTCCACTGCTCTTTACTTTGGGTGGATATATGAAGTATGTGTTTGCTGTCATTATCTGGTATATGAACTGGGTCAACAGCAAAATCTGGAACTTAGAGTGGAACTCAGAATTCCCATCTTTCCAATTGAAAACTCTCAGGAATGCTGAGCTCACACATTTTACATCTGATGATCAGGAGAATGCAATTTTAGCAAAGATTTTGGCGTGGCTGTGCTTATTTACATCAAATCAATCAATCCAAAAAGTGGTGGCTCAGGCTCTTCATGAGCTTTTTGAGAATTATCTCCATCTGGGTTATTGGTTAGGGAATGATTATATTCAACCTTATTCAAATCAGCTCCAAGGTCATCTTGTTTCTCTTGAGGCTATAATATGTGAGAGTTTCTCAAAAAGTATAGATACAGACATGAATATTTGGGAAACAATAATTCAGAAGTGGTGGAAAATTACATCTAATTATGATAACCATGGATTACCATCATTATCTAATTCTCTTGGAGAAGAGTGCTTTATGAAAGCATTTCAGAATAACAACCCAGTTGTTGTTGGAAAGTTGTTGGACTCATATATTGTCAAAGGAAATACAGGACATCCTGGTGGTATTCAACTTGAAGAAGAATCTATCATAAACATAATTGATGCTACAATAGAAGAAAATAGCAGCTGGGATGCATTAAAACCATTGATTGCATATAGTGCCAACTTCAAGAATGAACATCTATATACTAGCTGTCTTTTGAAGGCATCATTTGGAGGCAAGCTGGACATAGTTCAAGATCTTATTAAAAAGGGTGTAGATATGAATGCCACAAGAGGTAGATATGGCAATGTATTGCAAGCAGCTGCATATGGGGGGAAGTTAGAAATTGTGAGATTTTTGATTGAAAAAGGTGCAGATGTCAATGCTCAAGGTAGTTCTTATGGCAATGCATTGCAAGCAGCTGCATATTGGGGGAGGTTAGAAACTGTGAAATTCTTGGTTGAAAAAGGTGCAGATGTTAATGCTCAAGGTGGTGAATATGGCAATGCATTGCAAGCAGCTGCATGTATGGGAGAGTTAGAAATTGCTCAATTCTTGGTTGAAAAAGATGCAGATATCAATGCTCAAGGTGGTAAATATGGCAATGCATTGCAAGCAGCTGTATCTGTGGGAGAGTTAGAAATTGTGAAATTCTTGGTTGAAAAAGGTGCAGATGTCAATGCTCAAGGTGGTGAACATGGCCATGCATTGCAAGCAGCTGCATACTGGGGCAAGTTAGAAATTGTGAAATTCTTGGTTGAAAAAGGTGCAGATGTAAATGCTCAAGGTGACAAATTTGGCAATGCATTGCAAACAGCTGCATTTATGGGAGAGTTAGAAATTGTGAAATTCTTGGTTGAAAAATATGCAGATGTCAATGCTCAAGGTGGTGAAATTGGCAATGCATTGCAAGCAGCTGCATCCACGGGACAGTTAGAAATTGTGAAATTCTTGGTTGAAAAAGGTGCGGATGTCAATGCTCAAGGTGGTGAATATGGCAATGCATTGCAAGCAGCTGCAGATGGGGGAGAGGTAGAAATTGTAGAATTCTTGGTTGAAAAAGGTGCAAATGTCAATGCTCAAGGTGGTAAATATAATACTGCAATGCAAGCAGCTCTGAACTGCCAAATCAAATCAATAGGTCTAAGCATGGTGACTTTTCTCAAAAGCAAAGGTGCACATTAGCAAAGTTTATATATATATATATATATTATACTGTAGTCTGTTCAAATATCAGTTAAATACTAATCTACTGTTACTGTTCATTGGAAGATTTCATTCTTTTGCTTGGCAGTAAGGGTTTACACATGAGTATACTGCTTAGCTGGAGTTCTATTTGGCAACAATATCTAATTGCACACATAATACACACAACACAAGATATGGAAAATCACCCCAGCCCTCTATCTCTCTCATCAATCAACCTATCCCTCACCCTCCTCAAACACTTTCCCAACTCATTTGCCCCCCTCCCCTCTCCCATCCCCCAAAAAGCATCCTTCTCATCCCTATAAATCACCTCCCTCAGCTTCCTCCCTACCACACCCTCAACTAACAAATCCCATAAGGAAAAATATTCTCATCTCTAGAGTCCCCAGAGATACCCCCCAATTCCTAGGTAGTCTCAGAGAGCCTAGACTATCTGAGTTCATTGAGGCTTCTAAAAATTCTCTGGGTACTTTCTGGTGCTTTCTGGTACTTTCTGGTGCTTTCAGATGCTTTCAGGATCTTTCAGGATCTTTAGGATGTTTTTTGATCTTTCAAAGTTCACAAAAATCTCTGAGCAGCCTAGGAATTGGGGGTATCTCTGGGGACTCTAGAGATGAGAATATTTTTCCTGATGCCCATAACTCTGGATGCTGTTCAAACTTCAACTCCAGGACTTTCTCCATGACATCAGCAAAACAGGGCTCTGCAGCACTGTCCAGCAGCTCCAGCACTCCGATCTGAGAAGGTGGGTTGAGGTAGTTGAAGTGGTTGCAGTGGTTGAAAGGTAGAAGCACTAGGACCAAGCATGACAGGAAATGGAGGTTGAAGATCAACTGGTCTGTTTTCATTCATTGCCGCTGCTGTCTGTGCTGCCTGAGCCATTGTTGCTTGTGCCGCTGCCACTGTTGGCAATGCAGTCAGTATCGTCAGCACATGCTCAAATGCTCTGGGTTCTGCTCCTGCTGCCATTGTCGACCATTCTCTCTGGATGATCCACAGCAACTGGGAACAGAACCAGTCGCACACTAGCGAGATGTCTCTCAGTGCTTTCCTCCATCAGGAAAAATATTCTCATCTCTAGAGTCTCCAGAGATACCCCCCAATTCCTAGGCTGCTCAGAGATTTTTGTGAACTTTGAAAGATCAAAAAACATCCTAGAGATCCTGAAAGATCCTGAAAGCATCAGAAAGCACCAGAAAGCACCAGAAAGCACTAGAAAGCACCCAGAGAATTTTTAGAAGCCTCAAAGAACTCAGATACTCTAGGCTCTCTGAGACTACTTAGGAATTGGGGGGTATCTCTGGGGACTCTAGAGATGAGAATATTTTTCCTGATGTCCATTTCTCTTTCCTGTTCTTGTTCCCTTTCTCATTCTCTCTCATGCTCGCATTCCTTCCTCCCTCTCATCCCAGTCAAAGTCCATAACAACCCTCCTCCCGCTCCACCAAAGAGACCCATGCTTTTTGATCTTGTTGTTTCTCCTCCTCTTACACTTCCTCTCCCTGTCCCTCCTAAACCTCCTGTCCCTGACCCTCTCCAACTCCCCCCATACCAATACACTGCACTCAACATCTCTCTGCCTCTTGAAATACCCAATCAGCCCTATATGACTCATCTTCAAACAAGTCCCTTGGAGGTATCAGAGGTAGCAGGAGAGGGCTTTTAGATGGCATCCATGGTAGTGGCCCGTGGGTCAAATGCTGATTGGCCAGTTGGAAGTGAGGGGGCTATATCAACTTGGGGAGGTAAAAACACAGGAGGTTGGTTTTGAAGAGGTTCTGAATGATGTTGTAAATGTTGTGTTCGTTGTTGTGGTCATTGAGAAGAAGGTTGAGCGGATTGGAGAGATTGGAGTAGGATAGGTAGCCGGGGATTTCCAGCTGCAGATGTCGAAGGGGCAGCTGTTATGACATGCATAGGTGTTGGCATTGGAGGTGCCTCAACCTCATCCTCAGAGTCTTTGTCATTGTCATTGGAATCTGAATCCAGAGGTAGAACAGATGTATGATAGGGTGTTTGGGCTTGTCCCTGTGGGATAGCCCATGCTTGGGGTTTGATGGGAAAGTTGACTAGACCTTCACTTCCTCCTGCAGCACCAACGTCATTTGGCTGTCGTTCAGGTTCAGAAACAATAGAGACAGGTATACCCATTGGCATGGGCATAGCAATAGCTAGATAGAGATAAAGCATAAGCATATGAACAAATAGATAAACCAAACAAAGAGAATAAATAAAACAACACCAAATGGATAGAACTGAAATGACATGAAGTGAGGCAAAAACAAAACAAAAGAAAAACGCAATGAAATGACATACCATTTTCCCTCCATTTCTTTGTCTTCTTCTTCCTCATACTCCTCTCTTGCATCCCAATCCCAGATGTCATTCTGACCCTCTGGGAAAGGAGAGGGAGATGGTCTGATAAATGGCAGTGGGTGTTCCTGAGGGGTTGTCAAGCTTCAAGGGGGAAGTAGTAGTAGTTCACTGTTTCCAATTGCAGTATGTTTGACTATATCATGGATCATGAATAGATAATATTGCATCCAATACCTCTCTGAGACTCTGACCATATGTTCATCAATGTTCTCTGTATCAATAATATCTTGTCTAGAAACTCTTACTCAACACAGATCATTCTTGAAGCTCAAGGCAGTGTGCGCTAAAGGTCTTCAGAAGTCCTGGACAGGTATGACCAGGACCCATGGCAGTGGGCACAGGTACTGGGCAAGGAAAACACTTGACCTGTGACCAGAATCTGACTGATGAGAAAACATACCTATCCAGCAGGTAATATACCACAAAGTTGGCAGGTAACTGGCAGGTCATTGATTACACAGTTTACTTGCAGTTACTTGCAAGTACATGCAAGTAACCCACAGATATATTTAGTAAAAATAAAGAAAATAGAGAAATTATGATAAAGTATGCATTGAATAATATATACTTGAGTACATGTAAGGATTGACACTTGAGTACATGTAAGGATTGACACTTGAGTACATGTAAGTTTTGACACTTGAGTGCAAGTGTCACAAATAATCAATTGAGATTGTAACTCAAGTAAATAGAGGAAACACTCCAATGATGAAAAATACACTCTAGTGTTTTGAATACTTGTTACCTTGATTGACATAGCTTCTACTAAAGATACAGCACTAAAATGCATAATAGCATACTCTGAAGCAGAAACAATGTACCAATTTACTGTTATGCAGAATTCCCATCAAGGGGAATTGTTACGACCATAATTCTCGGAGCTCCGTCAGAGCTTCACTCGGCAATTGGACTTAGAGATTTCCTGAAACTCTCTAGTCATGCCTAGCAGTGTCCGCCTTGTCCCTCTTTCCGATTCCGTCGGCGCATCGGTCTGGTCTTATACTTGATTATGATCTTATTGTTTTATTCTCTGACAGCTCAGCTGACCTTTATATTGATTTACTTTACAATAGCTTATTGTCTTTCTCACCTCCGATGTTGTAGTACCGAGATGTGTATCGTCTTATTGTACTTTAGATTAGACTAACTATCCGTACAGTATATAAGGAGCCTGTACATACTTACATACCTCAGTTTTAATATCAACTTGGATTACCTCGTTAACGTTAACACTCACCTCTGTGCTCTTGGTGTCGTCTTGATCGTTGATCATCGCCGACTCCGAACCTCCGTCGGACTTCGTACACGTTGTACTCGTCCTCCTCTGCTCTCTTGGTTGAACACGGTAACGTGGCGAGGGTGTTGCTCAATAACAACACTAACGTTCAACAATCCTCTGTGTCTCTGATCGGAGCTCCGACTCCGTCGGTGGCACGGTCCTAACAGTATATTAAAACTTATCTCGTCAACGTTGCACTGATTCATCTCTATTCCATATGGATCGCACTCAACGAACACTACGGGCTCAAACTCGTGCTGCTCGTCGTCCTCGTACCCCTTCTCCCACTCGGGATGAAGAAAATCCTTTTGTCGCAAATGCTCAGGCTTTGACGGCTTTCAACGAATCTATCTCTGCAGTTGGTAACCAGAGACCGCGCATTTCTGCGTTCGGTCCCGCTCCTGTTCCTCTTCCAACGGTTACTACTGAAAACGTTCGCGGTGTTTCGGAATCTACGGAGTATGTCTATCAGACTGCTATTCTGCCTAGTGGTGAACATGTTCGTGTATTAACTCCGAAAGCTAAACGGGTTATCGAAGGTGAACCTGTTCCTCCACTACAACCACCTCCTACTCCGTCTCGTGCAGCTGCTAGACCTACCCAAGTTCCTTCTCTACCCGGACATTCGCAAGGTAGTCATCATTCCAGAGATCCGGAACCTCGACGTGATCCTCCGTCGGATCCGCCGGGCTTTCCGCCAGGTTTCCCTGGTGATGAACCGGATGATGAAGGACCTCCCAATGGCCCGAGACGTGATCCTCCTGAAGGTCCACCAGATGATGGTCCACCTGATGATGGTCCTCCTGAGGGTCCTCCCGGAGGCCCTGGCGACGATCGAGATCCTCCTGACCCACCTCCCAATCCACCTCCGTCGGTTCGAAGTCGCTCTTCGAGCTCTTCTCGTTCGTCAGATAACTGGCTCTTAATGCCTTGATGTCCTTCAACGACACTCTTGCGGATTTCACATCGGCCTTACGTCCGAAGGAGTCGGAATCGGACTCTGGAAAGACGAAGGTCAAAGACCCTGAACCATTTGATGGTTCTAACCCCCGAAAACTCAAATCTTTCCTGGTATCTTTGTCTTTGGTATTCATTGATCGTCCGAACTATTTCACTGATCAGCAGAAAATCAATTACGCCTTGTCATATTTGACCGGCACCGCTCGTGAATGGTTTGAACCGGACATCTTGGATCCGAATGTCGAAGCTCTACCTGCTTGGACCACGTCATACGCTGCTTTAGTCCAGGAGCTGCAGGAAAACTTTGGTTTATACGATGCGCAGGGTGAGTCCGAAGACAAACTCGGAACCCTTCGGATGCGCAACGACGAAAAGGTCGGAGCGTACAATATCAAGTTTAACACTCTGGCTGCTGCCTCCGGTTGGGATGTGAACGCTCTCCAATGGGCGTATCAGAAAGGACTAGCACCCCGACTCAAGGACGAAATAGCTCGTATGCTGGAACCTCGGACTCTCTCTGAGTATCGGAGAGAGGTGTTACGGTTGGATAACCGTTATTGGCGCAGAGAAGAAGAGAAGAAGCGGGAAAGTCATCGGTTTTCGGAGCCTTCGGACCCAAAGAAAGGGAAGAAGGATGGCAAGAAACCGGTACCGTTTAATTCCTCTCAGAACTCTGGTGCTAATCAGTCCTCTTCGTCCTCTGGTTCGAACTTTAACAATCAAAAGAAGTTCGGTAATTCCAACAACAACAAAGGCAACTCTGGCAACAAGTTTCCGAAGAAATCGATCGCAGACAACCTCGGCTCCGACGGCAAGCTTACTCCTGCGGAACGGGAACGTCGTAAGAAGTTTAATCTCTGTCTTTTCTGCGGACAAGGTGGTCATGTCCTTAAGGACTGTCCCCGGAAGAAGTCTAAAGAAAATGCTGCTAAAGGCAGAGCAGACGTTCTCGAGGATGTAGCTGAAGAAGAAGAGATTCCGGACTCTCAGTCAGAGGAACCGGAAAAATAGTCCGCAACTCCTGTCCCTCCGCACGAAGCAGGAGTTGCGTTGACCTGGTTCGTGCTCTACCAGAGGTGCTAACTCTCAACGCGTCCGCTCTTTCTAATCTCGAGAAATCTTTCATCATACCTCTGTCTGCTAAAATTTCTACTATTACTTCCGATTACATTTCCATCTCTTTTGATTCTTTACTTGATTCCGGTTCTACTGATTGTTTTATTGATACTTCATTTGTTCGCGAAAAAAGAATTCCAACAAAACCTATCCTTACTCCGATCAATCTCCGATTATTTGATGGTTCACTTTCTCCGACTCCGATCTCGGAATACGTTTTGTTATCGGTAGTTTTTCCTTCAAACGAGCAACTACCTCTGGACTTTTATGTCACACCTTTGGATTCTTCTTGTAAAGCAGTTTTAGGATATAGTTTTCTCTCCCGCTGCAATCCGTCGATTGACTGGGTAGCGAAAACAATTACAATCCGAACCACTGATCAAGTTTTATCACAGACGTCTTCTTCTGAGATACCCTCCGACGGATCGGAGGACTCAGAGAATCTTGATCCGACTCGATACCCTCGGTCACCTCCAGATGATCCTCTTCCTACAAGAGCTGGTCGATCTGCCTTCACCTCCCGTTCTCGTTTGAAACCTCGTCCTCTTTCGGACAAATTTCCTTTCGAACCATTGTATACTTATCCCTCCGTTGTTCAGATGGCTTCAAAACTGGAATACTCCGGAGTCGATATAGCCTTGGTCGGTGCTACGGTTTTTCATCATGCCTGCAAGATGTCTGGTATGGAACCCCTTCTACTCTACGCTGTACACTCCGAAGTGGTGGCTAGAGCCTCTCAACCAGCACCGCCGACGGCGACGTCGGACTCTAAATCTCCTCCTATTCCTGAAGCTTATGGGATTTCGCTGATGTCTTCGACGAAGTCGAGTCAGAAGTGCTCCCAGAACATAGGTCCTACGACCTGAAGATTGATCTGGAGGAAGGTGCGGAACCTCCGATCGGAAGAATTTACCCACTCTCCCCTCGGGAGCTGGAAGCTCTACGAGAATTCATCGACAAACAGTTGGTTAGCGGAGCTATTCGGCCTTCGACTTCTCCTCACGGAGCTCCTGTTCTCTTCGTTCCGAAGAAGGATGGCTCTCTCCGACTTTGCGTCGACTTCCGAGGACTAAACCGCATCACCAAAAAAGATCGGTATCCTCTCCCACTCATTTCCGATTTGCTTGACGCCCCGAAGAAAGCGAAAATCTATACGAAGTTGGATCTCGCTCATGCTTATCATCTCGTTCGGATCGCCGACAGAGACGAATGGAAGACCACGTTCCGAACCAGATATGGTTCTTTTGAATGGCTGGTCATGCCGTTTGGTCTTACCAATGCTCCTGCTGCGTTTCAACGTTTCGTCAATGATATCTTTGCTGACTTACTCGATGTCTGTGTTATAGTCTATCTTGACGATATCCTCATCTACTCCGACGATCCGACGGCGCATGAGGAGCATGTCAAAGAGGTTCTTCGACGTCTTTGCAAACACAAACTTTTCTGCAATCCGGCGAAATGTGAATTCGGAATTGATACGGTTGAATATCTTGGGTATATTCTCTCCCCCGACGGACTTTCCATGGCCGAGGACAAATCAAGGCTATTATCGATTGGCCGACGCCGAGGAAGGTTAAGGACATCCAGTCCTTCCTAGGTTTTGCGAATTTCTATCGTCGTTTTATTCACAATTACAGTGATATCGTCGTTCCGATGAACCGACTCACTCGGAAAGATACTCCATGGGTCTGGACTTCGGAATGTCAAGATTCCTTCGATACACTTAAGCACGCTTTCACTCACGCCCCTATTCTTTCTCATTGGGAACCTGATAAACCTCTTATTGTCGAAACAGATGCGTCGGATTATGCTCTAGCAGCTATCCTATCCATCGTCGGCGCCGATGGAGAAATTCATCCGGTGGCCTTCCTTTCTCGCACTTTCCACTCTGCTGAATTGAACTATGACACTCATGACAAGGAATTGCTAGCTATCTTCGAAGCTTTTAAAGCTTGGCGGCATTACCTTGAAGGTTTGGGCACTCCGATCGACGTCGTTACTGATCACAAGAATCTGGAATATTTCTCCACTACGAAGATTCTTACCCGACGGCAGGTCCGATGGTCCGAATACCTTCACCAGTTCAACTTTGTTATCCGTTTCCGTCCTGGAAAACTCGGTGCGAAACCTGACGCTATGACTAGACGATGGGACGTCTATCCCAAAGAGGGGGATATCGGCTACGCGCAAGTTAATCCTCACAATTTGAGACCCATATTCACTAATGATCAACTCACTACATCACTTCGTGCTACCTTCCTTGAAGGTCCTGTTCTTCGAGCGTCGGTTGTTATGGACTTTGAAGCAGTCCATCAATCGATCCGAGAACATTATTCCTCCGACGGCGAAGCGATGGCGGGATTGAAGTTGGTCGATGATCCTTCTAACCTCCGATGGACTATGGGTTTAGATGGTCTCTTGCATCTGGATGGTCGAATCTACGTTCCAAACTTCGGAGATCTCAGGTTGCAGATCCTCCGATTCTTTCATGATCATCCTCTCTCTGGCCACTTTGGTCAGAATCGGACTCTCGAAGCTGTACGTCGTCAATATACTTGGCCAAAGGTACGAGAATTCGTTAAGGACTATGTCTCGTCTTGTACGATTTGCGGTCGGAATAAACCCCGTCGGCATCGTCCCTACGGACTTCTCAAACCTCTCCCTGTGCCTTCTCGTCCTTGGGATTCAATCTCAATGGATTTCATCGAACAACTTCCTGACTCCGACGGCTACACCGCTATCTTGGTCGTAGTCGACCGTGCTTCCAAACAAGCTATCTTCATTGCCTGTGACGACAAGATCACCTCCGAACAATTGGCGCAACTTTTTGTTATTCATGTCTTCTCTAAACACGGTGTTCCGAATCATGTTACCTCCAACCGAGGATCGGAATTCGTTTCGGCGTTTTTCCGAGCTTTAGGTCAAGCTTTGTCGATGGAATTACACTATACGTCTGGTTATCATCCGGAAGCTGATGGTCAAACCGAACGAGTAAACCAAACTCTGGAGCAGTACATCCAGATCTATTGTTCTTATCAACAGGACGACTGGTCATCACTTCTTCCGATTGCGGAATTTGCTTATAACAACGCTCCTAACGCTTCCACTGGTCTTACTCCGTTCTTTGCTAACAAAGGCTACCATCCGAACATCACAGTCCGACCGGAGATTGATATTCGTTCCGACTTAGCCAAGGATTTCGTTGTTAATCTTGATGAGCTTCATACTTTTCTACGTGATGAAATCACTAATGCTCAAAAGAAATACAAGGAACAGGCTGATCGAAAACGAATTCCTCCGCCGGTGTTCTCCGTCGGATCGGAAGTCTTCGTTTTAGCAAAATACATCAGATCCACTCGACCTACAGCGAAGTTTGCAGAGAAGTATCTTGGACCTTTCACGGTTCTTGAGAAGATCGGCTCTCTCTCATACAAAATACAACTCCCCGATTATCTTCGTCGCATTCATCCTGTCTTCCACGTCTCACAACTCGAACCCTCCTATCCGAATCCGATTCCAAATCGGACCCAAACACCTCCACCTCCGATCGAGGTTGAAGGTGAAGTTGAGTATCTCGTTGCTGAAGTACTTGATTCAAAGCTGGACCGTCGGTTTAAACGTTGTCCCCTCCGGTACTTCGTTAGATGGTCTGGTTATGAAGGTACCGATGAAGAGTTCTCTTGGGTTGCTGCAGACGACATTCATGCCGACGAACTCATTCCGGCTTTTCACCTCCAATATCCAGACAAACCCGGACCTTTGACTTAGCTATGTGTTCATTTTATATCATTGATTTTACTTCTGTTTTCATTGTTGTACTAACACTACACTTTGGTGTATTTTATTCAACACTCTCGGTATTTATACTGATTGAGTATAAACGCGATGATAGCAAATTGAGCGTTTATATTTTTTCTTAAATTTTTCTAAGTCAAATCCGACGGATTTCCGTCGGACTTATCGTCGTTTTCATTTCTATAGTTACACTACTATTATTGTCTTATTGGACTTCACAATTAACAATTTTTAGTATATACATACTTTGGACTTTCAAGAAAACCAAGAAATTTATATACAACAAGTTATTTATCAAAGTCCTACTCTTCTTCCCCCTCACTGCGGGGATTGCACCGTTTGTTTGAGGCGGAAAGGTTGAGTTTATAGGGAGAAAACGTACAATAACCTCAGAATTTTCATGAAGCAAAAATTTTGCATATTCTCACAGTTTTCAGATGTAGGTTATAGAGCAAAAATTAGGCGAAATTTGAATATATTAGACGCCTAACCTTGATGAGGAAATTTTCATAAAGCTCGCCGAGGACATTTCTAGTGTCCTAGGAGATTTTAGTCGGATGATTTGCAAAATATTCTCAAAATGGATATGATTGCCAAACTTGATTGTTTTTCTAAATAACTGCCTGATTTTCTCACTGAAAATACTTACAATTTTCAGCCCATATTTGCCTCATGGAAACGGTGAGGCCCTCCAAAATAACCTCGCTGAGGTTATGTGTCACGATGTCAGGACATCAGGACGTCAAGATATCCCCGACTTCGGGATAGCAGAATGTCGCGCCATCCCTGATATCGGAATGTCGGGTTAAAAACGTCGGGATATCGGAATGGGTAACATCAATGACGTGGAAACGCGTGACCTCAATGTCATCGAAACGCGTGACATGGGTGTCGGAACCTGATGGTACTTGGTCTGTGGATCTGCATCCACCTGCATCCACCACATTCATTCTTCCAGCTCTTATTGCCCCATAAACCATTGAGAGGTGCGAACACCACCAGACAACCTATATCTTCAAAGGTTGATCAATGAGGCAATTCATGTACGTTAACGCTGACTAGTAAAATACAAAGTCCCCAATAATTGATGCTGTCTGCGCGATTATAGAAACACAGGTGTAAGCGCCCACGAAAACACAAGAGTCGACAACAATTTCTGGAACCCTATGGCTCTGATGAAGATAAGCATTAGTACTAGATTAAAATCGGTAGGCGATAGTGCCTACTTGGTCCACCTGCACTTTGATGTGCTCAGGAACCCAAAGCCGGAGAAGAAACAACAACGCGACGCTGATGCCCAGGTTTCCAAACCCAACAGCAAGTGGTTGGCTTCGAAACATAGCCCAGATCTTCCAAAGTACCCTGATCAGGAAGAGCAGGTACATCAAAGAGCCCACCTTGAACAGGACTTGGGGAATAGGGGATTCGACCATCTGTAACATAGCAAAATGTTTGCAAAACACTACCTTGACATTTGGTCAGACTCACAATGAAATCTCCGAAACGGTTGAGAAATTCCTCTAACGTGAACGAGCGCTGAGTCTGGTGAGTATTCCACATACGACGGTCTGATTACAAAATCATACCATGCTTTGAGGTTCTTGATCATGCGAACTATCGGTTGTGTTCGGTGGGAAACTGGACGAGTCCTAGAGTGGAGATGAGTATGGTCCAAGCTCTATGGAATCCGTAAGCTCACTGTTGCCTTGAGGAGCCTATGGCCTATGGGAGCTTTGGGTGATTGAACCTATGAAGAAACTTGTACAATCTGAGGCTCTGGAAGATGTGCCCACTAACCGCCTCTGCGCCCGATCCATTGTTTGTCATTACTGTTACACCGGTGAACGCATTGAACGTATTGAGATTGTCCCCCATGTATGTCCCTTTCTCCGACGAGCAATCACTTGAAGGATTTGAAGGGCTCTGCAAGTCAGACCATTATGACGTAGGTTTCAAACAACGGCTTCATACTCACTGGCTCCTGAATACCATTCTTAATGGTAGATTCATCCAATTTCTGTTCAGGAAGCTGAATCGTTCCATTGCCTATGATAGGTGTTCGATCATGGGTTACGGCCTATGACATACAACGAGTTGAATGATAATTCAAGGTCGGTACGATGAACACACTCACCATGTCCTTTGTTACTCGCTCGGGTTCAGTCCGCTTCGCAGGATCTAGAATGTGGGAGTGTGTTGACGGGTTCTGTAAATGTAGGTATAGTCAGTAATCAATGATTGTGTCGACGTTATGAAACATACTTGGACCATGGATATATGACTCTCCGTGTCAGAATCACTTCTGCTCCCATGATCCGCTGTTTCGTCTTCACTCTCGATGAGTTTCTTACTATCTCGCCAGCCCATCAACTGAAATAGATTACCGTTTAGTCTTTCGTGGTTGATACGACACGATTGCGATTACCAACTTCCTGATGATGCCAAACAGCTGCCGGACTTTCCTCTACGTCCATGAGTACGAACCAACCTTCGCTGTCGCGGATGAGAGTCTGAGAAACCCTGTTGTTCATGTGGTCACAGGAATCGACGACCTCGTGTAGGACATGCCATGACTTGTAATGTCGTGATCACACTACGGCTGGCATGATGTCACAACTTTCTGGAGTCACGGTCATCATGTGCAAGTAACTTATGTCTATTTCTCGATCCAACTACTTACTAGTACATGGTTTTCCTAGCTACATTGGCTGTCTCCAACTTCGCAAAGCCTATGGATGAGCCGCTTCAGCTCAGTTCGCTGCACTGGCACTAGTACTAGCAGAGTCAGCGGGACGTGACCTGGACCTTTTTGCGTTGCGCTTATGATAGGTCGTCAAGGTACTATTCAAAACCCAACTGGGTTTCCCCATCAAGGTCAATTTCAGTGACCTGTTGCTGATTTTCGGGTGCGCGAACTGCTCGTTATTCAGATCAACAGGATGCCATGTAAAATCCCCCCCTCGCGACTACACCACACCCAGATTTGGTAGCCACCATCACTGGTATTTCTATGAACATACGTCGTCCCTACCATTCTAGGAGTAGGAGTTTCGGGAAGGGGGGCATCTAGATCGTGCGGCGATTGACTCGAATGCCACGCGTTATGGCCCTCGCTATCGCTGGATTTGAACGGCGACATCTCCAACTTTGTTGGGCCAAACGGCTCATTCGTGATGTTACTCGTACAAGCTCCTTGCACAAAGTACTTCGCCGGGCGTGCGAGAGGTTTGAAGCTTATGGGAGTGCTTCCTCTATCGCCATCTCTCACGAATGCTATGATACAACGATCTTCAGTAAAGACAAAGAATCTCATAGGTCACATACTAGAATTCTCGGATTTCTTGAGACCGCCTCTTGGAGGGGGAGTTTTTGTCCGTCCTCGTGTCTTAGCGTTACTGCATTCGCTCTCAGTAATTCTCAAGGATCGTGCAACAATACCCTGGCTTACAGCTCTTCACTGTCTGGATCATGGTAGATCTTCTGGATCATTCTGTCACTGTCCAAACGATACATTGCATGATCATATATTTTCCTTTTCCACCATACGGAATGCTACAGCTGGTCAGCTCAGTGTTAGAAAGCAGAGGAGACAACCTACAGATGTGCTCGATGTTTCATCGTCCGAACTTTCGTTCACTGGCTCCATCGTCGTCAATGGAAGATACTGAAAACCGATTTCACGTGAGTTCTTGACAGACTAATGCGATATGCATCTGACTGAGGCTCTTGTCAGGCTTGATCATTGATGTCCACGATAGGAAGACAATAATGCTTGGAAGACCATAAGCGATCGGTTAATGAACCGGCCATCATGCACATCATCTACCTCCTCCAACTCGAACTACTTTTGGCGTGCTAACTCTTCGTATCCCCCTCTAACGTTGAACATTGTGAACCCGAACCTCTTTTCCTCAAATGAGTCGCCGCCGTAGAGCTGGCTCGAATGATTTGGATCCTCAGCCGTGCCGTTGCCAAGACTGCTTGAAACAAAATCCAGACGGAGTGTTTATCTCGAATTCGGCTCTCACGGAACATCGACATCGGGAGCGTCTCAGGAGGACATTTTTAACCAGGTTTAACAGGACCCCCTCCGTGTCATCTGGAGATGTAGGGGTTCCTACAGAATCTAGTGACAAATCGAATGCTCCTCAACCACAATACCCAGAGAATCCTTCCTATCGCGGCTCACCCCCTGTGCGAGGATCTTGCTCAACCGATGACGACACGACCGACGGCTGGTTGGAATGCGTGGTGTCGGAGATATCTATACGTTTGGGCAACATATACGATTGCAAAACTCGTCTGATCTTCGTCAATAACCCCTCTCCGGAAGTTGCCTTCGTGTTTCCAGATCCTGAAACACTTCCAAAGGTCAACACAGGCAACTTCGCTTTGCAAACGAATAAAATAGCCAACCACTGCCTCTTGGATGCCGAAGCAAGGTTCTCCCATCTACTACAAATGATTCCCTCCCTCCCTCCTAGTCAGCGCTTATCGGGAGAGGTAGATTTGGAGGAAGAGCTTCTCGAGGCACTGAACAAGATTCACCGTGTGAAAGAAAGGCAGTGGTTATTACAAGCTTATCCCGATGGACATGACGGATCCACTGTCGACAACAGTACGTGTGCTTGATGCTATTGTTATTGCAGTTTCTGAGAAATCTTCAGGTATTCACTTTGCTCAGAGATATACGACAGATGCTACGCCCACTCTGCTTGCTGCCCTGATAATGTATATAAGAAACCGGAGCTCAACGCGTAGCATGCGCGTAAACATTGCATTGCTGCGCTGCATACTCAGAGGCTTTGCAAAAAAGCATGGGATTCAATCCGAGGCGCCAATCCTGATCCCAAAGGATATTCACACTATCGTCGACCACTTTGACCTCAATCCTACATTACACGTGTCGATCCTATGTCCACGATGCTATGCCCTTTATCCCTTCACTGCGGAGGCGCTTACCGAAGCCGAAAACGCCCGTAAACACAACGCTTCTCTGCCCGTCTGTGAAGAGAGGTCATCCCCGGACTCACCGTTGTGTGGAACCACCTTGTGGCGAACTTCTCGAACGGCAGCCCGTTCGTTCCTTTCGCCAATCCGCAAACAGGTTTTCCAAGATTTGAAGTCATGGATTGGGAGAATCCTGGCTATCCCTGGTATCGAGGACGTGATTGCTGAGCATCAGCAACATGCATTTCCACCAGAAGCAGGCTCTGCCAAAGATTTTGTAGATTCTATTTTCTTTCACGAGCTCAAGGGCGCGGATGGGCAGCCGTTCTCGATACCCCAAACCGGCCCATCTGGAAACCCAGATCTGCGCCTTGTCTTGAGCCTCGGGTTCGATGGATTCAATCCTTTCTATCAGAAAGAAACGCACGCTCAAGTACAGTCTACAGCACTGTATATCGTAATCCTTTCTCTACCAGAGCACCTTCGATATCGACAAGAATACATGTGTCTTGTCACTGTGATTCCTGGGAAGCCAAAACAACATCACATCAACCATACCTTGCGCAAGTTGGTCGAGCAACTGCTCCCATTTTGGCAAGGAGTCTCTTACACTCGTACTGCACGCTATCGCACTGGCCGCAAGGTGTTCATGGCGCTACTTCCTACGGTGTGTGACACGGAAGCTGCGATTCAAATTTCTGGTTTTGCTGCCCACAACCATACCTACTTTTGTAGGCGATGTCTTTTGCAAATTGGGAACATCCATAACCTTGAACCGGATACTTGGCCCATGCGAGATCCTCACAGACACAAGCTGCTTGCCTTAGAATGGAAAGAGGCCTCTCAATCGCGCCGCGACGCAATATATCGAGATCACGGAGTCCGTTGGACTGAGCTGTTGAGCCTGCCATACTGGAACCCCATTCCATACACCGTCATTGATGACATGCATCTTGGATACCTTGGTCTTTTCCAGACCCATCTCCGTATAATATGGGGAGTGAATCATGAGAAGAACAGCGGCGATGGAATTTGCCCAGACACAGAGAAGCAAAGGAAGCTGTCGAAGGCCAGCCTTCGCCGTCTCTTGGATGAAATTCGAGCAAATCCTCCTTCCTTACAGCAGCTCTTAGAGGAAGAAAACAAGAAGGTCGTCTGGTATCTGTGCTATGAGCTAAAACTACGTACTGGAGTTGGAAATAAACAGGAAATGGTGAAACAGATCCTGCAATGGGTGAGTGTTCTAATTCCACTACTAGTAGTAATCTTCATGATCTTATGATGTCCAGCGCTCGTCAACTGTACCGGAAGCAGTACCTGAAGTTCCTGCCCTCAACTATGACCAAGTACCCGATGGCTGGGTAGGCGCTAATCCAACGGTTGAGCCTGTAAGCATCTTCTACTACATTTTTCTGCCCTCAGTTGCTCAATTCAGCAGGATACCACCTCTCAAGCATCAGATTCAGAGCTCTCTGCCAGTGAGGCGGTATGTTCATCCTAACCTGTCTCACTGAGATCAAATAATGATTATTCCATGTTCATGTGAAAGTCTTTTAGCTCGAGAGCTTCCTCAATCGTGAATCCCAATGCGCTACCACCCGTGTTGAGACCAGCCGCAGGATTCCTTTACAATAAAGACCAGCCAATCCTGCCAGAATTCAAATGAGCTGGCAGATCTGGGTTCATACAAGATTAGCTCGATGGGGTTCCTTCGTTTGTTTTTTACCTCTAGATGCTGTGTGCTGGGACTGATCACGAAGGCGTTTGAGGATTGCGCGCTGTCTTTTGGAACAAATTGTGAACCGGGAAAGAATTCGGGGATGTTTGGCTTGTTCGTCAAACAGATAGGACAGGCGTTGTACTAAATCTGGCGATGCGACTCAGAGCTCCGGGATGGGGCTCAGGTGAGTGCCTTGGGCAGGGAAGCGCAGGCGGAAGGAGGCAGATTCTTAGCACGTCGTAAAGACACTGCTGACGCTTGTCATCTTCATGGAAGCCTGGAATCGAGGATGAGATTCAACAGGACCCGATGTCAATAATTGAGCTCACCGTAGCCGTGCCTGAGTCAGCCTCAGTACTAAATCCTCCAAGTTGACATCGCTAACTCGACGTATCGGCACACTGGAGTGGAGAAGTTGGTTCGTCAAAAGCAGAAGAAGCGAAGAAACTGATAGCGTCGTGGTTTTCTGTTGCTTGAAACGGCCGAAGGTACATTTCGAAACGAGAACATTGTCCGTCCGCGAAAGATGTGGAACACGACCGTCGATACGGATACAAAGTGCGCAATATACGAGAAGACCGTCTAGGCATCCTTTGAAATGGTGAACTGACGCAAAGTGCACTGGAGGGGACAAGTTATCAAAAGAGCATTGAGAGTAAGAAGAAGAAGACAGCGGGTTGGATGAGGTGAAGAAATATCGCTGGCATATTCGATGGGATCAGATAGAGTGTAATGATCTTTAGTCGTTGATTGCTCTAGGCAAACCCTTGAACATTAGCATCGATGTCAAACCTTGGTGGACCGCGGAATTTTCGTGAGCTTCCCCAATGAGCTGAACGAGGTAAGATTCAGAGACAAGTCAATGATGCCTCATTGAATGACCCGAAGTTCTAGCACGACGGACTGATTCTGCCATTAGCAATAATTAGCCAGAAGGTTGCTTCGAGCACTTCGAGCACGGGTCCACGGGTCAGAGGATAGAAACCTCAGGTTTCGAGACAAAGTGTTTGCAGATGCATTTGGTTTTATTCGCCTACGAGCATGAGTACAATACTTGATGAATCAATTGAAGGGAGCTGGAAAACCGACAGGGTGGTGGAAAATCGACATGGCGGATGCAGGTCAACAGAGAACTGAACTGTATTCAACCATCACGTTCCGACATCCCCGAAATCATTGATGTCACGCATTCCGACATCAGTGATATCACACATCCCGACATCCCGACGTTTTCGACCCGACATTCCGATATCTGGGATGGCCCGATATACTGCTATTCCGATGTCGGGGACCTCTAGACGTCTAGACGTCCCGACATCCGGTACGCATTACCTCGGCAAGATTATTTTGAAGAGCCTCACTGTTTCCATGAGGCGGTTACAGGCTTTGAATTTACAATAAAATCGGCGAATATACCGGGCAAATCTTTGAAAAATGATCATGATTTGGCTATCATTTCGAGTTGCAGCATATTTTTGAAATTATCTGACTTAAATGCCAGAGGATATTATAGATTATCCCTGCGACTTTCATGAAAATTTCCTTGTCGAGGTTAGGCGTCTTCTTTATTAGATAATCGCTCGATTTCCGCTACATAACCTCTTTCTGAATCTGGTGAAAATATCCAAAATTTCTGCTTCCCTAAAATTCCGAGGTTATTGTACAATTCCTCATCATAAAATCAACCTTTCAGCGTCGAGGAAACGGACCAATCCCCGCAGTGCCTCCGAGTCCAATCCCTTCGGCGCTTCCTTGGCTTCCTCCTGGTTCTCCTCTTCATCTTCTTCTACCCCCAAAGCCTTCTTCATCAAGTGAACGAGAGTTCCTTCGAGGTTTGAAAACCTCCTCTCGATCGCCTGTAGGCGTCCGTCGGTGCTGGATGCGGAGTCCCGGACCAATTCCAGGATCTCATGTTGGCCTTGGACGATATCGACGAAACCCTCCTTGAGGGCTTGGATATCCACCTCCAAGTTATTCAACCTGGAGGCGGTGTCGGTTTCTTTTCAGCGAGGTACCGGAGCTTTGGCTTTTCGAGGTTTGGATTTTCAAGTCGGAGCGACGGCGGCGATCGAACCGGACCACGTACACTGCTGCTTGTTGTCGTGGCAGGGTTGGCAGGCAGTGGCGTTCTTCCTCTTCTTCTGAGGAACACATTGCTCCGCTCGTTCGAGCCGGATACACCTCTCGCATGCTCCGATTTCCTCCGGCGATTCCTCTCCGCTGGGATTCGGCTCGTCGTCTGAGCTGTCGTCCTCTCCGTCGTCCCCTCCCGGATATTCGTCATCACTTGGGTCTCCACCGGTGCCGACGTTCTGTCTTCAAGTTAGGGAACGGAATTGAAGGAAAATTAGTAACTTACCACAAACGGAATAAACGGAAACTCAGGAACATACCTTGTGCGAGATGGTCCCGCTTCTTGGTTTGTCTCCGTCGGAGATGCTCTGGTAGAGGCATTCTACAAGGAAGTTAGTGTCGGTAGCTATAAAGGATTTTGTTACTCACCGAGGTCCTTGAAAACCGACGAAGTCGAGCAGCTCGAAGCTGCTCCGACGACGGCCCCTGACCGGAGTCAGTGACTTTGGCTTTCTTGGCCTTGCCGGCCTTCTCCTCCTCTGCCTTCCGTTTCTTTCCTTCCTTCACCTTCCGACGGCGTTCTGCTTCAGCGGCCTCCTCCGCCTCACGTTGGGTCTTTTCCTCCTCCGCTCGGCGTGCCGCTTCTTCTTCCTCCTTTCTTTTCTCCTCCGCCTCCTCCTCATCGCGTCGGCGTTGGTTTTCTTCCCTCCGTCGTTGCAATTCCTGTAGCGCCGCTTCCTCCTCCTCTGCCTCTCGTCAGCGACGTTCGGCGGGTGTCTCTTGGTTTCGAGGTAGGAAAATGACTAGCTCCTCCTCCCGACCGATGGCGGTGGTTGTCGTAATGGTGCTTACGTTAGGTCGGGGTCGGGACATTGTAGAGAAGAGGGAAATTTTGGCTAAGTCCCTTATTCACCTTCGGCTTTTATACTTTTGGATCGGCGCACGGACCATGCTACTTTAGGGCCGGTCGATTCGCGTTTGGATTTGAGACCACCATCAAAACGTTTTTCCAAATCGGGCACCCCGATTCCATCGTTCTAGAATCGGACCGACGGAGTCATGTGATCGGATCAACCTAGTCATCTGATCGTGGTGATGATGTCATTGGCTTTCGAGGGCTCAAGCCTAAGAGGGGGATACTGTTACGACTATAATTCTCGGAGCTCCGTCGGAGCTTCACTCGGCAATTGGACTTAGAGATTTCCTGAATCTCTCTAGTCATGCCTAGCAGTGTCCGCCTTGTCCCTCTTTCCGATTCCGTTGGCGCATCGGTCTGGTCTTATACTTGATTATGATCTTATTGTTTTATTCTCTGACAGCTCAGCTGACCTTTATATTGATTTACTTTACAATAGCTTATTGTCTTTCTCACCTCCGATGTTGTAGTACCGAGATGTGTATCGTCTTATTGTACTTTAGATTAGACTGACTATCCGTACAGTATATAAGGAGCCTGTACATACTTACATACCTCAGTTTTAATATCAACTTGGATTACCTCGTTAACGTTAACACTCACCTCTGTGCTCTTGGTGTCGTCTTGATCGTTGATCATCGCCGACTCCGAACCTCCGTCGGACTTCGTACACGTTGTACTCGTCCTCCTCTGCTCTCTTGGTTGAACACGGTAACGTGGCGAGGGTGTTGCTCAATAACAACACTAACGTTCAACAATCCTCTGTGTCTCTGATCGGAGCTCCGACTCCGTCGGTGGCACGGTCCTAACAGGAATCAAACTCAGAAGGCCTGTAGCATGAGTTGAGTGCAATGACATCATTGAAAACAACAAAAAGTCAATGATGTCATGGCCCTTAACCTTGAATTTTGCTTAGTAAGGAGACAAAATTTCGTCTCCTGACTAAGCATTTTGTGCAAGAATATAATAAAATAGGTGAAAATACATAGACATACTATCATTATACAGAATTGCCATCAGGAAGAATTGAACTCTAAAGAAAGTTAAAGGACTTACTCGAGAGTCAACACCTTTAACCACTTCACTATCAAGATTTGATGTATATAATATGTGTTGAGTCACACCTTTCCTTATTTATAATGCTTACACCCAAGTATAGTTGCAATACTTATATCACAAGTAGGAAGTACAATAGGGTGGCACTCATGAACACCTCTATTCTATTATGTGCCCTGGCAATAAAATGTTGGCAGGTCACAGGTACCTGCCAGTTGTTTGAACTCATCAAAAATCTGCCTGTGACCAGCAACTGACTCATGGAACTGGTAACCATGACCTGCAGGTAATCCCACAGGTCAAACCAGCAGGTAGTAGCCAGTGACCAGAACTTGTAAAGACCTTTAGTGTGCATGCCAGAACATGGTGGAACCTATTGAGCAGCTCTTGAGTTGAGAACTTGGTACTTGCAATCTGACCTTGAGTTAAGTTGACATTGCTGAACATCTCTCACACTATCTGAAGAGATGGTTGTTGCTGGTGGTAGTAGGTGTTTGATGTGTTTCTTCATGCATCATGCAGCATGCCCAATTGCTCAAGAATATGTATCTAACCATGAGGTCATGGAGATGTCAACAATGCACAACCTTGGTCCAAGCATTCATTAGAGTGAAGGCTGTGACTACTAGATTTCTGAAGTAGAGTTCATGATAGATAGTCATTTGTTGGAAGTTTGGATTCACTTCCCCTCCTCCACTAATGCTTCTCTCTTTCCTCTAACTCCTTGCTCTCTCTGTTTCAACAATATTTTACCCTGACCAGATACTGCACTCTATCCTCTTGACATCAGCAAAACAAGGTACTGCTGTCCAGTGCTGTCCAGTGCCTCCAGTACTCCCAGCAAGGTTGCTGCTGGACAGAGCCAGTTGAGTGTTGGATAGCACTCCGCAGCATTATTCAGTTTGGGCTTGGCTTGTACTTGGCAGTACTCAGAAATTCTTAGATTTTCACATCATGTCACAATTATATTGACCAAATATATTGAGTGCTGTCCAGCATCCATTCAATGCTGGACAGCACTGTCCAGTGCAATACAACACTGGGAGTGCTGGAGAGGGAAAACTAGGTTCGGCTGATGACTTTCCATACATTTGATTTGCCAATGTTCCTCACAGTCATCAGCAATGTAAGTCTGCTGACATGTGTTTCATAATCTTTCCAGCACTGCTGTATTCTCAATTCCATTCTGATAATATGTTATCAATGCTATGATTACCATCAGTGCACCTGATCAGTAGTCAAGCTGTCTGTCAATCAACCTGTCATATTTCAGCATGTCAGACAATTCATAAATCATAATTCCCAGGATTGTCATGAGGCAGGGTAGGGGAACATAAAAGCAAGACAAAATTGCTCCCTTGACCTTCCCCCTTCTGTTCTGACACATCTCTCAAATTTGAAAGAAATAATCAGCCCAACCCTGCTTTACAGAATGTCTTCAACTGCTTTTCCTGCAGCTGATCAAGAATCAACTCACATACCTTCTGAATCTTCTCCTGGATTTCATAATGAGAATACACCTCAGCCAGGAGCTATTCCAGCATCTGCTCATAGTAAGTGATCTTCAGTTTCACATCTGTCAAGCTGTTATATACTAATTCTCAGGAGCTTACACTACAGCTCATCAAGGTCAATTTCAAGAACATCAAGAGTCTGGTCCCAGGAGTAGATATCTGATTCCCCCTTATTATTCTTCATTTACTAGGGGTGGTATGTTATTTTGACATTTTTTATTGATCACAGAATTTATTTATATTTGAAAACATAGGCAGGTCCTATGACTATGAGGAAAAATATGATCCTGATCCTTTAGGTGATGAAATGAAAGAAAATGCCAGAGTCTGGAAAGTGTATCTAGATGAAGCAGAGAGCCATGATCTTGAAATGATAACAGGCTTTAGAGATACAATTGATGCACTTTTGGTTTTTGTATGTTTTTTGCTCATTGACATATGCATGCTTACTGAACTTTATTACAGGCTGCACTCTTTTCTGCAGTTGTCACATCTTTTATCATTGCTGCAATATCTTCACTCCAGCCTGATTTTGGAAAGATTACTGCTATGCTTTTGCTTGAGCAGAGAGATTTGCTTAGGGCTGCAGGAAATATGACTACCATTAATTCTATTCCCAAAGCTTTAGTGGATCTCCAAAATGGATCTCCTGGAACAAATGATATCTGGATCAATGGCTTATTTTTTACAAGTCTAGCACTTTCCCTTGCTACTGCACTTTTATCAGTCCTTGTAAAACAATGGCTTCAGGCATATGAAAATCTACCTTCTGGGAATGCAAAAGAGAGAGCCATGATTCATCATTTCAGATATACAGGATTAATCAATTGGAAGGTCCCTGAGATTATTGGAATATTACCACTGATTCTTCATATGTCACTTGGGCTATTTCTGATTGGCTTCTCCTTATATGTGTTTGAACTGCATAGCACTCTTTCCTGGATTGTTATTGCTGTGACAATCATCGCATTTATTATTTATTTGGGAAGCATCATTCTGCCTTCTATTAAACTGGATTGCCCATACAGAATTCCACTGCTGTTTACTTTAGGTGGATATATGAAGTATGTGATTGCTGTCATTGTCTGGTATATGAAATGGGTCAACAGCAAAATCTGGAACTTAGAGTGGAACTTAGAATTTCCATCTTTTCAATTGAGAACTCTCAGGAATGCTGAGCTAGCACATTTTACATCTGAAGCTCAGGAGAGTGCAATCTTAGCACAGATTTTAGCATGGCTTTGCTTATTTACATCAAATCAATCAATTCAAAAAGTAGTAGCACAGTCTCTTCATGAACTTTTTGAAAATTGTCTTGCTCTGGAATTTCCATGGGAAAGAAGAACATATATGCAACCTTATATACATCAGCTTCAAGCTCATCTCAATACTCTTGAGACACTAATATGTGAGAGTTTCTCAAAAAGTATAGATACAGACATGAATATTTGGGAAACAATAATTCAGAAGTGGTGGAAAATTACATCTTATCATCATGAATATGTGTTACCATTATTATCTAATTCTTTGGGAGAAAAGTGCTTTATGAGAGCATTTCAGAATAACAACCCAGTTGTTGTTGAAAAGTTGTTGGACTCATATATTGTCAAAGGAAATGTAGGACATCCTGGTGGTATTCAACTTGAAGAAGAATCTCTTATAAACATAATTGATGCTACAATAAAAGAAAATAGCAGCTGGGATGCATTAAAATCATTGATTGCACATAGTGCCAACCTGAAGAATGCACATCATCTATATACTAGCTGCCTTTTTAAGGCATCATGTGGAGGCCAGCTGGACATAGTTCAAGATGTTCTTGAAAAGGGTGCAGATATGAATGCCACAAGAGGTGAACATGGCAATGTATTGCAAGCAGCGCATCTTAGAAATTGTGAAATTCTTGATTACAAAAGGTGCAGATATCAATCCTCAAGGTGGTTTCTATGGAAATGCATTGCAAGCAGCTGCACGTTGGGGAAGCTCAGAAATTGTGAAATTCTTGGTTGAAAAAGGTGCAGATGTCAATGCTCAAGGTGGTTACTTTGGCAATGCATTGCACGCAGCTGCATATATGGGAAGGTTAGAAATTGTGAAATTCTTGGTTGAAAAAGGTGCAAATGTCAATGCTGAAGGTGGTGGATATGGCAATGCATTGCAAGCAGCTGCACATTGGGGAAGCTTAGAAATTGTAAAATTCTTGGTTGAAAAAGGTGCAGATGTCAATGCTCAAGGTGGTGAATATGGTACTGCAATGCAAGCAGCTGTACACTGCATCTATCAAACCAAAGGTCCAAGCATAGTGGCTTTTCTAAAGGAAAAAGGTGCCCATTAGCAATGTTTAAAAATATATATTATGCTGTAGTCTGTTTGAATATCAGTCAAATATCAATATACTGTTACTGTTCATTGGAAGATTCCATTCTTTCACTTGGGAAGGATTTACACATAATCTACTGCTTAACTGGAGTCTTACTTGTCAATAGTTACAATATTTGATTGCACAAATATCATCACAATGAAACAATCCAAAATATGGAAAATCACCCCAGCCCTCTATCTCTCTCATCAATCAACCTATCCCTTACTCTCCTCAAACACTTGCCCAACTCATTTGCCCCCCTCCCTTCCCCTCCCCCATCCCCCCAAAAGGCATCCTTCTCATCCCTATAAATCACCTCCCTCCCCTTCCTCCCCACCACACCCTCCACTAACAAATCCCTCAACTCTGGATGCTGCCTAAACTTCAACTCCAGCACTTTCTCCATCTCCTGTACAAAAATCTCACCCCAGTCTGGACGGACATAGGCGGTGTTTGCTGCTGAGAGAGGGTACACAGAGGAAAGGGAGGGAGAGAGACGGATTTGAGAGGCAATGGTTGGGTGGTTTGGGAGGTATTTGAGGGCTTCATGCAGGTGGGTGGCAGTAGGGTACAAGAGGGAGTCATGGAAGACACGGTGGGGAGAGTGGGGAAAGAAGGATTGGTAGTGAGGGGATTGTTGGGTGAAAATTAGCAGGGGTTGGGGTGGAGAGGAGGAGGGGTCATGATGGGCAGAAGGTGGTCGGGGATCTGAGAAGGTGGGTTGTGGTGGTTGGGAGGTAGAAGCACTAGGACCGAGCATCACAGGAAACGGAGGCTGACGATCAACCTGTCTAGGTTCGTTGTCCGCTGCCACCGGCATTGCCTGTGCGGCCTGAGCCGTCGTCGTTGCTTGTGCTGCCACCGCCGCTGTCGGCATCGCAGTCGGGGTTCTCGGCACATGCTCGAACGCTCTGGGTTCCGCCCCTGCTGTCATCGCCGATGATTCTCTCTGTGCGCGATCCACGGCAACTGGGAACGGAACCAGTCGCACACTAGCTAGATGCCTCCCAGTCCTCTCCTCCATCTCTCGTTCTCGTTCCCTCTCTCGTTCACGCTCTCTTTCTCGCTCGCGTTCCTTCCTTCCCCGTGTCCCAGTCAATGTCCGTAACAGACCTCTGCCTCCAAACAAGCCCGTACTCTTTGACCTTGTTGTCTCTCCTCCTCTTCCCCCTACACCCATTTCCCCTCCTCTTCTGCCCAGACTTCCACCCAATCCCCTCCCTCCATATCCATACAATGCACCCAAGACCTCTCTGCCCCTTGGAATATCCAACTCAACCCTATATGACTCGTCCTCGAACAAGTCCCTCGGAGGCAGCGGAAGAGGGTTTTTAGACGGCGTCCATGGCGGACGGTCGAATGCTGATGGGCCAGTTGGAAGTGAAGGAGCTATATCAACTTGTGGAGGGATAAACGCAGGAGGTTGGGTTTGAAGAGGTTCTGATTGATGCCGCGAGTGTCGTGTTCGTCGTCGTGGTCGTTGAGAAGAAGGTTGAGTGGATTGTGTTGATTGGAGTAGGATAGGCGGTGGTGGATTTCCAGCTGCGGACGTTGGAGGTGCAGGGGTGATAACGCGCATGGGTGTTGGCATTGGATGTGCTTCTTCTTCTTCCTCGTCAGAGTCTTCATTGTCGTCGTCTGAATCTGAATCCGGAGGAAGAACAGGTGCGTGATATGGCGTCTGGGCTCGTCCTCGTGGGATAGCCCGTGCTTGGGGTTCGATAGGAAAGTTGACCAGGGTTTCTCCTCCTCCAGCGACACTTGGCTGAGGAGGAGCAGCTCCAGGTTCGGATACGATGGGAACAGGAATGCCCATTGGCATGGGCATAGACATGTTCGTAGCTAGATAGAATGATAACCTTAAGCATATGAACGGAGAGTATAAACGGATTGAAGAGAATGGACGAAACGACAGGAAACGAATTGAAATGAACACGAAAACAAATGGAGCGAAAACGAAATGAAATGACATACCATTCTCCCTCCGTCTCTTCGTCTTCTTCTTCCTCGTACTCCTCCCCTGCGTCCCAGTCCCAGACGACGTTCCGACCCTCTGAAACTGCATCTGCGGTTGCTGCTGCGGTTGAGCCTGAGGCATCTGCATCATCTGCGGCTGCCCCTGGCCTTGCGGTTGAGCGAAGATCGGATACGGGACGACGAGGTGACGGTTCTGTCCCTGTCCCTGCGCATATTGATACTGAGGAGGATATTGTGACATCTGTTGTGAAAATTGCGGGGCAAATTGAGGAGGATAGACTCCTCCGCCGCTGCCTCCCTGTTGCTGTTGTTGTTTTGAGCCGGCCTGACCCATCTTCGTGAGTTTTGTTCGGTGTTAATGTTATCGTCTCTGTGTCTGTTTCGTCAGCTCCTCTCTGCGTATCGTAACTCTGTGAGTCTCTACCTCTTCGTCTCGTTCGACCTCGTTTTGTTTTGTGCTAGCTTGGTCTCGTTTCGTATTTGATCCTTAGTAGGGCCGATGGGTGGTATGGGAAGGGTATGCGTATGCGTATAGAGTGATGTGCGGGGTATCACGATGGTGGTTGTGGTTGTGGTTGCGGCGTGAAGAGTTAATCCCTTCTTTTGTCTTTTGTAGTCCGTTATCCTTCAAATCCTCGTTTCGTCGTTATCGTTTCGCCTTCAGTGCTTCAACGGAACGTTTTCGAATCCTCGAGCCAGGCCAGAGCCGCAAATAATAGTCCCGTTTCAAGGGCGGATAACGAACAGCGGTATCGGTGAGACGAAGGAGTAAGGTGAAGGTGGAGGTTGAGGGAGACGAGAAGAGAGTACGAAGAAGAATACAACGTGTGTGCAACGAGATCCTTTCTTTTGAATGAGAATTCAGATCTTTTGACCCAATGGCCGCAGTGGTTCAAGAGAAAGAGAGAGATTTTTCTCATGAATTCAAGACGTGATCAACTCTATTCCCGTTCCGGGCCAATTGACGCGCGGCCGAGCGCCTACGAGATTGATATTCTCTTCTCTCAACCACGACGTTCAGTACCACAGCTATTTTCCCTTAATGTTTGAAACGCTCAACGCTAAATACCAAACACGAAAACTACAAAACACACACAATATCCCGACCTCACGAAACCCTACGTCGTTGGCCTTTCAAATCAAACAACCAACTCAATTCTGCTCAGTCACTCAGATATATCGCCCTCAAGCGTGATTGACAACGACGTGGACTCGGTTGGTCTCATTGCTTGGATGGATGCTCAGAGCTCGATTGGGACACAAAGATTTCGACGGGAGGAAGGGCTCAAGAGGAGAGGAGAATGAAGTTCTCATACAAGAGATTGAAGAAATTCAACTGAACTGTCGATAAGTCGGACCATCGGAGGGAGTAGGGAGCATGAATGAAATCCATTGCCCTGGGCAACTTCAATAGAACTATAGTACCGTTGAGTGTACGCCCTCGTCTTGGTCCATTCCTTCATTCGTCCCTTTCTTCATCTATCCCCCCAAATCTCGTGCACTTACTCATTTATTTTCCAGGCTCGCTTCCGCGTACGCAGGACGACTCAAAAAAGGCTCAAGGACAATCATCTCACGAGTCACCGGCTCCTCATCGTTACATTCTTTCACCTGCCTCGCATTCGCTCTTGAAGATATTCGAGCTGAAACATGTACACTGAATGTAGGAAGGATCGTGTACACCCTGAGCAGTGCTCACTTCCTGACTGTTGAAAGACGAAGGGTGAGAAGCCGTTGAAGTCTGAAGGTGTAAGATTAGAATCGAGCTATTTCTCATAGGCGTCGTTTTCTCAAATGAAAACTTCCTAGTACTTCCGGATGAGTATAGTACACCACCGGTGAGTGCTATACCCAATATTCCCTCAATGAGCATATGGGATTGGGGGCGCAGATCATCAATCGCATCATCTCCCATTGCCCAATCAACCCTGTTTGATCATGCTTTCAGCGAGTGATAACCAGCACAGCCCATTTCTACTATCTATAGCCTTTGTCGAGCATAAAAGACGTCCGAGTAACCCTTTGTTTCCCTCAGAGCTGGTCTCCTCGTTATTCCTCGCACATTCGCATCTTCGCACTCTTCTCTTACTGCACTATACTTCGTCTAAAAGATCGTACTCGTCCACCTAGTATGACTCGCTTTGCCCTTGTTTATGTCGTCGGGGCTGTCTCGACTGCCCTCGCTGCTCCGACTTCAATGCTACCTCCCTCCGAAGCTCTTTCTGGTCACGAAGAGCGCTCTAATGCACCCCTGCATCAGCTCCAGCCTGCTGATGGGTTTCCAGCCACTGCGAGGCTCAATGTTGGTGTCCTTGCTAATTCTGTCACAGTCAGTGTCGTGATTATAGTGCCACTTGATTAGATTGATACTGAACTTTCTCCATTCTTTGATGACTCTGATTATAGACTTCCGGTGAGTTCTTCGGCAAGACGTGGAGTTTACGAGACGGCGCTGATGTTCATGATGTACGCCTTTCTCTCCTTACACATGACGACTAACAAGACTAATTTGTAATATACTTCCTTTGTCCAGCACGACCAAAGCACCGTTACAGATACTTCATATAACTCCGTCGACTCCAAGCCGCTTGGACGGAGGGCTGCCAATGAGCCCAAAGTACCTTCACCAACTCCAAAGGAACAAGCCCAGCTTGACGTCGACACCAATTATAAGTTTTACCTCAAACACAAAACGCAAGCGGAAACTTCATGATGAACTTGCAGGTATGAGTTCCATCTCTCAAATACCATCAGTGGAGTGCAACTATTCATGCTCAGACTTCAGGTATACCATCAGACCAATGGGGTGAGACGGAGAATCGCCGCAAGATTTCCAAGGCCGCCGACAACGACCGGATAGTTTTGAGACACTTGAAGAATGCTCATAGCCTCGGGAATCATTTCTCAGTTGGGGTCAAGGGTGAACCTGGTTACAGATCGGAGCTCCTTCCAGATCTTGCACAAGAGCAGGCTCGCGTGCAGAATCTGAAAGACACATACGAGAACGCTCTACGTGGTTATGTTCCCGAAGCGTCAATCAAACGTGCTGGGGATCTACAGGCTAGCAGTGGGAAACGCCGCAAAACTAGAGGGAAGAATACGGAGTCTAGTGGTATACCTCCAGATAATCTTCATGTTTTCCCAGCCAATACCTCCGGTGATTCATGACGCAGTACTCTGTAGTCTCCGTACTGCCAATGACAATCGTCTCTTCGAATATTGTCAGAAACAGGTATGAGGTCTACCCCACTGAGGGGTAAACTGAAGGGCTGTTCAAAACGTTTCACGGTGCTCTGGTGCAAACCTTTTCGAGCTTCAAGTGGTCTGTGTTAGCTTTTTATGCAAGGTCTCGCGACGGAGGATGTTAATGAATGCTGAGTCGATGGTTAGAGTCTCGAAGAGAGATCGAATGCGAGAATGAAGTATGTATATCCATATCATATTGATGATCCATGATATAGTTAAACATACGGTGTTGAAACGGCTAACTACTACTACTTTCCCCGTGAAGCTTGACAACCCCCCAGAATGCCTACTAACCCTCTCGTTCCCTTGAGACAACCTTTCTTGCAACAAATGCGCGCCGCCATTCATCAGACTACCTCCCTCTCCTTCCCCTGGACTCCCAACGAAGGACTTGGAAAACTCAACATCACCATGACAATCCCCTCAACGCGTTTGAGATGTGTTCTTCTCCTTATCTGCCGCCTTCTTCGCCTTCTTCGCCTTCAACTCCTCCAGATGAGCCTCAATATCATCTCCAGTCGCATCCTTAATCACTGCATGCTTCCCAGTAACCAAATTCAAAACACCCTTAGAGACCTTCCCCCCAGGAAAAAGGTTTCCCAAATTAACCGTATAGCTCACGATCTTCGGGGCTTTCCCACCAGCGCCCAGCGGATTGTGTCTGACATCGACCGAGTCAAACCTTTCGCAAGTGCCTGAGATCGTGATCGAGGGTTTGTCTTGGGAAGCGACATTGGGATGGAGGGAATTGTAGAGAACATATATACGGCCAAGTTTGGCTTGAATGTTGGAGTTGATTAGGTTCTGTTCCTCAAGGCTCGTCTTCATTCCTGTGCCTTTGAAATTGGCACGAATTTTGATGGCGGAGGCGGAGGGGGAGCCTGATTGGGAAGTGGTGGGCGCAGCTCGAAGGTTCTGAGGGCTGGGTTTGGGTTTGGGTTGGCCGAAGCTCCCTCCCCCGCCACCAAAGCCGACGGTGTTACCGCCAACGCCACCACGACCGCCAACACCATCATCATATCTGGTGTAGCCGACCTGACGACGGTTGAGTCTAAATCCAGCATCATCATCACCATCGTGGTTATCTCGCTCGACAAGTGAGAAACCTGCGGCGACACCCGTTACACCCTCAGCTGAGACTTGAGCCTGAGGAGCAGTGGTGCGGATTGCCTGTACTTGTTCCTACGTAGTCGAAACGAGAAATTAGTATAGCAGTTCTAGAGTCCGTTAGATGTTTATAGAGTGAACTCACCGGGAAAGGTGCAGGTGCGGGCGTAGGCGCAGGAACAGGTACTACGGGAGCAGGTGCAGCGGATACGAGATGGAGTTGGGAGGAGATGATGCTGAGGATGACCACAGCAGAGAAGGACAAAGAGAGAGACTTGTTGAACGTAGTTAAAAGACGCATATTGGACAGAATGAAGGTTGATGGATAAGATGAGAAGATCGTTCGTTCGATATAGGTTCTCGATCGAATTTTCGTGGATTGTTGTGTTGGAAAGAAAGAAAAGATTTCGTTCGTTCGTTCGTTCGGTTCGTGTCGAATGACAGTCGTAAATCGATATGCAGATGAAAGTTCGTGTACGAGAGAGGGCTTTTGTACCAACTGAATCGTAATCTTCGCCAGCGAAGACTGTGAACTGAGGGTGGGGATTCGTTTGAAGAGACTCGGAACTCAACCAGTGAGCAACTGAGCGTACGAAGGTGAGTATGTAGTGGTAGCGAATCAAGAAGGAAATTTTCTGGGGTCTAATTCGTTATATGGCTCACTAGGGCTCACTCCGCTGATGGGCTGTTCTCTGCTGTTCTGCCATCGGGGGGTCTATGGTTACACTTCTCCGTCGCTCATTCCGATGGACTTTGAATAGTCTATGATCCTCGTCTACGGTCCAGTGAAATTTCGATGAAGTTATAGCAAAAGTTCCAAGTTCGAACTTCAGCGGTGAGCCTCGTATGTGGTGTCTTCTGAGGGCCAAGTTCGAGTTTAAGGAGTGCAGCGCCGGTGAAGCGCTCGCAGGCGCTCGAAATCGATGACTATCAATTATCACTTTATCACAGCAACATCCGAGGGCACTGCTATGGTCAAAGTTGAAAGTTGGCGATGTTACCAGAGGCTACTACAGGCAGTTACTACAGCCTTCGGAATTCGATAGCCCATAACACACGCTATGATCGAGTCGTAGGTTCTCAAGGTCTCAAGCTCAAAATTATCGCCCTGCGTATGGTAACGTCGAGAACTTCGTTCTTGAGTAGGAGGACTATCATGCACGTAGTTCGAACGCCAACACTCTAAAATCCCCTCCATCTGCTGTAGCCTTCCACACATATACACATATACATACATCCACCACAATACCACGTAACGACTTCAAGACTCGAAAAACACAAAGCTCCTTCAACATCCAAATCCTAAACCGAAATTTCTCGTGAACTTCACCGCGATGACACTGGCAGGAGGGAGAGGAGAGACGTCTACGGGTGACCGTAGTAGTCCTAGATATCGAGATATCGACTCGAACACTGTCGACATCTCGAACATCTTGAACACCTTGAACACCTTGCGGAAGGTCGTCCCCCGCCCGCCTCCCTCTTCCCTCCGGAAGTTCTCGAGAAATAACGCCTCCGGGTGCCAAGCTCACGTCCCTTGGGGGTTCGGTTTTTCCGGTTTCTAGAAAAAGAAACGAGATGGCATTATTACATCGACCCAGGTAGCTGAGGACTCGAGAAGATTCGAGGGGAGCGGCGGTGGAATGGAATTGGAAGAAGCTCACTTACCGGGGTTTTGGCAGGCGCATATGCGGCTCCTGGATGCGAAAAACCGTCGAGAGAATTCCGAAGTTCGTATACATACGGGTCAAAATGAGCTCCGCGTTGACCGAAACTTTGAACGCGGAAGGTGCAAAGGGAGGGGAGAGCATTAGTCATGGTAGTCGAATCAATCCTTATTCAAGACTCGTTCAAAATGAACACTGACCCACCAGGACTGAAGAATTGTGAGTCAACCATAATACTCTTCAATGCCATTCTCGACCTTCTCCGACGGTCCTTGTCATCCTGGTACTTGTCATTTATGTACTTGTCATGTCCATATGACTTCGAGTGGGCCCCATTCTGAGTCGGTTCTGTGACACTTGTAGCCGGGCTCGGTCTGCTGTTCGCTTTGACATCCAAAGGGTTGAGTCCTTCATTGCTAGGGGGTGCAATGTTGCCGCTGCTTCCAGTGAGCCCGGCCCCTGGCTCTCCTGTTGCAACCTGAACGTCAATGAACAACGGGAACATGCTCCTTGATCAATATTTACGTTTCTAACACTCATCGCCATCAGCCACTCACCGGGTAAGGCGCAGCAGCTCCAAAGTGGAGGAAAACAACACCAAAAATGAACACCGAAGTAGTGATAGGAAGACGCATGATCGTTGATATCTGGCAAAAAACTGAGCACGGTTCACCGAATCACCCCTCATCAGTTCGAATCAGACTGAGATTGTGCCATAATTCTCTCGATGAGCTACTAGAAGACTATGTAACGATCTTTCCTACTCCCCCTCTACAACCTCCACAAACAACACACGTCTACATACACTAAAACTTCTACCCACCAGACGCAGAAATACCTCGCAAGAACCTCGAGACTGACAGTCTCGAGCAGAGTTCCTCTCTCGCCCTAGGGGTAAGATTGATCCTTTCTGCCATCCTAGCAAAAGGAACAGAACGTCAATTATCAATCCTGCGATCAAGGCCTACTAGAAACCTGAAGGTGATCGACAAAGAGATACTCACCGGGTACCGATCTACATATATGGTTCTTCCGTCTGAACCCTGATATGAAGAGGTCTGGCCCAAGTCATGAGGATCAAAACCCTTGGACTCGTCCGTAGTAGACTGAGTAGCCTTCTGTCCTTTGTCAGGAGTATGTGTCTTGGCAGTGGAGCCGCCACCGCTGCCTCCAGTATTCCCCGTTGTTTCCCTGGAATCTGCCTGGCCCTGTACAATGAACCCCCGGTTGACATTCAAGCTCATGCCACAATACTCGTCAATCACTCACCGGATAAGGCGCAGCAGCTACAACTTGAAGCAGAACAGCACCGACAATGAACAATGAAGCGATCGGAAGACGCATGATGGTGATACCGAAATCGTTTGGGTGAAGACTACCTGCAAGTAAAAGGTTAAACCGTGTAAGCATTCACGAACGGTCAACGAAAACGAACAAGGAAACATACTCGATGAACGTAGACAAAGTTGAGGTGTGATAACTTGAACAAGTTGTGGAACGCTTTCAGTGATCTTCGCCAGCGAAGAACTCTTTTTGTTTTCAGCGGTGTGGTGTACGAGGGGAGATAGAACTCAACCAGTAAGTGAGGGAATCGAGAGGAAATTTGCTAGCCTTTTATACGCATAAGTGAGCATGAACGACTACACGGCGGGCATAGGCTCACTTTGTGTCGACGATCCTGGACGATCCTTCGTATCAATCCGTATCGCCTTGTGCCGTACGACGCCGTATATCTCTCAATCGACCATCTTTTCTTATCTCCAAGAACCAATGCCTTTTTCTAACGGGAATGCATATGGTCAGCTCCGTCGCTCAGTCCAGATGTGAATGTATGTGTGCATAGGGCTCACCCTTGTTTTATTCGTATCACCTTGTGCTGTATATCTCTCAATCAACCTATCTTAGCCCATCTCCGAAAACCAACAGCTGCATCTAGCCAGACTTGTCGCGCAACTGAATGGAGCGCCACCAGAGCTCATCAGAGCCACCCTTTGCCACCAGGCGCAATTCCAATGAGGCTGTTTGACCTGCTTATCGCACAACATCATATGGTGCAAAGAATCGTGTCTGATCAATGATGCATGTGAGCTTGTATTCGTCTATCGGGACTTCAGATGCAAGAGACCTTATTACTGTATATCGATCCTCGCTATGTATCGAGTAAACTCGCCCTGTCTTTTGATCAACACGGTTCCCTACAGCCTGAAGCTTAGAAGGCATATCCACTTCGACTGTCAACTGTGATTGTAATCGTTTGGGTTTGACGGTTATCATCTATGTAGCTCTGAACCTGATGCTCCACGATAAGTACATAGCCAGAAATATCATCGAGAGATTTGACGTACCCCGTTGGCCCTTGAGGCTCTACTTCAACGCACCAACTCGCATCAGCATCAACTTGGGATCTCCTTGGGCCTAGATATCGGACACAGCAACCACAAGCGACGATTTGAACGCATCAGACGCTGCACTTGATTTTTGGCCCCATGGTGAAGCGGGAAAGTCCAGGAGTACACAGGTATACAATCTCATGCACATGGTCGTGCGCCAATAAGTTTTTGCACGGGATGATCTGGTCAGAAGCGAGGAGAGTAACCACCAATGGGGAACGTTGCAATTCCAGAGGCCGAGTGAATATCAATGGTACAGCCATCTAGATAGCCACAAGAAATCACTAGTACGCGATGGGGAAGATTCGAGAATATGAGGGAGATTGGCAGAACGAAGGTGCTGTTGAGATTCCAATCAGTGTGGGACAGCACAAAGAGAACAAGACACGGCACCTATGAATGGATTGCCCAGAGCCTCGCAGTATTAGCCAGCCGTCTTCAGCAATCTCCTCACAGAACTCGAGAACGTAGAAGAGACCATGATCCGATGGCGAGACAAAAAAAAACGCGCTACTGATAACGCTGATTACCATCCCGGTGTTTGTCTTCAGGTCTGATTCACAATGAGAAGATGTAAGGCTAAGATTTCGCTGCACTGCATAAAGTTTGAACTTGCCACGAACCAGTTCGTATCTCCGCTCGCTGGCTTTTGGGTGACGTGGATCATGATGTGTACGAAGGTCAATGGAAAGGGAGTAGATGGGTTGAAAGATTGAAGTGGGTCGGATGAGCGAAAACATAGAGCAAGTAAAACCTAGTCAGTGGTAGAAGACAATTGACACGGGCGCTTAGAATCATTGACGTCGCTCCTTGAACTTTTACTTCACAGTTTACACAAGCAAACTTCCACGAACATCAACTCACAATGAATCTTCCCCGTTCACGACTACATATGCAAAACGGAAACACTACTATCCAGACCCAACGATGCCCCACAAAGACCTGGGAACGGACAAAGGACTAAGTGCTACATACGGATCAAGTAGACATCGAGATTCTCGAGCAAAGTTCTTCGACTCTTCCCCGGAAGTACCTGAGGTACGAGCAAAATCAGTTCCCGGAGGTCGATTTGCTGGGTGGTATCTGATAATAAGTAACAGAGGAAGAATCATCAGTCCACTTGAACAATCAAGTCAAGCAATCGACGAAGCTACTCACGCTATCACCTGGAAAAGAAGACCGAACTCAGAGAGCATCATTTTGTGGAATCGGGCGTGATTGAGCAGAACCACTGGGAGCATGAAAGGTGGGGAGTAAAAACAAGCGTCACTTTGATGATCCATTGAACTCGTACTATAGAAGAAACACTGACCCCGATATAGACAAGCCCTCCATCGCTTTCGCCACAACTTTCCAACCAGGTATACGCCCGTTTCCGCTTGAAGTACACTCCGTAGTCTTCTTATCCTCACAGAGCTCGTCGTTGGTAGTGGTACCGGAGCTGCCACCGCTAGTCGTCTGACTCGAAAGGAGGTTCGCGTTGATCTTGTCCTCCGCGTCGGCATTGTCATTGGTAGGAGGATCTCCTCGAATGTGAATGCTGGGGTGTACATTTTCGCCGCGACCACTATATGTATCTGCTGTTGCAGCATGAGCATTGGAAAAAGTTGCCTGTACACGTCGATCCCCCGGGTTAACATCCATACGCTTATGTCGATAAGACTCATAAATCACTCACCGGGAAAGGCGCAGCAGCTACGAATCGGAGACAAAGCACACCGAAGATGAGCATCGAATAAGCTGTAACACGCATGATGGGAAATGATATTGGATCGTTTTGGGTTTGAAACTATGGGTTGAGCTTTGAAGAAGTTTTCTTGCCGTTGTGAGGATGAATCCTAAACATATAGCTATGTCAGTATTGTCGTTCAAATGGTCACTGAACATGAATGAAATCCTACTCGATGTGTAGCTAGTGTGATATCTTGACTGTTGTCGAACGTCTGTTTTCTTCGCCAGCGAAGAATGTTTTTCAGCAGTATGATGCACCAGGGAGGGTAAACTCAACCGGTAAGTAGCGATTCAAGAGGGACTTTGCGGGACTTTATATCCACATGGAGAGCTCCATCCTGCGCTCATGCGTGCTTCAATATCATATCACCTCGTATGTAAAGCGTCTCTCACCGGGCCCGTTGCCCAATACCTAGCTCGAACAGGTTTTAATATAGTCCGTAGGTACGACAGGCAGATATAGGCGGTGGTAAGAGTTAAGGAGTGTGCTCTAGAGGCCGTGGCCTTTTATATGTAGGAGAGTCCGTGCGCAATTATGTTAGTAAATGAAAGTAAGATACCGTAAGGGTATATGGAGCCTTTACATCGTAACTCGCAGTGTCATAATTCCCTCAAATCGATTCGACCGATAAACTTGCAAAGGAATTCTTGGAAATACTACTTACTCGGTGTGTGAATGTGATAACTTGACAGTTGTGGAACGCTTTTGATCTTCGGCCAGCGAAGAACTTCTGTTGAACATTGTGATGCACGTTGAAGGGGGGGGGGGGACTCAACCAGTAAGTAGGGAATCAAAAGGGAGTTGGCGAGACTTTATATGCTGGTAATTCTCGAGAGATATGTCGCTCTTCGCAATATGAAAGGCTGGGCCGAAAGCTGATGGCGTTGGGCTGCATTCGGTTATTTGAGGATCAGGATTCAGAAGGGTGACTTACCCGCATAAGTACTTGAGAAGGGATAGCTCAGTCTGCAGGCTCATGTTACACAGCAGAGCCTTAACGGAACTGAGAAGAAAGCTTCAAAGCACTGCAGAAGGTAGAGGAGAGTGGTCGGTCTGAGAGAAAAAGAATCGATGTACAAACTTGCGATTGTGGGCCATTGCAATGCATGGCATAAACGAGTCCGAAAGATGAAAGGCATAGCAAGAACGAACTGGCAAGATTATGTGAAGTAAATGATAGGGACATGCGGAACTCATATTAGGATACTCTGCATTGCGAAATATTATACAAGCGCTTTAGTGGGGTTACTTCTGGATGGGATAGAGATTTTTGAACCAGCACCTTCATTGGAAAGGTGATTATCAGTTTCTCAAAACAGCCCGGCGAGAGGTGACAAGGCAGACAGGTGAAAAGTGGTAAAACATGAATTGCACGATGAATTATGACACGGTGGTAGCAAGGGTACATACTACATACAGCGGCACATCGCCCAACTCGGAATTGAAAACTGAGTTTGTCACAGTATTGGTAGGAGATACATAGGGGTAGAGGAAGAGGTGGAGTTGGAAGTACAGAGGTTGGAATGAATGAAATCGAAAACCGTTATATAGTCCCATTGGAGTACTAAAGACTCAGCTGTTGAAAAAGGCTTGGCTGTCAAAAAGGCTTCACAAGCTCTTTCCGCTCCTTTCCAATAGCATACAGCTGACAGTCTATAGATTTTGCATTCAGAAAGAGTGATCATGAAGAGATAGGGGGAGAAAGCATGCAAATATGCCCATGGCTAAGACAGAGGCATGTGCTGAGACGAGGCAGACAAGGGAGAAGCAATTGGTGTTTGCCTCGGGTCAGGCCGGGTACTCCTGAAGCCAACAAGGCACAGGACCCGGCCAACAAGACTCTGGGTGCCGGTTTTTGTTGGGGTCAGAACAGCTGAGGCATTTGGGATACCAGGGAAGTGAGTGAGGGGGAAGGGATGTTGCAGTCATTGCGGTGGCTGTCAAAGGTTTGAGGTTTCATCAGGAAAAATACCTTGAGCCCAGAGAGCCTAGAGACACCCCCCAAAAACTTAGGCTTCCCAGGCTTCCCAGAGATTCTCAAAGATTTCCAAAGATTTTCAAAGCAACTCAGGTAAGCCTGAAGACATAAGGTTGACTTAAAATCATTTCAAGAACTTGAAACTGCCTGGAATTTTGGGGGTGTCTCCAGGCAATCTGGGCCTAGATAGATTTTTCCTGATGTTGCTCTTTGTCTCTTCCTGCGCTTCATGCATATCCCCTTCGTCTTTTAGTCTTGGCTTGTTCTCCTCCTCATCCACCTGTCACCGATCAACCTCACCAAGAAACAGGAACACCCATACCCCTCTTGCCCTTCTTATCCTTCTTGGTGCGGCAGAGCAGAGGGATATTAATAAGCAGCGGAAGCCTTTGAGAACTCAGATGTTTTGATGAGGGAGACAGATATCCTATCTTCACGTGTGGACTGTGTTTCAATAGCTTCTAATAGCGAGGATAGTTGACAGGAAAGGGAAGCTGATTGAGATACAAAGCCAGGTAGGTCTAACAGAATGCTCACCGGTGCTTCTTTGGTTGTTCGACTACAACTCGCGTGTTCCTCGACTGCCCTAAGCCTCGTACCTGGCAATGGTGGTCGACGGAGGCAGCTGGGATGGTCTTTTTGGCCAAAATCACAACCTCATTGTTGAGGACGGCGGAGATGAAGCAAGAGAGTGTCAGTGTAGTTCTGAGAATACATGGTGGAATTGGGAGTGAAGCATCTTCTGACAATTTGGAAGTAGCAGCATGATCTGGCGACAGTTCAAGCGCCCTATCTGTAGACAGGACAATGTCAAAGTTGGTTGAAGATCAGCAGCGTTGTCTTTGTCGTTATTCGGGTCAATGGCATGAGTGGCTTTGCCCATTAGACTCAACAGCGACAAGAAGGGGTTGACCTGAACGTGTTCTTGGTGGTTGACAAAGGAAAGAGACTCGAGAGTCTAATTCATCGTCTATTTCCTCCATCTCCCAGCCTCTGTCTTCGTCAACTTCTAGTTGGTCATTTCTATTGTCATCCCCTGGTGAAGCAAATCAGCCAAAACTCCATCTACCATTTAAGCTTTGCACCATACCCCTGTTGTTCACAACCTTCCCCCTCCTAATACTGATAATATCATCCTCGTCCACGCATAGTGAGTAGCGATCAGTTACAGTTGACCAAACATTGCAATCTGGAAGTTGACTGGGCCCGAAGACTAGGTAGTAGGACCGGACTGTTTGTTGACTAAAGAGACGTGGACGAGAATCTTGAAGATAGAGGGCGAGGATTGGAGCCTGACAAAGATGCTTTGCCAGTGCCAGACAAGCAAGTGTAAAAGGTAGAGGAAAGTGCTAGTGTTTGGCTCAGGTGCCGGGTAGAAAAACAGGATACATACAAATAGTGAGGTTGACCTGAGTGCCTGCACTGCACTAGATAGCACGCTGACATTGGATTGGCAGAAAGGCACGACCTTGTATCGGCATAGGTTGACGTTGAGGAAGTCTGAAGAAGAGAAGTTCAGAAGCTGAGAATCTGTGACAAGGTGACAAGATAGCGCCCAAGAAGCACAGAAGAAGTGTCACAATGGAGGACAATGAAATCATAAACTTTGTGACATTTGCCTATATATGGAAATGGAAATTTCCTTTTATGATACATAAAGCCATCCATAGAGACGATTCCTCTTTTCATTCGGACTCGTAATTAAATTGAGGATTACTAAGTTGTGAGCGTCTAAATTTGAATGGGCGCTCTAGGCTTTTGTCCGTTGAATATCATGTCCAACGCCAACGACCCATCTGCCCAAGCACACTAATAAACCACTAGCAACTTCTCTACCCACTCAATATCTAGCACAACACCTCACATCACTCTCACTCTCACCTTCATCACACTATTGGGAACCACATCCGTAGTAGTCTTGACAAGGCTGATGCTACTACCAGCCGTTCTTGCTGTTACAGGCTGAGCCTGTCCCTCAGGCCTCAGGCTCAAGCTGAACATTGGGATACTTCCTTCAGGACTCGGAGTTAGCGTCAGGTGAACTTATCTGCATCCGACGGGTCATGGAAGTTATCGATCTTCATCGACTTGGATGCGTCCTTTTTTGCCATTCCGAAAACTGCCTGAATATATATCCTGAGCTCGTTTTTCCGTCAATCAACCCCAACTTGCAGTGCAACCACCACATCACTTTCAAAAGATCTTTCAGAAAAAGTCCTTGCTGGCCAAGGACTCACGACTACGACTTGTTCTTCTTCGACTTCTGCTATCCACCGCTTTTCTGTTTGTGAGTCGATGATAGTGATTCTTGATACGAACTTGAAGCTCAATAGTCCCTCATAGCATAGTTTCGATTCGTGCTACATCAATATGCGGCCCAGTGTCTTGAATCTAACATTATTCCTTGGCCTGAGCATGTTCACGCTCTCGACTTGCCGGCCAATGACTGGTGGGGGTTCTCCCAAGCCTGCTGTAATACTAAGTGATACCTATTCCTCGAAGTCATTGGACTACATCGGACAGCCCATTCATCATCATGACCCTGTCAGGTTCCTGCGTCGGATGCCTCGAAGTCGGAGAAATCCAAGGCTGATTCCGAACCAACTGCTTCTTCTCCCGCGCCAGATACGGTATGTACCTCGACTTTTACTAGACATGTTGAACTTGATTGTGTCCACTAACCCTGCCTCCACATCAGAAACACGTCTACCACTTCTACCACTTCTACGGCCCCGAAGAGTGGACGACGGAGGAGAAGAAATATTTCGATGCTGGAACAGAGTGGGCTAAACGAACGAACCAGTGGGATGGATACGAGTTCGAAATCACCCCGACCCCCAAAATCTCCGTGACGCGGAACAAATTTGGCAATGGCATCAGCTTCGTTCAGATCAGTTCCACTGAGACTGAGATTGACGACGACGACATAAGAGGTTCGGTGTCACTGAAGCTAGCCGAAAGCCCTCGCGAAACCACCTTCAGGATGACCATGTGGAAAGGCGAATGGCGAAACCGGGAGATGGAAAGGGAAGTGGTCATTGGGCCCGGGGTGAGCTTGTCTTCATCGAAGATGTTGAGGCTTTGAACTCATGAACCTTCTACATTATCGCCCTCAGTACATTGGAGTGGGCGAATTTGTGACAAAAGAAGGAAAAATAACGGTCCAACCCACTAAGTTTTCTTCCTCGCCAGATACTGTACGTACCTCCACTTTCTTTCGCTCGATTGTGTCCACTAACCCCTGCCTCCACAACAGCAACACGTTCACCAGTTCTACGGCACAGGACACTGGACCCCGGAGGAACAGAAATACTTCGATGCAACGATAGAGTGGGCTAAACGAACGAACCAGTGGCATGGATTCGAATTCGAAATCACCCCGACCTTGGAGATTTCTGTGGTACGGCCCAAAGCCCACACAGCTAACTACAAAGTTGCCACTCACAGATCAGTTCTACCAAGACTGAGAATCAGAACGACATAAGAGGTATGGTAGTGCTGGAACTGTCTAAAAACCCTCGCGACACCAGTCTCTTCATGACGATTCTGGGGGCTGAACGGCAAAACCCGAAGACGATAGGGCAAGTGTTCATTTCGCCCAAGGTGAGCTTGTCTCCATCGATTATGCTAAAGTAAGATTTTGGACTAAACGACCTTCCGTGCTCCAGCCCTCCGCAAGCGTGGAGTTTGGGATGAAAGAAGGAAAAATCATGGTTATCGACAAGATAAAAGGAAACAATTAGTATGTGTGAGAGTGAGACCGGTGGAGAATGGGGAGAAGATGAGGAGTAGGGATCTCGGTAATGTTCATTAAGTAGTGCCATCTGTTACTACTAGTGCGAGTCTCGAGACCTCAAATCGCAATCTCCATGAAAAAACCTGGCTGGGTGTTCATGACAGAAGGAAACGTGGAGTTGAATGTTTGTCTCTTGAATCTACTTGAAGCCTATGCTTGTTCGTGTCTACAGTCTTCCGACTCTTCGCCAGCGGCCGTGTTCACTGTTGACCACAGCAGACTCTCCATCATGTAAACTTAGTGATGAGAAATTTGTGAGCGCCTAAATTTGGGCGGGCGCTCCTTTAGTTTTTGTCCTTCGTTCCACCACAATTTGAATCATGTCCAACGACCCATCTGCCCAAGCACACCAAACCGCCCAGCAACTTCTCTACCCACCCAATATCCAACACAATACCCTCACTCTTACTTCTATTAAATTCCTCTCTGCCGTCTTCGCCGGTGCGACAGCAGGTATCCTCGGTCTCACCAACCTCGCCGGCTTTGGTCTCTTTGCGCTCGCGATGCTCTGGTCGGCGGGGTGTGTCTATGTCGTGTGCTGCAAAGGAAAGCTAGAGAAGTACATGCCTGGTGCTGTCACTGCGAAGGCTATCAATGGGAGTGGGTGGAGTGGAGTGATGGAGTTGGTGAATCCTGGTTCGGATAATGCGTTTACGTTTGTGTTGGTTTGGACGTTGTTTTATGGTGAGACTGAGTCTAGTTATGACCTTGTGCAAATGACTGACGATAGAGCTTTTTCCATTCAGGTATAGTCCACGGTACGCTCTTCAGTATTTGCACTTGGTATCCTCAACTCATTCTCTTGCCTCAGTGTATGATTAAGAGCGGACACCTATCATGCTCGCATTATTCGACTCCCGAACCTCTAGCTACGGCTGACGTGCACCTGTATACTTCAAACAGGACTTTCGCGTGAAGGACTATTGCATTTTTGGGTTGGTCAGCGTTGGCGTTCAAGAGCTTCTTCGTGTAATCTGAATCGCGATATCGCCACGGGCTTGGGCATTCCCAAACCCGTCGCTCTACTTCGGAATCTACCTCGGATTTCTCAGACCACTCGCTTTCTCGTCAACTGATACGTTCATAGATGATAAGTTCCTGTTCCTCTCTGTTTCAATAAACAGGCTGCCGTTTGAACCCCGCTTTCTTGTTGAGGATGCAGGGAGGTATCTCGTTATTCATGAATATCCAGTCATTTTCACTCTCGCAGACTCTGTCATGAATCCCAGTCTCATTGGTTTTTTCAGACGCTACATATATCCAGGGATCATCTTCGAGAGTGATATCGCTTTCGACCCAACGTTCTACAATCTTCCTGATCGAGATATGAGCATGAACTCGACGGCATACGAACTCTTCTTCGCTCTACTAGCCTCAGTCCCACACCAAAGAAGTCGAGTAAGTAAAAGGTTTCCCAGTTTCCTTCACGAACGCAGCCAAAGCGGTGATATGCGGTATCACAACTATCATATGGCCTTCCCCGGCGGCAGTCATAATCGTCTAATCATAGGCATCATATCATGCTCATTCCCTAAAACAAACAATTCGTCTCAATTCGTCCAAGGCAAACTGCGAGATATGAGATGTAGGGGGAGAGACAAGAGAAAGATCTCTGACAGATCCACAGAAAAGTGTGAGGATCTCATATACTTTCGAACTCAGGTCGACCGTCAGACTGGACCAGTGTAATGGATGGGCTATTAAACGATAATCTAAGTATACGCAGCGGCATAGATTGTTCGACTGCCAGTGGTACATGAATCGATGGCGGTAAATTCGCGTGCTGAGTGGGTTCGGACGACGTTGAGGGTGGTTAGTGATTATGAAGGGGATCCACGCCTTATGTTCTTTCTTTGCCTCGAGTCCTTCTACACACTCACATGTGTATCATCTAGGCGGAGCTCACAAGGTCTTCTTTTGTGGACCATTAACGCCTACGCCTACAAACGAATCCGATGCATGGGCATGGATTATCGATGCTGGGGCACATGTTCATATTTTTCGCGATCTTCAAAGTCAGACGGACTAGGCGGCAGTCTACTTCAGAAGATGGTTTGGTAGGAATGTGATATGAACACGTCGGGGACTTTTCAGAACTTCTGATTATCAACTTACACGCACCCTTACACATCCTATATCTATCCCCAGATCCAGGGTTGACCAGGAGGGTCACAGAATTCATCTTCATCTTCGAAACGCTCCGCCCAGGGACCTAGGGCCAGATTCAGATCCCCTTCCATCCTCAAGGTGCACACATGCACATGTCTCGAGTCTTTCGTTAGTTAAGTCTTCCTCCCAACGAATCTCCGTGTTATCTCACCTTTTTTACAGTTTTGGTATACGCTGAGATACGCTGGAACTTGGATGACGGTGAAGGAAGGAAGAAAGAAAGGAAGGTCGAGTGCGTACACAAACTTCATCTTCGGTGACCACTGACGCACCGCCCAGGGACCTAGGGCCAGATTCAGATCCCCTTCCATCCTCAATCCTCAAGGTGTACACATGCACATGTCTTTCGTTAAGTCTTCCTCCCAACGAATCTCCGTGTTATCTCACTTTTTCTTCTACATTTGGTATACGCTGAGATACGCTGGAACTTGGATGACGCTAAAGGAAGGAAGGAAGGAAGGTCGAGTGTTCACTGTTACATACGGGAACTAACGGAAACCCTCCCCCCTTTTAAAACCCAGAAATTGAATACCTCCGAAGGAAGGGTTCTATACTCAGACTCAGTGATGAACGTCGAAAGCACAGGACATATTTGGTTTGGTCTTTCTTCTGTCGTTTTTCTATTTTGCCGTGTCTCCGGTTCTTGAATAAGGTTAGTAGAACGTTGGGATGAATCATGAGAGAGAGAATGTGGGCGGACCTGGCATCGAGTCGGCAGTCAGCAGGATGACATGGACGAAGAAAGACGAGTTCTTATTCCTCCCTTTAGTTTTGGATTCAGGCGTTGATTCATCCCGTGTTTTCTAGGGCTCGTCGTATATGAAAGATATGATAGTACATGAATTTCCGAATCACCCAGTAACAGGTTCCGAATCAACATACTACATACAAGCTGATAAGGGTTCTTTCGTCGTAAAGTCACGGTATCTCTCTTTCTCTTTTTTGCGCATACGCCACTGATACCCGACTTTCATTTGGACTTTAGACTTCGATAGAAAAAAAGGCAACTTGTGTGCTTTCACCAAAGCTCTACAGTAACCGGACGTGTTCCTTCCCTGTCGGCATCCCACAGTTGACTCAGTCGCGGATTGGTATTCAACGTGAATGTTCAAAACCTTGAACGTTTGAACCTTGAGGGTAGTAAGTAAGAGTTCGGGACCTGCCGTTCTAACAAGTTCTTACTGGTCGATGAATTGGAATCTGGATAGGCGAGCTCCACAACGAGTTCGTATTTACCACGGAATTCGTGAGTCATTCAGAAGTAGCACAGTCCACAGATGGGAGACTCGACGACTCGTCCACCATCACCATCGTTCCCGAACGACGAACCTCACCTCACAAGCGCCGACTGCAAGTTGAGGGCCTCGGGAGCATCTGGCCCCGGTTCTAATTAGAATGCAAATACGACGCGTCTGATTGCCAGCTCAGAACCGTTGTACCTTCCCTTTGCCAGCCTATACTTACAAGAAAGGGTAAACTCGTACGACGAACCGAATAAGCCAGTATACGGTAGGCTTCCTATGCATTTGCATTTGATTTTTGACAATCTAAATCGATATCCTCCTTCCCTGGGAGTCGGGACCTTGGCTCAAAGCTCAAGCTCTTCAAGTTCTGTGCGTATGTATCAAATTTACATGAAGATAGGCTATCGGTACCAGCGTTTTGACTCTTGAGTGCCGGAACCTTCTTCATAAGCCTCAGTACTTACAGGTTTGTTAGCGCTCCAATGGTGTGTCCTCATCATCGATAAACTCACTTCACGCTCATGCTCACCGTCATTCCGAGCCTATCAATCATCGTCTTCGTCCGCGATCGGCGCTGTCAAGACTCATCTCGCCAACTGGCGGACCTCCGTGGGGCTGTTAAAAACCCGAGCTTTCTGCGTGACTTGACATTGCTAGTGAGAAGCTGATGGATTCCGGGACAGTCCTGGATCCTGTGCGCTCCATATGCGCCATAAACATGATCAGTGGTCAAGCAGAGCTCTCGTCCAGTGGTGACTTGAAATAAACTTATGCTCGAGAATCATTCGGCGAACAATGGTGATACTGATACTGAACAGGTCCCGGTGTATCATGATGTTACCTCTGGCTCTGATTCCCCCACTGCATTCCGCTTGCCAAACATGAGTGGCAAGAAAGCTAACTCCCGACCTCTCCCGACAATAAAATCTGTTTATGGCAAGAAACGATCGATAAACCTCTGAACTGGAGTAGATTGGAATACTTGATGAGGAAACATGTATTCAAGTCGAACCATTGGCCAGCAGTGACTCGTCCGCGTATCGTATCGTTGCGAATGACAGTGAACGCCGAGCGAAAACTCTGAGAGTTCAAAGTTGTGGATCTCTGCGGATGTGTATGGTATTGTCAGACGGCGTTGGCCACATAACAAAAGTCATGTTTTGTGTGTTTTTTCCTGCGTCCAAATCTCGTTTCCCCGTGTTCGCTGATTTGATTGATTTTTCGCCAAAAGGCCGTCCAGAATCCAGAGATATATCCCGCGGTCCGAACAATTTATAGCCAGAGCCTTCGATCCGATTTGGGAAAAAGGAAGGCTTTGCTTGAGTTGTCGCAGTAGATCCACAAAATCTGGATGACATCTAGTCAATCTGGGAAATTTCTCACACGGCATAGTACTTGGATAGATGTCACTCGGAAACTTGCAGAAGGAAAGCTCAAAAGGGGTCTATAATAAATAGCAAGAATCGTTCTCACCTCAGTCGACCTTCGTCTTCAAGTCGACCTCACCATTTTCTTTCTCGTACCATAACTTTGCATCTTCTAGGATACGTCCGGCTACATTGAACCTACAAGAAGAATCTTACCGGTTTCACGATGTCCTCTGACAATCGTTCACAACAACAACAACAACAACAAGAAACATGGCCCATCGACAACTCTGCTCTCCCTGTAGTCATTCCTCCTGATTCGACAGCACCGAATGATTCACCTTCGCCATCATCCTCCGCGTCGTCGTCATTCATCTCCCGTCCGTCAGCTACACTAGACGTATCCTCTATCACAGGAAACATCTCCGACCAAGCTAAACGACACGTTATGAACATGCTCTCATATTACACCGGCACGAAAGAAGAGTCTTTCGGTATCGAAATCGCACGTAGGTTACGGATGCGAAGCATGAACGTCTGGGCTACCAGTCCTGGACGTACTAGTACCGGACGGATTTCTCGCAAGGCGACGGAGGCTCAGACGGTTTTTGATATCACCGTCACCAAAGGTCAGTAAATCGAATGTGTGTTATTGTCAACTGTCATATTGAGTAGGACGTTCGGAATTAGATATGTGCAATCCTTATGGCACGCTTCACGGAGCATGTGCATGTTATATCGTGGACCCGTGAGTGCGCACCTCAGCCTTGCATTGTTTTTTCTTTCTTTCTCCCAGTTTCATGAACTCCAACGGCAAGGCTTCATTTCCGCTACTATCTCTTTGTTTTTTTCTGCCTCGTGAAAAATCAGCAGCCTTTACTTTTTCATCAGCGGTAGACCCTCGTGTTCCGCCCGTGTGCTTGTAACTGGTGATATCCAGAGATAGCCAGGGATATTCCAGTAGAACTGCCTCAAAGAGTCTTGGATCTTCAAGGGCAGATCAGACGAGATCCTGGCTCCCTCCGCGTTCTTTTCCCAGCGCATATATGCACCGAACTTCGATGGATTGGAAGATCCAACTTGCACATCCATCTGGGGAAAGAATAGCCTGCAGTTCTGAAATGAGTCTGAAATGAATCACTATCATTATCATCATCATTGCTTCTCGTTCTTTTCTAATTTGGTTTTGGTGGCCCGTACCGTCGTGACGCTATTAACACCTCGATTCTTTTTGTCTTTCTCTCTTTTCCAGATGCTCCATGTCTGCCATCGTGGTACTCGGAGCGGCACTAGGTGTCGATGCGACGGGCGTATCGCAGAGTATGAATTTGATATGGCATAGACCTGCGAAGCTGTGAGTTTGGTCCCTCCCTGCCTCTTCCCCCCGGGTTCGAGTCATTATCTTGGTCGAGGAGGATCTTGAACTGATGTTTTACCGTATCTCTTCCATCAGTGGTACAAAGCTCCGTGCTGTGTCGACGTCGATTTTTATTGAGGGTAGAATCCGGACTGCCCGAGTTGAGGTGGGTCGTCAGTTTATTCAGAGAGTCCGATCAGTGTTTGTTGATCATGATACTGATATGATTGTAGATCATGGACGAGGAAACGGACAAGTTATATGTGTCTGCTATACACTCAACGCTTGGTCCTAAACCGGAACCTCAGAGAGGGAGGCTGAGCAAGCTCTGATCGTGTTCCTTCCTCTTTTCAGTCTGATTTCGTTTCAAATTTCATCTCTTATGTTGTGTAGTATGTCCTAGCTATACGTTTCATCTCTTTGATCCCTCCGCCTTTTTGGCCCTCACTTCTCGACTCTTCGTTCGTCTCAAGCAAAGTGCTGTATGGTCATTACGACCCTTCGTTCAGTGTTCGTGTTCTCTTCACAACGTCTTTCTGTATTCTAGTATTCGCAATTGTATTTCTGCATATGTCCATCGAACAGCACTGGGTCTTTTTACTGGTAGCATGAGCATTGAGAGTACGCGATTCACTGCCTATCTATATCATTGGTAACACTTCTCTTTCTCGCATGAGACGCGTCGAAACGCGTCAGTTCTTTGTGCTTGCGTGACTATCACGCGACTCGCAAGGTATTGCGTCACGCGTTTCTTCACGGCTCTTTCATGATCTCTTGTTTGAATTTCTGCGCACTTTCATCCAGGCTTGCGATTCCGACTTTCAGAGGCGTAAATCAGCCAGAGCCGAACCAAGGTCCAACACCTGACTTCTTCAATTCTCAAAATGCTGAGCTGGCATTCACAATGCGTTGTCACCACCTCGAATCACTCAATGACTCGAAATCTCGCACGGTTTGCACCTTGACTCGATACCATCAGCATCCATCACAGCACAATCACAGCAAAAAATGTCTTCAAAAATCCCTTGGTCTCCGTCATCCTGGACATCGAAATCCGTGGCACAGGTGAGGTTATGTCTACTCCTTATTTTCTGGTGGACTAAGTTGTTTGACAAGGACGTGGAATATCCAGATCGACAGCATCTCTCAAAGTGAGAGATAGCTCAGTTTACTTCTTCGAAAAAGTTCCTGAAGAGTGTCGTATAGAGTGTTATCCAAGCTTGGTACCTTACCACCTCTAGTAACTCCTTCCGAGGTCTGTCGTCCATTCGAGTCATCACCATCGTGCCAAGCTGACTCGTTGGATACAGATAGAACGGTTGCGCTACCAATTGAGCCTTGTCCAACGAAACGAAGCCTTCCTGTTACACGCCGGGGACTGTGCGGAAAGCTTTGATGCTTGTACAAATGTATGTGCGTTGTATACAAGTGCTCTGCATGAAAAGAATCTCTCGTAGCTGATTCCTTGTTCTGTTCTGTTTTTCAATAGGAAAACATATCGGCGAAGATCGGTCTCATTCTTTCCTTTTCCTTGATCCTCATCTGGGGTGCTCGATTGCCAATTGCGAGTGATTCGTCTGTTTTTCAGCGCTGGATGGTACTCTAATCTTCGATGACAGGTTCGTGTAGGACGAATAGCAGGTCAATATGCCAAACCCAGAAGTAGCAAAACAGAGAAAGTGGGAGATCGGGAGGTGTTGAGCTTTAGGTGTGTACCGGTCTTCTATTCTATGTGTCCAGAATCTAACATTATCTGAACAGAGGTGACAATGTCAACGGGTAAGGTCCAGTGCTTGACTCTCCTTCGATCTGCTGTGTTCATCAGGCTCCGCCCAGCTTGGATATAGAGGACAGGACGCCTGATCCAGAACGACTCCTACGGTAATTCGGGTCAAGTTCGAATGGTCATTCCATAGCTGAAAAGAAACCATCGACCAGAGCATATTTCCACTCCGCAACAACGCTGAACTACGTTCGAGGTCTTCTCACTTCAGGTTTTGCATCCCTGCACCAACCTCGGGACTGGTCGTTGAGTCATGTCCGTTCTCCTTCCCTTCGGTGGGTATAACATCACGATGTCCCACATAACGCATCAACTAAGCTGATCTTCTTTTTTTCCAGGAATGAGTTTGAGGATATCGTCGAAGGTCTTACAGATGCTCTTGACTTTAGCCGTACCATCGGCCAAGAATCGGGTGCTTCTTTCGAGCATGGAGGTGCTAGAAGTACAGTGGGAGAGGTAGATTTCTACACTAGGTGAGTGTCCGTGCTTCCACCGTAAAATTCTTCTTCGTCAGCTCACTTTGCGAAACACGTATAGTCATGAGGGTCTCATGCTAGATTATGAGCAAGCTCTAACGCGCGAATGTCCTGTCCCGAAAACCGTTAGCTCTGTTCCAAACGAAACGGCCTACTACAATACTTCTGCTCACTTTTTATGGATCGGTGACCGAACAAGGCAGATAGATGGCGGACATGTTGAGTACTTTCGAGGTATCAGGAACCCGATAGGAATCAAAGTAGGGCCGAGTATGGAGAATGACGAGCTTGTGAGGCTCTTGGATAGTGCGTTGCTTGCTCCGTATAGCTATCGATGGATTCCTGACATTGTCTATCTTCGTGCAGTCGTCAACCCAGATAAAATATCTGGAAGAGTGACCTTGATCACTAGATATGGCGCTGGTAAAGTTGGTTTCTTTATCAAGTACTCGTAACTTCAGGTATACTGATGCACAACGAAGGTCGAAAACTATCTAGCTGCCCACATCAAAGCCGTCAAAGAATCTCAGCACCCTGTTGTATGGGTGTGTGATCCAATGCATGGAAAGTAGGGCGCAAGTTATCATACATTCTTGAAGTTCGTGGCTGACAATCACTTCGGTAGTACATTAACTTCCAGCACTGGTCTCAAAACGCGTCATTTCCATACCATCATTCAGGAATTGACATCCTGCATCCGCATCCACAGCGAGTGTGGTTCTCGTCTTGGCGGTGTGAGCTTAGAGTTCACCGGTGAGCTGAACGACGAAGGCTTCAGTGTAACGGAATGTCTTGGAGGGAGTATGGAATTGAGCGAAGAACAACTTGGATTGCGCTATCAGGTTCGTACTGCATAGTGTCTGTTTCGTCGATATCTGATGAGTTGACCTGTTTGTATAGTCTTTCTGTGATCCTCGACTGAACTTTGAGCAAAGTCTTGGTGAGCATCGAGTGTCTCAGCTCTCCACATGTTGTGAACGCTTAATCTTGCCTGACAGATGTTGCGTTCCTGATCTCGAAGCATTACAAAGATGAGCGAAGAGGAAAGCAGAGGGGAAACGAGAAAGACGTTCTTTTCACGGAATTATCAGTTTTACCAAGTAAGTAGACGAAGAACAATGACATGGTGGGCACGATTTCCATGCGCCTTACAATGTGCTATATCTTACACGTTGAAGACATTCCTGCACAAGTCTGACTTGATTAAGTTTGGGTATATTCTCTCATTATCATGAGCTCAGGGTACTTTTACTATTCAACGAAATACTACGCGCCAACCACCACCCTCCGACAGCTATCAAAGCATGTAACACGGCCCAGAAATGGCCTCCCATAATATTATACTTTGCAGAGAAGGCGAATGCGGAGCTAGCAAAGGCTGCGCTGACGCAACGAGACAAACACATGAACCACTGAACGAGCCCGTTTGTTGATCCCAAATACGATGGACTTGGTACGTTGTTCTTGATCAAGATCATGCTTGCCCTAGGGATACGAATATACTCTATGAGTACCTGGCTTGTATGTTCCAAGAGAACGTCCACTTACGGATACGCGATACCTCCGACTCTGCTGAGAGTCAAAGCAGCGAAGAATCCTACCCAGAGGATTGCTTTTGTGTGGGGACTCAAATGGTTGAGTCCTTGACTATGCTCCTGGCCGTTGTCTATTCCATCTAATCCGTATTCACTTCCATAACGGGCAATGATATTCAGACATGGAAGAACGAGGAACACTACTGGCCACAGAGCCATGCAAAAGGAGTAGATTTTCGCCGCCTCGAAGCGTCGCAGAAGAATAGGCATGAAGAATAACTGGGTTAGGCCTGCTATGAGCCCAGTGAATGCGAGGGAATAACCTATGACGGACGGCTTATAGGATGATATCGTGCGTTCAGTGAAATGCAAGGGATAGGTATAGAATGTTGCTCACAGGAAATGCTAAACCCCCTTGTTCGATGGGTGTATAACAGAATAGCACAAATAGAACAACGAATGAAGTTCCGTTCATCTCCAGTGCAAAGCCACTGAGACTCAACGCTCGGATGATGGGTATACAAAGGAGAGTCTTAGCGGAGGGCAGCTTGACAGATACGGAATCATCTCCATCTGATTTGTTGGCGGAACCGCTAGTACGAGAGTCCTTTCGTCTACTGGGCAAACTCTAACAAACCTCGACGTTGAGTATACATAGATCTGAATGGACTAGGTGAGATCACGAACCTCCTCCAAGCAGAAATAGGCCAAGGCAACCCCTAACAACGCAATTATCCCGGAAACGAGACCAGGAAGAAAGTAGGGATGTAAGTGAAGGAAATTGACAAGCCGACTGGCGGGTCGTGTTGTGTCTTCAATGGGTTCGAGTTTCTGAGCTGGATTGGAAAGGGAGCCACCGATAAGAGGTCTAATAAGAGTAGATGTTAGCCAACTGGAGAATCGAACTTAGTATGAGCAGAGGCTTACCCGATGATGCTCCCTACAGGCCCTGTAACTCTGGATATGTTGTGGTAGAATGAGACATGTACAGATACGAGCTTATTGCTTCCACTCACCCATATAACGGAAATGCAGCAGCTTGATTTGAGGGATCTACATATGATCAAGAGTTAGTGATAGCCATAGTTGTCGCACCTGTGAAGGGACACCGACCAGTGATTTCGCCCAATACAGTATGTATAACTGATGCAGTAGCGCCGAAGAAGCCAGCTGAAGATGAAGCCTTTCAATCTTAGTGTTGACCAGAGATCACAAAGGAAATCGTACCAAGACAACGATAGACGATAAGTTCAGGGATGCTGCTGGCTAAGCCAAACACAATGGTCGTAAGGGCAACTCCTAGTGTACCAATAATGATAATGGGACGACGACCGAAGCGATCTATAGGAATAGAGAAAATATGAACGCTAATGTGGACGAGAAAACATGAGTAGGCGTACCAGATAATCGAGCCCAATGATAGATAAAAAGAAGTTGTGATATAGCAAAGCTTGATTCCTATGAAGTTGATGTCGAAGATTCAGCAGTCATGATCATTGCTGGTCACACGAACAAAGAAATTGCCTCACCACAAGCCCGCTGAAGAAGCCGATCTGAGACGAGTCTCTGACTCCCAAGAGCTCAATAAACTCATTGATATACGGAAATATTTGAGTGAACGAAATGGGCACCACTATGCGTACGAGGCAGAGCGTGATGAGTTGTGCTCGAGGAAGAGGCGATGGTTCCCTTCTTGACTTCAGTTCAAGCAGATCCTCCTGGGCCTCAAGACTGGGAGAAGCGAGGTCCGATAGTGGGTCGGGTGAGGATGGCACTACTAGGCATTGCTGTAGCAGAGGTGTCCTTTCGTTCGCTAAGGGAAGCCCGCTCGCAGACACGGTAGCACCTCGAGTGACTGCGGAGGACATCATGCTTCGGGAAGAGAGAAAATAAAATAATGGAACACTGTAAGCTGGAGAGGCGTCTTATATGGATTGGAATTCCGTGTCATTGGGTCCGAAGACTCATTGAAGGTGCAGGAGGCATCCAGGAGACTCATCTCTGGCTGCTGCAAGTCCCGAGGGACCATAGAATTCCTAGTTAGCTCCAATCGTCTATCGATGTAATAGACGGCGAGGAAGAGTTGTCATCGTTCTGCCATATGTTCAGGTTGATTGACGTAGGTGTTGATGCACCTGCTTGAGCTTCGATCACCCAAGAGGTCGGAGAAGTTGCTCGTAGGTGGAGAGGTAACATATCTGCTACATCTCTGCTTATTCGAGACTACGAAGAGGTTTTTGCAAGACAGTACTGCGAATGAGGAACCAAGCGCTAAAATGGGTTCGGAAAGCCGACACGGCATTGAAGATTTATCCAGCCACCATTCTCACACTTTGAACAAATCCTTGAACGTTCTGGCAATTCCTGAACGTATCGAACTGTTGTACAACGCCTCGCCTCAAGCGCACTACAGCCTTCAAAACTTCTGAGAGAAGTATAGCAGCCAGAAACGTTTGTCATCGAGCTGCAGAATGTTACAATAACTAATCCTTACTGTAGTGCCAGTTCGCCGGGTTTGCAAGTCACAGTATGTACAAATTCTTTGGTAGTCCATGGCCATTTTCTGACAGTGAGTGAGTCGGTTTCGAAAGGTTATCGAGCTGTAGAGACTGTTATTTCCACTGTCGGTGACTAACTTTCGCAGCAAGCACGTTCGTAAACATTCAACTCGCTCGCGTTCTATGTTTCGTCTTCCACTCATCATTCGTACCAGGCGGAATGCATGAGCTGCATGCATGTTACCCAGGACAATGAAAGGTTGTATGAAGTTCTTCAGTGCTTCCTTCGCCATTGATGGAGCTTCGATTAGCGAGTTTGCACACAGAAGCCAAACGTGCATACCGCAGTTACTTCACCCAACCCCAAGAAAACATGACGTTTCGTACTACTGCTTGGATATGTCCTCGTCAAGCTTCCCCAGATGGTATAAGCCGAGAGCATATGCGGGCCTATCGAGTTTTCATATCGAGCCTCGAGGAATGTCTACATAGTCGAGATATCAATCACAAATCTGAACTTCACCTGCGACTTCAAGACCCTGTCATACGCCTCATTTATATACGACGCCTCAATCCTTTCGATCTCTGGGAATATCTGCTTCTCGCCACAAAAATCTAACATCTGCTGCGTTTCAGCTATCCCTCCTATCATTGAGCCGTGTAGTCCAACCCGTTGGGCATCGAGGCTGAAGGGAGAAATCACCAGAGGTTTCTCCGGTGCACCCACTTGGACAAGGGAACCATCACGCCGAAGGCAAGAGAGGTATAATTCAAGTGGGATGCTGGCGGAAACGGTGTTGATGATGAGGTCAAATTTATGGGTGAGGGCAGAGAACACGTTGGGCTCGCTCGTGGCAATATAGTTATCTGCTCCGAGTTGAAGGCCGATTTCCCTCTTGCTGTAGGTTTGGGAGAACACAGTCACTTCGCAGCCCAGTGCTCTAACAATGCCCATCAGTCATCAAATTACACACATATGGATACGAAGTGGCACGTACTTAGCGAGTTTGACACCCATATGTCCTAGCCCACCAAATCCGATAATCCCTACCCTTTTTCCTGGACCAGCTTTCCAGTGGTGCAACGGCGAGTACAATGTGATTCCTGCGCACATCAGAGGGGCTGCCTTATCCAACGGAACACTCTCAGGGACCCTAAGCACAAAAGCCTGATCCACCACAACATACTGCGAATAACCTCCTTGTGTGATCGTCCCGTCTTTGGGGTCCTTACCATTATAGGTCATGACCGCACCAGAATAGCAGTATTGCTCCTCGCCATCTTGGCAGTTGGCGCATTGGCGACAGCTGTTAACCATGCAGCCGACGCCAACATGATCGCCAAGTTTAAACTTGGTGACGTTCTTGCCTACTGCACTGACGACCCCAGCGATTTCGTGTCCGACGACTAAAGGATAGGTAATTGTTCCCCATTCGCTGCGTACAGTATGAATGTCGGAGTGGCAGATACCGGCAAACTTGATGTCGATACCGACGTCTTCGTCATCTGGTGCCCGACGTGTTATGGTAATGGGTTCGGTTTTCTCTGGGGAGATGGCACCCCAGGCTTTGACTTCTTTAGACATTCTTGCATGAGAGGTGATGAGAAAGTGCGCCAGATAACTATGTCAGTCTTCTTACCTTGTGATAACGATTTCAGATGCTCAAACTTGTTGAAGGCCGGTGACGATGTTTAGTTGAAAGCTTCCTGTTTCTTATATATGCGAGTATTCTTTGGTTCGTCTGGATTAACATACAGCCCAGTTCGGGCAGCTGCGCGGCTGTGAGAGCAGTGAGAAGTTAATCTTAGTATCTCGGCCACCATGGTTCATGTACGTACCGAGGAAGGCATTGATTACCTGAGAAAATAATACCATGGAGTATGGGTTTCGTTGGTAAATTCCATTCCTTTTGGTGATTACACCGAGATTGTCACCTTCATGAGTAAAGATAACTATGCGAGGCAAGAACATATCAATGGATTCTGGCCATGGACCATGTATCTTGAATCGATAACCGGGTTCACTTGGATCCGTATACCAGTACTGAGTCATCTTCAGGAGAATTTCATAGTGTTATCTCGGTTCTAGTGAACGAGAAAGCCAGCACTTACCTCAAACTTCTCTACTTATCTGCTGTGTGTTGCTCTTGAGCTTTCTGGCTTCTGATTGACCATTGAGTGCTCGATAGCACTGGCAAGCAATTGAAGTTGCCAAACATTCGCGTACGTATTTTCAAGAACTGCGCGTCTTGTAGAAAGCAGCCATTCATACGTACAGTATGTAGAACGAGTTCAAGAAGCGCGCGCTAAACCTCGTGCAAATGTATCATTGTTTATGCGCCTAGGCGCCTATTACCTTTTTTCTCTTTCCTTCACTCAACATCATGCCTTACTGGACTCTGCACACTCTTTCTCTCTTTCTTTGGTTCCTTCAATCTGACGCCGGTAGTGCTGCTATTGGAGAACCTTGCTCTACCTCGCGGGACCATCTGGATTCAAGCACTCACAAGTTCATATCCGATTGCTCTGACTTGGGATATTGTTCTGGCTCTGTGAACGGGACCTGTGTTGCAAGAACTTGTCGTCGGGATCAATTTCCTTTCGGATACTCTCCATCAGATACTCTTCCTCCGCTTTGCCCATCGGGTTCTTTCTGTCCGGACGAAGGAAATGGATGCAAGATTCAAGTCGATCCAGGTAGCGCGTGTCAGATGAACAGGGATGAACAATGTGCTCGTGCACTCAATTGGCAAGAAATTTCAAGCACTGAGAACTTCTATGGCTCGATTTGTTTACACTCTGTGTGCATGTATGCTGGTTTCTTCCGTCTACTCTCAAAGACCTGGCAACAGTCCTTCTTCCTTTACGAGCAGGTACGCGAACGCGACATTGGGTACAGCCTGCGTTATCGACAACACAACGTATACAGATATCGGACTTGATGGACAACCATACACTACCGTTGTAATTCGGGATAATTGTCGTTCTCCTTACTTACACTGTGGTCAGACTAGCTTGGTTTGTGAAGAGAGCAGGTCGTTAGGCTCTCTTTGTCAAAATGATCAAGAATGCGAACAGGTAAGCCATAGCCATGACGTCTCGAAAACACTCACTCATTCGTGGCTTCAGCGCAATTGTGTGGCAGGCCTTTGTATGGAGCCTCCAGAAACTCCTTTGCACGTCGCTCCTTGGCAATATGCACTCACAGCAATGTGTATCATCGGAGGTGCGTCTTTGTGGTGTGGTACCAGACCTCTGAATGCTGATAGCTTTGATACTTAGCGATGGTGGCAACTTGTCTGATGCTAACTCTGGTGCACAAACGACATCGTCTCGCGCGTTACAGGGAGCTACGGGAATACTATCTGGAGCAGTCAAGGTTAGTTAGATTCTTTTATGTTGTTTGTCGGTGGCTCATATGCATATTTGTCCGAAGTCTGAGAAGGTCGATGATTGAAATGCACTCGGCCGCGGCGACGGTAACGATGACCGACACCAAGCAGAAGTTGTGCTGAATTACATGCAATTTTTGAAGAATCTGCTACCTTATCCTAGACAGTTCGTAAACGTACGCAATGTCTAGATGCGTTCGCCACAGAATGTCTGCTCTTGAGTTCTTGTACTTTCTAAATCCAGATTCTATATCGTGCTATTTATGTACGTTCGATCACAATACTGCCATGTCTCCCTCGAGTGAGAAACGAGAAATATTCATGAGTTACTATTTGTAAATTGGTACACTCAAACCCAGGTCATGAAGATAGTCAACTGCTTTATGCTATACTTCATCACACAGATTGACTATCTATCTTATTGAGGTTTCATCGCGATGAAGGTGGAAGAGGCCGGGAAGAGGTAACATTACGCCACGTGGGAATGAATTCTGGGAAGCAGGCAGTCCGTCGCCGTGTGCATCTATAATTATTTCCTTTTCCCTCTTCCACTCGCTGTTGCATTCATCACCAACTTGCAGCTGTTGAGCTGCTCTTTCCCTTTCTTTCCACCAAACGGTCATGGCCTCCAATAATAACGTACAGGCCATTGCCTCTGGCGACCTCATCGACCTCGTTTCTTCTTCCGGCTCTGCCACCATTTATCCAACCGACGACGCTATCCTCGCAGTTTTACAAGCTAGGTTTAGAGCAGATCTACCGTATACGCGTGTGGGAGCCACCAACCTTGTTGCAATCAATCCTTACAAAACTCTCGCGAGTGTTAATAATGCAAGTGCCAAGGAGTACGAGGAACGATCGTATAAAGACACCAGTCTTCCTATGGTGGACTCGCCAAAGCCTCTCCAACCTCATATTTATGATCTTGCCGCGAGAGTTTACCTAGTTATGAGACGGAAGAATGAGTCGCAGGCGTTGCTCGCGAGGTGCGTCTAGCTATTCTCAAGGCTTTTATTTCTCGTGTTAACAGGTTCTTTGGTAGGGGTATCACAGGTTCAGGAAAAACCTCGAATTTCCGTCTGTTCACCAATCAAATTCTGAGGCTTTCTAGTCATTCGAGTAAAGAAGCCAAAATCGCTGAACAGATCAAAGCATTAGGGATTGTGCTGGACTCGTTTGGTAACTCCAAAACGCTTATGAATCCCAATGCTTCTCGGCACAGTCGGTACACAGAGCTCCACTTCAACGAACGAGGCAGAATCACTGGTGCCAAAATACTCACCTTCGGACTCGACAAGTCTAGGCTGAATCGTCTTACTCATGAAGAACGATCTTTTCACGTCTTCTACCAGTTCATTGCTGGGTGTACTACAGCTGAACGGGATTCTCTGAACATCGAGGACCCATCAGACTATGCCCTCCTGGCTTCTTCAGGTACCTACAGACTTCCAGCGGGTCCATCGAGCGACGACTCGATAGCAATGGGTGATTTGCGCGCTGCAATGCGCACGCTTGGCTTCAAACCCAAAGCTACAGCTGCCATTTTCAGCCTCCTCATAGCCATCCTTCTCCTTGGCAACCTCGAATTCGGTGAAGGCGATTTTCACACCGTCTCAGCTCACGTCACAAACACTGAAGTTCTCGACCACGTCTCTCATCTACTCGGTATTTCCTCCGAAGATCTCTCCCAGGCTCTCACGAACAAGACGAGCTATGTTCGCAAGGAACTCTATACTGCCTTGTTGAGTGCCCAACAAAGTGCTTCCCAACGAGACCAGCTTGTCCGTGATCTGTATGCTATCCTATTCGCCTTCGTCGTCGAAACAGCCAATCACAAACTTGCCCCTTCATCCAAAACGCCGCCGCCTTACAGCCAGATTGTCATGCTCGATCAACCCGGTTACCAATCCCGTGGCCCCGCTGGCACCAGCTCCGTTGCACTTTCCGGCACTGCCCCCCTCATCTCCGCCTACGGACAGAACGGCTTCGATGAATTCTGCATCAATTTCGCCGACGAGATGCTGCAGTCGTATTACACCCGTCACACGTTTGAGGATAGTGTTGGATACAACAGCCACATTGTCAGCGACGGTGTTTCTATACCCGCAATAGCGACAATGGATAACACGGCATGCGTGGAGATGCTTCGAGGCCAGCTGCCGGATAAGGCACAGCGGAAGCCTGGAGGACTGCTATCACTGATGAACAAGGCTTCGTCGGCATACAAACAGGGCAAAGGGAGCGACCATCGTAACGAGGACCTGCTCCAGGAGATGCAGGCCAAGTTTGGTGTACATGCTTCTTTTGTCGCTAGTTCGGCTGCTTCTGGCGCCGCAAACCGCATGCAGTTTGGTGTCAACCATTACGCTGGAAATTGCACTTATGATGTTACCGATTTCGTTGAGAAGGACACGGACTTGCTTGATCCTGCCTTTGTCACGCTCTTGAGGAGTTCGAGCGAGAGTTTCGTTGCGAAACTGTTCTCTGGCCCCAGTCTTGCAGCAGAAAAGCATTACCAGGATGAGTCAATTGTCGTCCAAGCTCAGGTTTCTTCTAGGCCACTCCGGACTCTTACACCAATCGTTTCCTCCAATCTTGCAGGCGATGGCGAGCGTACCTCTGAAGACGCTCAAGAACTTCTTGACCTTGACAGAGGGAAATCCTATCCGGTCTCTACTCAGATCAATTTCACTCTTTCAGAGCTTTTCAGCAATATTTCCAAAGCCCGACTATGGGCCCTATCTTGCATTCGCCCGAACGATTCTGGCTCACCTAATTCATTCGATAAACGCAGAGTCAAAGCCCAAATCCGAAGTCTCCTGTTAGCTGATCTAGCTTCGCGTCGCAGTGTCGAGTATGTTGTGGATTATGATTTGGTCCAATTTTGTGATCGATACGTGCCAACGATGCGTGGCTCGGAGAACGAGCGAATCACGCAATGTGCTCGGGCGAACGGATGGATCGAGGGACTGGACTACGTCGTTGGACATCGTTCAATCTGGCTTTCCTATACTGCATGGAAGATGGTCGAAGATACTGTCAGAGCCGTGGAAAAAGACGCTAAGAGGGCATTGGAAGATGCAGGAATGGAGAGGGATGATGAAGATGTGAGTCTGGCTCCAGATGATGGTACAGAGTATACGCACGATGGAGGGGGATACGGTTATGGAGGCGTGGGCTCTCAAGGGATGGACAATGGTGGACTGGGAGCAAGCAACGAAGACTTGGTGCTGCGGAGGACAGGAACCAATGGGACCCAATACCGTTCTCCGAATCAAGGCCCAGCTTATGATGCTATACCAGCGCCGAACTCCCCAGCGCAGGTCTCGACTCCGAACGCGTTTGGACGCCCGCCAGACGATGGCGGGTGGGGATCCGAATGGGACAAGAAGGATGAGTCGTTGCTTTCTGGAACGGGAACAGTACCCGCTGTGTCTTCTGCCAAGGAAGGCGATGGGCTTGTCGTCAAAGATGCACCAAACTCTGTTGAAGAAGTACCTTCGACGCGAACCCGACGTATTTGGCTTTGGACTGTTTGGGCGTGCACGTGGTTCATTCCATCCTTCTTGCTTACTCATGTCGGACGCATGAAGCGCCCTGACGTGCGACTAGCCTGGAGAGAAAAGGTCACAATCTGTTTGCTCATCTTCCTTCTGAACGGTATCGTCATCTTCTACATCGTCATCTTTGGCCGCTTGCTTTGTCCGGACTATGACAACGCGTGGTTGACAAACGAGGTCGCGGAACACACGGCGGATAATGACTACTTCGTTGCTATCCAGGGTAAAGTCTACGACGTCTCAAACTTCGTCAAGGGCCAACACAGCGATATCAGTGGAGAGGACTCGAACACGGACGATGTCCTTGAAGCACTCGCTGGACAAGATTTGACGTATTACTTCCCCGTTCCACTCGTCCTAGGATGTGGTGATCTCGGTCCGACTTCCACCATGAAATTGAATTTCAAGAACTTCACCGAGACTGAACCGACCGCAGATCATTCGTCGGGAGAGTTCGCGCAGTCTACGACAAGTAAACTTCATGATTCAGATTGGTATACTGCGACGTTCCAACCAGCAATCAATCAGTTCCACGTCGGGACTTTGGTTCACAGCTGGGATGAAATTCAATCTTCCGCCTCAAGTGACGATATCGAGAAGTGAGTGATACATCTGTCTTCAGGTTTGCTCTATCTCACTGAACTCTCTAGGATTTGGGGTGTTTATAACAACAAACTCTATGACTTAACGGACTACTTCTACACTCAAGATCAGAACCAGAACAACGACGCATATGTATTCCTCGATACTGGTATCGAGACTGTCTTCAAGGACCGTTCTGGTCAAGACATCACTGACGCCTTGAATACTGCCCTTGGTAACCTCAACGAGACCTATCGGCAACAGAACCTCAACTGTCTGAACAATGTCTTCTATGTTGGCGAGACTGATTATCGTACCACTGCCCGGTGTCAGGCTCCAAACATTACGCTGATCGTGGTTGCTGCCATCTTGATGTCTACCATGGTCTTGAAGTGTTCGTAAACTGTTTTATTGCTAGCTCCTCCGCTCATCCGTGTTTATAGTCCTATCTGCACTTCAACTTGCTCCGAAACGTACTCCAGAGTTGCAAGACAAGTTCGTGCTGTGCCAAGTCCCTTGTTATACCGAAGGCGAAGACTCTCTTCGCCGGACGATTGATTCACTTGCTGCCCTCAACTACGATGACAAGCGCAAGCTGATATTCATCATCTGTGACGGAAACATCACGGGAAGTGGGAACGACCGTACTACGCCTCGCATTGTTCAAGACATTCTGGGTGTAGACCCCAAACTCGATCCGGAGCCCTTGATGTTCAAATCTGTTGGCGAAGGTGCTCGCGCGCTCAACTATGGCAAGGTTTACTCCGGGTTATATGAGTTCGAGGGTCACGTTGTTCCGTACGCGGTTTTTTTTCCAGTCTACTACTAGATCCAAGTTTCTGAAATACATTTTTCCAGGTACATGGTTGTTGTGAAGGTTGGTAAGCCCACGGAGCGCTCAAAGCCTGGTAATCGTGGAAAGCGTGACAGTCAAATTTTGCTCATGCACTATCTCAACCGTGTTCATTTCGACGCGCCTATGAGTCCGTTGGAACTGGAGTTATATCATCAGATGAGGAATGTGATTGGAATCGATCCTGCCTTCTACGAATACATATTCACCGTCGACGCTGATACCGTAAGTTCATTGGACTCCCTTCATGCTTTCCCATTGATCATGTATTTGTAGACTGTGACACCGGAATCTCTCAATAGACTGGTCGCATCCGCTGCTATCGACTCCAACATTATCGGTATCTGCGGTGAAACGAAAGTGGCGAACGAAGACACCTCTTGGTGGACAATGATACAGGTGTATGAGTACTACATCTCTCACCACTTGACCAAAGCGTTTGAGAGTTTATTCGGCTCGGTGACCTGTCTTCCTGGATGCTTCAGTCTCTATCGTATCCGAACGGCTGACAAAGGCCGTCCTATCATCATATCCAATCGTGTCATCGATGAGTACGCGGAACCCAATGTCGACACTTTGCACAAGAAGAATTTGTTCTCCCTTGGAGAAGATCGTTTCTTGACAACACTCTTGATGAAACATTTCCCTACGTTCAAGACCAAGTTCAATGCCGATGCTGTCGCTCACACTGTCGCCCCGGAATCTACTCGTGTCTTGTTCTCGCAGCGTCGTCGTTGGATTAATTCAACGGTCCACAATCTATGTGAACTTGTCATGCTCCCTGAGCTTATTGGATTCTGTTGTTTCTCCATGCGTATTTTTGTCTTCGTTGATCTTCTCAGCACTATAGTAAGTAAAACTTGACCCTCATAACCTGACCGTTTTCTGATATTTCAACTCACCAGATCTTGCCTTCCACTGTCGTTTATGTAAGTTCCTAACTATGAAAGCCCTTCATGTTGATGCTCAGTCAAAGGCGCTAGCTTGTATATCTCATTGTCGTTGTCTCTATTGGCAAATCTCCCTTCCCTTTGATCGCCATCATCATGATAGCAGCCGGATATGGACTTCAGGTAAACGGTCAAACCGATTGCATCGTGAAAATCCTTAACGTCTCTTAGATTTTGATCTTCATCTTGAAACGTGAATTCATGTTGATAGGATGGATGATTGTCTACCTTCTTTCGTCAGTGCTCTATGTTGTCAAATATCGACTTCTTATTCACAGCGATTACAGGTATCCAATCTACAGTTTCTTCCTTCCGGTGTATTCGTTCTGGTGCATGGACGAATTTGGTTGGGGTAACACTCGTTTAGTCATCGGTGAAGGAAAGGACAAGAAAGTCATCGTCAATGATGACGACAAGTTCGATGAGTCAATGATCCCACTGAAGAAGTTCAGCGGTAAGTAATTCGTCTTGTGTTCTTGGGTTCGGTCGTAACATTCTATTCTCTTTCTAGAATATGAAGCCGAAGCTTGGGATACTGGCTCCCGCCATTCAGACGAAACCGGACACAGCAAAGCCCGCACTCAGCCGCGTCCCCCGGTTTCTCGAACCGGGTCTCCATACAACTACCAACAAGGCTCACAAGCTGGTGATTACTACCGGGACACGAACTTGACTATGAATAGTCGCTCAAACCCTAACTTATTCACGGGTAGTCAGCAATCCTTGAGTAACCTTTCACATCAAGGCGGTCAGCCATATGCAGCACCTCAATTACCTTTCATGCCTTTCAGTGGTGGGCCAGGCTCTGCTGCTGGCTCCGACTATGGCGGTCATATGCCTATGGGGCCAATGATGCCCATGGGTTACCAGAACACTGGTAGTATGTACGGAATGCCAATGGGGATGGGCATGAATCCTATGATGTCTCCTGCCGCCATGGACCCAAGGACAACGATGATGGCCAACATGATGACAGGTGGTAGCTTTGGTGGCTCTCAATCTGGTGGATTTGCTCCGCCTACTATGCCTGCCAGCCAAGAGCAGCGGCCTTTGTCCACCTTCTCAATGGCGACGACTGTGAATCCGTTTGCCGGACCCAGCCTAAACCCAAATCCTAGTGATGACGAACTCTTCGCCGCACTGCGCAGTTACCTCAGTACGCAAGACTTAATGACTGTTACCAAGAAGTATGCCCTGCCTGCACTGAAATGATGCATTTTTACTGATGGCTATTCGATCTAGAACCGCTCGCGAAGCCATGAATGCCAAGTTCCCGAAAGCGGACCTCACATCGCGCAAAGATTTCCTAAACAAGTCCATCGATACTATACTCGCAGAATAGACTGTCTCTCTTATTTTTGTTGACTCACTTCCCGCTACAGGACTTGGATTTTGCTATCATTTGTGCCTTCACCTCTCTTCAATTTGCTTTGCATAACACGGACTCTATATCTCATGTGTAATAATCCAGATTCCAGACAATGATTGTCAAGGACGATCCTTTTACATACATTAACACTCTTTTACGGCTCACCGGGTAATGTGCATAAGATATACGCAAACTGTTATTCGATGTGTCTGTTCCTTGAAGTTTGTTCATCGTTCCAACAGAAACCCGGGACTTTTAGCTGATTCTACGTTGATTCCTATGCATCGGAGGTTGTTCATAGCCCAACCATACCATGCGATTGAGGAGGGGGCGCTTTCAGTTTCTTGAACGTGACCACGGAAATCAATGACAATCGTCCTGTTGGTGCAATTAGCTTCATATCTCTACTTGATTCGAATTGTGCGCAAAGTTTACCCGTATAAGCAATACGCATCGCCAGCACTCACTCTAGTGCACCTTCTGCACCGAATTTTTAATAAATGACTCACCTGTCTATAACTCTGACAGTAGCCTTGCTTTCTGCCCAATATAGCACAGGCGACGTCAAAAGTCCTTGTAGAAATTTTGTGTAAACGGTCGTGATTATTGAAGAAAGAGCACCTTGAATCACTACTGGCACTGTCTCCATACTTATCAAGATCGATAGCTATCAATGCGTGCTAACGTTCCGACTGGAAGTTTCTGGCTCAGCTGTCGGAGGTTTGGTGAACAGAACGGATCAAAATGATCGGAGATTGCAAAAAAATGCTGTGCTGATTCTAAACGCCGCGCTCATCAATTGACTAACGCCCATTCGTTTCAACCTCAACTCTCATCAGCTCTCTATGCCTTACAGTCATCATTCACACTCCGGTGAATTCTGTCGCCATGCTGCAGGAAAACTCGAAGACGTTGTGCTTGAAGCCATACGGAGCGGCTTTGAAGTGTATGGACTTACCGAACACGTTCCTAGATATCGGATTGAGGACCTCTATCCCGAAGAGGTGACTAGTTCAGACTTGTGTTATCTCCAAAAGCTAATATGCGGATATTCTAGTCAGGAATAGATTTGCAAACTTTGCATGATCAGTTCGACGCGTTCATACACGAAGCACATCGCCTCAAGACGCGATATGCGTCTCAAATCACCTTGCTAATCGGGTTGGAGACGGAGTACATTACTTCCATCGACCTCGACCAATTAGAGTCTTTGCTAGCACGATATCGCGGCAGGATCGAATTCATCGTTGGCTCCATACATCATGTTGGTGGAATACCCATTGATTTCGATTTGGCCACGTACCAAAAGTCCTTGGATCAACAATCAGGAGGATCAGAAGATGAACGTTTGGAGAGTTTTCTGTGCGCGTACTTTGACGCACAGTTTCAATTACTACAAAGGTTCCGGCCAGAAATCATTGGTCACTTTGACTTGTGTCGACTGTATCATCCGGAGATTCGTCTTTCCAACTATCGCTGCTCATGGGAGCTATTGAAACGCAACATACGATACGCTATCGAGTATGGAGCTCTGTTCGAAGTCAACGGGGCTGCCTTTAGGAAAAATTGGAAAACTGCATACCCGGCAGAGGACATTTTAAAGGTACAAGTGGCTTCTTCGAATACTACTCAACTAATAACATTGTGTATGTCTCTAGCTCATTCTTCAGTATGGCGGAAGGTTGGCGCTATCCGATGACAGCCACGGTCCTCACGCAGTTGGACTCAATTATCACCGTGTCTTGGAATACCTCCGACGCGAAAACGTATCCGAAATGTGGTTCTTACAAGCCTGTAACAATCCTAATAAGGCTGGTAGAAATGTACAGGCTGTCAGGGCTCCCGATGAGTGGTGGAATCATCCCTTCTGGAACAGGTAGTCGTACTAGTAGGAGGCTTATGAGGACGGTAAGTAAACCGCGTATGGATTGGCCTGTGGACTTGCATAAACTAATAATCGCATAAGCGGACCCATAGGTGATCATGCAATGCCCGTATCCAGTCTCTTCCCTCTGCCTCCGGAGCTTTGTTGTGTTTTCAACGAACTTCACGAGGGGCGCCAATAATGCTGAGAATGTAGATGTCACAATAAACAATAAATGAGCAATTTCCTCCCGATTTTGGAAGGTATACATAATGTCATCGACGCAAACGCCGTCAATCCATACCCCTGATGACTTTGCCCAATTCTATTCTCCCGACATCGATAACTCGTCACACATACGACTTTCGGAGTCGCTGGAATCAGTGTTCCGACCGCTTAGGTACACTGTGCAGAAGTGATAACCTTCCCGAACTCGACCTTGTCGATCATCTTATTATGGTGAGTCACCCACTAAGCAGTAAATGATTTGAAACGATGTTGAACGCCATTAGGTTGACATGATATGTTATAGCCTGTCTCGCAATCCATACCATACCTCTAATCAAATGTAATACTTCCCTTTCGCGGATTGTGTATCCGGGTTCGTGTATTCTTTTCGATATCCCTGTGGCTGGCTGGGCAGGTAATGCAGGGTGTATAAAGGACTAGGACGTTGGGGCTAATTTTCACCATCCCATCCTCTCAATCTTCTTTGGTACTCCTACTCAGGTATTTGTTCTCTCCTGTGAGCTACTGATCGATTGATATTCACAGTTCCTCCCTTAGACTAATTTTCCATAAACTGCAACATGTGCTACCGCTCTGTCAACTGTACCAAATTTTCCGCTTGCGGACATCTCATAGCCATTGACGGTGGCGTCAAGGTTAGTTCTGATCATTCTTCCTGTTTTTATCTTCCTTAACTGGCAGTTCAGGTCGACTGCAATAGGAGTGACTGCGTCAACAGCAGAGTACACGCAGCTAAAGGCGCATGTGCTAACTGCACAGGCACTTGCAAGCAATGGTAAGCGAAGTCCTTCTAATCGTATCGAAGTCCTCATTAACAATTCGTCAGGATGGATCAAGCCCAGAAAGTTGCTGCTCGAGTAGCCAACGGCAATTGCTCTGCATGCGCTTCCAAGTAGTGCGACAAGCGCCGTCTTCGTTTCGTATTTGATTTTCTACTACATATGCACATTACAGCGAGCCATTCAAGAGCCACCAGACTAATAGATAGACTTTGACTTCATGATGCTTCGGACTGATGAGAGATCAACCTCGGAAACAGTATAATTGCCACTATTCAAGTATGATGATGATGGCGATTAAGACTATGTAGTCAAACGCGGTCACTCTATGAGCCACCTTGGATGATATGATAAATGATTACTGCTCACCATCGACATCTTTGTTTTGGTTTCACAGGTGGCTTCGAGTCGTCTGAGTTCCAGTCATCCTCTTCCTCATCCTCTTCCTCACTGTCAGATCCTGAATCAACGAGAGTATAGCTATCCGACGTTAAGCCAGAAGCTATGCTCGCAGTGTCGTCGTTGACACTCTGACTCAAAGGCTGTGTTAATTTCTGCCAGGGAGCATCACTGGCATGATCGACTGTAGTCGTCACCGAGGCGTTATCGGTAGCATCCTGAGCTTCTGACTCGGATGTGGAAATAAATTCTTGTCCCCCATCTATATTGGTCTGCTGTGTGTGTTCGTCGACGTTGCCACTGCTGGGCGACTCGATCAAAGGCGCATGGGTATCGGCAAGAGCTTGTGCAGAATGTTCTGTCTGAGGCATAGTGGTGCTTGTGGGTGCTGGATGGAAGTATGAGTTCGGATCAAGGCACTGAAGGCCACCTCTTTTATACAAGAGTACGCCACATTGTGGGTCACTATTGGAGAGCTCCCCGCGCCTTTGTCGTGGTGACTCGTAGAAGAAGGGCAACGTGTTGAGGACAAAGGACAAAAAACAAGGACGAAAAAAATACAATGATGATCATTAGGACCTACAGATGTGTTGAATAGCAAGTTTCAAGAGAAGCATAAAGCAGAATATTCATGGGGAAATTTAAAGAAATCTGGCAGTCGGGTGACTCGTGGGTAGTGAGTCGCTACTATGGTCAGAAGAAAAGAACTCAGAATGAATTTTGTTTGCTTTGGGCAGCCGCGTGGGAAATTCTCTCGCCCTTGTCTTCTCCTTGTTTTGTTCTCAAATCTTCTTTTTTCCTTTCCATCAAGTCTTCAAATGCAGCTTTATCTCAATATACGGAGAGATGGAAGTTGATATATCTCGAACTACTGCGGTCCCAATAGATGTGGACTGTCGAACGGAATATTGTTGCTGGCTCTTTGAACTTCAAAAACTTCGACGAACTTAACGATTACTATACGGTCGACATCTTGCAACGTTGGACCATAGCTTCTGGGTGTACTGGAAGGCCTTATTCTGGGCGGAGGTGTGTCTTGTAGCTTCTCATGACATTCGAGTCACTGAATTTCCTTGCCCAGGATCCAGAATGAATGTGACATTGTGGCGTCTTCCTGGGTCAGACAATAGACTCCTTGTTACGACCCTTTGCTACGATCCTATAGCTTGCAATGAGTACAGCAAAAGTGGCTAGCGATTATATCTCTACCTCCCACTTGCCGCTGGTACTACACAGGATATCATTGTCTCAAGGCTTTGGAATATGTGTGAGTTGGTCGTTATGGGCATTTGCCAAAATCAGGTTTCGCCCGTCTGTGTCCAGTCAGATTGCCTCAATCAGCAACTTTCATAATGCTCCATTCCTCACTTCAACGGATGACCTTCGTATATGTGTCGCTGGCTGGCGTTCCTCTGATTCACGCGTTGCGAGGGCAGTGTTTCGATAAATCGTGCATGTGCTTCGATCCGGCACCCGTTCGAGTCGCAAAGTGGGTGATCACTCCAACCACCTTTAGTCCTGGGCTGCCCATGTTGTTTTTGAGATAGATCATGCTGGTCAAGATCACGAGCCCAGCTGGCTGTGAATACCTTATCTTTTGAACAGTTTTCGTAGCTGATTACGGGGATGGCAGCCTATTAGAAGACAGGTTTGGTAAAGTATGCGATTGTAAAATTGGATATCTACATATGCTTAACTTGATTCTAAGCTTCTCTCGGAAAGATCACGGATTATCACTTCAATGTAGTCTGCTTCGACCAATTCAATCCCCAAGCTATTTACTGCAGCATGAAGACGCCCTCCAGAATCTATCCACCACAATGTTCGAATTTCTTCGTCCGCTTCTACTACTTGCTTTTGGGTGTTCAGTGCGTTCACAGGGCCTTCCAAGTGAGTCTCTGACTTTCTGATACATGATTTCTCAAACGTTCAACTTGGATCAGGTTCCTTTCCTCATAACTACACCGGAATACCTAAAGGTGATTTTAGCCCGGCATGGCAGCAATGTACGTCCTCAGCGATCTGGAGATATCACTATCCCGAAACTCTCGCTGTAGATTTTGAGGTCACCCATCCTTTACCAAACGTCACCAAACCGATCGCACGGAATTTTGCAGGGAACATTGGGGTTAATCGCGTCGGACATCCTAACAATACTCTTTGGTTCTGGGCCTTCGAGAAAGAGGAAGGTTCACTCACAGCGAGCTCCGGAGAACGGGAAGATGAACCATGGCTCATTTGGCTCAACGGAGGGTGCGTGTAATCTGATTCGGTCAGACTAGACTCTTCATCCAATGGAACACATACTTCACCTAGGCCCGGCTCCTCAAGTCTCGTTGGCCTCATGACAGAGAACGGACCTCTCCAAGTGACCGGTGATTACTCCATTGTTGAAAATGAGTTCAGCTGGCACAAGCTGGCAGATGCTTTCTGGGTAGACCAGCCAGGTAGGCATCCCTAGTCGTCCTAGTTGTCCTATCATTCAGTTTTCATCACAGTCGGAACCGGTTTCTCAACATCAGATGCTGCAGGTTACGGTATGTGCGGATATTCATGACACAAAGTTTTCGAGTAATCATTCTCCTTAGTTGATGGCGAAGATCAGCTCGGTCAGGACTTTGTATGTAAAACCCTGATCGTTCCCAACCATTATCCAACGCGTTCATACAGGTGGAATTCCTGACAAATCTAGTCAAAGTCTTCCCAAGCCTTTCCACTCGGCCTTTCTACCTGACCGGCGAGAGTTATGCTGGGACATTTATTGTTAGTCACATTGGTCTTGCGCGTTAAGCTGATAATCGTAGACGTCGATTTCTTAGCCATATATCACCAAAGCAATCTTCTCTACACCCAATCCCCGGTAAACCTTCGCAAGATTTCAATTGGTGATGGGACTATCGGCGGCTTTGCCTTGTACGAGGAGCTCTCGACGGTAATGAACGCCTAGCATTTCATTCCAGGGATTTTTTCTCAGTTCCTCGGTGGTGTATCTAGGTTGTCACGCTTGAAACGTATCCGGAGATTATTGGATTTGACCCAGATGTATTTCAATACTTCAAGGAACAGTACGTGGTCGTTTCGCGGCAATATTGAGCCGTATACTCAGCACAAGGATTAAGGGAACACCTGTGCGGATACGACATTAATTTGACCTATCCCCAGAAGGGAATCATCCCAACGATTACTGATCCTTTCACCACTGCACGTCTGTTTGCCGACTCCGAAACTCAAACAAGAACTTTGCCTCGACGAAAACAAAATTTGAATAGGAGAATGCTTTCTTCTCTTTCATCTTTGTCTTCTCGTGCTCTGGACACCCGGGCGGCGGAGATGGAAGAGAGGAGACGTTTGTTGAAGAGAAACCTCATTGGCCGGCCTAATGGAACACTCGATCCTACCTATGGATGCTTTTTGTGGGAGGAAATGACCGATTACGCCCAAAATTTTTCCTTCCCATGGAGTACGTCTTGTTTCATTGAGTTCTCGATATCTCGTTTTTCAATCTCATATTATTTTCAGCCGTAGGCGAATTCGATGTGAGTAGTTACTATTGGGTCAATTTCGTTTTGTGACATAACCTCTTTGTATAGGCTTACGATATTCCCGACGCACTTCGTCCTGAGGTCCCAGCCGATCCTAGTGTTTTCCTCAACGGTATCTTTCTCGATGTTGTCTGGCTTTCCTTCGGTGTTGAAAAGTTTGTTACAGATAATCGTACTCGTGCCGCACTACACGCTCCAATCAAAGAATGGGTGGAAATCTTCGGGAATCCTTTTGGAAATTCTACTCATGAAGGTAGAGGAGATATTCTCCGTGGCCGTAGCATGATCTGATCTTCATATGTGCTACCTCAGGCCCTGGCACGAATCCATTTGGAGATCCTAGTAAGCACCATATCTCTACATTTCTGGTTTCGACTGATCTGTGACCATGATCAGGCGTTGAGTAAGTCAGCGATATGTCTAACTCCTTGAACTGGATCCACATGATGTTCTCCTCCAGGCCGATGGCATTTATGACCGAACTTGCCACGAATGCAAGCGAAAGAGGTGTACACATCATAATATACGAAGGAAACGATGATTCACTGGTCGCACACCGAGGACTTCAAGGTGAGTTTTCCGAGAATTATGTCAGTGCGTAACATCAGATCATAAATTATATAACTAGTCGTAATCCAAAACATCACCTTTGGCGGTATACAAGGGTTCACTCGTAAGCCAGCCACGCCATTCACCGATGATGAAGGACGTTTTGCTGGTATCGTGCATCAAGAAAGAAATCTCACCTATGCGTTATTCCAGAACGCGGGACATTTTGTTCCAAGATCTGTCCCAGAAGCAGTAAGTTGCAGATTGCGAATTTGAGCGGTCTCGGTACTCATTGGAAACTCAAGGCATTTGTATTTTTGCGGGAATTCATCCTTGGATCAAACTCGACTGGATCTTTCGAAGGAACGCACGTCATCGGTGGTGAAGATCCTGTGCTAGCAGAAGATGTCATGCCTGGAACTACAGCAATATTCTATGGTCATGGTACCACGGCCTCCTCGTTGATTGTGCCCAGCGAGACCCTGGCTTCATGGAGCTCTTTTTTGGCGACGGCCACTGCTACTACTTTGTAAATGGCATGCCCAGTTCCGCGCCTTGATGTTACCAAGTTTCTACTATACAGATAAGTGAAAGATATCGCTATGTTTTCTGGTCGAGATAATCAAAACCTCAACTCATAAGCAAGTTCACTCTTCGTGAACCTTGAAGACGGGTTAGAGTCTTCCCAGGTCAAATTGAAATATTATCCGAGTCAGAATTTTTGTATGTGCATACGATGAATTTGATCATGAAAGATCTAGCCTGGATAGCCGTCTATAGTACACAAAAAAAAGAAAATTAACTCGTTTTATGAGAAATCTTTAGAGGGAATGCGAATCACGTGGGCGCGTTTCTTGTTCCAAACGTCGTCATGACCAACTTCAACTTGAACCACATCCATCATGATACAGTGACAAACCCCCAATCTATCCGTTCATTCTTGGCTGTCACTAAGTATACGCAGATAACTGGCGTACTTACTGACAGGCTATGAAGAGGCCCGTCAGTTCCCTTGTCAACGTCTTCAAGTGTTTTCAGAGGAGAAACCGGAATGATATTCTAGCGAGTGGGTTGAGCCAAAGTAATTAGTGACGATGTAATCGTTGGTGTGTTTTTTTTTCTTCTATCTCTGTGATCTGCTGCTCATCGTCACAAGGATGAAATCTTCTCGGAAAAACGGCTCGATTGAATGTACTATCCTCTCATGGAATGATTTGAATGCATTGACATCGTCGCCACCAGGTCGCCACCCTCTTCAGTCTTGCGCACTCTATTTCCTTCTCTGTGCTCATAAAAACGGACTCCTGCGGAATTTGTCTCTCCCTAATTCTCTCTTTCCTCCACTATCTTAGCACACATACCAGACTCGAAAGGTCAAAATGAGCAGCTTTGACAACACTCATATCACTGCACTCACCGATCTCATCAACAAAGCTGTTCAAGACGTTATCGCTGAATATGGCAGAGTCGGGCAAGCTGTTCCCTCTCTCGACACCCTTGAACCTGGTCCATTCCAAGTGCCCGAGGAGACTCCTACAATACTGAGTAACGCTATCCAGGTCATTGAGGCGGCCTGTGCACAACTTAGCTACACTGTCGCTCCTCCCGGCTCAGTCATGGTCAATGTGAGTCTCATTTGGGCTATCGTTGTTTGTCTCGCTACACAATCTGTCTGTTCAGAAAGCACTGGAGGTTTGCCACATCACTTTTGAACCAGACTTTGATTATTGATGCCCATCAGCACGAGGAACCTGCCTGTTTGCTCGTTGTAACCGAAGCTCGGATCGCGGACCTTTTGCTAGACAAACCTGAAGGCTTACCAGTATCAGAACTGGCTTCCCGCTCGGGCCTAGATACAACGAAGTTGACGCGTATCTTGCGTCTTCTTGCCACCAAGCACTGTTTCAAAGAAGGTGCGAACGATGGTATCATTCCGGGTCTACCCGTAAATCTAATAAACAAACGCACTCGTTCGAAGTTGAACCCGGGTTTTTTTCGAACAATCGATTGAGCATGAAACTTCTCTCGTCCGATACAGTCTCGTCTATCGTTGGTTTGTTGTATGTGGCTAATGGGGAATTCATTTTTCGTATGAATTCTTACATGTCGCCTTGTGTTTTCCGTAGAACGGACGAAAGTCTTCGGGCTTCTGCCTACCTCAATGAGACCTTGACCGATCCATCCGAAATGGATGGCGGTATTCCGTTTAGACGTGCTACCGGGTACCAATTTTTTGATTATCACAAAACAGTGAGCTATCCATGCTTTGATATTGTCAATGTACAGACTCATCTTTCAATAGCGGCAAGGGCTCAAGAAAGGCGAAGTATGTGCACACCTTTCCATCATCCTTCTATCTGTCCTGAACGCAAGAAATCATAAACGCATCTTCACAGCGCTTCCCGAGGGCTATGGTTGGTTGGGGAGATGTTACTGGAAAAGGTTTCCTTGCAAAGGGTATGCTGTACAATCCTTTTCTCTCGGGCTTCTAGTATGCCTATTCTAAGCTGATCTCCATGCTTCTGATAACAGTGTATCCATGGACACTCCAACCCGTGGACACCACGATCTGTGATGTTGGAGGAGGCAATGGTCATGTTACCATGAACCTCATCAAAACGCATCCACACATCAAGTTAGTGATCCAGGATCAGCCTCAAGTTATTGAGATGGCCCGAGAGGTATATCATGATGTTTACGAATCGTATGTTTGACGTTATATGTCTCACCCATCTAGTTCTGGGCCAAGGAGTACCCCACGGCAATTGATCAACGCAGAGTTGAATTCGTTCCTTTCGACTTCTTTAAGGACACGGCCGTACACGGCTGCGATTTCTACTATGTATGCCAATCCCTTCCGTCCGTTGGGTGATGTTCGATGACTGATCATACAAATCTCAGATACGCTCCATCCTGTAAGGCCTCGTGTCGTTCACTGTGAAAGGAAATCTGAAAAAGCAGTTACTAGACGAGACTGGCCAGATGCTGAGAGCGAACTCATTCTCAAGAATGTTCGGAAAGCTATGAAACCAAGCAGCAGAGTGATCATTCGTGTGTATTCATATTCCTTGCCCGTGACTACGTACAGAGACCTAATGTCCAACTAGACGACACTGTCCTTCGTAATGCTGTTCGCATTCGTGACTCTGTGGATGATTATGCCAATGCTCAGATCGACCTCGCGCCTGAGCCGTTACTACCAAATTATGGCGTCGCTCGCGTCAGAACGTACGAGCTGGATATGACGATGATGAACCTGTTGAATTCCAAGGCGCGAACTCTTCCCGAGTTCGTCAAGTTGGGGTATGAATCCATTGTCTCAACATTCCGCTTTGCATTGACGCGTTGTTATTGTAGTAAAAAATGTGGGTTGAAATTCGAAAAATTGTATGGGACTGGAGAGACAGATTTGGTAGAGTACAGCCCCGTATGAGGCGATTGTATCGTACAAAGCTTTATGCCCATCATGTTATACTACAACGTCTTTGAAGACTTTCTCAAACACCTCGAAATTCCTTGCGCCATTACCTGGAGCACTGTATACTGCGAACACCACTCTTGTAAAGTGTCCTTTGAACTCGGGCTCGAGAAGGATGTTGCGCATCTCAGTGGCGACAAGTAGAGGCGGACACATGTATGCGCCACAACCCATGGCACCTACACGATGAGTTGTCGATGATCCTTACCATTAGCAAGATAAAAACGTACCAAGAACTAGGAACCTCTTATCGTTCGACCCTGCCATCCTGTAAACTAGTCTGATCTTTCCTCTCAAATCCTCTAAATCGCTTTCTTTCGCAAATTTCTGCTTGTCTTCTGTCAACTTTGGACCACGGGGAGCAGCCACAGTAAGAACAGAGACCACGCATCGTTCCTCAGCAGCCAGGTCCACGCAGTCGTGGTCGAGATCGTGTTTAAAAATCACAACGCCCGGTGAATATACGCCTGCAATAGAACCAGGACCGAGATTGGGCCACGGGTAATAGGATGGAGACAAAGTAGAAAACAGAGTCGAGGAGTAACACAGGGCTTCTTCCTGAATACCATCAGATACATTTGTGCATGTTTCTGTTCCCCCCTTCAAGTAAATACTAACCTGAGTTGTCGACAATGACATATCCCAACCCCCTCCCGGCTTTTCATCACTTGCTAGATTCAACACTGCCATTTTCCCTGTCGCATTTTCAGGATCTTCGTCAATCAGCTGCCTCGCGAGAGTGAACGAATCCGAATTGACTATCAACACAGGCTTTGGGCTGTGTGCATCCGCGTCTGGAAGACTAGGCAGAGGGGGTAACTGTTCTGAAATGAACGTGGAATTCAAGGTAGCGCCTTGATTCGCATGGGAAGCAGTAATACTGGGAGATCTGGCTATGGTATCCTGGCAAACGACTCGGCGTTGCTTCCAGGTGAGTGTAGATCTTGGTGCTGTCATCGATTTCACTTTCGACAACGTGCTGGAGAGAGGGAATGTTCGGACCGATATGTGTGCTGGTCGGATCAGATAAGTATCTGCTGCCGGTTGAAGTTGCGAGAACCTCAGAAAATATATGTCAGTTTTCAATTGCGGCCTGTATCAGGTGGGGCCCCTTGGGGGACCTTGAGGCTTGCGGTGGCCTTGAGCGCTTGCTCCAAATTACTTATCATTGACTTTTTCAGCGCACTAACGACTTGTACGAGTTGCATGATGGGTACCCATGCGTCGATCTGCCTTGGTTTCCTGCTTCAAAATTCATTGCAAGCTCATTCCCGTGAGTCAGGAGTCCAGAACCAATATTAGACTTACCTATCTCTGAACATTGAACAGTGGAGGCTATACGATGGTGATGTTAGTAAGATATCCTGGTCCGCAACTTTCCCCATTTGCTGTTGCTCAACTCACATGAGCCCCTTTTACTGCAGCGTTTCGAGTTCTGTTCAGGCAATTTGTCCGAGATATCCAATCCGAGTTCAGGATATCTCGGGTCCCGGATGATGTCCTGAGATATCACGAGAGCATAAAACATGGAGATAGGAAGGGGGATGTTGATAGTGATAATTAATCGACAAATGAAGATTGCATGTAATGAGATTCGATACCAATTAATTAAGAAAAGCCTGGTTCACTAGACCAATAGAATAGAAGGATTGGAGAGTAATGATTATAGAGATTTTATAAAAATACTTGATGGTCAATACCTCTTCAAGCTTTTGCTGTGTGCACTGGCTCAAGTGCCTGTATGGGGCGTAGATTCTATATCAGAAAGATCACCACAAAGTCGAAGATTCTGTCAGTGTCTCGACTCTACGGAAGCATATACTATAACATATCATTATCGAGATTGGATTCAATGGAACTTGTTTGTACTCCCGTGCACAAAGGCTTTCGGCAGAGTATGGTATAGATCGGGTATACATACATTCAACTGGCAACCAAAAGCAAACTTCCAGCGCTGATGGAGATACTATTGAACTTAGGAACGAGAACTTGGAACTTGAAGGTGGAATACGAATACAGTAGCTGAACCACGCGACGCCACGTGCAACGCAGCCGTCCCGATCGATCGATTGCCACGTTGTGCTCCATCACACGTGGCGTTTTTTTTGATCTCTTCGGAATCACTTCTTGTTCGTCCCGATTCCTTAAAACGCATGAAGTTGAGAAAAATGAACGTCTCCTGCTACCTCGCAACGTCAGACTAATCATGTCCGGGTCCTATGTTATTTTTCAGTTCGGTACTGATCCTTTCAATAATCGTTATGAGGACTCCGAAGGAAGACTAGCCTTCTCTTTGTGAGCTTTGCTCAATATATCCTACGCCCTCGTTGTTGCCTCTTACTATCTTCCTTGGTCGCCCTCAAAGATATCTTGTAAGCTACTGGCTGTATGGCTCCGGGTAAGGCTTCCCGACTTTCTTACCTTCGTTGTCTCTACAGGCCTCCCAATCTCCCAATATGGTCATAAGGCTCGCTCGCCATATACCTTGGGCTGAACAGTACCCAAATGTCATGGGTCCTGAGAATGCATACTTCTACTTTGGTCCTGAAATGAGCCCAGGGTATATTGTCTATGGAAACAATCAGATCAGCATTCGTATGTCGCATATGAGCAGGCAGCAAAGAGAGGGAAGCACGTACGTCCTTTGTTCTTCATGCCGACGTTCGTACTGGCTGTGCTGCCGCGAGCTCCCATCTGTGGATCTAGTCTCATTCGTATCACTTAGTTCGCGCTACTTTACCGCTCAATCGGGTAGACACTACAAGTGGCGAATCACACCCCAACGTATGGAGGTACGTTTCGTTCTTGGTCTTTCAAATTCCCACCTATCACATCTGGAACGCTCTCTTGTGGGAGCGATATCCGAGATTTCCTCCAGTTTGAATTGTACTAATCATTTTTTTCTTTCTCTCTTATCCTTCTGTACAAAAACTATTTCGTGCCATTCTTCGACATTTGTTCACACGACCGCATCCGACTCGCTATCTTCACCGTCACCTTCACCCTATCAGTGTATGGATGGAAGAACGTGTATAGCGCTTTGGGAAGCTGTACCTTCCACCGACTTCGATTACGACGCGCGAGTGACCCTCAGGCCTTCTGCTCTCATGCTCATCACAGAAATCATGACGACGCTGATCCTCAATCGCATGTACCTGACGCTGAATTGGCAGTGACTCGCAGTGACCTTGGTCTCCTGGTTGGAGCTGATCGTCTGATATAAACGATTCGGGTGCACTTGGACGAAGCAGACATGCTGCGGTCTACGCTGTGAAGATGGTCGAAACCGTCTTCTGAACAGCAGCCGTGTCTGTGGCATAGATTTGGGCTCAACTGCCTCTACACACCATGACGGCGGAGAACTCTTGTCATATATCCTCCGCGGAGAATAACGAGCTTGGGTCGATTCCAGGCTCGTTCCCATTTCGCTGACGCCACCATCTCCTGTCGAACTTGCTGCATTTATTTTGCCTTACACCACGCTCCTTAGTCGACCTGCTCTCCTCACGTTATCAGCTCCGTTATTCGAATTTGTATGCTTACAACCTCCGACTTTACCCGGTTCATCCCCTCCTCCCCTTCTAAAACTAGGATAACAACCTACCAACATAACGACGTGACTTCACATGTACGCCTCCGTAGCCGATGCAACTAAATGTATATTAGCCTTGAGTTTCAGTGTCGTGTATGATTATGTATCGTTTTCCACTGATATTTATACATTATATCTGCTCTGGTAAAGTTCAGCCGTAATGGACTCCATTCCAAATGTCGAGACAAAGGCAAAAATGAACTTCCATCTCGAATGCGTCCTGGTGCGATATCTGGTCAAGAGGGCCGATGAGGGTGGATCTATAATACGACCATCTGTTTGATTCCTTGAACTTGGTTAGCCTCCAGCTGAGCACGAGTAGTAGCTTCTTCTGTATTAAATACTTGATCCCGAGCCACAAGTTGTAAAGCTCAGCCACATGTGGACCTTCCTGTTTATGTTCCACGATTCGTTCTGGTGTTCGAGAAAAACGTATATCGTGGTCCATCGGTTTGTGCAAACTAGACAACCTAATTTCCAATCCCGTTTGCCTGTTTGTGGCGTGAGGAAATCTCTCAGTCTTCTCAGTCTTCAATTCCCAGTCATATCAATGCTATAGGGAGCCACCGTATTGATTACTATTTTATCTTCTATCTAGGTATCTTGGACCGTGGACTAACCAGTAGAGACAGGAGGAGACGAGTTCAGGAGGACCAACCAACGGCCGTGAAATGGAACATGGGTCTGAATAACACTAACCGAACCTGCTCCTCGTGTACATATCTTGCCCCAAGCAAGCGAGAATCTGTGTTGTAAGTACCCGGTCTGTTCCATCGAGCTATTAATTTTTCTATGAAAGAAACTGCACCAGTCATCCAAGTTCCACGAATAGGAATTTTGAGACCAAGTTGACCAACACTGTTCTGCGGCGGTGTAACTTATATGATTAGGTTTGCTGTTCATTGTTCTTCATCATCGTGTGGGGATCCGTGGTTGTCTGTACTCTGTGTAGGGGAATCCAACGAGCGACCGAAGAGAGATACTATCTCATGCGATTTTTTACTTGAACCGGGAATGCGGTTAGGGAACAGTTTTCATCCCCGAGTCTGGGAGTTCATTGAACAAAACAAAGGTATACTTAGTCCCGTTCTCCTTAAGAAAACAAGGTGCATGTTATCCGCAGATGTAAAACTGTTCATGAGTTCATGAAAGACGCGACTAAGATGAGTAAGTACCTACCGTGAATCGTCGATTCAGTTTTTCAAATAGGGATTCGGCGGCAGCTGGAAAACCCGTGGGTTATCGATTTGAAATATCGGATTTTGCGGATTTCGTCTGCGGTTTATTCGTTGAGAAGTCCAACATATGGTGGAGACTGACCGTCCAGCTGTGGGCTGTCTTGGCTCCTTCAGCAAACCATGAGCAAGGTAAATGAACGTGGTTCAAAAACAGTTTTTCTGAAGTTATTCATTTGAGTCCCTCTCTAACTTGAATATTATATATTCACACGCGGAAGGTAATTTTCGCCACGTGGCCCTTCTTCATCAATGCCTCCATCGCGTCTGAGCACTGTCTTCGACCTCAGTGGCCTACGGCTCCATACTGATGGCACCCTCGTCCCTCAAAGCACAAAAAATCATGATCTGCGTCTCTCTAAACGCACTGTACGAGACGCTCACGGTAACTGGATGGCCAAAGATGCCGGGGGACTAGCTTCTGTGCCCAAATACCGAAAAGTGTTACCTATTCCCCGGGAAAACGAATTCGAAGGCCAAGAGGAGGACTTGGATACCGCCTTATCTATTAACAATGATAGGAATAAGGAAGGAACCTCTCACTCTCGTGAGTTCAAGACGTCCAGGGCTCGGAAACGGCGTAAATTCGCAACCGACGAAGAGTATCTCGCGCCATCGTCCTCTTCGTGCACACCTTATCCAACGGCGGGAACTGCTCGAGCTCAGATGCCACCTCCTTCATCAGTGAATCAAACCTTATGTTTGCGTTCACAACTATCTGACTCGACCATCATTGTAGGACCTTCTGAAATACATCCATCACTACGCAAGTACATACTATGACGAACGCGGTCTACTCTTGAATGCCTCACAGCAATATCGTAAGGAGAAAAAAGCGCGGAGACTCGCGAGACTTTCCCAAGGTAGAAACTCTGGTCGCAGCAAGAGGAAATCGACATCAGATACAGATACAGAGAATCATTCTAGTTCGGAAAAAGATGAAATCGTCGATGAGGATGATGATGAGGATGATGAGGATGGCGACGAAGGATCAGAAAAGGATGATCAGGAGCAACAGCAACATGAGAATGGTTCCAAAGCTCCTGTTCGCAGGAAGGATCATGATTTAGCCGACATGTACAAGACACTGGATGGTTCTGCGCTGATTGCGATAGGTCAGTGGTCTTTGAAATTACCTGTTCCTTTGATTCATTGTTACTACCAGGGATGCTCTTACAAGAACATGTTGCTGAGCTTCTGTATCCGCAGATGGTATCTGATTCGTGAAACGGGGTATTCATAGACGAGCGCGCACGAAATAGTAGGAACGAGTATGTAGAGGCTTATGACATGGGGCTGGGACCATATTACGCACATCTTCTGGATAGTATATACTCCTATTTCATAGAAACAGACCAATGTTAATGAGCATCTATAGTATAGCTACACACCACGACTGATTCCCAGAGTGTCCAGGAAGCCCATGACGCTTCACTGACTTGTCCAAGAATTTCTTGGGCGATGTGGGGGTAAACGCCACAGCAGAAAGATAATGGCTAGCGGATCCTATAGTGCTTTCGACTGTTAGGAACCTGGTGAGAAATCAAAGGAGGTTTTCGGGAATCAATGACATGAAAAACATTCAAGCTTGAAGTACCATGCCTGAACAAGCTCAAACAGGACACAGGAAGTACCGGAACTCATTGGCATAATGTTGGTAAACATACCATTAAATGAAGCTTCCCTCGGAGATTGCAGGACGGATACTGAATAGCATTGGGAAACACCACAGGAGCTACATAACAGGAGGCGGCAAAATCCTGTAATGAGCCCCATAGATTGGACCTGAAGAACTGCGTTCTGCGTTGATTGACAGGAACTTTCAAAGGAACGTATGTAATGAGGTTCTTCGCCGCTAGGTTTGAAACCCGAAAGTGGTTTATGTTTCTGGGGGATGGGTGGGCACAAACTACTCACTGTCATAGTCTACTTTTCCCCAGGATCGGCGGCAATGAAAAGAATACAGAGAAAGATGGGAAGCACAGCATTAAGATTGTCCTGGGAAGAAGCAGAGTATATGTGAAGTGTAGGTATGTGGTATGTCATGATCATGGCGTATGTTGAGGCCTATCGCGATACTTGGCAGGCAATATACGAGGAGCCTGTGCGACGAGTTTTGTCGGATCCCAATCCTGCGGAAGTGTACCGTCATGCCAGCTTCGCATGACATTGGCGTTCAAGATGCCACTTTGGTCTCCAGGAAATATTCGCAATCGTTCCATCCTCCTATCACGTAACTTGTTCTTGGGTAACATGCCAGATACCGCCTGTCGGATGATCTGTCATACGACGTACGAGAGTACAAGGTTCATGAGAAGAGAGGAGGAGGAACACGAAGATAGTTAACCTCACCTCCTCTGGTTTCTTTACCATCATGTCTCTATACGGAGTCTCTTGGAGTCCACCTGGGTACATCGTGTGTTTGCGGTATAGAATTTCCTGTTCCTTTCTTCCTGACACTCGTATTTTTTTGCAGTTGGTGACGATGACATAGTCACCGCAGTCGACTACAAGGTTTTGTCTGAGCTCTTCATCAGCGTATTCGAATGATAGTGCTCACCACTAGGGTTATATATAGGCTTATGCTTGCCCATTAGAACAAGTGCAATACGTTCTGCGAGCTTGCCTAGGATACGGTCGGTCGCGTCGACTTGGTGCCATACTCGAGCATACGCAAGAGCTGTCTAGAGAACAATGAGAAAGATGAAGACCCCGGCGTTGAACAGACGTACGTTGCCCACAGCTTGGGACATGGCAGTCGAAAAGGATGCGGTTTGTTTGTCGCCGCCAAACAACAACGAGCCGACGGGCCGTGATAGCCGTCATGTCCGTTCGGCATCGGACCCGGCAACTGGTTATCCCGATTCTCACCCTTACTTATAGCAGGGACCATGGTGGAAAGTTGATATTACCGTAGGTATCGTGCCCTAGCACTCACCGTCTCCCCAAAAACTTCATGCCAGCTCACGGACATGATGAAGACGCTCAGGCTCAAGCTGGACTAGACGAAAAACACTCACTCGAAGCGGCCCAGAGCCCAACAACCATTGTGGATGGTGAAGATGTAGACAGACGTTCTATCAAACTTCAAAGACCTCAACATGAAAAGCCACTCACGAGTTCTACGAATACTCTGAATCTCCAAAACACTGTTATTGTCGATTGGGATGGACCCGACGACCCGAAGAATCCAAAAAAGTTCGTTCCCCTACATCATCTTTCCATGGCCAACGAGTACTCAACGCGGTCCAGCTGGCCCAAGAGTCGGAAATGGGCTGCAACACTCATCGTGGCTCTTTTTACCTTCGTTTCTCCTGTGGCATCTGCCATGATTGCTCCTGGCAGCCAACAAGTCGCCGATGAATTTGGTATCACAAGCAACGTCGTGCTCGATATGATCACCTCGATATTCGTTCTCGGTTTCGGTACGTTATCACAACTGCGAATTGTATCCTTTTCCTCCGAGTCTCTGACAGGTCATAGCCATCGGACCCCTAGTACGAACCGTTTCCCCTTCATCTATTTACAACCCTCGTTTCTCACCCGTCACAGTTCATGGGACCATTAAGCGAACTCTACGGTCGGTCTCGTGTGGTTCAATTGGGCAACGCATTCTTTCTCGGTGATTTGACTACAAATAACCATGCCTTCCTCTCCATTCATTTCTCTCTTCTTCTGAAGTGTGGAATTTCGCATGCGGCTTCGCACAGAACCAGACCCAGATCATCATCTTTCGGTTTTTCGCGGGTATCGGCGGGAGCGCCCCGTTAACCGTACGTAGGCTATCATTACGAGTTGGCTCCACTCTGTCCAGAAGCGTCGTCTTACACCTCTTTCTCTGAACTTAGATCGGTGGTGCTGTCATTGGAGACACATTCCATCCAGAAGAACGAGGGAGAGCGATAGCTATGTATGCTCTTGGTCCCATGATTGGACCTGCAGCTGGACCGGTTATTGGAGCTTGGTTAGTCCTCTTCTATACTGGATCCCATGGCTCGTGTTTTGACGTCTTGGATCATTCGCTAGGATTGCCGCTAGAGTGAGTTGGAGATGGGTTGTACGTATCTCAGGCTTCTCGATGCAGAGTTACTTGGACATTGTCTCAAGAAATCCACAGTTCTGGTCGACAACGATATTTGACGTGGCCGTACAAGCGGTGGGACTTTTTTTATTACAAGAAAGTAAGATTTTCTATCCTTTTAAATTGACCTCCTACTGATTACTGTTATAGCATTTGCTCCGGTATTGTTGGAACGCAAAGCCCAGAAATTGGCTCAATCTGCTAGAACGGACGCCGAGAAGGGCACGGGAAAAGTGTTTACGACGATATATGAAAACGAAAGCCGGAGGTAAGTGTCGGTTTTACCTTAACGAGTCAAAAAAGCTGTGAGGGTTCACTGTGACTTTACCTACCTAGTTGGAAGTATATCATCCAAACGGCGCTCATACGACCATTCGTGATGTTCGTTCGGGAACCAATCCTACAGTTGCTCGGCGTGTATATGGCTTTCATTTACGGAATCTTCTATCGTGAGTGAACTGTTTCTCCTCGGAACCTGTGGTCTGTGCCACCACTGACTTCAACTGACTTCTGACTCCTGACTCCTGAGCACAGTGTTCATCACTACCATGCCTGATATATTCACCATCAACTACCACGAATCCATCGGTATCATGGGTCTGAACTATCTCGCTCTCGGACTCGGTATGGTCTTTGCCAGCTGGTTCAATTCGAGAACGATGGATAAGATCTACATGTACTTCAAGGGAAGGAATCAAGGGATCGGTGAACCTGAGTACCGTGTTCGTACGTACCACGTATCATTCTGCCTTCTGCTTCTTCTTCTTCAGCTACTTATATCTCACCATGAACTCCGTCCTCTCCCCCCCCTTCTTCTCCGAACAGCGACAATTGTCCCCGCCTCTATATTCTTTCCCGCTGGAATCTTCATCACTGGATGGGCCGCACAAGCACACGTTCACTGGTTCGTCGTTGACTTGGTAAGTAAGATAAAGTTTCAAACTGATCTCCTTCAACTCCGAGTTTTCCACTAATAGCACTGAGGGGGTCATTCGTGATTTCCACTATAGGGTATATTCTTCGTCGGTGCTAGTATGATCCTTGCTTTCCAGGCGATCCAAATATACATCGTCGACGTCTTCACGTTGTACGCTGCTTCGGGTAAGTCTTGACACACTTTGGGGTGTTTTGTGTGGAAAAGACACCGGGCTACTTAGTATGTAACTTACTGACTCGAGGAACTGTTGCACCGTGGGCCTCGGTTGCGGTTGCGTTTTTTTTTCTTTCTTTCTTTCGGTTTACAGGTATAGCCTCTGTCTCTTGTCTTCGTTCGTTCTGCGGGTTTGGATTCCCGTTGTTTGCCGAGGCGATGTTTGATAGCCTAGGGTATGGTAAAGGGTGCTCGATTTTGGGTTGTGTGGCGATTGTTATCGGGTGTCCGGCGTGAGTTGCTTCCGCCTCCTTACTCTCCTCCTCTTCTCTTTCCTCGGTTTCTATAAGTTGTTCAAACGTTGATGCTTACGCGCTGTGGTTTTACTACATAGGCCATGGATCTTATGGTTTTACGGACGAAGGATCAGGTCAGGTAGTAAATTTGCGAGGAAAGCAGTCACATAGTGCGTGATGCATCGCCGCGTCGATTATAGATTATATGATAGATTTTGTTCAACTTCAATACCTTACGTGACGAACATCGTGGACTACCCAACGTACTCCTCCCAAGTACTACTACCGACTACATCCTACAAGGAATGGAAGGAAGTTTTTTTCCGGAAGTAGTGCACAAGGATTCGAGTCTAGAGCTATGATCTGATTCGACAAGGAACAAAGTCGTATATCATATCAGCGCTATAGTAACTGTGTCAAGAACTCGATTCCGGAACCGTTGGTGTTTAGTACACCAAGCGTCAGTGAGTTACGATGTGGATGGTGTAAGATTGAAAGACCAACGAACGTTACTGCTAGTATTAAATATTAAACACTCCTTCCCCTCTCGCCATCTCAAAGCTTTTTCTCGCCAGACTCCGAAGGGCCCTTCTCCGACTCAGGCTTGCCATCCGAGTCCTCCTTCCCGTCCTTCGGCTCCTCGCCCTCGTCGTTCTTGCCTTCCTTGCCATTACCAACATCCGACTCGCCAGTGGAGTCCGAGGATGAAGGAGTGCTGTCGCCAGATAGACCAGAACCAGAACCAGAACCACTGGAACCATCGGGAGAACTGCCGTCAGGGGAAGGAGTCTGGCCATCGCTTCCACCACCTAGACCGCCACTACCGCCACCCGCACCACCCATACCCCCACTACCGTCACCCATACCACCCATACCACCCATACCACCCATTCCACCCATACCACCATTCATACCATTCATACCATTGTTGTTATTCATCATCGGGGCCAACGAAGAAGCAAGTCCAGCGGTGGACTGAGTCACTGCCATTGCAGCCATCATGTTGTTCGCAGCTGAACCTTGTTGGCCGTACCCAGGCTGCCCGCCGAACCCAGACATCCCCCCGTACGGGTCCTGGTACTGATTACCCATACCCATACCCATACCCATACCGTAGTCGTTGTTGTTGTAGTCCCTGGACGACTGGGGTGGATAACCTGAGTTGGGAGGTCTGGATCCGGATTCTTCCTTCTCCTTCTCCTTCTCCTTGTCCTTGGAGTCCTTTTCCTTGTCCTCCGCTTTCGCCCCGCCCTCCTTCTCTTTCTCCTTTTCCCTCTCTACCTCCTTCTCCTTCTCTGCGGCCGTTTCCGGCTTATGCACAGGCGCACCAGGGACAGAGTTCGACGGCGTCTCCTCTTTCTTCAAGGTAGCTTCCGTACCGGGATGTACGGGATGTGCAGGATGTACGGGGCTCAACGAAGAGTCGCCTTGGGGAAGTTGAGCATGGGCATGAGCATGGGCGAGAGGGTCTAGCGACGGACCCGTACCCGTACCCGTACCCGCACCCGCACCCGCACCCTCTTTCTTGACGACGCCATGATCATGTTCATGCTGCGGAGCAACAGCTGCAACGTTCGAACTGAGACTGCCGACAGGAGAAGGAGAAGGAGAATGATGATGTCCTCCGAGTCCAGATCCAGAGTTCACCGTCGCCGTCGCAGTCGCTGGGTTGACCTCGTGTTGCCGCGCCAAGTTCAGACTACTGCTACCACCAGCGCCACCAGGGAGGGGATGGACAGGGGGGAGGTGGTTGGCGGTGTTGGCTGTGTTGGCTGTGTTGGCGGTGTTGGGTGTTTGGCCCCCCGCAGCAGGCTGGGGTGGGACATGAGCATGAGCAACTCCGAGGGAGTTGACGGTGGGGAGCGGCTCGAAGTTCCCCGTCGCTGGGTGCTGCGGACTCGGAGGTGCCTTGAGAGCACCACCAGGGCCACCGGGGCCACCGGGGCCACCAAGAGCGGGGTGGACTTGAAACTGATGCGAGGTGGATGTTGACGCGGACGTTTGGCCGGTCTGGGGTTGGAGATGAGCGGGAGAGTGAGGCGGCGACACCGTGACCTCTGTCTGAGTCTCGATCGATGGTTGTTGCGGAGCAAGCTTCAGACTGCCAGCAAGGGGTTGGGTCTTTCCTTTGCCGACACCGGGGGTAGTAGTAGTAGTAGTGAATTTCGCAGCTTCCAGAGCCTGTATGGCTGCCTGGCGTTGATCCTTTCTCAATCTCGAATTCGACTGAGCCCCGCCATGATAATTTCGTCCTTTTCCCCATGATGACCCTCTTTGAGGATTGTAACTTCGATAGTAGGTATTACCAGAATCTTGCGGCTGCCTTCGAGCCTCCAACACCTGCTCTGAAGATCCACGAGACTTCCGTACAAGTCCAGTCGGACCAGGTGTATCCCTACCCAACGAGTCCGAGTCGTCGTCCCCTCCTGCATCGACAGCAGAACCCGAGTTGCGATGGGCAGCAGAGGCAGAGGCAGAGGCAGAGGCAGAGGCAGAAACTTGAGAGACTTGAGAGATCGGCGTAGGCGCGCCGTGAACGGCGAGGACGAGGGCGAGGGTGATGAAGGGAAGAAGAGTGTGTTGGAGTAACATGATTTGAAAAAAAAGTTCACAGAACAATATGATGTTTTCACCGGACCAGCCGGTTGTTGGGGGGGGGTTGTGTAAAAAGTTTGTTCGTAAGACGAGAGGAGGAGGGAAGAAAAGATAGATAGATAGATAGATACGCCTGTGTGAATTTCCCTGAGAGCTTGTGATCTGGGCTACAGCCTACGGACGATTATGTAGCGGTGTGGGTCCCCGTCGGGATTTAGGGGTTCGTTCCCGACTCCTCCCCTTGCATCTGCCATCAATGCAGTGTTTTTTTTGTTTTCTTTCTTTTTTTTTTAATGAGCAGTGAGCGAGATATGCTGAGATATGCCAAGTTCATTCCGAGTCATACTTCTCCGTTATGCACCGACAAAACTCTTATCCTCTGTTATCGTATCAAGTTATCAACAAATTCCAGCAAATCTCTCGCATCTGGATTCTCTGGGCAGCGTGGTCAATGATTAATGACAACCCGCCGTGGACCACGTTGACACTGCGCCCTCCAGTCTACAAGCTTGGAAGCTCTCGGAAGACGGCGCTTCGGTTCGGACTAGTAGTAGCTACGAATTGTCGCCCCACAGGACGCGCGAATTGTATCGTTATGTACGATGTTGAATGGTTTCAAAGTACAGTAACATACTATGTGAGGAGCCACTACTGAATAGATGGTGATAATGAGTACAATAATATCCGACGCTTTAACCTAACCCCAATCCACTCACCAAGAATCAACGCTATCAATCCTCGCATTCCTCTCATTCCTCTCTCTCCCCTCACCTAAGCTCAACCGGCGGAATCCACTCCGGAACCCCTCCAACCCCTCCAACCCCTCCAACCCCTCCAACCCCACCCTGACCCTCTCCCCCTTTCACACCCACACCCCCATTCCCACCCCACCCAAACTCAAACCTCTCCCTCCTAAACACATCCACCACCGCCCTCGGGAGCACCCCCTCGAGGTAATTCGGCGGCAGCTGCGTATCGTACGGTGTGCGACCGGGTTGGAAGAGTGTGCGGAGGTGGGGGGCGTCAAAGTTGGGTTTGGTGGGTTTGGTGGGTTTGGTGGTGGATGAGGACGAGGTTGGGGGGAGAGAAGGTGGAGGGTTGGTGGTGGTACCAAAGGGGGTGTGTTGTCCAAAGGCAGAGCTTCCTACTGCTGATACAGCTGTTGGTGTTACTGAAGACCCAAACACACCAAACCCAGCAGACGCAGACGCAGACGCAGAGTTCGTCAACGCTCCAAACGCAGATGGTTGTCCAAACGCAGACGAACTCGTCGTGTCCGTCGACAATGGCTGCCCGAAAGCAGAGGTGACTGTTGTGCGACTAGGAAGACCGAATACTGAGGCTGATGAAGGAGCTGGTTGTCCAAATACCGAATTCGTCGTCGTCGTCGTCGTCGTCGGCTGGCCAAACGCTCCACCACCACCAAAGGTAGTAGTAGCAGTAGGAGGAGCACCAGCCGCAGGAGCCAGAGCACCGAACGCAGATGTCGGTCCGGGTGCGGGTGCGGGTACTCCTCCTCCTCCTCCTCCTCCTGCTCCGGAAGCGGACGACGAATTAGACAACGCATTCGAGAACGCAGAACGCTGCGGCTGCGATCCCGATCCCGTTCCCTGAGCAAACCCAGAAAAGGCGGAAAACGCCGAAGGCTGTGAGCCAGCGAACGCGGAGAACCCTCCTCCTCCTCCTCCTCCGTTGGTATTCGAGCCATTCAAACCCAACGACGACGACGACGATGATGATGAAGGCACAGTGGACGACCCGAACGCACTAGGTCCACCACTCGCGAACGCAGCAAAAGCACCTCCGGAACCTCCGGACCCAGGTGGTTTGATCAGCGAGGACGAAGGTGTGTTCGTTTGGCCGAATACGGACGGATTTGAAGGAGGATTTGAAGGAGGATTTGAAGAAGGAAGAGGATTGAGAGGATTAGGAGGATTCAGAGGATTCAGAGGATTCAGAGGATTGGTGTTCGTAGCGTTCGTGGCAGGTAGGGAAGTGCCAAAGGCGGATGGGACGCCGAATGCTGAGGTCGTCGTGGTGTTGGCGTTACTCGGTATGCCGAATACAGAAGAAGAAGAAGAAGAAGAAGGATTGTTCGCGTTCGGATTCGAGGCTGTAGGAGTACTACCGAACGCAGAGGGCTGACCAAAGACACTGACAGACGAGGCAGGTTTCCCAAAAGGCGAGTTGTTGTTGTTGTTGGCGCCGAGTAGAGATGGTTGGCCGAATGCGGATGTGGGTGGATTCTTGTTCGTGTTCGTCAGGGACGAAAATGCTCTGGACGAGGACGAGGACGAGCCTAAGGTGGTGCCAGCGCTACCGCCACCAAATACAGAAGGCGCGGAGGAGGATGAGGGGAAGGTGTTGGTGTTGGTACCGAATGGGGAATTGGACGAAGAGAGGGAAGAGAAGGCAGAAGTCGAAGAAGGGAAAGCAGAGGTAGAGGTAGATGATGATGTCGATGAGGTGTTGTTGGTAGCTTGGTTGAAGAACGCTACAGGATTATTTCGTGCGTTCTGTGAGTAAAACAACAACAAAATTTCCATGAGCTGTGCAAAGATCCTCATACAGACGGAAGGAGTGACGTACATTGTAAGAATGATCAGCCTGTGTGATCTGATTGGCTTCATACTGCACGTATCCGTTGAGGTTGTTTTGGACTCTGGCTTCCCAGGCTTGAACTCGGAGTTCCTCCGGGGACAAGTCCAAGCCAAGGACGAGGCCTGGTTCGTACTTTGCTGGACCGAATGAGGAAAGAGGCCAGAGAGGCTTTTCTTTGCCTGGTGTGATATCGGAAAGAAGGGATTCTTGACTGTGATGGATCATTCGTTGGTGATAGAGCGATATATAGTGGAACGATGAAAACGCACGAAAACAAAGGCGCACTGGGCTTATTGTTCCCTGCAGCGGAATTAACCCAGGTCTGATCTATGATAACGAGGATTATTGAGCGAAAGGTTTATACGAGTAAGATGAGTGGGATGAACCACTTCGTACTGCCAGACTGAGGATGCTCGTTTCGACATTTATCGCCAAATCGACATTGGCCTCGAAGAAAGTAGGAGCAGACGGCCTAGAAGGATGAGAAAGAGTGGATATAGATCTGTTGGGGTCCACATACCATTTTCGCATTTGGGGTCGTGATGAAAGTCAAGGCTCAAGCCATGAAATATTATGTAAGCGCCAGCGCTTAGATATATACAAGTACAAACAACATCTAAATTCTACCAACTTCAACTTCAACAAGAAAAATGTCCAACACACACACGACAAAATACACAAAAAAAAGTCCAGGATGTGTATGCAGGAAACGACGAGAGGTGGAGGGAGGAGGAAGGGGAAGGGAAAGGGAAGGAAAGGAAAGTTGGGCCGAAGCTAAAACGACACAGAGCCTAAGCTGCTGTCGGATCCTCCGTTGTCGCTGTTACTCTGCATAGCCTCCGCACTATCCTTCTCCGACTGAGTCATCTCGACGGCTCCGGTAGTGACCAAGGCAGCTATACCAGCAACCGAACCAACCGCAATGCTAGCTTTCATCGCCTTATTCCACTTCTTACTGCTCTTCTTCTCATCTCCCTCCTTTTTCTTGTCTCCTCCCTCTCCTCCATTCCCACCACCCCCTCCTCCCTCGCCTCCCTCCTCATCGTCTGCCCCCACCGGCATATGCGGCTTCTGCGGCGGAAGCACACCCGGGATATTACTATGCTGATAAAGCTGCGCAGCGACCCGGTGATCTTTCGGCCCACCCCCGGCGTGGTCCTCGCTTGTTTCGTAGTCGGCCAAGTCCGTGTTGGCGGAGGATGTGCTCGAGCGGGAAGCATAGGACGCGTCGGATCGACTGGAGGAGACGGAGGAGACGGAGGAAGAACGACTGAGGGAGGAGTGGTCGAAGGAGGAGGAGGAGGGATGGATCTGGGTCGATGCGTCTACCATTGATGGTTTTCCAGGGCCAGGGACAGCAGCTGCCGCTGCCGCTCTGTTCGAAGGTCGACCTCGCGAGGGAGCGGAGGCAGAGGTCGAAGCGGAGTTCGAAGATGGAGCGCCGACTTGGGTAGAAGAATCTGCCATTGTGGGAGGAGGCCGACTGGGAGGAGCAGGGGTTGAAGTTTGTCCGTTCACAGGGACAGCAGGCGCACCTTGCGCTGAACTGCCCTGTCGACCCCTCTGCTGATTTCCTGGTCGATTCCTGCCCTTGCCTTTCCGCTTCTTCCGTCTTCGTTCGAGCCGTGGTGACGGTGGCTTATCCGCATCTGCAGCGTCAGAGGGGACGAACGCATCCAACGAGGAGCGTCGGTTTGGTGTGGGAGCAGCAGCAGCGCGTCTGAAACGGAGAGGAATATCCGTATCAGTATCTGTGTCTGTGCAAGTGGAGGTCGAGGCGTCGGTATTCGGGTCATGAGAACATATCGGACGCGGGATAGGACGCGGGATAGGAAACGAATGCGCGGCGAGGGCAAAGGAGAGCGTGAGGAAGGGAATGAGGGTGCGATCATATCGCATCGTCTGTGTGTCGACTGTAAGAGATCCTCGACGACGACGTGATTGGGACTGGGGGATGGGAAGTGGAGAAAGAAGAACGATGGTGAACGAGGAACCGGGTGAGCTGGTGGATGGAAGAAAACGGAACACTCGTGCGTTTTCGTTTCGTTTGTTCGATGCAGCTTGGATGTATATATAAGTCTGAGAGTTCGAGGGATGGGATGCACCGGACCAGCCGATGTATACTAACTCTGAGACGAGAACAATCCACGAAGGATGGGTGGGGGAGCGAAGCGAAAGTATACTTAAAACAAAAAAAAACCAGCACCAGGCTGTAAGGCTGTAACGAAAAAGAAAAATATCTCCCTCATCCAACGGGATGTCTTATTTAAGTCCTTTTTGCGCTCATTTTCCAAAACTCTGTCAGACCTCGTTCCATATGGTTATTCTTGGGTTATATCCCACTTGGGTGAGTATACTCCACATGCACCGGCCGGGTTTCCTTATCAAGCGCTCCAGAACGTTTCTGAGTTTCTTTTGGCTTATCTCCAACTCGGGTTGTTGGCAGTGTTGTGCAGTGTTGGGCACACTGCACAGTCGCTTGCGACGCGACTGCGACACAACGACGACTCGGAATCCTGTGCTTCTGCAGCCGAGGATAAGATAAGTATGCCCGGTAAGTGTTATAACGTTAAGTAGCCGGTTGGAACTTGGGGCGATGTTTGGTCTTGGACGTGTTCGGGAGATTGATAGGACTTTTCCCCCCCAGAAACGTTGTTTTGGCAAGAGTGGGTGAATGATGATTGATGAATCCCTCGACGCATTCTTGCATGCATGCATCATGCCGCGGATTCCCGTCGTTTTTCTTTCGACAGTGCCTTTCTTCAACTAAAAGAAAACTCCCTCGATTTGATCCTGAATCTCTTCCTCAGTACGATTGTCGATCCCGCTTGATCTGAATAGAACCCATGATAGAAACATGATACAGTCTGATACAGTCAATCTCAATCTATCCCAATCAACTCCCCATTCGACCTGTATGAGCATGTATAACTCCTCTTCGAGCTCTTCGCCATCGAAACCATCGAAACCATGCAAGAATCACCAAGTACTCCCTCAAAACTCAAAACTCGAAACAGCTCAAACCCCGAGGAAACGGGTGCAAGCTGGGAAGAGCGGGAAGATTATAGAGACAGTGGACACTGCCCCCATGCGGGGCTGCCGACGCTTGTTTTGAAAACCGCATGAGAGCGAGCGTATGCGTCCATTATCTCCGGATATGTACTATACTACTCCAACCTACTCAAACTCAAGCTAAAGGCCCAAGGGCTTACTAAGAGTGAGGCATATTTGCTCTCCCGATATTCATGCTTATTCCCAGTGCTGAGCAGTGAGATAGGCTCAGATGTTCAAAAGTTTTGACTTTCGAACCTTTTCGAACGTTGGTTTACGGTTTGAGGTTTGCGGTTTCATTTCTGATTTCACGGTTAGGAAGGTTAGGATGTTACTTATCGTCTGTTGGAGATTGGATACCCTTTGCTACCCCGGGAGAGGTATGAGACTATGAGGGACGTGAGGGGGTTTTTTTTTCTTGCTATAGCTTATAGGATCGAATCATCGATGGTGAACGTTGAACGTTCGTCTTCGGACTTCAAGAAGGACTTGGGACAAGGACTTGTAGTAAGTTGTGGTTTCGGGATTTCGAAGCACTTGAGACTCGAGATAGCCTTTTGGCTGTTCAAGCTTTGGCAAGCTTCAAGGTTTATTTGGGGTGAAGGCCGGTGCTCGTCCGTCTGCGTTGGAGAAGTCTTGGATAAGTGACGAGTCGGCTTGGTAACCGGACCTCTCTCGGGCTCTCGATAACGATGAACCGCCTAGATATACAACTGCTTTAGACTTTTATTGCGCATGGGTAGGACGGCATGGTTCCGCGTTCAAGGTTCAAGGTTGAAGCTTCATCCATCAGGCAAGTCCTATCCAAACTTCTTGCTTCAATTCTGAGGTTTTATTTCTCGACTCTTGACGTCCCTTGAACGTTCTGTCGGGCATTAAATTGATTAATCGAAAAATCGCTCCTTCTCTTGCCGTCCTGCCTAAGAGCAAGAAAGAGCCTCAGCCTCCAGTGATAGAGATAAGGTAACTTAGGTATGTAACTTGAAACATCCGAGTCTAATCAGAGTCCCCAATCATGATCAAGAGTCCGGTCGGAGGCAACTTGCTTATTTCTCATCTTTTCTCCCTTCCAGGCAGTGTTGAGCAGTGTTCTAGTGCAGTGCTGAGGAGTCCTCCCTAATCCTCCTTGGTCGGTGGTGAGTTTCTGAATGGGTTTGGAGGATTTTGGAGGTGGAAGTCGGGTAAAATAAGGTGAAATATGGGACGAACGTTCAAGGAGATAGAGCTTGATAGAGCATGTGTAGGAGAGCTGTAATAGGGGCTGCAACTGCTGCTGCAGGCCCTGCAGCCGTCGATTGAGATGGTCGGTCTGTGTTCCATCATGCTTCAGTGGGTGAGGCATTTACGAAGATAGAGTCTCGGATGACCAGCACTATGTATAGCACGCTCACGAAGGTGCTTCGAGATGTGGCATCAGTATGTACTCAATCACTCATCGAATTGAACGCGCTTAAGGCCTAGGAGAACTTCTCGAATTGTTGGTACGTACTAGTACCCTCTTGCCTCAAGGATCCTCGATCGTAGCAGTAAAACCATATAGGATATAGGGTTATATCTACATATAGCATTAATCAATCCCACTGGCTGGACGTGACAGCCTCCAGGTGCTGCAAGATGTGACCACCGTACCGGTCTGAGTTAATACTACGTGGTACTTGCTGCATTCTAGTATACTCCGAAGATTGAGATCCAAGAGAGCAAATGTATAGAGTAATCAGAGTAAGACCTAGTGAGACAGCGTTCAATAGTGTTATCGAGTACACAATAGCATACAATTCGAGGCTCAGTGCTCCCGGCTTGAATTGAAGTTTTGAACGTACTTTTAGAATTGAGTCAGTTCTAATTGAACAGAATTGAACTTTGAAGATCATTGAGGATTAGTTGAGGCACGGTACATAGTACTCTATTGCAAGCACCGGACGGTGAGCTCGAGACCTGGGCGAAGTATCAAGAATCTTGTTAGATACTAAGATAGAAACTACGTTCACTGGGTTGAACGTTCAACTTCAAGTTGAAGCAACTTCAATCGCGTGATGGGGAGAGAGGCTAGCAAAGCTAGCTTCTCGGGGGATAAGATAAGCAAGGCAATGATGGCCGGTCCCGGCGCCTTGAGCGCCTAACTCTTTCGGACTGAACCATCATCGCCGTCGACATCGAACGTCAATTTTTGAGAACTTCTCCACTATTCCATCTTTTTGACGCGTCCTCTCGGTACATACTGCAGACTGGAACGAAATGGCCCAGCATACACCCAACAAAATCGCCGAAACACGAACCAGGCTGTCACTTCTACGGAGATCAGGCCCTTCTATTGCCCAAGAGGGACGAGAGAGGAGAACACATATAGCAGGGTTCGAGGATTTCCTGAGGAGGATGCCTTTGGAGCTGAAGCTGAAGAAGAACCACGAGATCGAGGAGAAGAACGACTGGAGGAGGGAGAGGCAGGCTAGGTTCAAGGCAGGGCTCGAGCAGGAGAATGGTTCCCCCACAGCCTCGTTGATTTCGGTCTCCTCTGAGGAGTGGAACGCCATCCGTAGGAGCGAGACACTCTTCGATCGAGTGAAGGACTATATACCGGCAAAAATTCTGGGATGGATGCAGGATATGAACGACGCGGAGAATGAGGCGCTGCCAAGCAAGGACCACATTCCTACTCAACACGCGGATGCGCACGATCCGACCTCTAGGGTGGACCACACTGTCATGGAGGAGATCATCGAGACAAACGCGGACCCAACTCAACTGAGGGTCATCGAAATCCCGCCACAACTCTACACTATGGCGTACTATCATCGATACCTTCCCCTGCCCATCTTCACCAATCAAAACCTCCTCTACATCAAGAACAACCTTTCCATTTTCAAGACCAAGGAGGTCTCCCTCAACGCTCCCAATCACACAACTATCCTAGTGCTTAGCGACGTAATCAGCAAACTCGGTATCGATCAGGCAGGGATTGCGCCAAACGAAGGTCTCTCATTCCCAAAATTCCAGCAGGCAGCGGCGAACTTCTTCAGATTCGAGACGAAGCGGGATCCTAAAGGAGAAGAGGGTAATCGGTCAAAGTGGACCAAGAATCATTTCCTATTCTGGACGAATCGCCCGAACTCTGCAGAAATGTACGACTTCTGGAAACCCATAGAGCTCACGATGCGTTTGGAACGACAGACTTACAACATTGCTTTCGATGTGAACAACTACTGTATGGCTTGGAATCGAGTGCAGATGATGATGGACAACTACGATAACTTCAATTCCTCAACTACTTAATTCTTCAGTGCTCAATTCTCTAATTCTCAACTTCTCGATGCTCGCTGTTCAATTCCTTAATTCTCAATTCTTTGACATTCAATTCCTCAACTCCTAATTAATAATTCCTCAACTTCTAATTCCTTAGTTCCTACTATAATTCCTAATTCTCAATGCTCACATTCCCTTGATTCTGACTCAACTTTCACTACCTCAATTTCTCTAACCAAATTCAAAGTTATAGTGTCATTGAATGTCATGCTTGTAGAAGCTATCGCCCTTCGCTCTATTTGGGGGTCGAGTAGCCTCGGTGGAGCATTGGGCTCTGTCTGGGGTGTCCGGCTACTCTCCCATTCACGGGTGGGTAACGCGGGGCCAAGCCCCAGGCAAACCCCTCAATTACTTATACTTCCCAAATCCTATATCCTTCGGCCGGAAGGAGCCGACCAACTTATCTTATTGACGAATCATTTCAATTCGCACGTGGTGGATTTCTTACCTAATTGCGTATCAACAATTCTTTGTACTCAACGACGACCACAGTCGCGACAAACTCAACTTTTGTACGCGATGTCGCGTCAATCTCGCTCGACTGCAGCCATTGCATCTACCAGCTCCTCTGATAACGACTCCTCCAAGGAAAATCACGCTATCGGCTCTGCTAAGGTGAAAATGGAGAAACAACAAACAAAAGGAAAAGGTGTGGATGCTGCCAAGACTCGGGCTCATGTGGAAGAAGAAGAAGAGCAGGCCGACGACGCAGATGCTGAAGGAGACGTTGATGAAGAGGAAGAGGAGGACGATGAAGATCAAGGCAGTGGCTCTCCTAAAGGTCGAAAGCGCGCACGTGCAAATACCAATGGCGACTCGAGACCCTCGCAACCTCAAAACGGCACAAAGGCTATTCCGCGTTCGACTACGCTTCCTAGAGATCCTGCAGATGGGTACGTCTCTCTGTCATGTATCCAAGTTCTTTTCACCTATCGTCAATTAGCTTTATCCCTGGGTCCATAGTCCGAATTCAGCTTCGTAACTTCTTAACATACGACTATGTCGAATTTCGGACAGGTCCTTACCTCAATATGATCATTGGGCCTAATGGGACTGGAAAAAGTAGCATTGCTTGTGCTATTGCGTTGGGTCTGAATTTTTCCCCCAAGGTTGGTCACGAACCCCTAAATCTCTGATAGCATTGATATATGAAAAAAATATCACTGCTTTCGATTTTCTAGGTTCTTGGTCGTGCCGAGCAAATCAGTGCATACATCAAGAACGGGTGTGTCGACGGCCATATCGAGATTGAGCTCAAGACTCCACCCGGTAAACCTAATCTCGTTATACACCGAAAATTGGCGACGCTTGGCAAGAACAACTCTTTCGTGCTGAACGGGAAGAACGCAAGTGGAAAAGAAGTCAGTCAACGAATGGCTGAACTTGGAGTCCAAGTCGGAAACTTATGGTGATCTCTTCCCTGGTTTTCTTCAAAACTGCGGAATCTAATCTTGTGACGGTTCAGCTCGTTCCTCCCTCAAGACAAAGTTTCCGAATTCGCCATGATGTCGCCTCAGCAGCTCTTGAAAGAAACCCAGAAGGCAGCTGGCGATACGAATCTCACTCGGTGGCACGAAGCCCTCATTGATGCTGGCAAGCAAAGTAGCGTGTTGAAAGAGGTGAGTAACCCTGAATTTTGAAGGCAATTCACATATAGATGGCGTTTCGCAGAAAATTGCGTCTGACCAGTCGCAACTCACCCAAATGCAAGCTCGGAATGCTGCTATTGAGCGCGAAGTTGATCGTTACCGTGAAAGGCGCAAGATTGAAGAGATGATAAAGATCTTGGAGGTTTACATTCCTTGTGCGAGTTATAGAGAGCTGTTGGCTCGGTATGCCTTTTCTTCTGTTGCTCATTTTCTCGACTTAGTGAATTCGTTTGGCCCATAGCTACAACGAGTTGAAGGAAACGCAACGCAAGATGCATCAGAATGTTCTTCGACTGAAAGCCAAGAACGAGCCTGCCCATAAGTTATTGAAGTAAGCTATCAATTCGTTGATACATCATGAAATATACTGAACATTCTGTCCATAGCGCCCTCCAGTCTGATCTGAAAGGCTTGGAACGCAAACGAGAGTCGCGCAAGAAAGATACTCAGAAACTATTCCACGACATGCAGAAATTGTATGACAACAATGAGCAAATGGTGAGACGTCAACTCATTCGATAACATAAATTTCTGGTTAACACCCGAACACACTTTAGGAAAACCAAGTAGAGAAACTTCAAACAGACCTCGAACATCTCGACCAAACCGAACAAAATCGTCACCGGCAGATTCGAGAACTGGAAGGCAAGATCGAACGAATGGAAGAAGAACATAGACAGCCCTTGCCCGACACTCTGATAGCGATCATAGAAGATAAGGATGGCATCGTGAAAAACGAGAAGGTGAGTTTTCTTTCCTATGTAAACTTCTAGCGAATTCAACGCAATATTTATTCAGGCGGACATCTCCCGTGCGCGAGCGGAAATTAGTGCTCGTCGTGATGAATCTGACAACAGATTGAGGGAAAAGATGGAGGAGAGGGCAGTAGTGTTGAGAAAGATCGAGCACGCACAGAAAGGGTACGTTTTTGTTGATGGTATGTTCAACCTTCAACTCTCACCTTTGTTCTAGTCTTCGTGATCTCGACTCTGTCGACCATCAGAAACTCCAACGTCTGGGACAATTCAATCAAGATGCAGCCGATGCGGTTGTATGGCTTCGAGCGAACAAGCACCGTTTCAGGAAAGAAATCATCGAACCTGCGATCCTGACACTCAATGTACCCAATGCGCGATATGCTTCAGCGATTGAGACCATAATGCACGCAGATAAATTCAAGGTATCGTCAGGTATTTTAGCCATCGAATGGGACTAATAATTGGATATCAGACTTTCGTCGCTCAGTGCAGAGAGGATTATGATCTCCTGAATGAACTTGTCAATGATCAGGGTGCTCTTGGACGCAAAGCTTGGATCGCAATCTGGTTTCGGGATCCAAACCGTACTCGTCTTGCTGAACCACCGATGACACAAGATGAGCTGCGCGCTCTGAACTTCGAAGGCTACTTATCCGATTTCGTCTCGTGCCCACCGGGTATGCTGTGGTATCTGCAAAACGAAGTTTCTATTCATAGGACTGTCAGTCTATGTCCTTTTCTCAGAGGCCTCTATTGACATTTCAGTATAGGCCGTCACCCTTGTGAACAACGCTGTGAATGTTGATCATGCAACGCAAGCGGTCGCGCGATCTGGTGGAGCAACCTTCATTGTCGGAACCGTCGTGAACAGCGTTTCTCGATCTCGGTACGGTAGGAAGGCTATATCAAATGTGACGAGGGAGCTTGGACGTGCACACTTCTTGGCTAGTCATGGTGGTAAATATTATTCGACAGCACTCTTTTTCGAGGAAAAGCTAATGTGCTATTTTGCAGTCGACACTGACGCGAAACGTCGCATCGAGTCAGAGATTAGCCAATATCAGGCGGAAGCAACTGTATACAATGAGGAGATCGATAAATTGAAAGAAGAAGCAAAAGAAATTGAGGCTGATGTTCAGGAGAACGATAAGCGTGCCGTCAGTATCCATGATATCTCTTGCTGAGTTATTCTGACTCTTCCCTCAGAAAGAATTTAAAGCCCGTGTAGACGCTGCAGCGAAAGCCAGGACGGCAAAAGAGAAACTCAGACAGAGTATCAGTATGTCTCCAATGATATGGGCTTCGAATCACACTTCTCATTGCCACCGCGATGCTTCGTCTCAGGCCGAGAACAAAACATCCTCAGACAGAAACGTGCTGCGCCGTCTGCGGATCAAGAACGTGCAAACATCCGAGTCGAGCTAGTCAAGGTTGCGAAAAAGAGGGTTAAAATAATCAAGGAGTACCTTGTACGTCCAATCCTTTTCCACCCAAGCTTCACAGCTCAGTCATGCTATTTCAGGATGTCGTCAAAAAAGTCGTCGCGGAACAGCAAGAGACAACTCGAGTCGGATTAGAGTACATCCAAGTCAGTGCCAACCGCAGTGCTTTAGAGCAGTTATGCAAAAAGAAGGATGAGAAGTATAATCAAGCACTAGATGCGTTCAATCTGAGTATGTGTCTCTCCTTCTAGTTTTCAAATTTGTCTCATTGTTGCTGGCATCTAGTCGACGTGGAATACAATGAGGCGAAAAGACGTTCTAAGGAAGCTTTGAATCAATCCCGCGACGCGCTTAACAATACTACCGATGAAATTCGCGAGAAATATCAGGAAGTGCAAGATAGACGTACACAATACGAACAAGCGTTGAAGCTGGCCGAAGCTAATAACACTGCACTTCCTTCCGCCGAAGGTATCGATCTACGTACCGCGGACCAATATCGTGCAGAGTTGGAATCTCAGCAGGCTCAGCTAGAATTGGTTAGTAAGACCCAGCCTGGTATCATTGAACAGTACGAGAAGAGGAAGCAGGAGGTGAGTGATTTGTTGTCAAATCTTGGTTGCTCGACACTGATATGCGACCGTGACTGAAGATTGAAAAATTGGACTTGGCACTGAAGGAAAGACAAGAGAATGCAGACAAGATCGAACGTAGTATCCAGCGGACACTGGTATGTCTTGATGTCCTTTAGCTTTGAACATTCGTTGAAAACGTTTCGATCACCATAGAATCAATGGAAGCCCGCGCTGGAAAAGCTTGTGGGGAGCATTGGTCAGAAATTCTCTGCTGCATTCGATCGTAAGTAGCCGCAATCATTCATCACGACAATTGTAACTGAACTTTTCCCTCCTCCTCCTTCCCCAGGCATTGGTTGTGCTGGTGAAATTCGTATCAGTGAAAACGAAGATTACGACAAATGGGCCATCGACATCTTGGTCAAGTTCCGTGACGAAGAGAAGCTGCAGTTGCTGACGGGACAAAGACAGTCCGGAGGGGTATGTGTTATACTTTCTGCATCTTCTTCATCCTACTAAGTGTATACAGGAACGGTCTTTGACAACTATCCTGTATCTGATGAGCTTGACAGAAGAAGCGCGTGCTCCGTTTTCCTTGGTCGACGAAATCAATCAGGTATGTTCAACTGCGGAAATCTCTTGGTCGACTCACCACTAATTGCTTCACAGGGCATGGATCAACGTGCCGAACGTGTCGTACACAATAACATGGTGAAAGTCACTTGCGACGATGATTCCGCGCAATACTTCCTCATCACACCCAAACTCCTTCCCGACCTGGACTATCACGAACGAATGAAGATATTATGCGTGAACAATGGCGAATGGCTTCCAGAGGAGACGAAAGTGGGCAACTTGATGAATTTGATCGAAGGTTATGTCTCTACGAGACGGAACCGTGCTCCGAATGGGGCATAGACTAGTATTTTCCTTCCTTCCTCTGTTGATTTTCTTGCTTTTGTCTGGTTGCTTGCCTTTGCCGAGCTGCGTAGCATACTCAGCTGTGGTTCGGACACTCCTTCTCAACATCATCGGTCGTATCAAAACAGATTCTGACACTATATTCTATACATAACATATGTTCCACAATAGCTACTCTAGGTCGACTGTATGTACATCTTATTCTTGGCTCTATGGGCTGTAATTTGATTCCATTCTTCACTGAACCATCGAGGAAGATGAATGAGTATATTCCCTATATATACTTCTGATACTACAATCTGCGAATGATACGTACGCGATGCAAACCAGTAGGAGGACTATGGAAGAGCATCACAACCTAGAACAATGTCTTCGCTAACATGGGGTCCCAACTGGATAACATTGAAGAGCAATATGGGTTCATCTCATACGAAAGCGCAGTTGAATAGTCTGAGCATGAGGGAGAACATGGAGATGATGACGCCTTTCGAAACGATGATGTCTTCGTCTTGCAACATTCGGTCGGTTCGTTTGAGAGCGCAGGTGATGTCTTGAAGTGCGAGTCAATCAGAGACGCTGAATCGAGAACACAGTTTGAGGTAGGAAGGATAGTGAACGAGGTAGTTTCCACAGAGCGGGTAGAAGGAGTAGGAGATTCAAAGATAGGATACAATTGCCGCTTGCGAAGACGCGAAGGCTCTTTCTGAGATAGGAAGTGGTCTAGAGTGATGCCTGCTCGCCGCTGACGAACCAGATCAACATCTTGTGGTTCTTCCTGGTTTTTCTCTGACATGATCGGATCTCTGACAGAGTTCGAGGGAGTGACCAAGCGTATAGTCGACTGCGATGAATGGACGGCCGTAACGCAATCACCAATCGATTGGGTGTTAGTAAGAATCGTACGACTTTGCTTACGAGCAGAAGGAACACCATGACCAAGTCCAAGAAAAGATCGGCGTTTCGCACACTCCGTATCGATGGTCGAAGTTGGGTTCATAATCGACGGGCTAACAGAAGGGAATTCCGAAGGCGAACCCTGGGGCAATTGGATACCAAGTCCGATCAGATTGAGAGCTTTCTTCTTCGCGGCCTTGTCCGATTGTAGGTTTGCAGTAGGTCGCGTGAGATCTGGCGATACTGTGTTTTCGTTCGATGAAAGTATAGAACTTTGAAAACGCGGTTCGAGCATCCCGGGAATTGAAAGTCCCAGTCCCATGCCAGACTTGACGCCTGCTACTCGGCGGATTCGATCGTGCTCAGGAAACAACTGAGCTGCGGTATCGATCTGGTAGGCCAGGAAAGGTGATACTTGCAGAAGACGAGGAACAGAGTTCAAAAATCTTGGAGAAGGGAGAGCGACGATGGGAGAGGGCGAGTCGAGATCTTCAAATTTTGGTCTCAGAACAGGTTTTGACAAAGGCAGAGTGCTCTGGTATCGAGTATCAAAATCCTGTTCATCGAGGATTGTGGAAGGTAGCTGTGTGCAAAGCTCTACTCTGTCCAATTCGATTATCGACTAAAAAGGTGTTTGCATATCATTTTGATGACCTTGCTTGAAGGTGAGCGCGTACCTCAGCCTGATGCCCAGCTCTTTGTTTAGGCTTGAGCGTTCTCTTCTTCCTCTTCCTGTCCTTAGCCAGCGCAAAGACGGGCTGGTCGTTGTCATCGGAGGCTTCGGCCTCGTATCCAGCTTCATCTACAGCAGTAGGAGATTCGGCATAGGGAGATTCTTGACATCCTGAGCGGTATGTAGAGCCACTCTTATTGGGCTTCTCAAGCGTCTCCTTCAATGACGGATTCCAGCATTCGTTTGGGGAGAGTTCGAACAATCTTCGCCTACTAATACAAGTATCTTCAGCGTCTTCACCAAAAGGCGATCCCGGAGGTGAGATGTCCGTTTGAGAGGTTTGAGAGGAGCCAGAATTGTTGCATTTTCTGTCAAAGAGCGTGAAAGAAGACAAGCCGGAGGTTGAGGAAGATAAAGATGTTGATGAAGCGGATGACAAGGCCAGCATGTCTAGATTGTTTGAACTTGATAGAGAAGTAGACATGTCTAAAGAGATTCGAAAGAAAAGAAGAAGAAGCGAATGAAATGAAAGGATAGAAAAAATGAACTGGTTGTGAATAGAATAAGGAAGAGGTTGGTTGACTTCAACGCGCGCGCCTGAATTCTGCGGGACTCGAGAGATTATGTAATTGCATTTTCACGTGATCGCGCTTTGGCCACCGGGTCCGAATCCGATGGCGACATCAACGACTCAAGTGTGCGCTACTAAGATACCCCGTCTGGTTTTATTCTTACTCAATATCCTAGAATATCCTCCGCAGATATCTGTACTCCAACCAACTGTGCGCGGAATTTGATGCCAACATGCTGACTACTAACTGCCAAAACTCTTCCGTCGACATACCGGAGTCCAAAGGTTAATCATCAGGATTGTCGTAGTAATCACTGACTTTTGGGTATAAAAGCATGAGGGAAGGAGAGTCAATCTGCATCTCCCTGAACTTCGAGCCCCCAACCAGAGTCCTCCCAAGCTTCTTCCAGAAGTAAGGGTTTTTTTGTCAACTGCTGCCCTGCCAAACAAAAGTCTTACCCGTCCTGCTCACAGATGTCCAAACAAGTCAAAGCCTGGGCTGCTACCTCTCCTGGGAAGACAGAACCCATTACCCTTACTCGTCGAGCACCAGACGACGAAGACGTTGCAATCGATATCAAATATGCTGGGATCTGTCACTCCGATATCCATACCATTCGCAACGAATGGAGAGAAACAACGTTTCCTCTGGTCGTCGGCCACGAAATCGCTGGCGTTGTCAGTGCAGTCGGAAAGAACGTTACCAAATTCAAAGTCGGTGACCGCGTCGGTGTAGGCTGCATGGTGAACAGCTGTCGCCAGTGCCAGAATTGTCACGATGGAGAAGAGCAGTATTGCACTTCCAACCTAGTGTTGACATATAACTCGAAAGATCCCAAGGATGGCACCATCACTCAAGGTGGTTATTCACAGTACATTGTAGTCGACCAGGCTTTCGTGTTGAGCGTCCCGGAGAGCATTCCATTGGATAAAGCAGCACCGTTGATGTGTGCAGGTATCACAATGTACTCCCCGCTGAATCACTGGAACGCTGGTCCAGGAAAGAGAGTGGGCATAATCGGATTCGGTGGATTAGGACACATGGGTGTCAAGCTCGCTAAGTAAGTGAAATCAACTCTTATTTGAAACTTGGCGTGTAACTCATCGTCTTACTTGCAGAGCCCTAGGATCCGAAGTAACCGTCTTCTCCCAAACGAACAGTAAAAAGGAGCTGGGTATTCGGCTCGGAGCAGATGCCTACGTTGCGACGAGCGAGCCCGACGCGTTCACCAAACTCGAGCGAAAGTTCGACATCATCATCAACACGGTGTCTGCTGAAATCCCACTCGATCTATATCTGTCCTGCCTTCGTCGAGATGGCACACTCATCCAAGTCGGCGCACCCAGCGACCAGCTACGGATCTCTCCCCATAGTCTGTACATTCATCGGATTGGTGTACATGGATCGATGATTGGTGGCATTGCAGAGACTCAGAAGATGTTGGATCTTTGTGGAGAAAAGCTCATCTTTCCGGAGATTGAGACGATCCCTGCTTCATATATAAACGAGGCGTATGAGAGGGTCATGAAGTCGCAGGTGCAGTTCCGATTCGTAATCGATATTTCGACGATGTAGAATAGTACAATTAACCTTAGCCTATCGAAACATAGATCAATTTGCAACACTGTATAGAGTAATAGACAAGACCACTTACAATACATTATAATTCTAGTCTTTATTAGTAGCATTAGAATGTGCCAAGGTGGAATGTGCATTGTGCATACACATTCGACAGTCCACCTTTAGGCTCTTTCCAAGTTGAAGTTCTCTCCGGACCCGACTATGATCGCGTACTTGACTAGTAAAGTTAAGGTGCTCTATCTGGCTGACTCTGTGCGTCTCGCGGATAGCTGCTGAATAGGACCAACTCTGCCGTCGACATGCCAGAGTCCACACGATAATCTGCGAGTGATGATTAATTACTGAACTTTAAGTATGAAACTTAAAAGATAGATAGAAGGAGACCCAACCTGCACCCTACCGAGTACCCTAACATCGCTCTTGCAAATCTTACTTCGACAGTGAGGGTTTTGTCAATGACTGTCACATCTAGAGCATCGTCTTACTAACGCATCTCGTACACAGATGTCCAGACAAGTCAAAGCATGGGCTGCTACTTCTCCTGAGAAAACAGAACCAATCACCCTCACCCGTCGTGCACCAGACGACGAAGACGTCGGTATCGACATAAAATACGTAGGGATCTGTCACACTGACATCCACACCAGCCGCGATGAATGGGGAGGGACACCTTTTCCCATAGTCGTCGGTCACGAAATCGCTGGCATTGTTAGCGTAGTCGGGAAGAATGTTACCAGGTTCAGAATCGGTGACCGCGTCGGTGTAGGGTGTATGGTGAACAGTTGTCGCCAGTGTCAGAGTTGTCACGATGGAGAAGAGCAGTATTGCTCTTCCAATCTGGTGTTGACCTACAACTCGAAAGATCCCAAGGATGGCACGATAACCCAGAGGGGTTTTTCGCAGTACATTGTAGTCGACCAGGCTTTCGTGCTGAGCGTCCCGGAGAGCATTCCATTGGATAAAGCAGCACCGTTAATGTGCGCAGGTATCACGATGTACTCTCCGCTGAATCACTGGAACGTTGGTCCAGGGAAGAAAGTGGGCATAATTGGATTTGGTGGATTAGGACACATGGGTGTCAAATTCGCAAAGTAGAAATCAGTTTCGATTCAAAACTTGGCGTGTAACTCATCGTCTCACCTATAGAGCCCTAGGATCCGAAGTAATCGTCTTCTCCCAAACCAACAGTAAAAAGGAGCTGGGTATTCGGCTCGGAGCAGATGAGTACGTTGCGACTAGCGAGCCCGACGTATTCTCGAAACTCGAGCGAAAGCTCGACATCATCATCAACACGGTGTCTGCTGAAATCCCACTCGATCTATATCTCTCATGTCTTCGTCGAGATGGCACTTTCATCCAAGTCGGCGCACCCAGCAATCAACTACGGATCTTTGCCCATAGTCTGTACGCTCATCGAATCGGTGTACATGGCTCGATGATTGGTGGAAATGCAGAGACTCAGAAAATGTTGGATCTGTGTGGAGAAAAACAGATCTTTCCGGAGATTGAGACGATTCCTGCGTCATATATCAACGAGGCATATGAAAGGGTCACAAAGTCGCAGGTGCAATTCCGATTCGTGATTGATATTTCGACGATGTAGACCAGTACGACAAACTTTTAACCTATCACCAACATACGATAACCTGCAACACTGTATACATCGATATGACTACTCACATTACATATTTGATCGACAAATGTGCACACACTCGACAGAAAGTAGACCGGACACAAGGACTACTTGTCTGATTTGACGGTCATAGGTACACCCTCGAAGCTGAATGTTCATGTTCAAACCATTGACGAAGAAGTTCAATTACTACGAAGCCAATCAGCATGCTGAAAATTGACAGTCGAAATTAAATGGACATGATTTCAGATGTGTGCGATAACATCGTCTCATACGCCTTAAGCGTCGGAGTGAGCTGAGTTCTGGTATCGTCATAGAGTATGTAGTGTGCATATTCTTTGAAATTGAATTCCTCACCATCGTGCCACCACCACTGTGTCAACCTGGCCACGAATAGTATGCATTCGGAAGCTGTTCGCGACAGATATTGAACGACATCGCCGACAACACAGGCATGAAACTAGTAGTCCTCCGTCAACAAGGACCGAAATGAAAAAAAGGAATGGGACCTGAAAACGATGCTTGGGGTGAGAAGGATATCAGAAGAGTTGATTAGGTGTCTGATTGAGTACCTGTAGGTGTACCCCTGGTGTCATTCTGTAATAGCGCGGCACAAGCAGGATGTACCTCATCAGATACTTCGCTAGGATGGGCGCGATGATGACGGCTTCCTCAAGGTTGCGCCATTGGGCTGGCGACCAATGAAGGGACTTCCAAGTCCTCGGCCAACGGCCAGGAAAGAGCGTTTGTGCATTCGGTAGTTCGAGTGGCTATGTGCAACGGCAGGGGAGTAGTCTCGATCAGTTGCTCGAGTTTCCATGACGAGTTGCTGTGACCCTGGAAGGTTCAGAGGCAGGATGGTGAATGACGGTCGAGGATATAAGAACTCTAGCATACGGTGAAAATGAGCAACGTATTACAGTGAAATGAGGAAGAGAATAATGAGCGTACCTGAACATAGTTCAGCATCTTTTGGGCCTGAGCATGGACATGCTGCCAGTGAATGACGTGAGGGTAGATTCCAAAATGATGGTATTGTATTGAGAGTCGATGGCGTTAGGCTTCAAGAGAATACGTCTGTTTGCTTTGAGGTAGTAAGACTGACAGGGTATAAAAAAAACGGCTAAAGGCAGCTTACCACAAATTTTTTCGTAGAGTCATTACGATTCGTGGCGGGACAAATATGAGAATCATCTCCAATGAATTTCCATGGTCTATCTGTAGTTATGTCTTCGACACTAACCCGCTCTTGGTACGACCCAGAAGTTAACGGTAAACTGTAGGTGCCAGCAGCCACAACGTACGCGTGCTTGAAGTTGAACAGGTCCAGGATTGAACGTGGGAATTTAAATTTAGAGGAATTCCCAGGGAATTGTCTTGTTCAACTGACGGCCCCGGTTCAATATCGCATCTCTATCTGAAACTTTCAATCGATTCCTTGAGTGCGAGAATCTGCATGCTCGTGGGCATGCCGAGTGAATCAAGAAAAGCACTAGAACTACTAGAAGCTTATTATTCGAAGAGGCTTACTGTATTTTCATCTTTCCCCTCTATAGTATCTGGTACGTTGTACTAATCATGATTTACAGATGCTGTATTGATATTTCCTCTTCTATAGCTCACTTTATAAACCCATTGTGGACAATGACCAAGCATACGCGGTACAATATCTCATACTTATGCAAGATCGATGACTGTTCGCTGGTACCGAGTGTTCTAGAGGTCCCACTTCTCTGATATTTGTTATCACAGAGTCTATCACTCCAGTCGTCATATTGATATTTGTTGCGCTTTTGTCGCTAGGAATCTCATCCCCCAGGGTTCACATGGTATCCGCGGTTAAACCCCACCCGACGAAGTTATAATTGCTGACGACTCAAACCAACTGCACTTTCTGGGAACAACTGTATAATCTGAGCAGTCAGGAGGCCATGTAAGTTTTTTTCTGTGGCATTCAATAACGTCTAGATAAATACTCATGAATCCTTTCCTCTCATTCCCATCTTTCCCATCTCCCATGGATCCGACCTTATCAGACGAAGTAGCCTCCTCCTGGTTCATACGTTTTTCTGAATGTCTCCAGCGTGGAGACATAGCAGGCACCACCTCTCTTTTCCTTCCAAACGGATGGCTCCGAGACTTTCTGGCTTTCAACTGGGACTTGCGGACTCTTCACGGTCATGAGAAAATTTCCGCCTACTTATCGGAGCATCTCCCGACGTCAAAATTCTCTGAATTCGAGCTCGGGAGTGACCAGTACTACAAGCCGGCTCCGGGACCCATGCCTGGGACTGTGAACGCTGGTTTCACGTTTTCGACCCCGATTGCAAACGGACGAGGATATGTCAATCTCACGAGTACCACAGAGGTAGAGGATATCGAAGGATGGAAGGCTTCTACCGTTCTTATGACTTTGGATAGCTTGAAAGGCTACGAAGAAGATGGTGCATCGGAAGATATATATGAGAGTAGGAATCCTACGTGGGGTGAAGTCCGCGATACGAAATGGCGTAACGCAGAGCATGAGCCGGAAGTATTGATCAGTATGTGTTTTGCCTTGCTTCCCCAAGGCGCAGAAAAGGGATGACGTTCTTCTACAGTTGGTGCTGGGCAGAACGGACTTCAAGTGGCGGCAAGATTAAACCAAATGAGAATACCCACTCTTGTCGTGGAGAAGAATGACCGTGTCGGAGACACTTGGCGTCGACGATACCCAACCTTAGCGCTTCATACTCCGAAAACTCACCACACTCGTGAGTCGTCACTCTTTCCCCTATCATTTATGTATCTCACTTCCCGAGATCTTCAGTACTCTATCAACCCTTTCCTTCGAACTGGCCTTTCTGGACACCTCGCGACAAGCTCGCAGATTGGTTGGAACAATATGTCGTCTCACAGGATCTCTTAGTTTGGACAAAATCTCGTGTTATGCCTGCGCCGACCTATGACAAAGACTCGAGGAAGTGGACCGTCACAGTCGAAAGAGCAGGTCAAACACACGTCTTACATCCAAAGCATGTCATCGTCGCGACTGGCATGCTCGGGGAAACGTATGTGCCCACTATCGAAGGTCAGGAGCTTTTCCAAGGCCGGATTGTACACTCCGAAGGATTTTCAGGCGGTGCAGATTACGCAGGAAAGCGAGTAATAGTCGTGGGCACGGGAAACAGCGCAGCTGATATCGCCCTCGATCTAACGAAACACAATGCCAAATCTGTGACTATGATGCAGCGCAGCAGTAGCGTTGTTCAGCCGGCAAGTATAATAGCGGAACAACATCTTCAAGTCTACCCGCCCGAAGTCCCTATCGAAGTTTCGGATATTCGTGCTTTCTCTATACCTACCCTACGACTTTTTGAGATTCTGGCAGAGACTAGAGGGTTAACATGGGATCGAGAGAAGGATCTTATCGAGGGGTTGAGAAGAGCTGGGTTGAAAGTTGATATGGGCCCATTTGGTGCTGGTATTCTTCCCCTAGTGTATCTACGCTTCGGTGGTGAGTTGTCCTTGCTCAAAATCATACCTGTAATGCTGTAGGCTGATGTACCTCCTCAGGATTTTGTATGTGCCAATCAAATTTCGTTTGACTTCTCCATTCCTAATCATGACTTTCATGAACTCCAGGGATGGACGTCGGCTGTGGGGAAAAGATCATCTCTGGCGATATCAAGGTCAAATCTGGCGTTGAGATTCAAAAATTCACGCAGACATCGATGGTTTTCTCTGATGGCTCAGAGATCGAAGCCGACGTAGTGATATTCGCGTGAGTGCTGTTCTTGATTGCTGTAATTATGAGCTTGTCCTTATCTGAGCTGTATACTTCATGGGTTAGCACCGGCTATCGCAATATGTCCAAAACACTGGAGGATTTATTGAGCGATGAAATTCTGAGCGAGGTTCACACTTTGCCCTATGGATTAGACGAAGAGGGCGAATACGAAGTAGGCTATAGGCCTACTGGGCATCCCGGGGTATGTTTCCAGCATCATGGTTCATGCAATCTTTGATAATCATTCTTTGTACATAGTTGTGGTTTGCTCCGGGTTCATTCAACAACTCTCGCCTCCAATCGAAATATCTGGTGAGTTCTAGATCTCACATATATCTGCCGCACCGGTATTGACTTCGCATTCCAAGGGAATCATAATACAAGCGGCGAACATAGGTTATCTGAAGCTCTGACCGCTAGGCATGACCGGCAGAAATTTTCGCTGTACAATGTTTCTTACCCGTGTTCAGATCCAGATAGTTCAATTCGAGGTCTCGAAAGTGAGGTGATTAGACGAACACATGTTTTGTCTTCTCTTCTAAACGTCGAGACAAGGTTCGATAATCCACCGCTGTATGCGGATAGTACGACGCCAAGCTGCTCTTCTTTCTCCGCTGTACGGACTGTTGTGGTAACCTAACGCGAAATGAGAACAAGGTATATTTTTACAGTCTTCCGACTAAGAGATTATCTATAGATTTGGCTAGGCATTAATAAACATTAGAGTTTAAAATATGTACGGAATTACAGCTTTCCTATCTTTCGGAAACGAGTCCCCAAATTTCTTCTTGTACCATTGATGCCCTTTGTATGCCCTCGGGAGCATGAGGCAGACTTCGACTAGTAGAAAAATCCAAGGAGGGGTCAAAGTAGGTGCGAACTTTGACAGGGGAGTAGTGAGTACCATGCTATATATACCGCTGGGGGTCAAGAGCCATTCTAAGTCAGAGATACTAGGAATCGGTGAACCCGCTAGTGCCCATCCAAGCATCTCCACCCACTCGCATAAATAGTTCGGGAATGATATCCACCTATACAGAAATCCATTCGGAATGCCATAGTACTCCATGTCATGCAAGATCTTCGTCTGTCCAGCTTCTTTGCCTTTCAAGATCCCCTTCCTTCGAATGTCAGACAGAATTTCATCTGCCCAGAAATTTCCAAGGAAGCCAACCGCCCAGAGGAATATGCCGATATAGAATTGGGGAGACGCGAAGGTACTTTCCGGCTGCAAATACTGATGTGCCAACGGAGAGGCAATGTATGAACCCAATAGGCCACCATTGGTGGTGTTCAGGAATAGACCAGTCAACGGCATGAAAACATGCATTCGAGAACGAGACGGAGCGCGTGCTGGGGAGATGAATCCACGATTGAGATAGTGTACCAAGAAGCAGCCGATAAGGATCATTTGAGGCACTGAGAGTGAAGAAGGATTGGTTGACAGCGGCGAATGGTGTATTGCGTAGATAAATCCTAGAGGCGACCACAGTTCCATGAGTACCCATCCGAGCCTTCCTAAAACAAGACGTGAGCTAATCTGAGGACAGGTACGAAAACACGCTACAAACCGTTGACAGTCAAAAACTTGCTGCGAGGCGCAAAACGACCGAACGGCGCGTTTGCTATAAATGATCCTGGCAGAGAGGCTAGCCCAACAAGGGTGAAAACCTTCCTCGCAGCTGAGATGCCCGTCTTAAGATGAGCTACGAACAAGCATCGTGCACTGGCGTACCGTCATAGATATGTTCTTTTTGCTTCAGTGCGAGCCTTGAGGCTACAAACATTTCCAAGGACAACGATATAGGAGAAGCAAGAAAAAATTTTCATCCGTGAGAGTGCTTGTAAGTCATCTTCGTCGTCCGAGTTCAACGCTGGATATGTCAGTTAAATGAATTACGAGGCGAATTAGAATATAATCAAGCAAATCAAAAGGTGATCAGATATCTGCAACGCCGGTCCTCAGCGGTCCTATGGACTCTGCGGACTTTAGCAAGGAAGTGCTGAAAAGACCCTGTGAAGAGCTTTAGCGCCAAAGCCTGTTCAATAACAACTGTCAATTGCCGTACAACGTGGGGGGTCATTCTAGCTTCGATATCGATATAGCCCACTTCTCAATGATCCTTGTGGGTATGAACTTTAACTTTCAACAACTTCCAACAACTCTTTTCCCATCATCGGACATTTGTAAGTTCCAAATCGTAGTCTTCTCTTTCAAGACGTTCAATCTTGCTGTATTCATGTGCTCAAGAAAGTGCTCGAGTAACATCATTGTGGCGAGGGACTCGGAAGACCCAAAACGCTCCGAATGGTATTTAATCGTCCAGACTGGTATGACATTCATTCGTTCCGACCTTTCGCAAGTATCGGTTATCCTAGGATTCGTCTGCATTACCCCGTCTGTAACTTGAGCGATGTCCAGTGAAAGCCTGATATCATCGTATGTCCTTTTATCAATCCGACGTATATGGCGTCAAGTACTATATGCTCACTGTGCAATCAGAACAGGTCCGATGGTGAGCATAAACTGAGAAATGTTGATACGATAGTGATTCAACCAACAACAAGCTTGTCGGCGTGGCTCTGGAATGGGGACTTTTGGGAATCCTCGGCCTTCAGGTGTTCACGTTCTACACAAGCTCAACGAAAGAAAGACTTGGTATCAAGATTCTCGGTACGCAAATCCATCGGATGCAAAGCTCTCCGCGCCTGAATTTGGACGAGATATTAGTTTACACTCTCTTTACTTTATCCATAACACATTCGATCATTGCTTTCACTTGGGCCTGGCGATTTCTCATCAGTGGGTGGGGAAACCCCGATGTGTTCGTGATAGTGCCATGGCAGGCAGGCGCGCATACCATCCTTAGCGGAATAAGTAAGCTTCAAACATAACTTTTATTGCGTATCATTGACCCAGTCACCACGTAGTGGCAATGTTAGAGCAGTTGTTCTTCTGCTGGTACGCTCTGATGTTTCTGATCTACATCCATTACAGCTCATGACAATCTACAGGCGGCTATGGGCGTTCAACAGTAAAAAAATCTTGATCCGTTGTGTCGTTACTCTCGTCATCATGGTGCGCTTTCTTCTAACGCCTGGAATGTACCACTATAGGGTAACGGTGGCTTAGATTTCATTAATGCAAATGGTTGCTTCCCTCTACGGTGGAATAAGAGTAGGTTTACTTTGATGTATATCGCTCCAAGTTCCTAGGTATTGATGGCTTACCACGACTCAGGCTGCCCAATCTGCGACGATTGCAGATATAGAAAAGTTGAATAAAATTGCAAGGGTGAGCCGTTATATGTTTCAAATCCTTATCTTCTGTGCTCAACTATCGGTGTTACAACACAAAAGGTCTGGTTATCAGGGGGATTCAGCGGTGACATTCTCGTAGCAACTAGTATGATCATTGTGGTAAGTCCATATCCATCGGTGAATGCTAAAGTTTGAACTTCTTTAATAGCTACGTTATGCGACAAACGATGCATATTCCAGGCGGACTCAAATTGTCCTTCAAAAACTCATAGTTCGTTCAGTCGAGACCGGAAGCGTCACGGCTATCGCTGCCTTGATAGTGTTAGTGCTTTTTGAACTGTTCGACACAAACTACATCTATATTGCTGCGTGAGTATCGTGCACAGACTATGTCTCGATCCTTTCGCTTACAATGATATACAGGGCTTTCCTCCTTTGTAATTTATACTCAAACGTCGTCCTTGCATCAATCAACGGACGAAAGAGCATAGCCTCCATCCTCACCCAAGGCAACACAACGTTGGGATACACTTCAGGACGGAACGACTTTGCTCCCAGCCACGAGCTTGCCTTTCATAGACAAGCCCAGGCTACTATTGACCAACTCGATACCACAAGTATTAAATCTGCTAGTGACCCGGGGCAGCTTGACTCTCCTGTCAATACGAAGACTGCTTGGGACAGAGTCCAAGTCAGCCGCGCTCCACACGAAGTTCAGACGGTTTGATAGATCCAAGAAGAAGATGATACCCCTCGAAAATGCAATCATAAAAGTAAGAAGACCACGGGTGTAATTGTACGATTCTGGATTAGGTATTTTGCGTATGTATATATATGGATAATTATTAGTATGAATCAAGTTGTCTCCTTCTTCAAAAGCCGAACACCATTCTTCATGTAACAAGCATATACTTCCAGTTCAACATCCAAATGATAGTAGCGGGATCGAGTACTTGTTCTGAGTCTTGTCATAAGAACATCTCCTGACTCCTGAGCAGACAGACAGACTGGATTGGAATCCTCAGGATTCAGAGGCTTGTCATGAACAGAGGCGCGAGCATTTGATTCTTGACCACAGATCAAAACGGTACCGGTAATTCTTCAGCTTGAGCATCATGGCAGCAGATAACGTATTCTATGAAAGAGTGCAGGAAAAGTAAATCCCCGCAGTACTACTAGCGGTAGTGTAGTACAGCTTGCTGGAGGCTGGCAGCTGCCATTAGCACTGTACTAACACGTAAAACGAAAACACGTTAGACAAGCGCGCTTCTCAACGTGGGCCATGCTGCTATCTCTTCATAGCCCTCGGCTTTTCTCCTAACATCATCAAAACGTCCCGCTCAATATTGCCAGCCGTAGCTTCCAAAGTTTAACAACCAGACGAATGCCTTCGAGTATCCAAGTACTTCCGGGTTTTTATCAATGGCTTTTTGTATATTTTGAACCGAGTGAGCAACTCTTCGATCTAATAGCTTCGACTCACCTGGTAGTCGGCCGTTCATGACTAGTATCCGCAATTATTGCTGCTCCAATGATTTGGATATATCCTGGTACGACTTGGTTTCATCACGAGCAAATACCAAGTATCGAGCATCCGGGTATGGCTTCTGTGTCTTCGGAGGTCTTGGATCCTCGCACTGTGGTCGCATTATGGCAGCTTGGTAACTGTGAGTAGATGGCAGAGACTCGGAGTAACAAGGCTATCGAAGCACTTATCGAACATTTTCGTCAACTCGAAGGCTACATGCTTGTAGGGTTCATAGTGTCCCTTGTTTTTCGGGTAACCGGCGACGCATTCCATGACAATCCCAACGCCCAGGAGCGAATCGTTGGTGCTATTCTGTCTGCTCTTGCGATCACCGATGTGAGATAGTCCTTCTTTCTGTCTTCCTTCAAAGTCGATTGCTGATTGCTGTAAGCAGGTTACACAGTAAGCTCTTGAATCGTCATCTAACATCCCTGACCTTTGATACTATCTCTATCGGAGTGTTCTGTCGAGTTTCATCGGGCTACCGCCCGATGTTCGTTACAACCCCGCGTTGTGGAATGGGATAACACACGGCAACATCACGTTAACAACGTTCCTTTTCTGTGCCAGGTTAGTTCATCACCTCGAATCCGAACAGGTGCTGATCGAACGTATGCAGGCTCGCATGGTTCATGGGCGTCGGGAGGTCTCGTTTTCATTCCGGGAGTCAAAGGAGTAGGGAGCCTGTCAGATCGCGGCAAAAAGCTCAATGAGTTGAGAGTGTACTTACACAACGAGGAAGTATAGATTTGCCTCCCTTCGCATCACCCTAGTTGATCGTCAGCAGTAATGACGCGGACGGCCAACTCGAAGAACAGTGTGAAAACATTTCATTGAAGTTTTTTAAACCTAGTCAAACCTAGTACAGACAGCTAGATTCAGAGAAATACTACATCTTGCTCAAATTTTGCTCATGTAGCTATGATTTTCATGGTCACTTTTGGAGCCTGTTGGATGTCTTTCAATCGCTCATGATCGAGCATCTTCCTTGCCTGCTCATTGGGCGTCATTACGACTATCTCCAATGGCACTATGGAGTCGTTGTAGAAGGCTCGAACGCACATGATACTATGAAACTTGTCCATGAAGGCACCCAAGTCTGCGAAAGAAATCGCGCTCAGATGAAATTCCACTTGACGCAAGTTTGGAAACTGTGCAGTCGGGCTGATCACCGATTGAGAGTCGGTGGTCGATGCAGGCAGTGTATATACAGAGCCAAGCACATCAAGGATGGTTTGATAGGTATGGGTGCCTTCGAGGACGAGCTTTTCAAGCGCAAAGCAGTTCTGAAGGCCTTTCACAAAAGTCGCTGCTTTCTGACCACCGTTGTAATGTTGTAGCACAAAATTGGACCGCTCTTCGAACCTCTTGAATGAGTCACTGCATTCCCCACTCAAATTCAAGGAGAGATGAACCAAGGCGGGACACGACATGGAGTCGAAGAGTGCTTCGATACCTGTTCCGGAAGTCGAATCCTGCCAGTGTGCCACTATATGGAGTATACGGAGTTGCACAAGTTCAGGAAGGTGTATTGGTTCTGCCAGTGGTAAAGCCTCACTTCGTGGCTCATATGCAAGTCTCTGTACATTTAGTATGCGAAGGTGGGGCAGGAGCTGGACAGCTTTGATGACATCACTGGGCACAACGCTGGAGGTAGTGTACTCGGTGATCTGGGTACACATCGCGGTCGGCAGCATCATTCTGAGAGAGGAGGAGGATGTATTCGCAATCGATGTCCACGACCTGAGTTTCGATGCCTGAATGTTGGGGAATATTACCCATGTACGGTCTGCAGAACGCCAGCCTTTGGCAGTTGGATCCCAGATAACTATTCGCTCCAAAGACGGGAAAGAGTCTTCGGAAATGGACTCCATCTTGTAGAGTCCCCGGAATCCGCCGCTTAACAATAAGACTTTCCAGCGCCAGGAATGCGAGAATATAAGATTGAAAAGTCCCGGAAAAGAATCCAGGTTGGAGGAATTGCCAGGGATGTGAAGATATACAGTTAGAGGAAGACCCTTTGAGCGACGGAGGTAGTCAGATAAGAGCGCCTGCTTCGAGGTTTTAAGTTTATCGAACTGTAGTCTAACTTGTGTCCAGAGCGAAGGCGTCTCATACAAGCAGACTTTCCATTTCCGGCATATGCGACCATAAACCCATGGAGGACATCGAACATCTAGATCGGAATGGGGGCTTTGTAAGAAGTTTCCCTCGGCAAGCTCATCGTGTCCCACTCCATAGGAGAATATGAGCCCCAGAATCTCCGAGGGGAGTCGTCGTATGGGGTGGAGAGGCCGTTTATATGATGAGATTGCAGATGCTAGACTATTTCTGGTAGCCTCAAGCTGAAGTAGCAGGGCTCTCACAGAGGCGATACGAGTATCAAGTTGGGGGAGAAAAGATTCCCCATCTGCAACGAAAGATCGAAAGGCAGTTTCTTCCTGTTGCGTAGGGTAGTCATTCGTATGAAGCAGATGTTTGATTCGAGCGGAATTAGAGGGAGGAACAGGAAGACAATTGTAGTCGATCGACTCATAACCACACTGCGGACAAGCAGATGGCACGGTGGTTGTGGAAGTGTTCATGAGCCTCGAGCTTGTTCGATGATCGAGTTCAGGTTGAAGGGCTACTAGTTTATAGGCGCCGATGTTTTGTCTTTGTAATCACTACCGCTCAATCGACTCAAAACAAGCTTGCACGATTTATGGGAGAATTCTAACAAGTATTCTAAACGTATGAAACACAAGCATAATTGGGAAAATACTAGAATCATGTAGGTATGATTTGCGCCGACACTCCTATAGAATGAAGGTCCTTCAGTCGTTGATGCTCAATCATCTTCTTTGCCTGCTCCTTAGGCGTCGTTATAACTAAATCCAGTGGCACTACGAGATCGGTGTAGAACATCCGAACGCCCATGTTCGCATAAGCAGTCTCCATGAAGGCATCCACGAAAGGGATTGCGCTCAAATGAAACTGTAACCGACGCAATTTTGGGAATCGTGCAGTTGGTTTTGTCAAGGACTGGATATCACTGGTTAATGTTGTGGATGTAGATGGAGCGTATAGCAAGGCAAGCACGTCGTGGATTGATTGATAGGAGTTGGCGCCTTCAACACCAATACTTTCAAGTGCAAGACAGTTACGAAGGCCCGCCACAAAAGTAGCTGCGTGCTCGCCACCGATGAAATGCTGTAGCGCAAGATTGGATCGCTCTTCAAACCTCTTAAACGATCTACTGATCTTTCCGTCGACAAACAATGAGAGATGAGCCAAGGCAGGACAAGATAATGAGTCCAGAAGCGCTTCGATAGCTGTGACACTGGAACTTGATTTACCAGAGAGGGAATCCCGGTCGATACAGAGCTGTACTACTCTAGGAAGATGAGCAGCCGCTAGTGAAGTCCCGGGCGAGGACTCATATGAGAGTCGCCCTACATTGAGTACGCGAAGATGGGGCAGGAGCCGGATAACTTGAATGACATCGCGGGTCATGATTTTGGATATATTGTATTCGGTGATCTGGGTACATATCGCGGTCGGGAGCATCATTCTCATAGAGGAGGGGAACGTGGTAGAGGCGGAGGGTATATTTCCATTCGAGGTCCACACCCTGAGTTTCGATGCCTGAATGTTGGGAATTACCACAACTGTACCATTTGAGCCTATGAGGTTCCAGGTATGGATTTCCTCCAGAGACGGGAAAGAGTCTTCAGAAATAGCCTTTATTTCACTCAAACCCTTCCCGCTACCCAGGAATAATGAGGTCCAGCGCCAGGAATGTGAGAAAACGAGATCAAAAAATCCAGCAGCAGAAGCCATGGAAAACGAGTTTGGGATGCGGATGAATACAGTGAGAGGCAAACCCTTTGAGCGACAGAGGTAGATGGATAACAAGGTTTGTGCTAAAGGCATTTGTTTTGCTAGGGATTTAGGAAATTTATCGAGCGGTAAGTTGACTCGTGTCCACAGCGAAGGCATCTCACACACAACGCTTTTCCATTGATGGCATACGCGACCATAAGTCCATGGAGGATATCGAAGGTCCAGAGAATGCGGGCTAGTTGGGAAATCTCGCTCGAAAGGTTTATCGTGTCCCACTCCATAGAAGAATATGTGCTGAAGAATATCCGAGGGCAGTCGTCGTATAGGGTTGAGCGGTTGCTCATATGATGAGATTGCAGACGCTAGACTTTTTCTGGTAGCCTCAAGCTGAAGTAGCAGGGCTCTCACAGAGGCGATACGAGTATCAAGTCGGGGGAGAAAAGATTCCCCATCTGCAACGAAAGATCGAAAGGCAGTTTCTTCCTGTTGCGTAGGGTAGTCATTCGTATGAAGCAGATGATCGATTCGAGCGGAATCAGAGGGAGTAACAGGTACAGTATCATGCTGGATCGAGTCATAACCGCACTGGGGACAAACAGATGGCACAGTGGAAGTGTTCATGAGCCTCGAGCCTGATCGATAATCGATTGAGTTAAGTTCAAGCTGAAGGGCTACTAGTTTATAGGCGCCGGTGGTTTGTCTTTGTAATCCTACTACCACCCAATCGACTTACTTTGAACAAGCTGGCACGATTTATGGGAGAACTTGTAGTACGAGTATTCTAAACGTATCAAACACAAGCGTAGTTGGGAGAATACGAAAATTATGTAGGTATGATTTGCGCCGACACTCCTAGAGAACAAAGGTCTTTTAATCGTTGATGCTCAAGCATCTTCCTTGCCTCCTCCTTAGGCGTCGTTATAACTAATTCCAGTGGCACTACGAGATCGGTGTAGAACATCCGAACGCCCATGTTCGCATAAGCAGCTTCCATGAAGGCGTCCACGAAAGGAATTGCGCTCAGATGAAACCGTGACCGACGCAATTTTGAGAAGAGTCCGTGCAGTTGGGCTTGTCAAGGATTGAGCATCGCTGGTTAATGTTGCTGATGTAGTAGATGGAGCGTATAGAAAGGCAAGCACGTTGTGGATGGATTGGTAGGAATGTGCACCTTCAACACCGATTCTTTCGAGTGCAAACCGGTTGCGAAAGCCTTTCACAAAAGTCGCTGCGTCGTCACCACCGATAAAATGTCGTAGCGCAAAATCGGATCGTTCTTCGAACCTCTTGACCGGCTCACTGAGTTTCCCGCTGACGAACAATGAGATATGAGCCAAGGCGGGACACGATGTTGAGTCCAGAAGCGCTTCGATAGCTGTGAGAGAAGATTCAAGACCTGGATCCGGGTCGATACGACTTGTACTATTCTAGGAAGGTGAACTACCTCTGATAAAGTCTCACGCGGCGACTCAGAGAAAAGTTTCCGTACGTTGAGTACACGAAGATGGGGAAGGAGCTGGACTGCTTTGACGACATCACTTGCCACGACTCTGGAGGTAGTGTATTCAGTGATCTGGGTACACATCGCGGTCGGCAGCATCATTCTGATAGAGGGGTCGGAGGAGGAAGATGTATTTCCAATCGATGTCCATGCCCTGAGTTTTGAGGCCTGAATGTTGGGGAGTACTACGCTCGATCCATTTGAGCCTTTGAGGTTCCAACTATAGATTTCCTCCAAAGATGGGAAAGAGTCTTCAGAAATAGCCATTATATCACTCAATCCCTGTCCGCTACCCAGAAATAATGAGCTCCAACGCCAGGACTGCGACAAGACGAGAGCAAAGAATCCGGCAGCAGAGTCCATGGAAAACCAGTCAGGGATGCGGATATATACAGAGAGAGACAAGCCCTTTGAGCGACGGAGGTAGATGGATAATAAGTTTTGCGCCAATGGCAATTGCTTTACTAAGAATTTGGGAAGTTGGTCGAATTGTAATTTGACTCGTGTCCATAGCGAAGGCATCTCATACACAACATTTTTCCATCTACGGCACACACGACCATAGATCCATGGAGGATACCGGAGGTCCAGGGAATGAGGGCTAGAGCGGGAATATGACAGGGCAAGTTTATCGTGTCCCACTCCATAGAAGAATATGTGCTCAAGAATCTCCGAGGGGAGTCGTCGCATGGGGTGGAGAGGTCGCTTATATGATGTAATTGCAGATGTAAGATTATCTTTGGTGGCCTCGAGCTTGAGCAACAACGCTCTCACAGAGGCGATACGGGTATCGAGGTGAGAGAGAAAGGATTCCCCATCTGCGACGAAACTTGAAAGAGTGGAACACAATTTCTTCCTGTGGAGTAGTAGGGTGATCATTTGTGCTGAGAAGATGATCGATTCTAGCGGAATCAGAGGGAGGAACGGGGGTACTATCGTGTTGGGCCGAGTAACCAGACTGCGGACAAGCAGATGAGACGACGGTGGTAGTGGCAGTATTCATGAGAGTGAAGATGAAGTTCAAGTTCAAGAGCTCCCAGTTCATAGGCGCCGGTAAAATTGTCTTTGTAATCCTACTAATTCGACTCTGACAGGCTTAAGCTGGCGATATACGAGGAGTATGAGTACAAGCATTTTAAACGTACAACTAGATTTTGGAAAGTACTAGAATAATGTAGCTATAATCTGCGCCGCCACTCCTATAGAACGAAAGTTCTTCAATCGTTGATGCTCAAGCATCTTCTTTGCTTGCTCCTTGGGAGTTGTTATGACCAGTTCCAATGGCACTACGAGGTCGGGGTAGAACATCCTAACGCCCATGTTGGCATAAGCACTTTCCATAAAGGCGTCCACGAAAGGAATCGCGCTCAAATAGAACTGTAAACGACGCAAGTTTGGGAATCGTGCAGTCGGTCTTGTCAAGGATAGAACGTCACTGGTCAACGTTGCGGTCGTAGACGGAGCGTATAGAAAGGCGAGTACGTCGTGGATAGATTGATAGTTATAATTGCCTTTGATGTCAATCCTTTCAAGCGCAAGACAGTTGCGAAAGCCTTTCACAAAAGCCGCCGCATCTTCGCCAACGATGAAATGTTGTAGCGCAAATTGGGATCGTTCTTCGAATTTCTGGACCGACTCACTGACTTTCTCGCCTACGTATAAGGAGAGATGAACCAAGGCAGGACACGAAAGTGAGTCCAGAAGGGCCGTTATAGCTGAGGCAGGATAATCATTTGTAGGATCTTGTCTGATACAAAGTTGAACGAGTTCGGAAAGGCGAACAACCTCGGACAGAGCCGCATGCGGTGTGTCAGGAGAGAGTTCCCGTACAGTTAGTACGCGTAGGAGAGGAAAGAGACGGATGACTTCAATGACTTGACTAAACGAGACTCCGGAGATGGTATAATCAGTGATCTGCTGGCATATGGTGCTCGGAGGCAACAATCTAACCGAAGTAGAGAAGGTATTTCCCACCGACGTCCAAGACTTCAGATTTGATGCGTGAATGATGGGAAACACCATGCGCGTGTCACCTTTACGATGGACGGTGTCCCGGATCTGTATTCTCTCTAGGGATGGGAACGAGTCTTCTGGAACGAACAAGACTTCATTCAAACGCTGTCCGCCACTCAGGAATAACGATTTCCAGCGCCTCGAATGCGCGAACAAGATGTTGAGAAATCCGGTAGCAAGATCCATGGATAATGAGTAAGGCATGCTGACGCACACCGTGAGAGGAAGATTCTGTGAACGATGGAGGAAGATGGATAGAAGGGATTGCGCCAGTGGCAGCTGTTTTGGGGATCCCGGTCTTTCAAGCTGTAATTTGATTCGCGTCCAATACTCGGGCCACTCATATACAATCAGATGTCTCCACCGACGACACACGCGTCCAAAGACCCATGGAAGAGATCGAAGGTCCAGAGAATGCGAAACAGAGGCGAAATATTCCTCTTCAGCTTTATCGTATTCCGCTCCATACCTAAAGATGAGCTTGAGGATATCCTTAGGAAGTCGTCGGACAGGGTTGAGAGCCTGAATAATTTCTGACATTGTGGATGCGAAGCTCTCCTTGTGAGCTTTGATCTCGAGCGCGAGAGCTTGCACGGACGCGAAGCGAGTGTCAAGGTGAGCGAGAAAAGGTTGGCAAACTGCGATGAATGCTTGAAAGGCAAGTTTTTCCTCCTCAGTAGGGGCTTCATTGGTGTCAAGGAGATGATTGATACGCGTGGAATGGGAGGGTAAGGCAGGAGGAGAATTAAATTGAGGTGAATAAAAGCACTGCGAGCATGCAGGTGCGCTCGAGATGATGGTGGTGTTCATTGTTGAAAGTTGGCCACTCGCCAAGTGTGATTATTAATTTATACTAGGCGCCGGTTGTTTCTCCCATCTGTTACGACTCGGCGACGTTCAATATCTACGTTCAGCGTCAACGTTCCATGGTACCGCGAAGTGCATACTCATATCACAGGCTCTGAGACAAGGAATAGAACTTTCCAGTGCTAACAGTGCTAAGGTTCCCTATAGGCTCAACTCCTTGACTATCGAACAAATGTTGTCCAAACCTAGTATTGATTTCCTAGTATTGATTTGCAAGATTCTTATATGACCGTACTAGGTACCATCGATATTTGACCATAGTATGACCTCTTTCCCTTGTCCACTTCTGACATCCACTCAAGTCTTGGTAGATGATGCTGATCCCCGTATACTGTATTCTCCAGAATGGGAACCAGGAGGCAACCCAATTTACGAATGCGAGGGCACAAGTCACACTGCCAATAATACTCTCAACTCAACAGCAACATTTGTCTTTGTTGGTATGTACTCATTGGAAGACTATGAGATGATTCTTACTTAGTTGTGCAGGAATTCGCATTGAGGTTTTTGGAACTGTAGGCCCAAACGAAGGACCTCCTACTTCTATCTACCAAGTGGATGATTTGCCAATCTCTACGTACACATTTCCAGTGAATGGCGGCCTTAATTTTCGAGTACCATTCTATATGTCTCCATTACTGGAATTGGGAAACCACACATTGACTATTGGCATTGAAGCCAGTAGTGACCAAGGCCAACCCGAGTTCTGCTTGGACTATATCATTTATGACTCATCTGGGCCTGCATCAATATCATCATCACTGGCAAGTTCAACATCCTCATCTACACCATTATCATCGCCTGCACCAACATTGCCAACACATTCTTCATCATCCATCAATGTCGCTGTTGCCAGTGGTGTAGCTGGAAGCCTAGGGGGCCTAATTGTTGGCCTGTGCTTGGCAGTCATCTTCCTGCGTTTTGTCTATCACAAATGTACGCTCCACTGCTATCCTTACCAGCTACTGATGCACAGCTTCTTGCAGTAAGACTCAAAGCTTCACAACAAGAGGACTCCAATAATACATCCAGTCTTGGAATTGTGACGCCAATTGGACCGCTGACAAGGGACTGGGATAGTGCCACCAATATAGTACAGATTAATGATGACTCGGCTACACTTCCTCCGGCCTATCCTGCAATAGACTCCATATTGCAGAGACTCAGTCATGACTGGAACTGAGATGGCGAGCTATAAAGAGAATTTTGTTTCATATATTTTGAGTACTCACAATATTTAAATTCTATGTTAATCCTTTCACTGTCCAAAACAATGGCCACTCATATACAATCAGAGTTCAACATCTTGAATGACACACATCCATATACCCATTGAGGAAATCAATGGTTTGGCAGAGAATGCAGATAGAGATAAAATATTTCTCCTCAGGCTTATCATATTTTATTCTAATTTCTAAAATCAAAGATGAGCTGGAGGATTCTGGGCATCCCAAGGGGGTTGCAGTACAGGGTTGAGAACCTGCTTAATTTTTGACATTGTGTATGTACATATGAAATCCTCTTTGTTAGCTTCAGTTTCCAGTGCAAGAGCTTGCATGAATGGGAATTGAGTTTCAAGGTGAGTGCAAAAAGGTTGCCAATCTGTAATGAATGCTCAAAAGGCTAGTTCTTTCTACTCAGTGGTGTTATCACTGGTGTGAAAAAGATGCTTAACATATATGGATTTACCAGAGGGTAGAACAAAAGGAGAATCAAGTTGAAATAAATAACAGCACACTGCACTGGCTGGGCTGCCAGTGAAGACAAAAGGTTGTTCCATGTATGGAACTGAGTGGGCTCAGTTGAGAACAGTTGATAGCTTTAAGGCTATAAAGTGTATCAGTATAATAATAGAAACAATGAACTTATCTTCACTCGAGTCTTCACTCGATTTCTTATACTATTGGCTGCTTCGAGCCTCAGTCTTGTTTTGCTGGCTACTGCAAGCCTCTTAAGTCACAATGAAAAGAAAGAGTCCAAGGGGGAGAGAATTGAATTCCCCGGCCACAAAGGCCTACATTTATATTGTCTGCATCAAAATAAAGCCATAAACTTAATGATTGTCGAGAAGACCAATAATGACAGAGAATTTTGACTCGGCTTGGGCCCCTCGTTGGGTTTCCGCTTGACGCATTCCCCCTTTGCCAAAGAGGTCCTCCTTCCTCACTTCACTTGCTCAAGGTGAAGGGCTTAGGTGGCGGTCTGGACTCAAAACCTTTGCTTCGTTGTTGTTCTGTAAGTAAGAAGGAAAATAAAAGAAACCGGAACTCGAAATTGTGCAAAGTCCAAAACCTTTCCCACCACCACTGTCCATCAACTGTCCGATGTCGTCCCACATTCCTTGATGCTCTCCACTCCACTCTTTGAAGGCGCAGATCCTACGTGTTCGACATCTGGTTGATTCAACACTTCCACACCAGATATGCAGGTGCACATGAGATGATAGTAGTGTTCATTATTATTTGAGAATTATCAATTTATAGATGCCAACTGCTATCCCCCCTATCTAAGTACAACATCGTGATGTTCAATATCAACATTCAGCATCAATGGTCCATGAGGCTGCAAGGTGCATACTCATCTCACAGGCTCTGAAAGGAGACACAAGGAGCAGATCTTTCCAGTGTCAAAATGCCCTATAAGCTCAACTCCTTGTCTATTGAACTAATGCTGTGTATTGATTTGCAAGATTTTTATACAACTTGTACTAGACATTTGACTATAGTATGACTTCTTTTCCTTGTCCACTTCTGACATCCTCTCAAGTCTTGGTAGATGATGCTGATCCCCGTATCCTGTACAACCCAGAATGGCGATTGGGAGGAGATCCAATAGTTGAATGCCAGAGTACTACTCACAGATCTAATTTTACTGCCAACTCAACAGCAAAATTTTCCTTTATTGGTGTGTATTGACCAGTGAGTAACTGTAAAATAATTTGACAAAGAATATTGTACAGGAAACTATGTTGAAGTCTTTGGAACAGTAGGCTCTGGACAAACAGATCCTACTTCTTACTACCAAGTAGATGATTTACCAATCTCTGCATATACATTTGCTATCAATGGCCAGAGCAATTACCGGGTCCCATTCTATTTATCCCCATTACTGGAACTGGAAAACCACACACTAACTATTACTGTTCCACCAGGTATTGATGGAAGCCAGTTGTTCTTGGACTATATCATTTACTATACATCTGGACCTGCATTGATATCATCATCAGTGACACCATTGACACCATCTCTTACCTCAATATCCTCATATTCTACACCACTCTCCCCATCTGCATTATCAACTTGTCATTCTTCTTCATCTATTGATGCCATTGCAAGTGGTATAGGTGGAAGTCTTGGGGTATAATTATTGGCCTTGGTACTTTGACAATCATTGTTTTACACTCTGCTTGGATTAAATGTATGTACAACCCATTTTCACACTGATGATTGGTAGCACTGATTGATGTACAATCTTCAGCAAAACTAAAGGGTTTATTTAGAAAAGTGTGGATGTCAATTACATCCAAGAATGCAACACCAGATGCATTTATAACAAGTGATGATAACCCTGCCATAGTACAACTTGGCGAGGTTGCACTTCCTCCACCCTACTCCCATGTACAATCAGATCTTGTTAGGACTATGTCACCAACAGTGTAGCAGTGCTGTCTGCCACTTTGGCACTTATATGTAGTATGAATATTCTTTTGATATCTCTTTTCAGTACAATATTTATTGCCATATCTTTTGCTCTTGAATCAGAAAAGGAGATGACCAGTTGATAAGAATAATAGATCTGAATGTACTGCTCCAGAGTTTGGTTTACTTGTTTGGTTTGACCATCAGCTTCAGGATGATAACCAGATGTATAGTGTAATTCTATTGACAAAGCTTGACCTAAAACTTGGAAAAATGCCAAAATGAATTCTGATCCTTGGTCGGAGGTAACATGATTTGGAACACCATATTTCAAGAAGACATGAATAACAAAAAGTTGCACCAATTATTTATAAGTGACTTTATTGTCACAGGCAATGAAAATAGCTTTAGCAGTGTAGCTATTAGAGTCAGGAGGTTATTTAATGAAATCCATTGAGATTGAATTCCAAACACAAAAAGGTACAGGGGGAGGTTTGAGAATTCCATAGGGACAATGCCAATGGGGCTTATTTCAACCACAAGTTGTACAAGACAAGATATAGTCCTTAACACCACAACTAGGATAGCAGCGTAGCTATTGGAGTCAGGAAGTTGTTTAATGAAATCCATTGAGATTGAATTCCAAGGACAAAAAGGTACAGGAAGAGGTTTAAGAATTCCATAGGGACGATGCCGATGGGGCTTATTTTGACTACAAGTTGTACAAGACAAGACATAGTTCTTAACAAATTCTCATACCTTTGGCTATGTATATTGATGGCGTACAGCTTCAAGAGTCCAATTCTGACCAAAGTGGCCAGAGAGCAGATGATCATGAAAGAATCAGAGGATCTGCAACCTGAGATCTCCAAGGTTTGGAACATAGATTCAACCATCCAGATGCAAGACTTGGAGACCATCTAAACCCATAGTCCAATGGAGATTACACCTTCAGGGAACCAATATATGCCATCTGTCAAAGGGTTTGTAATATATTAAATTTTACTGATTATTTTACCCAGGGAAAATAATTATGTATAATAACATTTGTAACAGAATGAGTTATAGAGCACTCATAACAGGTGAAAAATTTCCGTCATAACTGATAATATATTTGAGGATATGTTCTAAATTTTTGAGCATTTTTTCCTAATTTTATAGTGTGTATATAACCCCAGTAAAATATTATATTTTACAAAATCATTTTGTGTAGGAAAAAGAGTATAATAATTATATATTACTGCTGCAACAAGCAACAGGCAATGATTACCAGGAAAATGACTGCAAGCATACAGGTGCATCTGAGATGATGGTGGTGTTCATTGAAAGTTTTTCACTTGCCAAGTGTGATTATTGGTGCCAGTTACTCTGATTCTCCCCACATCTGTGTTGAGATAAGGAGCAGATCTTACCAGTGCTAAAATTCCTTCTAAACTCAACTCCTTGTCTATTGAACTAATGCTGTGCAGGGTGTATTGATTTGCAAAATTCCTATATGACTTGTACCAGACATATGACCATAGTATGACTTCTTTCCCTTGTCCACTTCTGAGATCCACCCAAGTCCTGATAGATGATGGTGATCCCCGTATCCTGTACTCTCCAGGATGGGGACGAGCAGGGACAATAGATATTGAATGCAACAGTTCCACTCATGAATCTAACTATACTGTCAACTCCACAGCAATTTTTACCTTTGTTGGTGTGTATTGATCAGCAAGTGACTGAAATAATTTGACAGAGGATATTGTACAGGAAATTACATTGAAGTCTTTGGAACAGTAGGAGCCTCACAAAAAGCTCCTACTTCTATATACCAAGTAGATGATTTACCAATCTCTACATACACATTTCCTGTCAATGGCCAGAACAATTACCGGGTTCCATTCTATTTGTCTCCATTACTGGAACTGGGGAACCACACACTAACTATTATTGTTCCACCTGGTAAAGATGGAAACCAACTATACTTGGACTATATTATCTATGATTCACCTGGGCCTACATCAATATCATCATCAGTAGCCCCAACACCATTTCCTACACCAATATCATCTCCTACACCAAAATCCTCATCTCCTACACCACTCTCCTCATCTACATTGCCAACTTGTCAATCCTCTTCATCCATTGATGTCATTGCAAGTGGTGTAGGTGGAAGCCTTGGGGGTATAATTATTGGCCTTAGCACTTTGACAATTATCATTCTATACTCCAACTGGATCAAATGTATGTCCCACTAATTTTCACTCTCAATGGTCACACTAATGAATGTACAACCTTGAGTGAGATCAAAGGATCTATTTAGAAAAGTATGGACAACAATTACATCAAAGAAAGCAATGCCAGATGCACCCATGACAAGTAACAATAGCCTTGCTGTAGTACAACTTGGCGAGGTTATACTTCCTCCACCCTACTCTCATGTACATTCAGACCCAGTATTACAGAATTAGCCACAAATCATGACTAGTATTGAGCTGGTGGGTCATTGCTATTATGAAGTTAAAATGGTTAAAGGTTTCATATATTTCAAGTTAAAATCCTTTTCTATTTTGATTCTGAAAGGCCACTCATAAACAATCATTTTTGCTACCAATAGACAGCACATATGTTTATAGCCTCATGGAGGAAATCAAAGGTCTGGCAGACCTAAGAGAATGCAGCATAGGGACAAGGTATTCCTCCTCAGGTTTATTGTATACTGCTCTAAAGGTAGAGATCAGCTTGGGGTTATTCCAAGAGTTGTTCACAGTTGAGGGGCTGCTAATATTTTGAGATGAGAAATGCAAGAATCTTATTTTCTAGCTTCAAGTGAAAGCCTGTGCAGATGCAATGCAAGGTTTAAGGTAAGTAAGTAAATGACCTATATTCAATAGATAATAAGAAACAAGTTCTTTCTTCTCAGTAAAGTTTTATTAATCACAACAAATTGGAGAGGAGAGTAACCTAGCAGGAGTTGTATTATGTTCCAATAATCAACTGCACTGCAAGCAAATGGTACTAATGGTAGGATGGTAATATGTAGTTAATTGTAAGGCATGGCCCCAGATCCCAAAGAAATCGAGTCTATCAGCTTTAAACATCCAATGGCTTGCCCGCCAAGTAGTTAAACATGTTTAAACACTCCTTTATTTAAATATACAAAGAAGCATTTATTGGCTCAGAGCTCAGCGGTCTCTACAGGATGTTATGTTTAAACAAGTCAGATTAAACAAGCGTCAACTTCGATGATCCATCTAATCAGAAATTTCAATTTTAAACAAATGGTGTAATTAAACAAGACACAGGTTTGTACTTAATTAAACAAGTATCTGAGGAGGACAATTAAACAAATATCAGTATGTTTAAACAACAAAGTATTTAATCAGCTCAAGGAATCATTGACCAAATGATTCTGTTTGTCAACGTGTTGACCAGTTGCGGAACTTCTTGCGTTTGTGTCCATTTATCCAGGAGCTACGGACACGAAGGATCTTTGGGTGTTTGGAGGGAGACATGAGTGTAGTTTTGCATTGGAGAAGAGACCAGGAATGCAAAGGCAGAGTATCTAAATCTTTGAGGGCGTATGGTGTTAGTTGTCGGCTTGTGGTGCGGAACTTCTGATTTTGTGGGCACTTTGACCTGATTGCGCCAGAACGAGGTTACATTGGCATATTCCTGTGATATTGCTGAAGCTGAGTAAAATAAGGCTTGAGGTCTTCGATAGATTCTCACCTTGTACCCTTTATGACATGACCAACCTTTCCAACACCAAACCCTACGCATCTACAGAATGACAATAGAAAAGTTGCGCGAGGTGGACAACCGCAAGAAGCAACGACTCTCGGTGATGAAAGAGCGAAAGAGAAAAGAGTTGTGTTCTCACGTTCTCGGGCGGTGACTTGACACCGAGGTTCCCACAGAAAATAACTGAATATGGAAATGCACATGACATTGTTGATTGGTATGTCATGTGCATTTCCATATTCAGTTATTTTCTGTGGGAACCTCGGTGTCAAGTCACCGCCCGAGAACGTGAGAACACAACTCTTTTCTCTTTCGCTCTTTCATCACCGACACTCTCCTCGTCGTCACTCTCCTTGTCATCACTAGTCACCGCTGTTCATTTTGCACTGGTCATTGCATCTCGTTGCGCTGGCACCTGCTCATAGCTCCTGGGATACCGTATACTACCTTATATTCTGTGAATGCCTGCATGCTCGATAATGTTCTGTGCTGACTTCCCTTTTCACTTATTTTTCTGGCACCCATAATCCCTCGCTTGCATTGTTCAGACAGAGATTGTCAAACTCTGATAGGTCAGAAGGTTTTCATGCAAGCTGCTCATATTGCCAAAGTTTGATGTTTAAACAGGCATGCTGCATGGATGCCAGGTACAAGTGAGTGTTACTTGTTTAAACATATCCTGATGTTTAACCAGGTATGGATGTACAAAGTAAGTGTGATTTGTTTAAACAGATTTTGATGTTTAAACAGGCATGGATGTACAAAGTAAGTCTTATTTGTTTAAACAGATTCTGATGTTTAAACAGGCATGGATGTATAAGTAAGTCTTATCTGTTTAAACATGCCTGGCTGGTTCAATGTAAGTTGTTTAATTGGTGTTTGTTTAAATGATTTTTGACATTGTTTCACAAGGATGTTTAAACAGTTGTAGGATTGTACCTAGGTAGTACTTGTACTGTTTAAACATTAGAGTACTGTCTTGAAAATGAGAATATTTAAACATGTTTAATTACTTGAAGGGCAAGCCACCAGTTGTTTAAAGTGAACTCTTCAGGTTACAGGATCCCAGATTTCATCGGCAAAATAGGTGTCCACTGGACAGTGCTGGACAACACCTATTGATTGATGAAGAGCGCTGCAACAGTATTCAGTCTTGATGTGGCAAAACTTAGCATGCATTGGCCCAAGGTAAGATATTCTCCTGTATTCCAATGGTAGCACTGATTGAAGCTCAACTTTCAGTGAGATTCCTCACAGGTATGCAAGAAAAAGAATCGATGGCACCCAGTCACAGTCTCAGGAATATACTTGCCCCAGTAGCTTCCATGGCCAGTGATGATGTTGTAGTACAGCTTGAACAAGCTGCTATTCCTCCGGCGTATGCCCTGCAGCTCTATACATCCAACAATAGACCTAGTGCAAAGAATCAGCTGGTACTACATCGAGCTGAAGGGTCAAGAGAAACAATCCGTCGCTTTGATCAACAGGTTTTTTGTTTTTTGTTAAACTTATGTCCCGAGTACATCTAAAATATACTACTCTCTTCGCCGAAAATCCCCCTAGTACCTCACCTACGAGCCTCTTCCATATAATTCGGCGGCGATGGCGTCGGATTCCGCATCCTGTACAGCTTATCTACCGCAAACTGTGCCTCTAGCGTACGAAGTCTACCCATCAATTCACTGATACTCGTGTTATCATGAGCATCAGGTTGTGAAGAAGAACCACGGGGCTGCTCCGTTGAGCTACTGATATCAGACCTTAAAGGTTCTCTAGGATCCTGGTGAGCTTCGGAGTATTTGAGCATAAAGGGGTCTGGCGTGATGTTGACTGGAATACCCTTGGGTGGTACAGGTGGAGGTAGCGAGAGTGGAAGTGATAGTGGCTGGCTCATCGTTCGTGACTCGACCGTAGAGTCATGACGAACTGATCTGGGCCGTCGCGTCCGTCTTCGGATGTAGAATATACAGAGGACAACGACCATCAGGCCGAAGACAGCGCCTAGGACGCCTCCTACAATCACGCCAGGACGGGAAGATTTGGAACTGATCAGAAAAAGTGGTGGTATCAACATCATTTGGCCGCGATTTGATCTCATTCATACCTCGACGAGTGAGATGCCTGCGTGCCATTCCTTCGAAACCAACGACGAATGATGATTGTTGACAACCGCGGCAAAAGACTAGTAAGAACTCACGTATTCGAGGAATGAGTTGCTGTTGAGGACGTATCGCTGTATTCGACATGAAATGAAATGATCAAAAGTTATGAAAGATATTGGTATCAGTCAACATCTGAGACCTCACCTCGACGTGGTGAAACTACTGAAAGATATAGCAACTGATCATGAGCTTGGTAAAGACATCGAATTCATATGTTGTCAACTCACCTCGCCGTAAATGATGGGGAGGTTATGGTAGAGAGCACTGACGACTTCGTGGTACTGATTGCTGTTTTTGATGTAGGTGTCACTGAGGGTTCGATTGTTTTACTCAGTGTTACAGTTGCTGTCCTGGTTTGTGTAACGGTAAGAACATTGGTGGTGGTACTAGTAGGCTCGTTGCAAAAAGGAAAGTCGGGATCGTTCACGCTGCATTCGCAGTTTGAAGTCCCTGAAGATCAAAGGATCAGCGTTCATATACTTGTACTCAGGACTGGATATGTGATCGCTAGGCTCACCTTGGTTCCCTGTACCCTGACGGTTTGAGATGCAAACCTGAATAGACGCCGCGGCATTGCGCTCCAGAAGCATAACTAGGAATCTTCAGCAGCAAGCTGCAACCAACCGATTATGAAGATATAGGTGAGGGTATTTGTCCCGAAAAGTGACCTTGGGTGAAGTGAAGAGGGCCGATAAGTTAAAGTCTATTCAGGAATGAGGAAGAACGAATCGTGCTGTAGAGGGTGACAGCGACATATAAGCAACAGGCGCATACCAACGATCATAAGTAACCGTTGTTGCTTACCGATAGAGAATGTTCGCGACCACGAACTTGGTATTACTTCCTGTTGTAGTGTGATCGTATAGTGGGGTATAACTTGCAGTCATGGAGGAGACGATAATCCGACAAAAAGGGCAGTATAAATGTAAGTCTCGAGCTTAGAGGCAATGGCTGGATCTGCTGTGCTTTTTTTCTTTCTTCAAACTGGCAGGACGACATAGAACTTTGACTAGAAACATCATTCCAATTGAGTCGTGGCGGTGTATGAAACCTTCTGTAGCAGACCCAGGGGCCAGTAAGATGGAAATTGTTCGGGGATCAGCAAGACACTTTATTTATTATTGTCGGTACGTGTCATAGGTACTTAAGGAGTTGAAGATTGAGCAAACTTAAGGAATTGAAGATTGAGCAAACTTCGTGGAGACTGGGAATCTGTGGTGATATGACAGAAAATCCAACGTCAGCATTCGTTCGCTGCTTATGACATCATCGCACTTACTCCTACGCAGACGCGCTATATAAACCATCTCCTCGAATTCCCAAATGCCTATCGTCTAGCTCCCAAACAATCCCATCCTAAATCATCATGCCACACAAATTCGAAGACAGCGCTGCCTCAGACAAGGCTATCAAGAAAGATATGCAGGGTGAGCATCGTATCAAAACTTTGTTTTTACTGTAAATTTTACGGTTGTCACCGACGATGTACTGCCCTTCCGACACATAGCCAAAGGCCTCGGTCATCCAGGAGCGGTTTCCAACGAACCCACAGCGAAGGAGCTCTATCGCTCCGCACCTGTATACGAAGACGCTCCTGATGCTCCTCCCGAATCGATGGAGACTCTAAAGAATCCCGAATCTGCGGGCACGGACTCGGAGGTTGGTGCAGCGGGAACAACGGGGTCGTTAGAGGTTGTTAGAGATGCTCCGGTACGTTGTTGATGTGCTCCATGCCTTTGGTGGTTGGTTACCGATAGGGTTGACTTCGTAGATGAGAAACTTGCCTCCGGAGGTCGTGAACAAATAGATAGACTGAAATCATTGATATAAGGATAGAATACAAAAAAGTTTCCAAAGCAATTCGGTGCACTGAAACAGAATCGCACGGAAGAGAAGAGGCGAAATAGAGAGCTCATCTGCGCACAGTCAAGCTAATTTTTGGCTTCCCTCCCGTCCACTCTAGAATTTTGTAAAGGACGAGAATGAGGAGCGTAAGAAAAGTCTCAAACGTTTCTCGTCCTATCGTGGCCCGAGTCTGCGCCTTGTCATCCTCACTCGTCGTGTCTTCAGTCTGCGCCTCGTCATCCTTACTCGTCGAGTCTTCAATGTGCACCCTGTTCTGCATCTTGTCATCATCGGGAGGCGTGTGGTTCATGACCGGCGTAAAACAGAATTGAGGGGGATCACCACCGGACTCATACTTTCTGAGAACAATCTTGGTTGCACCGGTGAATTCCATGACACCTGCAAATGACCAGCTAAGCCGCTCACTTTGGTCCCACTCTCAAGTGTCCAGTAAAGCCCAGTCGCATCGCCGGTCATGATACATCCTGTCCAAGTCTGGTCGACGTTGCTACAGCGTATAGAACGAGATTGAGTCATATTCAAACAGTGAGAGAATTCAGACTCACGATTCAACTCTACAGATAATCCATCGCATCCCCTTCTCTTTGTCGGTCACAACATCGCTTCCCGCGGTAGAAGGATTATTACTCGTTTGACTGGAGTATCCAGGGGAAAACGAGATGATCCTGCCGTCACCAGATATTTGCCACTAGAAACATATACGTATACAAGCGATGAGACGAGGAGAAACGTATATGGTGCAAAACCTCAATACTGAGTACCCACAACATTGCGATCATCTTTGATTGTGCCTACGGTTATCACCTCACCAGGTGAAGAAGGCGCGAGGAGTTTCTTCCTATCGTCGTTGTGGATATGGATCTCGTACAAGCCAGGAGGGAGTGCGACAAACATGGCGGGTGTTGGATGGTGTCTTGTCTGAGTCGATGGCTGATATATATCCTTGTTGGCGCCCTTACAGTTTGCCATATTGTGACGCACATGAAAAAATATGAGAGCAAGAGCCTGGCAGTATTAGGTTCTGTATGACAGCATTTTGAGGACATCTTGCTTGTTCTTCGAGTTGTAAAACATACCGTATTGGACAAGCTCGAATGGCGGCGCGTAACTGGAGCTAACTGGAACCAGCATTCGGGAAGAGATGAATCCCGATGAGGGCGATACGTTCGGACGAGATTTCGAGCCTCTTTATCACAGTCAGTCTAGTGAGGTCTAGTACGACCATGTCAGCTTGAATGAAGTAGCTGCGAACGGCGGTGGAAGAAGCAATAGATGCTATTTGGGTTTGATTTGGGCGCCAGTCGACATGGACGATGAAGAGAGAGACTAGCAAAGCTAGCTTCTCGGGGGATAAGATAAGCAATGATTAATGATGCATGATGGCTGGTCCCGGCGCCTTGAGCGCCTAACTCTTTCTTGATTCTTGAACCATCATCGCCGACATTGAACGTCGATTTTCGACCTCCCCAATAACATTCCAGTGCCATAGGCACTTCTTGGGCACTTCAGACTAAGCTAAACCGCTTCGGTGGGTTGCCCAGCCTAACGCGGGGCCAAGCCCCAGGCAAACCTCTCGATTACTGATACTCCTCTATATCCTCCGTCCAGAAGGAGCCGACCAACTTATCTTATATTGGTCACTGGTGGAACAGAGTAAAGTTGAGTACACCATCATGTGATCGTTTCCGGCTTCCAAAGTTACCGAAGAGAACGTTGCTTGAAGAGTGCTTCCAAACTATGACGATCCCATTTTCTTCTTGCACCACGACTGCTGCGTCCTCTTCCTCTCTACTCTCTTCGACGCTCTTGCCCGGATGTCTACAAAGAAACACGCTTCATCAAACCGGCGGAACGTGCCAATCAATTCACGAAACTTTCTAGGATATCACTCTCAACCGGACGAACGAGTGAAGAGGACGAGAACGAATAAGCTGAGGTTATCTTCAGATGATATAGAGAGGAATGCGAATCTTGGTGTCTTGACTCGGGAATCGAAGAGGTGAGAGTGAACTTTGGTTTCTTCGCTGTTGGTTCTGATGAATCTGTACATGTTAGATGTCTACGAAATTTGGCAGCGTACAAGCCACCGAAAGACACGTTCCCTCAGCCTTGGCTACCATTTCCTCGTTCACGGCGCGCAGCGGTACTCGTGGCTTTGTTTGTAGGACGCAAAGGTGATCTGTATGTTTTGCTGAGTAAGTGAGTACATGAAATCTCATGCACGAAGATCTTTCTCTGACTGGCAATAGACGAGCTTCTACTTTGCGATCGTTCGCTGGAGACACGTCGTTACCTGGAGGGAAGATGGACCCGGAGGATAGAACCATAGAGGATACAGCTGTATGTTGTAATTCTTTCTTTTCTGAAAACCAAGTGCTGACTTCACGTTCAGAGAAGGGAAGCTTTCGAGGAGGTGAATGATAATCCCGATCTCAAGACAAGAAGACGCTCACAAATCGGATTAGATAGGTCTTCCTCCGGATAGAGATAAAGTTCCGCTGCTCTGCATATTAGAGCCATTCTACGTTCATAGACAGCTGCTGGTAACACCGTATGTGTACTTGCTTAGGTTTGCTTCTAGAGACACCAATCTCATTCTTGCTCGCCATAGAGTCGTAGTGCTTATTCTAGACAATACGCTTCAAGTACGTTCCTCATCCTTATGAGATTAACGTGGATTCGACTCATCTCTCTTCAGCCCATACTCAACGCACCCGAAGTCACCGCTCTCTTCTCCCATCCTCTGGCATCGTTTCTATCGTCTACCCCGCCAGCTAGCATAATCCAATCGGAACCAGAATTCGTTGAGCTTGGGGACGATGGTTCAGGCTATCGTTATCATACGTCGAACGACTGGGATTGGGATGGTCCACCGGCTGTGGTCGAACCCCGCAGTAATGCCGGTGTTCATGGAAAGAGACAGCGTGCATCATCGCATTCTACTCGAGCGTCACAGAATCACGATGAGAACGAAGTCCAGAAAGAGCCAATTCTTCGAAAACGCAAGTTTCGAATGCACCAGTTCTTGACAGGTCGGGAGGCGGGAGGGATAAAACCAGTATATGGCTTGACTGCGTACGTTTCTATATGTCTCTCTCCCTATCACAACGATCAATGACATACTTCTCCTTCTACTCCTAATATACAGCGCAATCTTAATCCACACTGCCCGCGTCGGATACTCCCCTTCCCCGCCTTCGCTCGCCACCCCCGACTTCGAGGTCTCTCCTCCCGATGGTGCCAGTACGTCGATGCGTATCGCATGGGCGTTCTATCGTCCTGGTACCCCCGATCGGCCAAATTTCTTCCGTGAGGCGTTGGAGAATGAGGGGTTGGCGGGGAAGGTTGATTGGGAGAGGGTACGGAAGGTTGCGGGGGTTGAAGATGGGAGTGATGGAGGTGTTGTGGTGCAGAAGAGCAATAAGTCGGTCTCGCGAAGGTCGTCGAGTATGAATTGGGTACGGAGTAAGCTGTAGTATTGGGCGGTTGGTTGTAATGGAGATTGGTATGCCTAGTCTCTTCATAGTGGCTTCAATCCTGATCTGTGGTGTTTTGTAGATGGAAGGAAGGAATGCGAATTGGTTCCTCGAATATGCGTATGATAGCTTCTGAGCTTTTCCTTGACGTATCTTGGCCATTGCTGGCGAATATTCTAGATGGTACAGCCTCTCTTGGATACCCGAGAGCCAAGTCGAGATACGCATTCTCTCATCGGAATCGAGATGAGATAGATCCCTCAGCGTGAACTGTCCAAGCTTGTGAAGTTGCGCAAGCGTCTCACCTCCTCACTTGCCTAGATAACTCAATTCGATATCTCATGAGGCTCCTGCTTCATAGTCACGTCGTCCTGATCGATATGTTGGTGTTCTTGAACAGAAGAATCAGTTGAAACCGGTCTAGTGAAGCCGACAACGGTGTCAGTCACAGTCAGTATTCTATCCTCGAGCTTCTCTTGCTGTCTATGCTCTCAGGTCACTCGAAAGCCAAGTGTCAGCAGTCCCTGGTCAATCTTCAAGGCAAGAGTGACCTTGGAGTGTACGTACCAGTCAGGGCCAGTTGAAGGTCCAGGTCTGCGTGAAGTCCGGTACTCCGAGACAAGCATACCTTTGAAATCCCAAAATGCCACATTGAACCGGCCAAGAACGAGTACTCTCTCGCCCAGAAATCCAATTCAGAGACGAAGTTGGTGGTCAATTTTTCAATCAACCGGCTCATATCCCGCTCGACACGGGTTGTAGAGGCTTTGGACGTTATGTTTCGTCTTCGGCCTTCAGTGACTTGTGGGATGAACCCCGGTGGGTACGTTGAAGTCGGAATCAAGAATGACTTCTCCCCTCGTCCCACATGATGATGTAGCGTGGTGTGAAGCAACTGAAACCGCCGTACTGTGGGAATCGGATGCAAGGTATGTGATTTCATTGAGAGTTCTGTATTACATTGATGTTGACGTTGAACGTTCGAAGACACTTAAGGCAATCATAGGCAATACCGGAGCTGTGACAATAGATGCTGCATGTATCCTTGAAGCAAAGAATATTCAATTTTCGACTAGAGTCTAGCAGAGACCCTATGCACGACTAGAACACCGGTCGTATGTAGGGCCCACGCTGCTCTGAACGCTCAACTCATTGCTTCAAGAACCTCATTGGATTGCGTGAATTTGTCTAGACAAATGTAAGTAATCTCCTGTCCCAATTTCCGGCCAATTCGCCTTCTGCTATTGAGAATGAAACCAATCATATTCTTAGTCTAGGCACCGCAGGAATCAATATGGCGGACTATTGCTTTCGCTTGCCTTGATCCTATCCTAGCAGTTGACTACTGAGCAATATGCAACTCTGACTTTGAAGAAACCTACGAATCCGCAATTCTTTGACAATGTAGCCTGCCTCGCGCTTGAGTATAAAAGCCAAAGGTAAGACAGACTCAGACCTCAGGCAAACACCTGCAATCCACGGATACAGCTCAAATGGCACGAACTTCTTCTTTGCTTGCTACTCTTCTGTTGCTCCCTGCTGCATTCATCAACGGCGCGAGTACCGCGACCAAGAGGGCTTACCCCGAGCTCATCCCTGGCCCTGGTCTGCCCACCTTGGCGGAGCTCAACCTCACATCTGAGGCGCTGTACACTATGACCCCAAAGCTTCGTGCGTATAATTCTCTGCTTTGTGTATTGAGCTCATGATTTGCTAGAAATTGGAGACCTTGAGCTCGCTGAACGCTCAGACCTCTTCACCAACGAATGCTTCACCTACACCACTGCCAACGTCAACGATGTCATTGCCTGCTTCAATTACCTCGAGAACATCGGAGGCAACTCGTGCGCCGTCAACGGTGACAATTCTCAATTCTGCTATGCCGGAACCGCACAAATCAGCGGATCGAACGTCTCTGGAACTTCGAGCGCGGCTTCGCTCTGGTAAGACAGTGATTCGTTGTATCTGGAAGATAGATGCTCATACCCAGAGATAGTAGCGACGTTGCTCTTGCTGTTCAATGGATCTTCACCAACTGTAATGTTGGAGGTCAAGTCGGAGGTACGTTCATGAGAGAAGATTCTTCACCCGAGTGACGTTCGAGCTCAACGAACAATTTTTCAGGTGCGGCAGCTGCGTATGGTAACGGAAACCTCATTGTAGGAGTGGAGAACATCAACTGGTAATCATGAAATCACTGGGTGAAAAGGAATGATGTGATCGATGGATTAGATTACTCGGATATATACTTAGAAGGATTATCTTCGTTTTCTTGACTTTGGAAGGATTATCTTCGTTTTCTTGACTTTAGAAGGATTATCTTCGTTTTCTTGACTTTTGGAAGGATTATCTTCGTTTTCTTGACTTTTGTTCAGCACGAGAGCACGAACTTGAGGAAATACCCTGAGATGCATCCCAAAGATGGTCGACTAATTCTCGTTTTAGTTTCTCATCGAGACTTACTACATTCATCAACTGGTAATCGAGCGCAAGACTTGAGTAGATGTTCAGCTGATAGCGAAAAGTTCAGTAAAAATGTGCGACTAGTAATTAGTAGTTGAACTAGTGGTTCAAAGTCACATACGTGTCAACTTGGAGACTCTTGGAGACGCCGGTATAAGACGTGTCAGCCAGAACTGCCAAGGGACAGTTACCTATATCTAGTGCGCGCCTCGGGGAAAACAGAGGACCCTCGCTCCAAAGTTAAGTTGGAGAAAGAGCTAGAAAGAGGATCAAGGCTGTTTACGACAATATACCCAGCGTCTAAGTTCAGCGTCTAAACTATAAATTTGTCGGAAGCTTTGCGAGTGGCACAATTCTCAACAATGAACACCACCACCATCCCATCTGCATGCTCACAGTGTGGCTACTCCCCTCAGCACGATACTCCTCCTGTCCCTCCTTTTGACTCCTCTCGTATCGACCATCTTCTTCACAGTAATGAATATCCCACTGAAAAGGAAGAACTTGCCTTTCGATCTTTCATCGCGGATGGGAGATCGTTTCTTTCTCGCCTAGACACTCGCATCGCCACTGTGAAAGCTCTATTGCTCGAGCTTGAGGCTACTCGGGAGAATCTCACACCTGTGATCTCTACATATACGCAGCCTCTTAACCCTGTACGACGACTTCCTACGGAGATCCTAAACCTCATCTTCACCTACGCAACGGAACACGATAAACCTGAGGAGGAATACTTTCTATCTGCCTCTCATTCTCTGGACCTTCGACTGCCGCAATGGATTCATGGGCGCGTGTGCCGTCATTGGAGACATTTGATTGTCAATGAGTGGCCTCTGTTTTGGACACGAATCAAATTAGACCTCAACAGACCGATCACCTACAAACAACTATCACTGGCGATGTGTCTTTTATCTGTCTACCTCCATCGCTCACAAGGTCAACCTCTCAATGTATACTTTGACCTGCCTCATTCGCATCTGAAGGATCCCTTCGCCGGTTTTCTTGCCCTCGTGTTCTCGCATTCGAGGCGCTGGAAATCATTGTTTTTGCGTGGCTGGCAGGGATTGGATGAGATCATGGCCATTTCAGAAGACTTTTTTCCATCTCTGGAGGAAATTCACATCCTAAACAGGTCACGGAATTCTGACAGTGGCACTCACACGGTGTTCCGCGGCTTCCAAGCACCAAATCTGAAGTCTTGGACATCGATTGGGAACGGATTCTCTACCAGTATTAGTGTCATACCGCCGACCGAGATATGCCATCAGATTACCGATTATACCATCTCCAGAGTGTCCTCTGGTGAAGACATCAAAGTTCTACGTCTCCTTCCTCACCTTCGTACACTATCTGTACGGGACCTCAATCTAGGCACTGTTTCCCTGGGACAGGAGATCGCTCACCTCCCTAAACTCGAACAATTCTGTATCAGACAGATGGACTTCGCCTCTACTGTCATTGCACCTCTTCTGGATTTGTTATCTTGTCCTGCTCTAACTCGGTTATCCTTATCGGTGATTGGGCAGATCGGTCAATCAGTGCAGAAATTCCAAGAACGATCCAATTTCAAACTACAACATCTTGTTATCTCGAGGGACGCAGGAATCAACGTCAAAGACCTCCGCAACTGCCTTGCGCTCGAAACGATTGAGATCAACGGCGTATTCACTCATCAATTTTTCCTGGACATGCTTGATCATCTGTACATTCCTGTTCAACACGCACGTCCGAGCACCGATACTCAGCTTTTGTCCGCGACGAGGCCGATTGCCACTTCCCCGAACTTGCGTCTATTAAAGTTCTATTTAATTGAATCGCTTTTCGTGGAAGGCTTCATAGACAATGCATACTCCAACCTATTCGCTCGGATGTTCCATGACGACGTAGTACCACTGGAGCTGGTCATCACGACGCCCAAAGAGCAGGCAAAGAAAATACTTAGTTATCGACAATTGAAAAACTTCGACGCATTACGAGTCACGGTCAAAATCATACCTGTATGAGCGACTCGGTAATCTATTCCATAGATCTAGTTGTAGTCTGTATATTCGAACTTTGGGACGGTATCAAAATTCTTGTCACAAGTAGATGTAAATATAGTACTTCATAGTCGTCGAAAGCGTTTGAGAAAAGTCATAAGTATCATGCCCGTAGAGCGTCGTACAAGTGCTATTTACACTGAACGTACTCCCATCAGTCACCAGTCAATATTCTCAACACCCACAACGAGATACCCATTCCCATTTGCGGCGGCCGCCCCTAATCGTTCGTTCAGTCCACCTGCGATGCCGTAGCAATCCAGTTCGAATACATACCTCCAACTTGGCCACCAACATTGCAGTAGGTGAAGATCCACTGCACGGCGAGAGCAACGTCGCTGCTATCTCGAGGCATCAGGAACGCATACCCCAGAAGAGAAGATGACTTACCAGCGCGAAGCAGCGCTCGAGGTACCAGAAATGTTCGATCCACTGATTTGTGCGGTTCCGGCATAGCAGAATTGAACATTGTCGCCATTGACCGCGCATGTGTTGCTTCCGATGTTCTGAAGGTAATTGAAGCAGGCTATGACGTCGTCCACGTTGGCCGTGGTGTAGGTAAAGCACTCGTTCGTGTATCGGTCTGATCGCGAGGCAAGTTCAAGTTCGACTACTCGAGTTTCTACCAAAATACGTTAGCGGAATACAAGTCATTGGCAACAACGTCACGCACGAAGGTTTGGAGTCATAGTATACAGTTGCTCGGATGTGAGATTGAGCTCGGCCAAAGTGGGGAAACCAGGACCGGTAACAAGCTCTCGATAATCCCTCTTCGGAGTCTTTGTTGACGAAAGGTAGGCACTACTGACAGCGTTGATGAGCAGCGCAGGAAGTAGCAGCACAAAAGTTACAGAGAAAGAAGTTTTTGCCATTTCTTTGAATCGAGGTCTGCGAATTTGTCTGGGTGACCTTTGAATCTTCTCGTTCGAAGCTTTATAAACCAACGAGCGGTGTGGGCTAGAAACATGTGGGATTCATGGCGGATTTTGTCTCATCCTAGACTTACTCCAGCTTCGTCTCGATACTGAGGAGATATACCAGAAGCATTCCTTCTTCCATTCCTGACCAGTAGTAGGCTTCAGTCATTCCGAGTTCTCCTCCTGATCCTTCTGTTCGAAACTTGTTTGAACCCCGTTCTCGAAGGTCTTGAGTGCCGAAGTCGAGGGTTACACTTCTTCCACAAGCCTGGTCCCTCACCGAGAATGAACAGACGCTGCGTGCAAGAAGTACCTAGGACCCGAGCACACTCTCAGGACTGGAACCGTTTATAGCCAGAGTGACCGAAAGGCAATCCAGACATAGCCTGCGACTTCAAAGATGTGAATTCTGACAGCTTGGGATGATATGCCGAATGCTGGGCAAGGATTTGGTATCGGCAATCGATGGCCATACATGAGGGTGTGGACGTCTGGAAGCTATCCGGTGTTGAGCCTTGAGCGCTGAGCTTGGAGGTCAATCTACTATGTCTTTTTAGAAGTCGCCTGGAAATAAATTTGCAAGTCTGCGTACCTCAGTCCCATGGTAGAATCTTGTCTCTCTCTCTCGATCGCTCATGACGAAGACCTGATCTGCAGATAGTATGCGGTTTATACTATATGGCCCCGGGCGATATGGAAGCTTGTTAACCGGGACGAGGTCTAAATGGCCTATCATATAGAAGCTTGTTGACTCGAATGGGAACAGTAATGGGTGCAGAATGCAGCTCCAGACAATTCCTGGGACATCGTTTCTGAGGATGGACTTCAAGAGTGGACGAGACTCGTTCGGCAGGCAAATCACAGTTTGACTACCAAGACTTCAGCCTGCCCTAAATTGAAAGTTATCGCTGAACGTTCGAACGTTGAACGTACTGTTAGAACATCGATACATCTTCAAGTGCAGTTTTTAAACTAGTTGTATAATATTACATGTCTAGTGGAACAATCTTTCATACCGAGGTATACACGATTGTGGTGCGTAATCTGGCAAACATCAAACCGAGTCAGTGCGTTGTACTTACAATACTCGATACATTCTGAGCAAACACTCACCTAGCCCATCCCCACTCCGACACTCACACTTTCCTCTCACCCAATCATCTCCACGTGGACAATGCTGGAAGGGTTCGTGTCTGTACCCGATATCACGGAAGAAATGAAGTTGGTCTTTGGGGAGGAAAAGAGCTGCTGCGATTGAATGAACGGGAGCGTCGCCCCAGCGCTGTTTCAGATGAAGAAAGTGAATACCGTTGGAGAACAGTAGACAGATGGATATTCAATCTATATGTACTCACCTCATAATAGAACCCACCCTTTTGATCCAGAAATTCGAAGAATGTCGTATAAGCCTCGGATCGCCAAAAATCCATGTCGGCGATTTCGAAGTTGCTCCAAACTAATTTTGTTGAGGGTATGTGGTAAAAAATGAGCGTGGTGATAAGGAATAGGCGTACAAACCACGGTCGGTCAGTTCGATGAATATAAACTGGTTAATACCACACTCCAAGGATGGGAAAATGGGAAAACGCACAGTGACACAGGTTGTATGATTCACCTCCATTATCGCTGAGATACCCCATCGCGTTTTCTGGAGCAATGTATTCTGGATGAAGTGCCATGAATTCTGATACAACACTCTCAGCGATGATAGTCGTTGTACATTGAGCAAAATCACCTTTCACACTACCCCACAGCGTGGGGATTGTCTTTTCCCATTCGTAGAACGAGATTGTGAATCCTGTGATAGAACAATTCTCGTTTAGACGACTCGATTGAGAAAGTGGCTGAAAAAAGGTAGCTGGAGAATGATAGGACTAACCATACGTTTTCTTGTTGTCCCTCAGGTAATCGAATGGATCATAGGTGACGTCGCAGAAATAATTGATGTCTGGCTCAACCCGCCAGTAATACTTATACGGTTGAAGAAGTGGATGTTTGAAGAAGAACTGCGCCGGGTGGAGATCAGTCGTTGTTTGACATATGAGACGAAAGGTCACGGAGAACATAGTATACTTAGACGTACCCCAGAATTGAACCGACACATGTTTCTGTACGGGACGCTATCTAAACCCAATCACGAAATGGAATTAGTCAATGATGAAAATCAAGGGTGCGAACCAAAGTAGAGATGAGACGGTAGAGAATACAGGAATTCAAGAACAGTCAAGAACCCACCAGCATAAATGATCCCAGCCTCCTTCATCTTCCTCCTCCCCTCTTTTGCGCGTTCCTCATCTACCCAATCTGGTTGGAACCAATCGTCATGCGGTATAACACCAAACGAAACCGGGGCAGAGGTGCTTTCGCGGACAGCACTGTAGGTCAAGAGAGACAGTGTGATTTTCACTCCGCATGAGAACGAGTCGACCACCTTCCCGACGGGGACTCACCTCACAAACTCCTCTGTGAATTCCTCCTCGTTCAGAAAGACCCACGGGTATCCATACTCCTTGTTGAACTTGTCCTCCAGATGCTTCATACTACTCAGGACACCTGGCAGATCCGAATTGCGAGCGAGAAAGACAAGTGTGGCGTTGGCAGTGCCGGAGCCTATTGGGCGTGGGGGATTTATTTTGGGCGAGTTGGAATTTGGATTGGGTGGATATAGCTCGAGGGATTGATCGAACGACGACGAAAAGGTAAAACGCGACGAGAATGTTGGGAATAGAAGACGTATTGAGAACACTGTGGCCTAGACAAAGAGACAAACGTCGATATGAGGGGACCGAACAGATTGAGGGACACCATACAAGTAACGAGAGAGCAACGGCATATCGCTTTCTTCCAACCAGGAAGGAAGGACTGAGTATCGCCATTGGGGAAGGAGTTTTTAACTGTTGGCGTGTATGGTGGGCGATAATCTAGGTGAGTAAACGTCGATACGTGCTGGGCGACTCGTCCAGGGCAGGGCAGAAGTTTTTGGTTCAGGCCTGCGTAGTACGGGGGTTGTAGATGGTGGTAGTAAGAGAGCAGTGTGCTGCGTACATAGCACCCTCTTAGCTAAGAATCATGATGCATGATGGCTGATAGCTCCTCAATGGAAACGTTCCAGGCTATTCACTTACAAGTTCTGTCACTGCGCATTCGAATTGCGAGATTTCGGATTCGGGAAGAGTTAAACTGCGAAAACATGATGACAAAAATAGATCGATCTTAGGGGTCGGAAGCTGATATACAACGCAGATTAGCTTATCAATATGAAACATTCATTTTCTTTTCCTTCTCTTCATGTTCAGCTTTTGCCAAGCTTCGTTGGCGGTGGCGGATATGCTGTGAATTCGAGAAAGTATAAGGCAGGGAGTCGGAAGGCTGAAGAACGATGGGGATACAGTGGTCATGAGGGGAAAATTCAGCAATACGGTGAACCTGGCTCTTAGCTGAGATGGAATGGCCAAGAGAAAGTTGACTGTATTATTTGGAAGCAGGACGAGGGCGTGATCACCACTGACCAGTCGTCACATCCTTTAAGACAGGCTCGAGGGATTAATTGAACCGAAAAACCCGGCGAATAAGAAGCAGAGGTAGACCGTGAACATCGACCAACGCGTCAAGGTGTGTGTGCATGGTGGTGGTAGATGACAATAGACCGGGGCAAAGCGAAGGAACACTCCTTTTCTTCGTCACTCAGAATCCGCCGCAGGGGCCTGTGAAGGCCAATAGAAAGATGAAAACCTTCGATGTGAGACAGCTTTGGACAGACCCAGCACCCGCCAGCTGCTGGATGCCAATTACACACCACCATCACAGGTGCATTTCCTGGTACGAAATATGTCATCATGTCATTCGAGCATCAAAAGACTTCACGTCGGCCTTGCAGGGTCTAGCACAGTCTGTCTGGCACGGGGTCTCAAGCTCAAGTATCCACGACCAGCCACGACCTCGAACGCTACGCAGTGCGAAACACGCGCACCTTCACGCCTCTTCAGTCTTCCATCCAAGATAGAGTTTGACAAAGTTGCAGCCTTCCCGTAATTCTAAATGTTCGTTGATCAAGAGGGAAGTAAGAATATTCATTTGGTACAAGTTTGCGAACATTTGCCAATGACATAAGTTAGTCTACGAGGCTGTCGATAGCCAGAGAGAAAGATGCCGAGTCCTAGTGAGGCTTTTCATCAGGACTGATTGAGTGTGCACTGCTATAACGAATTAGAGTCAGCCCTTGTAAGACGAACGAATTACAAAATGAGCGTACATTTGAGACTGAGCAGAATGTTCCGAGTCAATATTCTTTATCAACTCTTCCATCTGGGCCTCGCTGAGTGTAGGAATGGCAAGAAGCTCGTCGTGGAGATTCTTCACCCACTCCATGAGATCGGGATGAACTATCTCAGTCTGCAAGTTCTCGGATTCGATGAGTTGAAAGATTTCGTGGTAGGTCTCGTAAACGAGCTGCTCCCATTCTGTCGCTTTGCTGTCGACTATCTGCCCGTCCGCGGTGCCGTTCAACCGCAACATTTCGGGGAAGAATCTGTCCGTCCATTTGACGTAGCCCGTGAAATCCATACCCGTCACCTGCTCGTTCTTCTTCGGTGCCTTCAAATGATACATACGTTCCACTTCACTCCGAGTGACCCGCAGCATCTGGTCAAGGTACAGCAGGTTGGGCTTACTCGAGTACCCAGACTCGTTGAGCATGCGATCTATCGTATCCACAAGCTGCGACTTCGTCCTAGTTGTCATCTCTACTCTTCCCAAGATCGCGTGATCAACAGAGGGATTAAGAACAACTTTGTAGCCGCTGTCAACATTGACGACTCGCCTCCTTGGGCGAGCTTGCCATACGTTTGCTCCATGGACCTCTTCCAGATGAGTGCGAAAGGTCAAAGTCGCCCGACGTGAATCTCTTGTTTCATCTACAATCGCCACAGTCCAAATTTCGAGGGCAATAACAGGGTCATCCTGGTTCTTAAATCGACTACCAATTCGACGTGCAAGGACAATTTTGTGCCATCGAGCTGTAAGAAGAGTGTTGGTTGTTTTGTATTGATTGCTATAGTCGACACTACTCACGCTTAGGTACTTTTTCAAGGGAGTCTTTCTGCGAGTACAGTAAGCGATATGATCACTGAAACAAGCTAGGGAGACGGACCTTCCGAAAACGTTTCGCCCCTTCTACGTCCACACCACCACCAGGCCTGTTTCGCTTTCTGGTCGCAATCTGGGTTGGGCTTCCCGTAATGTCTGGAGTAAGCGACGGTGTGGGTATCGCAATCAAAGGCAGGATGATCGAAAAGAGAAGGATTTGGACGGTGATGAAATGGGATGAGAGATAGCGCATGGTAATGTCGAAATAGCTTTTATTAATATTTGGCAACTTTGTTGGAAGCTGATAAACGGGTGCAAGTATGAGGGAGCAAGCTAGATATCAAAGACCGTCATGATACTCACGGACGAGGTGCAAGATTTGGCCAGCAAATCTTGGTTCGAGTTGGTGGGAGTGAGAAAGGTGAGCAAGATGGTTATCTGCAGCTGTACTAGTAGGGGTGGTCTGTGGAAACTGAATCTAAACTCCGATCGCGAACTGGTTCCGGCGCTCGAATTCCCTCTGATTCCTTCTGAGTTGTACTCGATCAAAAATGAATGCAGGTTTTTTGCTCGTTTTGAATTCTGTATACTACATCAGTGCAGGATGATCAGCTCTATGTTATGTAGTTTTCAAGCCGGGGTTCTCCAAGGAGACGTTGAGCTCGACGGCAGTTTACGGTCATGGCAAAGGATACGAACTCACGAAGCCCAGACATGATGGCTGAGCTTGGCTGAGGCACTTAAAAATCTGATGCCGCCGCCGACGCCTCGATACGAAACGCCTTCGGACAGCTCCTAGGGCGGTCGGACCTAGGACAGCACAGAGTTTCTCCACGTTCCTCCCGAGATTGAACATTGCAGACACGCGCGCTTTCAAAGTTCACGCCTCTTCGGGCTTCCATCCAAGATGGAATTTATTGAAGTGACAGCCTTCTTACACTACGGAATGTCTGTTGATCGTGAGGGAAGGGATATTGGTTGGGCACAAGTTTTCGAACATTTGCTCTGCATGATACTGACGGAACTGATCCAGTTTCATGGAGTCATGAATGATATTCGTATGTGGGCACATGAGTTATTCTACGAGCCTCGAGGCTGTCGATAGCCAGAGAGAAAGATGCCGAGTCCTAGTGAGGCTTTTCATCAGGACTGATCGAGTGCGCACTGTTATAACGAAAGTTTGTGTTAGTTCTTCAAGTGGAAAGACGAATGAAGAAAGGACCATACACTTGATCCTGATCAGGATCTTCCAGCTTCGTCTTCTGTATCAACTCGTCCATCTGGGCCTCGCTGAGTGTAGGAATGGCAAGAAGATCGTGCTGGAGATTCTCTACCCATGCCATTGGGTCGGCATGAAGTACCTTCCCGGACTCGATGAGCTGAAGGATTTCGTTGTAGGTCGCATAAATGTGCTGCTCCCATTGAGTCGCTTTGCTGTCTATTATGTGCCCATCCGCGGTACCGTTCAACCGCAACATTTCGGGGAAGAATCTGTCCGTCCATTTGACGTAGTCCGTGAAGTCCATACCCGTCACCCGCTCGTCATACTCTTTCGGCTTCTTATGATACATACGTTCCACTTCACTCCGAGTGACCCTAAGCATTTGGTCAAGGAACAACAGGTTAGGTTCACTAGAGTAACCAGAATTGTCCAGCACGCGATCTATCGTATCCACAAGCCGCATCCTCGTACTTGCTGTCATCTCTACTCTTCCCAGGACCGCATAATCAACAGAGGGTACAAGAGCGATCTGGAAGATGGCGCTATGGCGATAAGCGCCTCGGCTCCTTGAACGAACTTTCCATACGCGTGCTCCGTGGATATCTTCCAGATGAGTGCGAAAGGTCAAGGTCGCCCATTTTGGTGTTCCACCTACGATCGCGACAGTCCAAATTTCGCCATCCCCAAGCGGGTCGTTCTGGTTCTTATATCGGTTACCTTGTAGACGTGCGAGGATGATCTTGTACCATTTAGTAGCTGCGCGTTGTAATAACGGTTAGAAGAGTGTGAGATGTTTTGCATTACGTGCTGGACCAGGAAACTCACGCCTGTCTATTTGTTTCTGGGAAGGCACAGTAAGCGACGTTATCAAAACAAAAACAAGTTTGGGAAACGGACTCGTGAACGTTTCGCCCCTTCGACACCGGTTGTCTGCTTGGTCAAATCACTACTACTACTAGGCCTCTTTCGCTTTCTTGTCGCTGTTTGGTTTGGGCTTCCCGTTATGTCTGTAGCAAGTGACGGAATGGGTGTCGCGAACAAAGGCAGGATCATCGACAAGAGAAGGACTTGAACGGTGAGGAAATGGGCTGAGAGATAGCGCATAATGTTGAAGTAATTTCTAGTCGGTAACTTTCCAAAGCTGCATAAGGGATACACGTATGAGGGAATAAGATAGACATCGAAGAATGATAAGGCTCACGGATGAGGTGCAAGACTTGGCCAGCAAATCTTGGTCTGAGTTTGTGGAAGTGAGTGAAAGGTGAGTGAGAGATTGAGAATGGTTGCGGGGTTTTGTGGGGTTTTGTGGGGTTTTGCGGGGGTTTTGCGGGGTTGATTCAAATCTCCAGACTCCAAACCTGGTTGAAGACTTGAAGTTCCGGGGCTCTGAGTCTCTGACACGCGATCCAAAACGAATTCTTCTCGCTCGTTTCGGGTTCAGAGCATTAAAGTCTATTTAACAGTGTTGATTCAAGGCTCAAGCCGGGATCCTCCAAGGAGACGTTGAGCTCGACAAAGATTAAAGGAGCATATGGCTGTCATTGGCTGTCGGCAGGAGACAGAGCCAACAGGTTATTATGTCATCATGCGGCGCCAATTTTTGACCTTCAGCGCTTCAGCTTCAGCTTCAACTTTCAATTTGTCACCGTCATCTTGTCGGAGCCTGCATTACTCGTTGCATGACCGCTCTTTGGCTGAACGGACCAGATGAAGCCGGATACCATTCTTAATCCAGATCTGCTCTAGTATGAACATTCTTTAGCCTCCTTCTGTCGTGATTCCAGAAACTTTCGTCCTCGACGCCTGCCGGCTTTTCGTTAATGGTTCAACTCATGATCAAGCTTCAGAGGTGCAATAGACTCCGCAGTTTCTGGTTGCACACACTGTGACCCCCCTCGGTTCTGCTTTGTCTGCTATTGTCGACGCGCTGCTTCAATGATTCGCTTACTTAAATGATAGGTCCAATTTGGTACGCTCATGCCAAAGTGACAGCTACTGTTCATCGATCTACATCCCATGAAGAGTTCTACTCACTAGAGGCGGGCAATTTTATTACGGCCCGTAATTTCTGGGCAACAGAGAGAATATGCCGAATGATAAATAGTAGAATTTACCTCCGAGATTCTTTGTCTTTATTGATATGATGAATTTAAAAAATCTTTTTGGGCATGGTTATCGTTGTTCTTTCGGCAATGAATGCCTTTCACGGTCGATTATTGTTATCTTTCCCAACATTGAAATCTAATCTTTCTAGAGTGTGAAATCTTATCTTTCCCTCGGAGAACAAAGTCTCTTTCACGCTCGAAATTTCAGTTTTTTTTACGAAGGGCGAAAGTGAATGCCCGCTTTTCTTAGCGCCCAGCCAGCCATTTCAAAGCACTTGCCGCACTTAGTAGTGCTGCAAACATTTCTGAATGCCTGAAATTGCTCTGGCTGTACTGATACGCATAGAAGGAGCTTGGGCGCTGAAAATGGTGTGGGCGCTAAGAAAAACGGGCATTCACTTTCACCCTTCGTAAAAAAACTGAAATTTCGAGCGTGAAAGAGACTTTGTTCTCCGAGGGAAAGATAAGATTTCACACTCTAGAAAGATTAGATTTCAATGTTGGGAAAGATAACAATAATCGACCGTGAAAGGCATTCATTGCCGAAAGAAAAACAATAACCATGCCCAAAAAGATTTTTTAAATTCATCATATCAATAAAGACAAAGAATCTCGGAGGTAAATTCTACTATTTATCATTCGGCATATTCTCTCTGTTGCCCAGAAATTACGGGCCGTAATAAAATTGCCCGCCTCTAGTGACTGTGAAGAAGGTACGTCTGTCCACATTGGCGCGGGTCTTTGTTCATTTGTACTCCAGAGAGCGCCCGTAGATGATAGTACCCATCTTCCTAGCCTGCTCGCTGTGAACGCTTGGTTACCAGGCTACTGGCAAAGTGTGGCATTCTATACGGATTGATGTTATACATTGCTTCGATCTGAGAAGTTACATGCATACGGCCCCTACAAGCAATTCTCCTGTGTCATATACTGCCACGCATGTACTCCATCTCAAGTACTGATTCCGCCGCATTGAAAGGTCTTCCATTCAATTGCATCAATGCAAAGGAGCAGAACATCTGTTGCCATATCACTGCATTCTTGTTCTGTGCTTACACATCGTCTTCGGCGATCGTGCACTACCTCGTGAGTAATGTGTTCCTCGAGATTCTTTCTTGTACAGATGATGGAGCTGAAAATCGTCCTCAATCCACTTGTCGCTCATTCAATAGTCATGCGTTATGACCGGTAACGCGACATAGGACCTGACCATAAGCTGAAACTTCCGCATACAATTCTCGTCTGATTCATCAATCACGGACGAGTAGAGATGGCTAGCCAGGCTAGTCTCATTCCATCTGAACCTATCAAAACACGTATTCGCTATTTGGAATCTGGATCAACATTCCTCATGTAAGTATATGTAGTGGCACATATCCAACTAACGGAAAAGTATCATCTTTCGACAAATGACGAGATCAAGTTCACTTATCAGACTCTGACAACTGCCCTTTTGGTGCCAGTGGCTGCTGGGACGAAATTGTCCAATTACGAGTCATTTTCAGAGATGTCTAGGGGGCGCCTAGCATAACAAATGTTCTCCGGTTGATGGACTGTAGTATACTCGGTAAGAACTCGTGTTATCTGATCACATCTCAATGGTTGATCTTCTTTTTCTAGGTTTTCTCTAGCAGACTGGCCTGAGACGGAAGTTTGCATAATGAGCAGGTCTCAACCATGGACTTGAATTGGGGTCGAATAGGCTTCCACTCACAAGGAACTTGGTCGAGAAGAGCGTGAGGCAAATAGATGCGGAACAGTGGCTCTTCGAGCACGAAATTCATCCTGTCAAGTTGTACATGTAAGCTCTTGCAACTCTATCAAACCTTGAGGCTTGGGCGTCCTTTTTTCAACGTTCTCATTCAGACTTTGGCAGTCTCGATTCCGTAGTATACTTGTGGCAACCTTAGTGCAGCTGTCTCAGCAACCATTGACAACATTCTACAAGAGCTTGTATAAGCATATAGCTCAACCTGAAGCTGAATACATTGTTGGTACCAGTTTCAGGTTGTCCAATCACAGCCATGCAAACAGATTCCATACTATTTGAACCCGTTCTATGGTATGTACTAGGCATTGGGTTTGTCCCCAGTTTTTGACCATGTACATTCCTCGTATCTCAGACATTTTGCCTACCCTGCTTGATCATCCTATTGCGAGAAAACTTGATGCTCATTCAGGCCCTACACAACTCATGGACAATTCGACTTCTGCAATTGGGGACAGTTGTGATGATATACATCATTGCCGAACAATCTTCCAAATTTTATGGAGTTGTATTGGTGTTATCGTTGCCTGTACTTGGGTCGCGGTTCATCCTAACCTACCAGGGCCAAATGAGAGTTCTTCAAAGATTCTCTGGCGGAGGTTGAGACTCATGCTGATTACTCTTGTCGCGCCGGAAATTCTGGTTGTATGGGCTTCCAGGCAATGGTATGCAGCAAGAAAGCTTGCTCAACGTGAGATTAACAATTTTTTATACTCGGGTATATTACCTGTGAGCCTGAAACTGGTATTTTTTGCAGGGTTCAGAGATGATGGATGGACTACACGTCATGCCCATTTTGCCGTCATGGGTGGATTTCAAGAATTGAATGAGGATTTTTTTGCCGAAATCCAGAGCTATATGAATACTGGGACCAAAGGGCCTATTAACAACCCAAAGCTATTGGAGTACATTCAACGAATTGGCAGGCAATTCACGGAAGTGGAGATCCAGGACCGTAGCCACCGCGATGCATTAGCGAAATTCCTAGCTATGGGTCAGACTGGATGGTTCATTGCTCAGCTAATAGCGCGACATGTGGAGGGTCTGTCTATCACAGAGCTCGAGGTCATGACAGCGGCTTTTGCAGCAATAAATCTCTTGATCTACACTTTCTGGTGGAATAAGCCACAAGGGGTTCGTTGCTCAATCAATCTAGAGAGAGTCCCACTATCACCTCCGAGTCCTAAACCTAGTAGGTTGAAATCTCACTGCATTGCCAACTCTCTTTTTCTGATACATCCCAAGCTCAATTTAGTGTTGCTTTCGACACACTCTTCGAAGCAGTGCCTTCTCTGGACTTTGATGAATGGTTTGATGTGGTATTCGAATTCGCACAATTTTCAACCAAAATCGGGTTGGCCCTTATGTATCCAGTGATGAAGGGAGTCTATTGTGTTCTGTTAGGCCTACACAAGCTCCTGCAGGCTATGGACAACGCAAGACTCTTCGTCAAAAGGCAAGGGATCATCTTTTGCTTGATTTTTCCAGCACTATATTGTTTTCTGTTTGTTTCGACTACCATTATCGACAAAGATGATCTCAATGGATTGGCAGAAAGAAACTTTTTCAAACGTTACTATGGCAGGATAGCATCTTTCAATCGATTCTTTGCATTAGAACCGTCATCGCATCAAGATAAACTCGTGGTATATGGCTGTAAGGATGGAACGAGGACTACGCGTGGAATCCGCATTCACGGACACCCTATGCCCTATACATGAGGTGCAGCTATTAGGTATATAATATACATATGTTTGTATCATGTACCGGGGGGATTCCTTCTTTCAATCTTAATTCTCATACTTTCTTTCTTGTTTCTTCTTCATTCCACACGACGACAAGACCTCTATTTACATCTGGAGCCCACCGCGACACCAAGTCTTTGACTTCGGTGTAGGCGAAACTCTCGAACTCACGAACGCGCGAACGGATAGATAACGGACAGAGAACGATGACTATGATGTGGTTTGATGACGATGACATACCACGACCAGGAAAGCCAGGCGCGCCGAAGAAGTTCAAAGGCAAGATGTGGGAACTAGAAGTGTTTTTCGAGGAATATGAGGAATATGCGGATAGGTATAGGTTCAGCAAGGAGGAGCGAGTGAGATTGGTGACAAGACATATGAATTGGTCTACGGCAGATTTCTGGAAGGTACAATTTCGTGGATACCCGGAGAGGACTTGGAAGGAGTTGAAAGAGGAAGCTTTTGAGTGTTATTTGGGCGAGAACTGGAGGCGAAGGGTTCGACGTTACAAACCAGACCTGCCAGAGACTCAGAGTCCAGAGGTTTCAGAATGCACAACCACCGATATCGTTCCACTGGCGCAGGTGCCTGTTCCCATTCCTGTTCCCGTTCCTGTTATCCCAGTATCCAATTCCGAGACTCCAGCTCATGTCGAAACGTTGCTAGACGTGCCTGAATTTCCACCTGGTCTTCCGATCTCACTCATGCCAACCGTCGAGGTTGATGACTCGAAAATCTCCTCTGATTCTCTACTCAACAGTCCGGATTCGATGCAGGTGTCAGAAATCGAGCAAGAGTTGGCTTTCATGGATTCCACCAGCTCTGTCACTCACTCTGACATGGTAGACTCTGTGCCGCAGATTCAGTCTGTGTCTGTGGAGTCTGAGCTTCAGTCAGACTCAAATCGTCTGGATCCATCATCCTTTCGTCGTTCACATGCTACGTTCTTTGACTCGAAACAGAATTCGGACTCAACGGCGGTTGACGAACTACTCGAGTGGATTCTTGTCTATATCGATCTCACAGCATTCACTTATAACTTCTCGGCACTCATACCTCGATGGAACTGGCTCATTTATTTGGATGCAGGCTAGGAATTACAGTAGACTTGAGCGGGGACGCTCAAATTTAAGTGAGGGGGAGGTGTAAGGATGGAACGAGGACTACGCGTGGAATCCGCATTCACGGACACCCTATGCCCTATACATGAGGTGCAGCTATTAGGTATATAATATACATATGTTTGTATCATGTACCGGGGGGATTCCTTCTTTCAATCTTAATTCTCATACTTTCTTTCTTGTTTCTTCTTCATTCCACACGACGACAAGACCTCTATTTACATGGCACTGCCATGGTTTTTGGTGCCATTCATTGTGCTGCTTGGAATTTTTATTTTCCAACCGAGGCAGAGCAGACACTATGGAGGATATGCGCAGCTGTCACCACTTCTATACCTCTCTTGATCATCTGTTATGATTATCTAGGATATACAATTGAAGATACTCGTATCGAGTTACCAGTCGAATTTGCTTTGTCTTTTGTTATCCTGTTCTATATCTTTGCTCGATGGGTACTCATTGTACAGGCATTCATTGCATTGAGGAGGTTGCCTTCTACAGCTTATGAAACAGTCGAGTGGGTCAATTTACTTCCACATATTTGACTTGTTCATTCCATTTGATATATTTTGTACTTATCGTGTGGTACTTGTTGCTATCTATTCTGTACATGATCTTCATTTCAATTTTCATGTTCACTGCTCATGTAGACTAACCATTCATAATCATCCGTATAGCGACTTACTACTATTATTTGCCTCATATGCAGTATTTATATAGCCGGAGTTTCTGTCGACGTAGACATGCGATAGAAACGTGTTGCTAGAGCAAGGATAGGAAGTGATGAACCACCCCTCTCGAGAACATGGAGTTTGTGTAGGAACCTTGAACAAACGTCGACCCAACGTCGATAGGTACGAAGCTCAAAACAGTCGCTCGGTCAGTAAGTTCATCAAATTAGACCTAGCCGATGCCAGAGAGTGGTATATACCCATACCGCACACTGGATGGGGACCTCGAATAACCTCAACCTCGAGCGCCGATACCCGGAGTTTGCGCAATCGCGACTTCGACTATCAATGCGCGACGTGATTTCTTGAGTACGATGAGCTTCTCCGAGAGTTTCTGAGTTGAGTTGAGATAGACCTCCCGTACCGAGTATGATAGCATGCGGCGGAGCATAAAACAACAGAGAAGGGAAACTTGGCAAGGGACCAAGCAGGGCCAAGCACAAATTTACTGAATCCTCGTCGCTGAATCGACATAGTGAATACGTATAATCGGGGAAAGGCGTTACAACTTGCGATAGAGCTTGGCCAAAGCCGTCGTTCACCTAGGAACTGAGAAGATGCAGAACCGTCGGTATTTCACCCGAGTGCAAGGATTGCCACCAACCATATGCTGATAAGGATGAGAATGTTTGGCAAGAGGCGGGTCTATAATCCGAGTTTGGAGCGCTTGAAGATGGAGATCCTCAGAATGGTCAAGGAGTGCTGTGTTCCTATCTGGGAGACGAATGAAGGGCAAAGGTAGCATGCTCGCCGACTTGACGTTGCCACAATAGGTCGTGGAAGGTGAGGCAGTACTAAGTATTATAAGAATTTTCAGCTATATCGGCGTCGAGCTAGGGTAAAGGATATAGCTTTGAGAGTTTTCTTACTGGGACAGTGCTTATATTGAGATGGCTTGGGATATATCGCATGGTGAGTTCGAGACCTTGAGGCCTGAGGACTGATACGCAATGCCTTGATGAATGTCAAGAGTCAAGACGAACTCTTGAGCGATTATAATCGCCGATTATAGAGTTTCCGGTGAGCCCACCGGCCGGGCCCCGAACGGCTGTGCAGTCTTATCAAGGATTCAGCGCCATTTTACCTACTTCAACTGCTCCTTCAAGGTATCATTGTGCGGTCCAACGTTGCAGTCTCTCATGGTTTCTCATACATGGCGTTTTTCTTGGACCACTACCACGGTGGTCATACTTGTCTAGTGCCGCAGACCGTAGCGTGCAGCGATACCGATACCTGTAAATGAATCTTGTTCTAAGTCGGTGGACACAACACAGCCCTCGACTTCCGGTATCTGATATGCTCCATACGACAACCCGGCTGATAAGGACGAAACAAGTACCGCCTGAGTACCTTGGGCATATTTAACTCGAGACCCGTTGGCACGACCCCCAGTTATACCCCACCATCGCTTTACCCTCAAAACTTCTGCTGTTGAACAGTTTTTCCTCTTGCTGTCGTTCTCTCAGGTAGAGTCGTCAAACTTTTTTGTGCTGGTCATCATGATCAAGTTTGTATTCCCGGTATGTGTCGTCAATTATCCCTCCAAATCATTCACCAATCTCATCCCTGGGTAGCTGGCCGGACTTTACATACTTCTTGTAATCTCGAATTGCCTCGCACTACCCTTTCTCAACGATGCTCTATCCCAACCCGAATCAATTGTCGCTCGAGCCAACCCCGTTCAATCGATAGTGGACGAATTCAAGAAGTTCAGTGAATGTACCTTGCTATCGAACGATGCAATCAAACATCGTATGTAGCTAAGTCAAATCTCTGCCAAACCTTCTATGCTCACGATACCCATTATATTCCAGTCAAGGGCTGGAAGTTGTTGAATGATTACGCGGATAAACACTGGGGTAAAGGAGATCGCGCTGTCCGGACGTATGATTCCCATGTGCGTGAACTATGCTCCTTCGCCGACGTTGGCTGATTCATTTCGGTGCAGTACCCTAATCGTAAAACACAAATATGCTTGATCAATACAGTTGAGATGGAATACGATGGTAGGTTCGCGTTACCTGGCAGCAACTAGCATGGTCTCTCAAGTCTTGTTCTTGTATTCAGGGGAACCCCAATGTACAACAGCCAACGCCTCTACCGCTGGAGTATTCGCCGGTGCAACTGGGACCATCACCGATTCTGTCTTGGTAGGCCTGATTGTGAGTGGACAGGTTAGCGTGACCGGTGAGCGAACCACATCCCAGATTTGAACATCGAACATCGTTCATCGTTCATCATCATCAGATATTAAATACGAGTCCCTTGGTACTGCGATTATGTTGAACTTCAATTATCCATCATTTGGGGGTGTCATGCCCGCGATGACTTACAGTGAGACATACAGTAGCTCCCAGACGAAAAGGTATATACCCGTTTTGTTATTGTTTCTGAAGAACTGCTGAACGCGCATTCTCATGTAGTTATACGGTGTCCAAGAATAATCAGATCACGGAAACTGTTTTAATGTCTGCCATAGAGGGAGAGACGTGTTATATCAATGTCCGTAGTTTTTGCCGTCTCGAGACTTGATTTGATACGATACTGATTATTCACCATAGGTTTCTGTCCATACATGTATCCTCGAGGCCAAAGGAAAACTCAAGATGGTCGTCCCTGAGAATAGTACCGCTTGGATCGAATATGAAGATAAACTGGAACCGCATGACCATCCCGCCGGTGATGACTCGAAGCATTACAAGTGTACGTGGGCCTTCATACTCGTATACTGTTCCATTTGTTCACTCGTATCGGTTCTCAATCGACTTTTAGTCGCTTATTCATTCGCTCACTTGCAAGAAGACGATCGTTCAGGCTACGTCGAGTTCTCAGGTCAACTCAAGTCAGTAACTCGTTCGAATTATGAAGGATATTGCAAGAACGTCACCTTCACTGCCTAAAGTCGACCTTGTGCTTCAGTATGCAATTCAACGATCATAGGGGCGAAGATGGGCTTATCTTCATTCATGTAGAGACAACGATGTGTATGATAGCTTGGTTATTCATTTTCAGATACTTTCACGCCGAGGACGAAGATAAGATCAGTCAATCGTTTTTCTACACAGGCCAGTGCGAGAGGGTTGGTCTCCGTGGAAAAGACATTTGCTGCCGTGCCCCATACGCTTCGGTTCGCGACATTCGGTTTCTCCACCAGTGTCCGAGTCTGTTCGAGCCGTAAATCGACACTAGAAACGATCACAAGAATACTCGGAAGCCGATAACTCAGCTCAGATGGTCTTTGTCCGAATGCAGCCCAGTATCTTCTTTCCGAGTCATTCCTTCCCCTTCACCTAGTTCGATCCTTGAAGTTCCGAGTTTCGATATCAAGCCTTGACCTGTTCTCATCAACCTCAGGTTACCTATCTGATTGAAGTGAATCATCGCCGAGGACGGTCAGCAGGCCTCTTAACGCCAAGATCGCGTCATCTGGCATCACTGTTCCAGGACCTTCAAAAGAACGCTCTAAGGTCAGTCTCTCTAAGCTGGATCCTATCACGCAATGTCTACTACCGCCAATTTCCAGACGATTCCAACACTCGACTACTCTCTCACTGCTTCTCCAGAATCAAAAGCTCAATTCATATCCCAGCTCCGCTCGGTGATCATCAACGTCGGGTTCCTCTACCTCTCTAACACATCCGTGGATAAAGCCCTTATCTCGACGCTCAAGGATGATTATATCCCTCGGTTGTTCGCTCTCCCGCAAGAGGATAAGGATGGGATAAGGATGGTGAATTCGCCTCATTTCTTGGGGTATTCGAGAATGGGGATGGAGCTGACCAAGGGAGAGGTCGATTGGAGGGAACAGTTTGATTTCGGCACGGGCTGTGAAGAGGAGAAACCGTTGAAGGATGGAGAGCCAGAGTATTGGAATGTATATGGGCCGTCGCAGGTATGTATATTCAGTTAAGTTTACCTCCAACTCATCAACCTTCAAATATTTCTCCTCTCTATCTCACATACAGTATCCGACCGAAACCCAACTCCCAGGATTCAAAGCCCTATTCGAGAGGTACCTCGCCCAAGTCTCAGCACTCGCTGCAGACTTTCTCCGACTGGTCTCGGAAGCAGTTGGGTTACCCCCAGATACGTTAGACCAGTTTTACAAAACGGAGAATCGGACGATGCATCTGAGTAAGATTGTGAAGTATCCTGTCCAGGGACAGTCGAAGCAGGGAGTTGGGGCGCATTATGATGGATCTATGCTTACTTTTGTGGGTTGCTCGAAGTTGTGGGGAAAATTGAAGTCGATTGACGAGGTTTCGTGTATGTGTAGCTCCTTCAAGCATCCGAGGAACATCGAGGCTTGCAAGCGCAGAATCTTCGTGGAGAATGGATTGATGTTCCACCGAAGCCTGATACCTTTGTAGTAAGTCTCGCTCAGAAGTGACCCTCTTATTCAATACTCAAAACTTTCAAGGTGAACTTTGGGCGATGTAAGACTTCACTTATTTTCACTCGATCCTATCTCAAATAAGGTATCCTCTAGCTCTCGAATTTGTCACCCAAGGTGTCGTTCGAGCGACCTCGCACCGTGTCTTAGCTCCACCGTTGGATTCCAAGACACCCCGTTATTCCGTGCCATTCTTCTACAGCGGCATGGACCTGGAGGTTCGTGTTGATTCAAACGCGTTGAAGAGTAAGTACTTCAAGACATTCCTCGTGGGTCGAGTCCTTGAATGAAACATCAACCAGTGCCCTCTGAAATTCTCAAGCTTCGAGACGAAAGAGGTGTGCTTCCCGAGACTGAATGTCAGTTGAATGTTCCACTCTGTTCTCCAATGTTCGATTTACTGAGTTGCTGTAATTCTTGATAGCTATCAACTATCCAGAGTACGCCCACGATGTTGCGGGGAAGGTGTACCTCTTAGGAAGAGCAAAGTCAGTGTTATCGTATTTCGTTCTGAATGGCCTTGGAACTGATGATTGATTTTTTGCTAGGAGTCACCCAGATGTGGCGGAGCGACACTACCCCGATGTTTTCAAGGAGCTATTCCCTAATGGAATGCCTTTGCATGGCGTGGCGTATTGACGGACTCGGAGGTGCTGTGGATAAACGAACGTTGGGAATAGGAATGAGGCTGGAGGTTTGGCTAATGATTCTGTATTAACACGGTATCATATCGTTGGTTAGAGAAATTGTGTCTCGACAGGTCTCGACTTCGTTCGAGCTACGGAAAAACACTGGCTACATGCTGACCAGATGGAAAGTAATCAAGGATGAGTTCAAGCAGTCGCGAGCAGTTTGCAACGAGAGACGAACCGAGAGACAAACTCGATCTCACACTACGATAAGGACACTCCTTATATGCTTCAACAGCGCGGTAGTATAAGGTGAAGTCAAAGTGTCGAAATTGAACTTCAAGCCTGTATCGACTATCGAAAGTGATAGCGCTATGCCCTGTCTAGCTTGTCGTTGGAGAGTTAGAGACAAGAAACGAGCGACTGTTCTATACAGTGATACACTTGTATCAGAAAATCAGACAATGGAGTTTGTGGCAGGAGTTGCCAGCGTAACGTCTAGCACAATATTCGGAAATTCCCGCGGTTGGCTTTTCAACGTCGGACTACCACCATTCAGTCTGAGTTTCTCTTTTCCATTTGCTCCATTCGCCAATCCCAGCGAGAACTGAAGGACCAGCAGGAGTACGGGAAGAGGAACGATTGAAGGTTGTTGGAAATTACTGCTTGTGTCGGTGAGTAGTCTATTTTCTCACTCGAACTTGTCTCACTTATTTAATTTCACAACAAGGTGACCTCTATCTTTTGCTACGATGACCATTATACTTGGCTGGTATCCGGAGACTAACACGGACGACGCGTGCTCGGTTAAGCAGCTCCCCGGGGTCGATCAACCATCCTCGCATACATCTCCTTCCCAATCTCACTTGTCCAACCCCGTCAAGGTCGAAGAGCGCACACCGCCTCCCGTGTCTGCTCCTGAACCAGACGAGGTACCAAAGACCGAAGAGACATATGGATGGAAACATCCTGCAGAGCTGCAGTATTATACCCCAGAAAACTGGTCTCAAACGAAAATCATACTGCATCTCATCGCAAATTCTTTCAGCATACCACCCCGCCCTCCTGCCCGGAGTAACACTCCGTTCTTTATCGTCACTGGAGCCAACGGGCAGACGACACGTCTTCCGATAGGCTATCGTATTCCTCTCATGTTCATCGCCCGATTCCAATGGCTTTCGCTCGAACTCGTCTTGACGGCGTCGTCAAGAGAAACCGAATGGGAGGAATACAAATTCAGCATCTTACATGTCTCTCGACTGTGCTCTATACTCTTGAAGGCGGCCCAGGACGTCGCTCGGGTGAACCAAGACGGGTTATCCAAAGGCATGGACCGAAAATGGAGGTGTCCGACGTTCGACCGAGCCCTGACGAGATATCGTTTGAGATGGTTCGTATCGAATCCATCTCAAGTCGAGGAGTTCTTCACTACGTTTTCGGAAGAGGAGTTTAAAAGAGATGCGATCAAGTTTGGTCAGTTTCCATTTTTTTCTCATTTTCGTTTTCTTGCTATCTAATAGTTCGTCGATATATGCATTGTAGATTGGCGACGTTGGGCGCTCAAAGGCTACCGTGGATTCACTCTCACGGATGAGGAGATCACCAACGGCCTCACTGCGCAGCGATTCGTCACTGGTCTCAAACGAGTTAACGATGATTGGTTTTGGGATACGCCAGCGGCGCGCGTTGAGGGCGGGATAGACGCCTGGTCTCTTAGGACGCTCGCCTTATCCTCATCCACTCCGGCGAGTGAACTACCATCTACATACTCTCAATTAGCCGTCTCCGAGAATCCTACTCCTATCTCTCTCCCTCTAACGCCTCCCACCACTGCTACTGTTTCAGGAAGCTCCCAACCCCCTCATCGACCTCCACCCGAGCCCATTTCAAACTTATCCGGAAATCTCCCTTCTTCGTCCAATTCGAACTCTGTCTCGAAATCTGGCCGTCCAGTCCGATCTTCCCACGCAAATGATTTACCCTCTGAATCAGCGTCTGCCGCCGTTTCGCCACAAAAACCCAATCCTCGTAAACGTCCTGGATCTCCTTTGGATAAAGAAGTTCGTGTAATCTCGAAACGACAACAGACGTTATCCAAAAAATCGGATTCAGCTGCTATCGAAGGGAAACAAAGTAAGGATACTCCCAATGAGAAGAAAACTGGCGCTCATGAGCGCCGGTCTTCGAAGACCAAGGTTATCAACACAGGTTTGGGAACTCCGGGTGGGTCGAACGATATGGATATCGATCAAACTACGGCCGCTCCTCGATCGTCAGGAGGAGCTCAGTTGCAACAACAGCCTCCAAATTTAAATGGTACTAACATACCTACCGGCCAAAATACACCTCCAGTAGCCCCTCCGGCCCCAGGTCCTTCTTCCACCCCTCAACAACGACCGAAATTCCCACAAACTACTTCGATCCCCTCCGCATGTCCTTCCAAGCCCAGCTCTAGCTCTGCTTCCGCCTCTTCGACTTCTACTCGTCCAGCTCTTTCGTCTGATGATTTGACTTCTCCTGAATCGATCATTCATATCATCGATACCCTCTTCGCCAGCTTTGCAGATTCACTCTCTCGTTTCTCGGACGAGATTCGTCAGGCAAAAGTAGAGAATGTAGCGGAGACTCTGGCCAACATTAAGAACGCGTTTATGCATTCTCAACCGTCTGAAAAGTTTAAAGACATAATTCGGGATGTGGTTCGAGAAGAGGTGCGAAAGGCGATGCAGGAAGAGCCTGTTGTGAGCTCGTTGAAGAACGAGATCGTGGATGCGACTCAACGAGAGATGAGAGACGGGGTTAGGGTCCTAGTTGCGACTCTCAGGACAGAGGTCGTGGAGAATCTGAATGAAGTCGGCGCGAGAGTCGAACGATTGGTGGATCAGGATGATAGCTTGGCTCGGCAATTGGCGGAGATTCAACAGAATGCTGGGAGGCAGAGTAAGGATGGGAATTCGGTTGGTCCTCGACATCGTAGGACGAGTATGAGAAGTGAGGCTAAGGCGATGGAGTCGGATAGGCTCTTTTCGCGATTTGCCCATCCGCTACAACATTTATTAGGTGAGCCTGAGGAGACGCGTAATACTTCTGGAGACGATGGCAAAGGATTTGATTCTGGGTCAACAGTTATGTTTGACGTTGATCCAGAACCAGACGACGATGAGTCAATCACCGACTAAGGTCGATTGATCATGATACTGCTGAACACGATGAACACTTTTTTCTCTCGGCTGGAGGAGATTCTGTACGATATTTGTAAACCACGACGTAATTTGTATCTTGAAAGCTGCAATATCAAACATCTTTGCGCTCAAAATCAGCAACTCGGAAACTGATTCTCTTGTCCATAAGAGTATAGATATACTGTACGTAGTAAACAGTGTCCAATTACTCCAAGTAATAAATTATGATACTGTTGTGAAAAAGTCCTTTGAAGAGACACGTATTATTCAGACCTGCTGGAGCTCCGAAAAACTCTTCAATTGGACCTGCTCTTGGTTGAGGGTTCCGGTACTATCGCTGTTGCTCATAGCCAAGGGACGGTTCACCTGGTCCTTGCCAAAGATTCGCCCAGGATGGACAAAGTTGTAAGTATACATTGCAAGGACCACCATGGCTGCGTCAAAGACGTCTAATTGGTAAGAGTCAACTTAGATTGAGCCGCGTCTCGAGATGATTGTTGGGAGACATACCAAACAGCCACTGAGTCTCGATAATCTTCCCATCAAATCCGTCCGAGAGTTCGATCGTTCGATAGATGGCTCTAACGAAGACGGGCTTGTTCAAGTTTTGGTTCGAAATAAAAGTAAAGAGAAGATCTCACCTGATGAAAAGACAGAGCGTGTTGAACATCAAAGCATAGATCAAACTCTTCATGTTTCCGTCAAGAGCAGACGCCTTGTTGAAATCGACAAAGTCGGCACTTTGGCGGTGAAAAGGCCGGTTGTGAAAGAAACGCCAGAAGAACTCCGCTCCAAGAACCATGTAGCATATGATAACCACTAACAGCACAGAAAAGAGGCAAAATCTCAGTAAACATGAGATGCTAAGCATCTTTGATACGTACCCAGCTGAAAGACGATGCCAGCGAGCATGATATGCGATCCCTGTCGAATACATCAATAAATGTTGAAGGACATGAGCTGTTGAGAACACTTGCAAGGTTGACAATATCTGTTTTCTCCGATGAAGAAGCTATACCTCCTCCTCCACCTTGAACGGCGAGCGCAATGATATCCTAAATCAAGGACATAGATCATTGTTCCGCACATAGAAACCTAAAAATTACTTACGCATGAAAGGAAGATGATCGAATCTAACAAGAAAAAGGCTGTTCAGCGTATGAAATCTCCCTGAATCACCGGTATCACCCACAGAGACGGGGACGCAATCGACTATAGCGGTCGCCCATTCTTCTTATGATGTCAGCGAGAATAACGAAATTTGCAGCAAGTAAAGGAGTGGGTGCCATGATTGTGCAAACGATTCTAGAATTTGTAGTGAATAACCTAGATTGTGCTTGGAATAATAAATAAACGAAGACTTACTGCATGGTGAAAGCGTTGCCGTTCGGAAGATTTATATTGGACCATAAGCGTCCTGCCCATCCCAGTATTTCCATGCAGCCAGCGAGAACCGCTGTGTACAAAAAGAACCATTTTCGATGGTAGATGGCCTGGAAGAAATGTGCAACTGAGAATCAAAATTAGCCATCGGAGTACAGTGGTAGTAAGTGGAGAGACTGACGAGTAGAAATGCCGAAAAGAGAAATGAACAGGATACAGATAGAGAGCGTAGGTCTGTAACCGTAAGGATCAGGATTCACGGAATCTGATGAATCATCGTCTCGAGGGATGAGAACAGGTGAGAGATTGAAGGTCATGTCTATGTTCAACGAGAGTATCAAGGAGACCTGAGCAGATGAAGACGCTTGCCAACAAGTCGGTATATATATACAATCGTAGGTTCAAAGATCGATTCCCATTGACACAGTGGGTTTCTTTGACCGAAGTTGAGCGCGGGAGATGATGGAGTGCACCGCAATTTTTGACATGGATACTGCGCTTATTTGACTGCGCTCACTGAGAGCAACCCTGCCAGCTTTCCTTCCGATTAAATTATACATAGCGACCTCTTGCACGTTTTTGAGCATGAATACGAATACACCTTTGGATAGCCAAACCAATTGCATTAGGCTCATGCAGAGAAATCAAGATCAAACATACTTTGTTTTGAATTTCATCGGTAGGCTGTACATATCTTCCGCGAGGGATTCGGTGGTCGACTCAGATGAGACAAAGTTCAAGAGAGGTGCACTGGCCAATTTAAACCAATGAACGGAATTTAGTCCAAACACTGCGACGTTGGGACGCGAGGCCTTGAGGGTTTGAGCCTACAGGTACCCGACACGCGTACTCAGAACAGATGATGGATGTATATTTCGCAATGCAGTCACACCGACGTGAGCGAAACGAAGTGATTAAAACCTATTGTACCTACATCAAAAGCTGAAAATTCCAAAGTCTGCAATCTTATAGCGAGGATAGAGAGCTTGAAAGACCACGAAACCCTGGATAGCCCGAAGGTAATAAGATGCCAGAGTTCCTGATGGATCGTTTGCAGATAGGACACGGATTGCGCGGTCGTGGCTTTGGGCCAATTGCTTTACGAGATCATCCAGCACATCGAATCCCGATTTTTCTTGCATCTGTGCTATCTGCTCGATTCTGGTGAACTCTCCATTGAGTGCCTCTTTGTAGTAAGACATAATGTCACTGGAGTCAAGTCAGCTTTGCATTAATTCGAGTGTACAATGCATGTAAAATACGTACGATGTGATATCGTGCACCCAGATTGCATCAACCATAGCTTGAATGTAGCTCGTGGAAGGAACGTCGCAAGGGAACGAGAGCAAATAGGCAAGCGTTCCGCATGAGGTAAATGTCTTCATGATTGTTGGGAAGAATGGCGCGTCTTTGCTAACCCGCCACTGCTCACGATGACAACGAGGTCAGAAATAAGTTACGAAATATACAGCATATGGTCTTACTCTGGATTGTACAGCACCGCTTTCGAGATCTCGTTCCAGCTGATTGCTCATCACGTACGCTTGAACAGTCAAGCGCAGCAAATCGCCTGTGATAGTCTCGTACATGTCCGCAAGTTCTGCCGTGGCAGCCACGATGTCGTCTAGTCCCTTTTCGAGCTGGGGTCGCCCAGAGCCCAAACGGGATCCAAACTCTGCAATGGACTGCTGATGAAAGCCGTTGTCGTCAATGAAATAGATGAACGCCATCAGCAAAGAAGAGAGGACAGGAATGTCGTGGCTTTTGGTCCCTTCGTGGTAGAGGTATGCGTGATGGGCAGCTGCTGCACCGATGACGACGTGTTTTTCTTGGAAGGCCTCGCTGATATAGTTGCGCTGATGAGCTGCCTCGATGCATCTCGTGACGAACGGTGCAAAGGAGACGTTCTGTTCGAAGGGAACGATCGTGAGTGGATCGATGCTCAATATCTGCATAGTATCAAGCACGGCTTTTTTGCACTGTGAGTCGACAGAGTGTATCAGAAAAGTAAATCGTTTAAGCTAGTAGTGCTCACTTTTTCCATGACTGTTACGTCGATGAGTTCGTTCGGGTCTTGCGTGTAGGCCATGGGGAGGAAAACTATAAGAAGAGCAGAGAAATAGGTTATCCTTTATAGACTCTGAATATCTGCACCATATTGTTCCATCAGCGCCGAACAAATGGCCAGGCTCTCGAGAACGATACGATAACGATAGCCCTCATGATCCAAAATTCCATTTGTGTACCCATCGAACTGTCATACCCGGTATAGTACAGAAATTCAGGCCCAGCACTCGTATTAGTGTGTCAAAAGCACCTCGAAGAACAGGAAGGCCACGAATCTGCGAAAAAATCCTGTGGCTTCCATGAATCACGTAGAGTCTCCGATGAGAACCTCCGACTGCAGAAGCGAGAAGCAGGTCGAAATTGGGAAAGACCCTTTCCCAACCTTGCCAGTACCGCCATTACTCCAGTAGCATACGTGCGCCCAGAGCATCCTTGAACAGGCATATCCAAATGCTTCTTTGAAAGTAGGCGCACATATCCAGATGTTGACTGATCGCTGTAATCCGAAAAGGTATAGGATGAGCATGAGCACATACTCGGACTGGAATACTCACAGCCGTTATCTCTTGACTTCCTCCACCCTTCTCGCTGTCCTTCCTAATAATTAGCATCTCCGTTCGCTCGAGATTAGACACAGGGTCTGTGAGTCAATAACAAATGACAACAGACGGGAAGCAATAATTTCGCATCCGTCCGCGCTGGATCAGTTGGTTGGCAAGCCTGCCCAAAGATTCAGCCAGGAATAGGCGTAAACCAGGCTTAGACTAGATCTGGTGAGAATGAGATGACATATCGAGCGTATTTTCTGTCGCAGTACTTGCTTTCACTATTGTAGGAATAGAGGTTTCTTGAACAGAGTTGTAAAGGAGAGTCTGAGGTGCTCGCAAGCGGGGGATGGGGTTATTTCGCCAAGTGAGGTTCTCTGATGCTCAGCAAAGTCAGCCTGGAAGGCAAAGAGCACGAAGAACCACGAAGTTACACACCGTGCTAGTACATGGCTTGAAATAATCACCGATATCCAATCAGAATCAGAATCTATAGCTAATTTTCTGAACGTCATTTTTCTACACCAGCTCCACCGTATTTGACGGTCCCCGTATCTCAGCAGCAATTAGCTCATAGCGGCGTAAATTGCATAGTCTAGACTGGAGTACGGCCGAGCGGCGAGAGCAGATTTATGTCGTAAGGCGCAGAAAGAAATAAACATTTGGGGAGTTCAACGAGAAAGAACGAGAAAGACCACAATAGGCGCTTAAGCGCTCAAATTCACAGGTGCCAAGCGCTCAAAAACTTCCCTCTTCACTAATCACTAGTCGCTGCCAATTTTCTTGTGTCGTTAATGAAAGCTGAAGCGAGTCTCTTCTTTGTTCCACTCAGTAGCACTATCCGGCCTCTTACTCATCGAAGTTGGTCAGCAACTTGAATCATAGCTCAAGAGTTATACGTTCAATCCGACAAACTCCATCCGCGAGCTGCATCAGGCTGCACTACGCCCTAACCCAGAGTCTGAACGTTGAACGAGTACGCACTCTAGACCGCCTTCATAATCGGAGCGAGGAACCACCGATACCAATTCGTTCGAACGTCCCGCGTACCCTTCCTCAACCGGTCTCATCGCGGATAAAGTCAGCCGTGAGTCTGCTTCAGTGCCTTAAAAGGAATCATTAGATGAAGCTGATAGGAGTTTAAACGTTGAATCCTAGTGCCTATCTTCATTCATTCTAGATTTCAGAGTAGCTTTGTACAGCACCAGCATTCTTCGCAGAAAACCTCTCAGCGAATGCTGGATGATGACTTTTCTCTCTAGGGCTCATATTCCATTGCTCGTTGTGGCGTTCCACGTTTGAAGTCTCGAACTTAGCACTAAATGGTACAGTTTGCAACGTTTGTCCAACTTGGTCCGATAACAATAGAATATTACGTTCTCTATGTCTAGGGAAGGCTCAGAGAGTAGGCTCGCTTCTATGAAAAAATCCGAACTGGCACAAATGTTCAGATGAACTTGCAGAAGGCTCAAAGAGGACAGTGAGTAGGTCGTTTGAAATTCGAACCCTGGTGCTTTATAAAGGACGTCCAAACTTGGGCCAACTCACTCTCAATTCGTCGTTTGGTACCAATGGCAAGAATGACTTCCTTGTTTGCGACTCTCTTGCTGTTACCCTGGGCATTCACGAATGCTGCCAGTGTTGTAGATCTCGTCTCGAGAAAGACTACCTATCCTGAGGTTGTTCCTGGTCCTGGCCTCCCTAGTCTCGCTGAGCTCAACCTCACATCCGAAGCCCTCTATACGATGACTCCCAGCTTCCGTACGTAGCCCCGTCACCGAGTTCGTTGTCTCTGACCTCGCTCATATCTGTTGGTAGTCGAAAACCGAGAATCAGAATTTTCTGGTAGGTCGGAGCTCTGGACGAACACATGCTTCACATACACCACGGCCAACGTTGATGATGTGATCGCGTGCTTCAACTACCTGGAGAACATCGGTAGCACTAATTGCGGGGTCGAAAACACCAATGTGCAGTTCTGCTATGCCGGGACCGCACAAATCACTGGGTCGAGCATTGTTGGTCCCAGCGCTTCTTCACTCTGGTAAGTAATTGAGGTTTTGGATAACGAAGTTGCTGTAGTGTACTGATACTCCACACAGTAGTGACGTTGCTCTTGGAGTGCAATGGATATTCACGTACTGCAACGTCGGTGGCCAAGTAGGAGGTATGTTGACTCAACAGTACTGAAATCAGTTTCTCACTCACCGCTTCAAAAGGCGATGCTGCTGCAAATGGGAATGGGGATCTCATTGTCGGTGTTGAAAATATCAACTGGTAGATGGATCGCTCCCCAATCGGAGTCAACTCCCTTGTCCCTCTCTCGAGATGGGATTCTTGAAGGGAAGCTGGAACATGACTTGGTTGATAGGTTTCTGTAGGCTGTGATGAGATGTTATATAATCTCAATATAGATCAAACTCGTTTGTCCGTTTGAGGATATTCCCTTATGTTCATGCGCCTTCGACCTGCAATTCAGATGATTTGGATTCGGGAATTGAAGCAAGTTCAGCTACTATCACCCCATGACGATACCAAGTCTCTCTAAGCTCAAAGAGGTATTTTTAATACTCCCTCGATGTACGAAGAATTGAAACATGAGCTGTACACAGAGTACCCCATATAATTTCCCCGTAGCTCTATCCACCGTCCTGTGTTGAGCATTTGGCATTACGCTTGGAATACACCATCCCGAGACCCCTGTTCGGACCAGGCGGCTATTCTTCGGGCGGAGCCGAGCCTTCCCTCTTTCCTTCCTCACCATGTCGCCCATTCACTGCAAGCTTCAACTAGATCAATACTCAGCACAACCTTCGAAAGATATTCGTCAGGCTCCCTCAACGTTGAAATCGATAGTTCAAGCATGTCGCCTTCGTGTGTGATGCTAGTGAACTCTGCCAATATCACGGTCTGCTTCAACATACATACAAGAGATCTTTGCTATTCCTTTCCTTCCGTTCCATCATCTTACTTGCGGGTGCATCTACGAATCAGCCTCATTCAGCGAGTCAAAATCCGAGCTGTGCTGGCAAGAAATAGTCTATCAGACGAATCTCAAACATGAGTAGTACGGCTAGTATTGTATACCTTTCTAGTCACTGATTGACTTGAAACGTAGAGGCCCTGGCTAGGCAGAACCACACTACTTTCATGTGCACATGATGGTGCACTCAATCAGGACGCCTTCCCGTATCAAGAGGAACAACGTCAGGGAACAACTCAAATCGCAAAAACCTGAAAACACGAACCAAACATTCGAAAGCATAGATCCGAGCAACATGGCTGTTTGGCAATCGCAAACTACTCGTGCATATTCCAATATTGTCTGATCTAGTAAGGGTACTTTAGATGAATACGATAGTGTCAAGGTTGAAACGTTCTGCAGGTTGCCGAGACAGCGAGGCTGGTATCATCGATGATTTCATTCGTGCCCAATGCCCAGCATGAATGTACTGACATCAAGCGATACCGTCAAACTCGGGATGGGATTATTCAAGAAGATACGGGATGCTTATCATGCTCATTCAGATCATTGAAGACATCCCGCTTTCATCGTTGCTCCTCTATTCTTGCAGAAACTACAGACTGCCAAAAAATGTGTAAGTATATCAGATATTTCGGAAACTTAGTATGGACTCTGATTGATGTTCACCATCGGCCCAGACCTGCAAGTCAAGATTTTATTCGTGTCATTGAATGTATCCGATGTACTACCACCCGCTCAAAAGCTGTCAAACGGGAGCAGCACGGAGAAGTTCAAGGATGTATCGCAATGATATGCGCAGAAAACGATTTTGCGAAATCGATAGTGTTCACAACGAAGAGCTGAGCTTGGTTCAGTTCAAATCGTTGCTCTTACTAGTGGTATGTCCTGTAATTCGAGTAGCAATAAGAAGACTGATGAATGTACTAGGCTATAGTATGTTGGCTGTCGTATAGGCCTTACTAGTAAGCTTGATTAATGATTTCGCAAAAGTAGGTGCCTGTTGTGCACATATTCTAGGTTTTTTGGGATCTCGGTTGAGCTCAATATAAGAAGTCAGAGATGATTTCTTGCTAAATACAGGTCCCTTAGCCTAAGTCCTCAGACATCTTGGAAGCAGCGTTGAAGACCGCGAAGACCGAGAATAACCATGAGCTTCGCAATTCTCCTCTTCAGTTTCGCAATCGCGACCTCACTCACTGGGAACGTAGCACATGGGCTATCGACCACCACAAAAAGAACAATCTATCCCGAAGTACATCCTGGTCCAGGTTTACCCACACTGGCAGAGCTCAACCTCACGTCCGAGGCGCTCTATACGATTTCTCCCAAATTCGGTTCGTATCTATCTCTCTTTCCATATCCACCTTTTGGCTCAAACACCACTGCCCCAACGCCTCCCTAGATTCTCGCGAGCTTGGAGACCAGCCCGCACTAGCCTCGAGGTCTTCGCTCTACACAGACAATTGCCAGACATACTCTACCGCAAACGTGGATGATGTTATTGCCTGTTTCAACTACCTTGAGAACATCGGAAGCAACACCTGCGGCTTCAGCGGCGACAACGTTCAATTCTGTTATGCTGGTACTGCCCAGATCACCGGGTCGAACATATTTGAGGACCCCGTTGTTGCTTCGTTGTGGTAAGTCACCATCCTCGTTGGATTGTCAGTCTATCCGGATTACTTATCACGAGCCCCTTCGAATTCACAGTAGCGATGTGGCACTTGGTGTACAATGGATCTTTACTTATTGTAATGTTGGCGGTCAAGTAGGAGGTATGTACAAACCACGTTTTCCAAAAGAGAATTTGGTATGAGTGCAAATAATCTTAATCCGCTGACGCTTTTGTCTTCTTCTCTTATAGGACTTGCAGCTGCCTACGGTAATGGGGACCTTATAGTCGGTGTAGAGAACGTTGACCAGGGGTGCTGTAGCTGATAAGAACAGTGCAGGCCAGGTGCAGGGCGTTGCTTGAAGGCAGTGCGTGAATCTGTAGGTCCAACTTTGAACAGACAGCTATGCTATGGAAAGTATCAAGCTCGTGTAGATGATGATAATCAAGCATCATGAGGTCTTTGAAAAGCTTTGGATGACCGAGGCAATCGTGTAAGCGCGTTTGTTTTTTCTCAGTTCTACATCAGGTATCCAGTTACGTTCTACACAGTCCACTAATCTTTGTGCCAGTCCTGCTTTACTCTTGCCTTTTTCGATTCAATCGTCAGGGTTCCAGTTGACGCCAGCCTGACAGTGCTATTGGGGCCGTAGTAATCTATATCTGGAGCGATTAACGTTGGGACATAACTCTGCACGTTCGTCCGAACGGACTGCTGTCCAGCAATTTGAACCGTCAACTCGAACCGTCAAATGTCAGTCTTAGGTATCGCAAAGCAACAACTCCAGGAGTTGCTCGTTGATCCAACGACGATGCTTCGAAGTAGAACAAACCAATTCTAGAGTCCATTTGTATCAATAGGTATCAGTACTTCTATTTGACACCCTAGTTCGTACGCACTAGAATGAGTTCATGTCGAGTGCGACGTCCAATCTCCCATCATCTGGCGCAGTTTATCTTCGTGACGGATGACTTCACGCCTGGTAGTCGAGACAGCCTATACCTTAAAACCATAAATTTGATGATTGGAGTAGCTTTCATCCCCTCCGTGCACACTTCCTATCGAATGAGCGTTGATGTCAATGCTATCAAGCAGCTTACAGCCCCTTGAAACGTACGCCGCAAGCTTCTGTCATGCCCTGAACCTTTGGGATGAGGCGCCATTAACGTGAACTGCATCGATTAGTATTACTATTAGCGTACGGCTTTCAGATATGCATAGATCCATGTCAGCCGCTGTCGAATGGAATCTGGCAGGTCCTTGGGCCTGATCGCTAGCGAGTTGCTCTTGCAACTGAATGACTCGTCGTAACTTCTTCACACCCCACGTCGATAAATGACTAAAACTCTTCAAGTTAACAATATTAATCGATGATCGATAATCAGCTATGCACCATGCTCAACTCACAAACGACGAAGTCCAAATGTCAAATCTAATGCTTTGAAAGGAGACTTGATCTCGATAGTACAACAGTTAACACTCTGTACAAAACAGCGAGCTGATAAGGTTGTTCAACAAGGAAGAGGTGGAGGAGACCTTGTAGGATATAGGTATATAAAAGTCAAGAAAAGTGAAGGGTATTAAGGCGATTTTTAAGTTACGGCAAGTTTGGGAAAGCGCATTGAGAACAAAGGGGTAGAACACGTTGAAGCCGCTCGCAAAGTGAACATGTATAAGTGACGCGGATAATCATAGCAGGTACATCGTGGGTTAGGTTGAGATCAATGTCCGTGGGGATACGGTGAACGGAAGGAAGACTAAGTGAAAAAGTATTTCACCTTCGAGTTCAAGGCGAAGATAAGAGATGAGGTAAAGGGGGGACTCGCGATGTAGGAGATGTATAGGCCGCGAAAGCGAGAATGGGGCGATAGCAATAACGAAGATGGAATACAACAAACAGACAAGGAAAAACGTGATAGCAAATGTGATAGCGATTGAAAGCGAAAGAAAAGCAAAGATAACATCCAAGGACATGGAGATAAACCAAAGAAGGGTATAAGCTATTCAGGAAAAGTGAGTCATATGGGAAACGGGACGAGGGACAAGGTATCCCGATCACAGGGAACGAGGGTTGAAGATGAGTTTACACTCCATGGCTGAGGGGAATATGACCTAACTCGAACGTCAGAAATCGCAAAGAGCATCAGAAAAGAGTTACGCACAAAACTGTCCTTGATCTCCATACTTTTCTCGTTGGTCTCGGCTGGTGCAACGACATCAAAATTCCTTGCCATTGCCGCCACCATGATTTTTAGCATGATTTGGGCTAGATTCTGGCCACCACACACTCGCGAGCCTGTGCCAAAGGGCATCATGTTTTGTTGCATTCGCGCCAATCGTTCAGCGGAACCAGGTTGATCGTTTTCAAGCCAACGTTCAGGAGAGAACCTATCTGGCGAAGGGAAGATATTCGCATTGCGGTGCATCGACCAGGCCTGGGTAGCAACCACCGTTCCTGCAGGAAGCTCAAAGCCCATGAGGTCGAAACCATCGCTCGATTTCATCGAAGACTGAGGTACGACGCGCTCGAGGGGGCTGGGAGCTGCAGAGTACACTCGAAGACCTACACAATAGGATGAGAAAACGACAGCCAAGTAATGATCAAAAGGCACGAACCTTCTTTGATGAATGCATTGAGATAAGGCAGACCTTGTAGAACAGAGATGTCAGGAATAACTTGGGCATTGGGCATCGCCTCGTCAAGTTCGGCTTGGAGTTTGGAGGCGATATCGGGACGACGAGACAGTTCCCAAAGGAAATACGATAGAGATATCGAAGAGGTATCCGACCCAGCGATCCTACAAGGAGTGTACGATTTTAGTAAGTTCTTAAAGGGATATGCGCGACATACATGTGTCCCATAGCCTCGGAGATAATATCGCTGTCAGGCATCATCTGTCCAGTTGAAGAGTAACGATACTTGAGAAGACGGTGAAGCAGAGGTGTGGTCTCCGAAGACTCGTCTAGCTTGCCAGAGTTAATTTCGGTGCGGGCCTGGTAGACCCGCTCGCTAACGAACTAAGGCGCAATGAGATATGTCACGCTGTAAGAAAAGGGAAACGTCGAACCTCAGCCATTATTTTGTCAGAATCACACAACTGTCGCCAACGAGCGACAGGAATGCGACAGACTAAGTTCCAAGCCCAAGTGGGGACGACGCTTCGCTACCGGAAGCAGTCAGATGACGGATATAGTGACGATTAAGCACCAAGCAGACATACCAGAATACCTCGTTTGGGAAAGTCACTGATAGCCGTCGAAAGAGGGTCTTCGTTGTCTGCGGCCCACTTCTTGACGGCATGGATCCGATAACCATACGAGGTAGAAACAAGGACGTCGACCATCAAATTGCGAAAGAGGGTAAGACATTCAATGGACGTCTTGCCTCCAATGTTAGCGACATTCTATGATATTGGGTGTGAGCAGGTGTCAGTGGAGGGCAATGAAACCGTACGTTGACAAGTTCGAGCATAGGCTCGTGTATCTCGGGTTGGAACTTGGCAAGGTTGGCAGGCACGTAGTGTGGGGCATATCCTTTGCGACGCATCGAATGGGGAGCGTGTTCGAGGGTGGTCATACTACGGAAAATGAGCCAGAAAACACGCATATAAGGGAATATCAGCGTACGCGTGGTCGTTATTGTTCCTATAGAAGGATGATCAGTATGGGAATCGTCATCGACAGAGACGAATGACGCACGTAAGGAGACTCTTATAATACTCGCTCTTATCAAATTTATGCACAGAGTATACACTTCTTGTTGATGATAGATCGTTGAAGAAAACCTTGTTTGGGCCAACACGGACAACTGGGCCATATTTTTCGAATAAGGATTGGACGATCTTGCATTGCTCGAGTCGTACAACGTGTGTTGTTAGCCAGAAGTCGGAGACGGCGGCGTACCAAGGACCAGGGATGGCGCTGAGAGGGTGGAGGAAGACGTTATAGAGACCTTTGAGAACGGCGTACGCGAAGATGATGGTGAAGGCAGCGAGGATGATGTTGTGGACGATAGTGAGGGAGAACATTGCGAGAGATTTTGAGAGTAGAAAGAAGGAAGGAGGGATACCGCGATGGTGGTCGAGAGCGAAAAGGAAGAATGGGGAAGGATTTTGGAGGGGTTACATTTATAGGTGTGTATGTCTAAGATCATCGTTGGAGAAGAGAGAGTCCCGATTTCAATCTCCGTATCTGGAAGGGCGCGTTGTTAATTACTTCAAATTCCGCTTTGGGATACTCGACTTCCTTTCCAGGAGACACGTGCTTTTCCGGGACACTTACGCCACAGTTCTTCTCTTCCATCCCAAGTCGCCGTACTATTCACGAATAAACGAATGATACAGGTCCAATATTCAATAATGTACTGTGTATGTACTCTTATCAGTTGGTCATCATATCATCCATCCCACAACTCGTTTCCGACGTCCGAAACGTCCGCATGTACTTGTTAGAGCAGAGACTCTCGCGGACGAAAAATTCAAACGGTCTACTTAGCTACTCTTGTCCGGCGTTTTTGCACAGAAGCCATCACTCCTGAACGCTGAGCTCTCGAATAACATTGATTCATGATGATTCTCATGCCTTCCATGATTCTGAAAGTCCCCCTTCTCGAAGGTGACTGCAAGAGGTACATACAGTACTTACAACGCAAGCACCGTTCGTAAGTGATTGAACCTGTGCCTTTCATGAGCCCCTCCAGCTTCTCAAACGCCACTCACTTCTGTACGCCATAGATCTTCGTCTTGCCTCTGCTTAGATCCAGGCCATCGTCAGCAACAAAATCATCCAGCCCTCTGGCCGGCAAATTAAGTCAAACAAGCTTCAGACGTCGAAATAACTCAACTTCTTCGTCTATACATCCGCCACCAAATGACAATCAACTTCATGCTGTTTCCTGTTGTTCCCCTGCTCTAGCCTCTAATACGACCCGGCGGTGCCGAGCGTCCACTGACACACAAAGACATTGTGATCTTCGACCTACCTGTCAGTATTTGTTCTGTATACTTTGCTGACAGATATACCAATTGAAGTTGTGTAATCTTCGTTGCCTGTATTGATTCGAGAGAAACACGTAGAAATCGTATCAGAGTGGGAGACCTAATGCACAAAAGCATTCGATAATACTTACCTCGCGATAGTCATGGAGATGTCAGCACTAGATTCCAGCGTTAGCACCAGGCAGAAATGAAGCTTCACACCCCTAGAAATAGCAGGCGGCTTGGCAGTGGACATTGAGCAAACAGAATGATTGAATGAAGCTTGGATATCATCGGACGGGTGGCCACTGACCTGTGCCATGCAGCCACCCTTGTGAGCTCTCGTCAATGGCCGACTGCCCCGCAATCCAACAGACTTCAACACCGTTCCAGTCGCAGGTTTAACTGTATGGACTCCTGAACGACATGGAGGTTTGGAGCGTGCGTCTGCCGCAAGTCGACGCCGTGTTGGTTTGGATTAAGTATCGGATTATCTGGTCAAATGGCGCCGATCCGGAGGTGAATACAATTACAAGTGTCTGCAAGAAAAGAGGTTATTGTACAGGATAGTAGAGCACCGAGTCAGCGGAGCGTTGTTGGACATCTATTTGTGCGGCGGAAGACCAAAAGCAGGACGACCAGTTAGCAAACCCCACGGGATCCGGAAGGACACATCAACAGGAACTCAGTGGAAAGAAGACGCTGTACGCATGGATGACACACGGTGGTAGAATGGGCCCGGACACGAAGCAGAGAACCGTACAGAGTTAACGTCCAGCAGGTAGATCTGCGAAAATCATCTGTCCTGGCAGAACGAGAATCACCTGTGCCGTTAATACATCGACATTTGAACCAGGTTTTCATTCCATGTCCCAATCACCCTAACCCTCAAAACCGCGAGGATGAAGACAATGCTAGTAGGTTTACTTCTACAGTCTGCAGTGAGGATCATGTACATAGCAAATGAAGTACTCTCACCCAGTTGACCGCACTGACAGAGCGCGACTGCCGCTATCGTCGCATCGACCGTTCAAGCAGTCATTCCATCTACCTTTCTGATTTGATACAAGGAATCATGGGGTGGTCCCTGAGATTGATACATGAGTCCTCATGACAGAAAGAGAATATGAATCCAAATATGCGAAGGGAAGGATCAGAGGATAGAAGGAGGATCTTGAAACGATAGCAAGGATCAAACACGTTACAATTCTCATCGTCATCATCGCCTCGAAATACTTCCACCTATTTGGCACGTTTGTGGCCAGCTCGAGAAATACCGCAATGGACGAGCGCAAGTTTGAGCACTGGAACGACAACTGGAAAACAAGTCGTAATTTGCCCAATTTGAGAGGGTTTCCAATCGACTGCAGTTTCGGAATACCCTCCAACATACAGAACACTCGTCCAACGACTTTATCGCGTACGGTTACACACGCGTAAAGCCCAAGGTCCCTTGACCCATTCATTTGACAGCCTCGTCGGTGTTGAGCTCTTGATTTCGAGAAACAAATTTGCACGAAATCGTACAGGGTGCACTGGGAAGGACGTTCGAAAATGTATAGGGCAACGCAAGTTCATCCATTGCATTTCCTCAATGGACGAGCTCAACAGCGTACAGAGAGGATGATTTCGATCTATGACCAGAAATTGGAGGAAATCGTGTAGATAATGCCACGAGGCACACAGGAATCCCATCAGCTCGAAAGAATCGGAGGGGTCTGAAGGGATCTGCGTCATGTGCAGGGCGCTTACAGAGACAAAAAGGAAGAAGTTGAAAGCCAGTGACTGACGATTTCGCGGATGACAAGATTGTGTATACTTCGAGGAACTTTGTCAAAGGTAAGAAGCCGAGTCTGACATGAGCTTTTCGCGACTTGCTTGCTCTCCCTGAAGATCCCCTCCAGAACTCGGAGCTCAGCGGTCAGATCAACGTGGTATATCCATTAGCCTAAGCTTCAGGATGTCCTTCCGTGCATCGTCCGTGAAATCAACTCGCGGTGTGAAGGTAAAAGTCAGAGGCGAATAGAAACGCTTCGGAATTTGATGTCCATGCGCCGGCCCATGGTGTTCAAACATCTTTTGAAGAGCAGTAACTCATTACTCGCCATTCGACTGAAATCTAGTGAACAATTGCAACTCACCAAGAGATGCAGGCGCATCTAGCCTGCGAATGGTTCAGAGATTGAATGGAGCCAGAGGCATACCTTGCGTTTGTGTACGTAGGTGTAGACTGTAGACAAGAGAATCCAATCCGTTCTCCGTAAGGGTATGTACCGGAGTGCGGTGCGTATCAACGTACTCGGTTTAAGGGTAACTCTAGAATATTCTGAATCAGCATTGACACAACGCTTTTGTTGTACCACGTACTCGCACGAAGGGTGAGTGAACGACAACATCGAGGATTCACATCACGGTCTTACTCATACTGGAGTCATTTTCTGTCCACTTAGACCTTAAACCTGAGCCATTCCTCCTGCAATGTGTATTGCGTGTGAAGACTGCCATTCTTGATTTCAGTCCACTACACATCAGGAAGGGCTTCAATAGCCCTCCAAAGCGTGCAAGCCGATCTTCATACCAGCGGGGTCAACGTGAAAGAAAACTCGCATCTATGACATTTATTCACCGTTATTTCGTGATTCACTGCACTCCCCTGAAAGAACGACGCGTGATGCAATATAGAACGTGTCAAGGGCCATAGATTCTGAAAATCTTCTGCAGATCTTGACATTTTCCACAGTCTAGCGTAAGTAAATGTCAGGCTAAGAACCAGGCGAAGCCAAAGAAAAAAATAAGACGTACCGAGACCTGATGACTCCGTTCATGCAGCCTCGCGTGATGATTGCGGGATATACGACCATCTCTTCGTTGAGGATCGTTTACTCTCTTCCTGGACAATGATAATGGGGGATCATTCTCTGGAAAACAACCATTGAAGAGCTCTAAAAGCTCAGACAGGGCGGCAGTAATAACGAAGAACAGTATTCGATTGAAAGGACTACGAGAAAGGAAGTCCAGTGGTCTTGGCGGTGGTTGTTTATGATCGTCACGGTGGATTTTTTTCGTGACATCGATGTAGGGGGACAAACTGAGAATCCAACGATCCAGTACGACAGTTGACGTTAGTCACCGAAAGTAGGGAGGAGAAGTGCATCGATGCGCGAAGATTTCGAGTACAGACTGGAATGGCCTTAGGGAGTTCGAGGTTGTGCAAACGGTTGGGTTCAGAAAGACAACGCTTTGAGCGCCAATCAATTGCATTTTTCTTGACGCGAGCGCTTTTCTAAATTCGACTCTTCATTTATTGATTCTCATTGATGAAGTGTAAGAGCCTGACTACATAGGACTCTCGAGAGTCCGCACGGGCTCAGATCACTCAGAAAAACTCCACGAATTTCACGATGGCTCACAAAAATGCGGCTGCCGTAGTAGCTCCTCCTTCAGCGGAGACATTGCAAGGTTTCACCAAAAGAACACAAAGAACACCTGGGCGCATTTCCTGCTGGACCATTCCACATGGCTGAGACTCTCGTGCGATGATCCAGATCGAGCTCGAGTGCAGCGCACCACTTAGCCATGCCCCATAAGACAGATAATGAAGGGTGCTTGTAACGTTGTCATAAACGAGCTTACTCTCTGATACGAACTGGCCTGTTTCCCGAGTGATTTGACATCCTACGCGTTATAACGGGCTTTCGCTCCCTCCTGTCGTCAAAGAGCGGTCACTGAAAACGGTTCAAACCATTGATTCGTCAGCGTAAGTTATGTTTCTTCCTTCAGAAGAACTCGCTTCGAGCGTTTGGGAGTAATCCTCCGTAGCTACACCACGAGAACTGGCTGGAAAGACCCAGCCGTAAATCAGAGAGCATAGACAGTCAGCCGACGAGTCGTTGTACTCCACTGATTCAACACTCGAGTCCTACACCGCGGACAGCTTTTCAAGAAGAACAAATGATATACTAACCGAAGTGGACAGATACGCGTGAGTTCGGAGATTCAGTTATGTGTTGCCAATTCGAGATGGGGAACAACCAAAGTCAATCATCGAGGCCCTAATGGTATGAGCTAATGATCATTCGATAACCAAAGGAATTGGGACTGAAATTTCGACGACAGCGAAGTTGATAGTAGGTAATGGACATCATGTTCCGTTTGCATATATAAGAAGGTGTACTACAGAGCGCCTAGAAAACGAAAAATACATAGGTAGAGTCAACGTGTAACATATATTCAGAAAGTGCAATGTATTCCACCTACCGACGGTCAGCACCTCAATCAACCTCGGACTCAACCTCAACCTCTACTTCGACCTCCTTCTGTTCCTGTTCTCCACTTGATCTTGATCTTCTAATCTACCCTCGTTCCGGCAGTGTGATTGGGGTTTCCAAAATGCCCCTGTCCCATACCCATACCCATCTTCGGTAGAACCCAGCTCGGGGTCGAGGTTGATATTTGAGGGGACCCCGAGACAACGGTGTTCAAAGACGGATCTGATAGCGACGATGAAGAGTGCACAACTGTTCCCGAACCGGCGGGCAGAGATGATGAAGACAAGGATTGTTGGCCGAGAGGAAAAGAGGTGGAAGGGCCAGCGGAGGAATAAGTAGAAGGAGTCGAGTTGGGATAAGGTTGTGGATAGGAACTAGCATGCGGGGAAGATGGAGAGATGGGACCAGCGGGATCACCGGGAATCCCAACCGGGTTTTGGATTTGGTCCATCGCAGGAGGGTTAGAGACAGAATCGCCGGGATAAGGCAATGAAGATGATCGTTCCAAGTTCCCAGGTACTCCAGGATTTCCGCCAGCATTTCCTGTTATCGCCTGGACTCCATACGGGTTTGGTAGACTCCCTCCAGTCGCCGTGCTCAGCGTACTATCCACAGTCGATGAACGACTCAGTTGTTCATGCCCAGAGTTAGACCCAGGATACGGTAGAGGGAGACTTGAGCTCGAATCCGCATTCGCGCCTACGCCGAGGCTCTGATAGGGACTAGAGCCGTAAGAGGACGGTGGGATCTGAGTCTGAGTCTGAGGTTGAGCGACGGGAGAAGTTTGTTGTATTGGTTGAGTCTGCTGGACCTGTACCTGAGCACCCTGCTCGGGCTGACGTTCTGAACTTTGATCGTTCATCCTTTGTTCCTCGTTCTGATTCCCTTCGGAAGGTTCCTTCACGCCGGGAACGCTGATGAAATAAACGGCACCGGTGGGGTCTTTTCCTCCCTGAGCATAATACTGCGCCCACGCTTCAACGTTCGAGTCGGAATAAGTCGCAGTGGGAGAGTAGGGATATGGTGGTGGGCCTGAGGTGGAGATAGTAGTTTGCGAATGGACTGGCGACTGAGCCTGGGGTGGCTGTTGCTGTGGTTGTTGCTGTGGTTGATGAGTAGAGGGAATGGCTTGCATATTAACCTGCTGAACGGCAGGTTGTTGTTGTGGCTGTTGTTGTGAGGGGTTCTGAGCCTGAGGCGACTGAACAGGTATACCAGATTGATGAGGATACGTCTGTTGAGTCGGACCCTGTCCACCTGGTATCTCCTGCCCCTGGGAAGGATACCTCCCAGCCTGTTGCTGCTGAGAGGCACGTTGTCCGTACAGTGCTTCGTATGCGGATACAGATTGTTGTTGACCTTGAAGGATCTGCCCTTGGATCCCCGGACCAACGCCAGCAGGGATACCTTGAGGAGCAGGCGAACCCACTGTGGGAGCCTGAACCGGTCCTTGTACGGGTGCTTGTACTGGGCCACGATACGCTCCTGGATACGGACCAGGAGTTGGCGTCGGGAAATAACCTGGCTGAGGCCCAACATATGACGAAGGCGAGGCGATACCTGGAACCGAATACCTGCCTCCGTACATATTGGGTGGATACCCTCCTCCTCCTCCATACCCGGCCAAACTCTCCTCCATCAACCGTTCAAAGATACCGCGTGCCCGAACGAAAGTCTCGTTCATGGAAACCAGATCAGCCCTCTTCTGGCTGTACTTCTCTATGAGCTTCACGATCTTCGGGCGAAGTGCCATGCAGGATCGGTAGAGCTCTTGGAGCTCATCGTTGTCAGCTAGTCGACTTGGAGGTGTTGCCTGGGCACGGGAATTCGCATTAGTATACTCCTGCTGCTGCCTATCCAAATCCCTCAGCATCTCCAACAACCGCTCGACGTTCGTCGCCTCGGCGAAAACGGCAGCCTCTTGTTGCGCTTCACGCGCCAGCTCGGCTTCGTCTGGAGGAGGCAGAATCTCGACATAGTTGACTGGGAAGATACCGGTACGACCACGAAGTTGGCCTCGCCACCAATCTTTGTAATTGCGGTCGACGACGGTGATGATGTCACCAGCGTTAAACGCGAGTTCGCCTGGTTCGGTTGGGGTGAACGGGTGAAGGGCACGAACTCGATTTGAGCGTCTGGTAAGACTAGATGTTGAGTCGAGAGAAGTAGTGGAGCCGATAGTCATCGATCCGAGACTGGAGGTGATTCGGGCTGTTGAACGAGCGGGTTCGCTCGATGTCGAGGAAGCTGTCGGCGCAGAGGAAGGTGCATATGAAGTTGCGGCTGTGGGATTCGCAGCGGGAACATATCCGTTCTGCGGTGCAATAGCCGTGCCAGAATGGTTACTTTGAGACCCGGACGAACTGGCTGCATTCGATTGCGTCCATGAGGAAGAAGAATACCCTCCTCTGTCTTGCATGGACATCTCCAGCACACGCTGAAGTTCTTCTTCTTCCCGTCTTCGAATCTCATCGTCCACCGCTGGTGGTGGCGGTTCAGTGATCGCATCAAAGTTGAAATCTGTGGGATTTCGAGCGGATGAGGAAAGATCTGTGTAACGACAACTGCAACGTCACTCACTCTTCTTCTTCAAGTCAAGATAACATTCCTCCATGATCCCTAGTTCATCTTGGCCCTCCCATTCCTCTGTCCACTCCTTGATTAGACCCAACACTCTCTTCTTCACTTTATCGTGTGCGTTCCTATCTGTGACGAGCTTTTCTAGACCAGATGTAAACGCTCGAGAGGCGATCTCGCGGTTGATGATGAGACCACAGTTTTTGGACAATGCGTCGGCGAGGGAAAGGGTATAGAGTTGCACGTTCGGATTTCGGTGAGATAGTCGTTTGAGAAGAGAAGAGAGAACAAGTCGGGCACTGAACGGAACCTCAGGAGACTACAAAAACGAGAGGACTTGCAACGTACCCATCTGAGCCTTCGTCTTGTACTTTATCACATAGGTTCAGTATTAATTCCCAGTTTTCGGTAGTGAGATTCTCATCCGTGGTTTTCGCTAGAGATGAGATGAACGAGAAGATAGAGATAATGAAGGAAAAAGATAGACTCACCGACGATTTCATCGTATGGATTAGTACCTCCTCCTCCGAACATTCCTGACATGATTCCTTCGACGTTGTTGCAATATGTGGCGTGCGAGATAGAGAAGAGTTGTAAATTGGTTTAAATAAACATGCAAAACTGTAGCGTGATAGTTGTCGGTGAATGAGATGATATGAGAAGAGTTGTCGTCTTGGATGCGTATGTTTATCACGCTTCGGCTGCGGTCTCGGCATCTACCTGCCATCAACATTCGTATTTCTCACTCTCACCACGCAATCGATGCTCTCTGTCCTCTTGTGTGTTTCGTCGTCAGTACTAGGATCCGAATTCGTAATCGGATCGTCTCATCGAGCAAACTATTACGATGAACACAAATGTCGTCTCTAGTTTTGATATCTCAATTTTATCCAGAGTCATCTTTCCTGCTTCCGATGCCAATTGTCCAGCCAATGCGCCAGCAATCTTGAAGCTCCATCGACGAGAATAGAAATTGCAACTCATTAGTGCACAAACTCAATGCGACCTCGATGGAGAACTCGACATGAAATCGAGAAACAAGGACTGTCTAGGTCTGTGTTCAGAATCATTGTAGGAAGAAAGAAACGAAGACGTACCACTGATACAGCAACACAGAATGAGAAATTCAATCCAGACGACGGAAGCAAGTTAACACTGTGAAAGCATTCCGAGAACCTGAAGGAGTTTCATTGTTAAAGCCTGGCATTAACTCCTGCTGTGAACATTCTTTGCAGGAGGATACTTTACGGACCAAACTCACTCTCCCTGCGTCCAAGTCGTCGGAGATGGGTGTTGCACTATCTTGAATAGATGCGCCACCGCTACTGACGACAATCAGAGTTTCCACGCGAGGTGAATGAGTTCACGAAAGTCGTTCGAGCTAGGTAGGCATACGCAGCTCTGCCTTGTGATTCTAGTGAAGAAGTCAGATTGAAAGCATACAGCGAAGAGGGATGAGCAAACTCACCGAATTTCTTTGTTTCAAGTCGGCGACGACGGACATGCGATGGGGAGATGCCAGTGAGATCAGCTTCTCGGTTGGCTGGGTACTCATCAGAGAGGGAAACCGTAAGCATAAGGACTTCGCGAATGTAGAACTCTCCTAATGCTTCTGAAAAACTCATCCTTCAAATTAACCGACAGCATGATCGATAGAGGACGATTTACCTGTTCTATACGCATCGGGATCAAGGAATGCTGTGGACAGAAACAACGGAACGACGGCGGTGGTTAGAAGAACCACTACATGTCATTTCGATGCTGAGGTAGACTGCGGATGCGTGTTTCTATCAGCAGGAGGTTGATGGATGAGAGCTTCATAGATGACGATCGCAGGTGCCTGTTCTGTTCGAGTTCGTTGACGATTTTTTTTCGGGATCGATGAGGAACCTTTGCGTTATAACGTCGGGGGATGTTGACTGACTATTGCGTGAATTTTTAGAGTCAGTACCAATGGTAGCATGAGCATGAGAGGCACTGTGGATTTCCCATGAACCTGTCTCTTGACGACGTTCTTCGTGGATTGGATAATGACTAACTGAGTTTGGCCATTCAACGTTCCTCCTCATCCACCTCAATATTTTGTGAGAAATCAGAGCCCGCGATATTGAGGAAGACTCGAAGAGAAAAGACAAACCTTGGGCGAGATGAGACGGACCCTGACGGACCTGCGAGACTGCGAGAGAGGGACGTGGACAATTTGAATCTTTTTTTTTTTTTTTTTTTTTTGTATTCTTATGATAACCGCTAGCAAGTAAGACAAGGTACTAAGGCGCGGGGAGAGTTGTGTCTCCGTCCTCCGGTGTGTGGTAATGTAAGGTATAGTCTGTGTAGTGAGTGGAGCTTTGGGTCCATGGGAGTGCGTGTGTAGTAGTGTTAATGGTGTATGTGTAATCGCTCGGCTCTTGGCCTTGAAAAGAATGAAGGAATATCGTTACTTTGCTAGCCACACTCTGTCTCGTTGTCTGAGGATGGGTGTTAGGGCAAAACCAAGTCCCCTTCCCGGGCGTAACCGCACCGTGGCCTGAGGGCTCTTGCTGGACTTGGGCGGTGCACCCAATGTTCCTCTTCATTGGATGCACCAAATCCCACGCAACCGGGATACGATCCCGGCGCACCAACACCCGAGACTTCGTGTGGCAGCGTTCTACGTTTGCTGTACTTCAAAGCAGAGGGGGTATCGTGATTGTACGTACTGGGGGTTGGTGATTTATTTCGTTCATCCGTCTCCTTGGTGTTCGCCATCTGTGTCGTCGTTGACCATTTCTTCGCGCCAGTCTGCCTCTGGCTCCGCTTGATCTTGGTCTTCCTCGTTCAGCCAGTCGTCGATTTCATCGCTGATACCTCGTGGCTTGTACTGAGGGGGTTCTGGTGGTTGTCGCGGTTTTCCAGATCTCGTAAACGCTCCAGAGATCTCGAGGAACTCTGTCAGAGCATCTATGCCTTCAGTGGTTCCCAATATGTCTGCCAGGCAGATGTCTGGTGATGCCTTTTCTAATATGTACCGAAAGTCGTCGTATAAGGGGCACTCTCTGAGAACGTGCTCTCTAGTCTGCATCTCTTCGCCACATGGGCAGTCAACGTTCTTTGTGGGAACAAACTTTGAGTAGTACTCGCCTAAGTAAGCATGTCCTGTTCTGCATTGCATTAGTCTCCCGAATGTCTCTCTCGAGACGCTCTTGAGTCTCTCGGTCGGCTTTATAGTGGGAGGGATTCGGTTAGCAACGGCAAATCTACCAGTGACTGACCGTGTATCCCATATCTTTTTCCATGCGATCTCTGTCTTTTTCTTGTTCATTCTGAGTGCATTTGCTCTCGATCTCTTCCAGATCGTTTCATTTGCTCTCTTGGCGCCTTGCTTGGCTAGGTGGTCCGCTCGTTCGTTACCTGTGATCCCTATGTGGCTCGGGGTCCATGCGACTTCCACCGTATGCGACGGGTCCTCGAGGAAATTGGTTACCTTTTTATGAAAGTTCGAACAATATGCTTGTCCTGGTTTCATGGTTGGGTCGAATATTGCTTCTACCGCTGCGGCGCTGTCAGTAAAGAACTGCCAATGCTTAACTTCTGGGTTTTGTTCCGTAAACGCTGCTGCTAGCCCCGCTGCGAAGCTAAGGGCGACTACCTCCCCGTCGTACGCTTCGGCGTAGAGGCCCAAGCCGATGCTCCGTTGGAAGACTTCTTTCTTGTTGTGGTATGCGACCAGGCCCGCTCCGGCCTTTCTCACTCTGTGGAAAGGCTTTAACGATCCATCAGTGTATAATATCAGGTTCGCGTGAGAGGTCTGGAGCTGGCTTAGCTTTCGGTTATGTTCTTCAACTAGTTTCTCCATCCTCTTCTTCTTGTCTTTGCTTTTTTCTTTCGGGGGCGGGGGCACGAACCTTAGCCTGTCTCCGAAGTCCTTTCTGGTGGCCCTCCATGGTGGGGTCAGGAACGGCAGCAGTCTCTCGTCCTCCGGGTCGGTGTGTTTCGCGATTTCTTGTAGTTGCGTGGTACGTTGGTTGTCCCTTCCGCTGTTCGTCCCTTTCCGGAATTGGATTGGTGGAGGGTACGACGGAGGGTTCCCAGCTCTCCATGCGTCTCCCAGACGTTGTATCACCGGGTTGTTTGTGCTAAGTTTGTTGAAACGTATGGCACACATCCTGTTCAACCTGTCTAGTTCGAGCTTGATCGGTGGCAGCGAGGCTTCGATTTCCATTGCTGCGACTGGGGTGGTCCTGAAAACAGCGCATATTAGTCTCAGTCCCTGGTTCTGTATCTTCTCCAGGTGTTTCTCGTGTATTACCCTGTCCTATATAGCGAGTGGGTTAATTTATCAAAAATATACAGCATATTGGTGAATAGAGAACACTTAGAATACCCTCCAGGACCTCCAGAAAATTTTCACCTAACGATATAATTAAGGGGATGGCGCGTTATGGACGTTGCAGGCAATGAGCAGAAATGACAGCTTCTTTCCCACGCTTTCTATAGGCACAACAATTTCACCGTTATTCACCACAACCACGATGAGTGTTTTACTCAACTACTATCTAGGATGCTCAGGAGTATACCTAGACACATATTGTGCATCACTGTTGGTATAGAAAATCATGACGACAATGAAAATTATATGTGAGAAAAAATAGAGCAATTAAGCGCTCTATGTCAGATCCGACTCAGATCTAACATGTCTTGTATATCATATTACAGTCCTGGTTTTACAATAATAGTTTGTGATATTTTCAGCACTCATAGTAGCTACTATTGAGCTGTACTATATATTTCAATCGTGATTGAAGCACTGTTTTACAGTAGTTAAGCGCTCTATGTCAGATCCGACTTAGATCTAACATGTCTCGTATATCATATTATAGTCCTGGTTTTACAATAATAGTTTGTCATATTTTCAGCACTCATAGTAGCTACTATTGAGCTGTACTATATATCTCAATATTGATTGAAGCACTGTTTTACAGCAGTTAAGCGCTCTATGTCAGATCCGACTTAGATCTAACATGTCTCGTATATCATATTATAGTCCTGGTTTTACAATAATAGTTTGTCATATTTTCAGCACTCATAGTAGCTACTATTGAGCTGTACTATATATTTCAATCGTGATTGAAGCACTGTTTTACAGTAGTTAAGCGCTCTATGTCAGATCCGACTTAGATCTAACATGTCTCGTATATCATATTATAGTCCTGGTTTTACAATAATAGTTTGTCATATTTTCAGCACTCATAGTAGCTACTATTGAGCTGTACTATATATCTCAATATTGATTGAAGCACTGTTTTACAGCAGTTAAGCGCTCTATGTCAGATCCGACTTAGATCTGACATGTCTCATATATTATATTGTAGTCCTGGCTCTGATATCAGAAGAACATCAGATCCATGCATGGTACATTACCTATATACTATGCTGAGACTCTATCAGTACTCTCATTGACGGTTAAAGTCATTGCTTACCTTGTAGCAAAAAAATAAAGCACATAAGCGCTCCGATATCGGAAGAAAGTCAAATGTCGGAAGAAAGTTAGAAGACAGTCAGATGCATCCATGGTACTATCTTATAGTCTATGTGATCATGTCAGATATCAGTGGCATTTTGGAGTAGCTCTGAGGGCTGCTTGAAGCTGTTTAATGTCTTAATTGATCCAATGTCGGAAGAAAGTTGGATATCGGAAGAGAGTCAGAAGAGAGTCAGAAGTATCTAAAGTACTACTCATTGCTCATGATACATATCTCAGCTGTTCATAGCAGTGTAGCATACATCTAAGACTCACTTGTGGCCGTGCTGGTAGGGTCGTAATTGCTTGAAGTCTCAAGTGGTCTAATGTCGGATGAAGGTCAGATGTATGTAATATACTAAAGATTTCAGCTCAGAGCAGTCTCATTTGCATTCAAGTGCAGTACAAATAATCTACAATACTCATTCTACAATACCCAATTTACAATATCCAAGAAATACAGCACGATCGTATAATACAGCACACTACTATATACAGTACAAAAAGCTTGCAATATCAAATCAACTCAAATCGGTACACTTATTCTTGCAACAAAAGATGGACTATATCCCCCAAACGTGATGAACCGACTTCCCGTCGGATAAAAGCCGTGCCACAGCCTGTGTTGGTGAATGGTGTAATACGCGTACGGGCGCGTAGGGTAGAAGAGTCGAATGGTATAGTGTGGATGAAATATACGGGGGCCACAGCTTCACGACGAAGGCAGCGTTAGTTGACGGATGATAAAAAGTATTGACCGACGACGTACGCGATAACCCATATCTTTGGAATCCCGTATGGACAATCCCATTCCTCTCGATGCGCCCAAGCTTC